>CM061041.1:35834774-36503108 GCA_030762985.1 Adelphocoris suturalis
AATTGATCATGTGCCAATCCAACTCAGCAGGTAGCGAATGGTTGGAATTGGAATTTTTTGACAGTACAAGGAATCGAACTAGAATAATCAAAATCTTACATGAATGTTGCTTTTCATTATTCTTGGTTTAGCACCATGGTTTGTTAGCATTCAATCAAGTGAATGGACTGAATTATCGATAACAAGCGTGGTTACCTACGCGATTATTTTATTCGAGTATTATTCAAAAGGCTATAGCCTTATAGATATGTACGAGTAAACCCAATAATTATAGAAAGATTTTATAAACTTTGAAAAAGCCTGTCGTTGTAACAGGTTATTTTTCTCACAATTCTTCTATTTCGAGTGACTACATTGAGTTCGTTTTCGGCAGGTAATTTTTTGATAAATCTTTAATTGTCCATATGTTATGCTCGTAGAAAAATATAAACAATAGAATATGACGATTTAAGATTTGACGATGTTTCGAGAGGTTTGAATTTGGAGATAAATACAATAAAACACGAATTTGTTCAGCTTATACAGCAATATACTATCTCTGTATATACAGTAAATTCTCTATGCAGTTTACACTCTATATGTATTGACGTAAGTTATTATATATAGGATTGCAGAGTGACAAGTTAAAAATATCAACGAAGGTTGAGTAAGTGATTGTGGGAGCACTTAATTTCTAAAAGCTCCAACTCGAATGTTTCTGCCACCTCTACGTTCTTTTCCGGAGAGAAAAATTGCATATAATTAATGTGTTATTGAAAAAATAAATCATGAATACTTAATTTGCTCGTTCCTTCCCTTTACTATATTTTTTACTTTTCTAACCATGAACTCAGTAGACAACTGCAACCACCTTTTGAAGGCAACATTTCAGAAATATTCATGGATTCGAAGGGTTGATATTGGTTTCAGCAACGAGTATTGTTTAATAATATTACGTGAGTTACTTCCTAGAACTTGGTGGTCTTTTCTAGGATCAATTTGTAAATAAATGATGTTACCATACGAATATATGAATATACTTCATAACTATAGTGTAGGTACAGGTTGACCCTAAAATTCGGGCACGATGGCTTATTCAGCATTTCCACCATTGAATTATTGCTATGGAAACGGGTCTTAGCTCCGTTAGCGGATTGGACGGCAAACACTAGCCTACACCGCCGAGCTTAGTGTACCAGCTAATACCCCATTTAACGAACTGATACATTGCGCAAGCTCAGTACGGTCGAACCTATCAACTAGAGTTAGTCATGATTGAGCCGTACCTCCAATCATGGTTGATCAGTTGTACAGCCCCAACTCACCTAGAGCAGTCTTATAATATATTGAAAACATTTACGAAATATCATGGCAGTTAATACGGCCGTTCTATCCGGCCGACTTCCTTCAGTTTTTGTTTGAATGAAATATATTTATGTATAGATTTGTTATCAATCATTGAAAATCAACTTTGTCTATCTTTAAAGCTTTGTTCTTAGATATCTCAGGTTCTAATTGAGATACAATGTTGGTTTTGGTCTTCGAACACTCAATGAATCGCGCCCTTTCCCCATTCATTTGAGATATCATATGACTTGATTGGTTGAGTTTGAGAGGATTTATGAGCGGGAAACCGATTTGTTTGGCTGCCAGAATGTTATTATGGTTGCCAACACGCAGTTCTAGGCCTTTCTTCAAGCGTCTTTGGAATTGACGATTTCGATCAGATGAGTGAGCTAAATTCTCTCCTGTTCACCCTAGGGAGTTGAAATTTGATAGGATAACTCTTTGGGACATTAAGAGACGATTGAAATTATAGATTCTTTCCTGATCAGTCGAAACTTGGTTTTGCTACTTTTATGCGATAATTTGGCATTTAACGCTGCGGAGCATCACGGGTCCACTGGTAAACTACTATTATTACTTGATTATCATTATGAAAACACAATTTAAAATATACATTCAAGTAACATAGGTTATGATAAAGTCGGTTTAGAGAAAAATTAATTTATTTGAAATTATATCAGCTGTTACATCTACAGTCTACGCCTGAAAAATGTAAATTTCATGCTTGTTTTAAGGAATTAAAATTTGCGCAGGGGCCGCATGTAATCATACAGTCGGCTTGGCACACATGTGAGGTAATCAAATCTTCTGTACCCAACTACGTTCCAAATATGATCAAATTCGGACTCACAGGCCATTAGAAACTGACGCTTGAAGTTGTGTTTGCGCATGCGCCGGGAAAACTATCAGTTTCTGAGTGACGAAGTTTCTAGAAGACCATTCTCATTCTTACCTGCTCCTTCTGAGAAAATTACTCGAAATTGAATGAAAACTGTGGAAGTTATGCTTGTTACAAGGATTTCAGATTCGCATAAATAGCAGCTACTAATGATACGATGGTGAAGAAATCTCTATTTAATATGATGATTTAATCGGATTTTTCTAATTACCTTATAAATTTGAACCACATTTGAACGCGAGAAAATAATGCTGGAGGAATATTATATTTATGCATGTGTTGAGTGAAATATTCATTTACGATCAATCAAAGTTATAGGAGACCATATAAAGCCTATCTCGCACTTTTGCTGAAAGTTACATCAAAATTGGATGGAAACGTTAGATGCTATGCGTGTTACACAAATAGACACACACACAGAAGACAGAGATAGCTACGGAACCAAAGTAGTTTAGAATGGTCTGAAACGTAATATGCAAGTGGAAATTTTGATGATGGAATAAAAAAATTTGATCTCCCGAGAGTGAAAATAACGCTTCCGCTACCAGTAGGTAGACTCGAGCGCAAACACGACATATCGAATGGATAGTAACTCACTTCACCGGCACAGTTAATTAAATTTACAAACTGCTGGTGCAATAGCTGGTAATACACTTACCCGTCACCCATCCAACATTTCAACATGTGCATAACTTTATGCGAACAAACAGCTGGATTCACCAGAGTTTCTATATGAAATTGTTCCATTTCAAAGAACGTTGGTGCGGTTTTTCACCACCGGGCATTCCTGAATAGCATGAAATGCTCACAGGTGGAGAATAAACCCGGCGTTTCTCCACCTACTGTTGACAGGTTAGTATTCATAGCACGTCTTATCTCTGTGCGTAGGACGAGGCAGGGGATATGAAAGAGGGAAACCGACCGAAGGACAACGAGAAGGGAGAGCAGAGTATCGAGTCAAGTTGGCGTTCGAGAGGGTTCACGAACAGACATCAACAACTGTAACGGAAAGAAATATGAGAGAATACTGAGCGGTAGGAATGTATTTGTTCTCTATAAATATAATCTTGTCTGAAAATCTATTCCATCTATCACTTTTGGTGCAGTCTGAAACAGGATAATATCACCGTCCACAGTATTATGTTTAGTACATTCGAGTACAGGGTGTCGACACTAAGGATCGGCAAAAATGAAGGGATCGATTTTAGAGCTAATTTTTGTTCAAAGGTTCCTCCTAGAGATTTTTTTCAAACGCTTTGTTTTCGAGTTATTCAATTTTAAATTATTAAGATTTTTTCGTCTTCTGTGCTTTACGACAGAAAAAACCCTTAGGTAGGTATGATTAAATTAAAAAAATAACACCATTGAAAAGAACGTAAAATTCCCTTTATAATTGGTACCAAACCAGTTTTGTTTCCAAGTCTACCTAAAGATAGCGGATGCAATGTTTTCACTTTCGGGAGAAAAAGAATTTTTGGTCCCCAAAATCAAAATTTCCACTCGCATTTTACGTTTTAGACAATTCTGAACAACTTTGGTTACGTGTCTGTGTGTGTTTGTGTGAGTGTCTATAGAGGCACTTCCTTTCATCCCATTCTTCCTCCTCGTCCTGCAACTTCCCTTATCCCTAGAGCCGGCGTCGGGTAAACCTGGGCGTCCTCCCCACTTTTTTATTTTATTTGTTTATTATACAATTTAATGGTGTGCCCCCTCCGCCTTTAAGGGGAGATTTGTAAGAAGAAAAAAAAAAAAAAAAAAAAAAAAAAAGTGTGTTTGTGTCTGTCTGTTTGTCGTGTGTCCGCAAATCCTAGTAACAAGCTTTTTTTCCCCACAGTTTTCATTCGATTAGGATGAAATTTTCAGGGGATGTGCGGGCTAGAGAGTAGACGTTCTCCGTTCAGTTTCATCGTTGCCAAATCAATATTAGCAACTGCGCATGCGCCTATGTGAAATCCTTGTAACGACCTTAATTTCCACTGTTTTCATCCGATTTCGATGGAATTGTCAGAGAATGCGCGGGTTAGGTTGTAGATGGTCTCCTATCAGTTTCATTGTTGCCAAATCAATACTTCATTCTGCGTATGCTCAAAATGTAAATTCCATTATGATCTACTTTTTCGCACTCTAGTCGTTCGAGTTCGCTTAAATTTGGATGATAGTTGGAAGAAGATGACTTAATTACCTCATATCAATTTCAACACGATTGTATCATCAATATCTACTGCGCATGCGCCAATGTGAAATACTTGTAATGACCCTAATTTCCACAGTTTTCATCCGATTTCGATGAAATTGTCAGCGAATGTTTGGTTTAGGTTGTAGATGGTCCCGTACTTATTTCATCGCTTTCAACTCATCAGTTCATCCGGTGGTTGCGCAAACGTAAATTACAATGAGTATCATTTTTTCGTTTCTTAATTGAACAATTATGACATTTCACGCTACTTCTTGATTTACTCTTTTCCGCTATGGAATTTTTAAAATCATTTAAATTTTTTCCATCTGCTATACATTCATGATAGGTAAACGAGGAAGCTATGTGACACACTCAACTTGGCAGAATTTTTTTTTAGCCGACTCAATACATAAAAAGCGGCAAAAAAG
This sequence comes from Adelphocoris suturalis, assembly GCA_030762985.1. Lineage (NCBI taxonomy): Eukaryota > Metazoa > Arthropoda > Insecta > Hemiptera > Miridae > Adelphocoris > Adelphocoris suturalis. Next base: position 35,839,603 of record CM061041.1, read on the forward strand.
CAAATTTTGAAAATTTCTCAGAATTTTTTCTTTTTCCATTTGTCATCTGCTCTTAATACAGGCTAATTTCAGAAGGCATAGGTACTTCACGGGGGAAAATTTCTCAAAATCTCAGCTGGCATAGCCAATTGTACGTTTACTTTGCGTAATATGGGAGAAAATTAGGCTTCAACGTTGAAAAACGTGGGGTTTTCAACGAAAAAAGAGGGTTTTTGTGAAAAAGTATCTTCAATGAAAAACTTGCATGTCTTCCCGACTCTCTCCTCACCGAGTTTCACACTTTAGCTCACGACTTTTTGTTGATTTGTTATGCCCAATATTATATGCTTTTAGGGGTAAAACTAGTAAGTGAAAGTGTAAAACTCAGTCACAACAGTGTTGAGGAGATCTTCAGGTGTTACCATTCGATTCAGCGTGAAAAAATAAACCGACCCCAAACTCGTATTTTAATAGAGGGTCGTTTTCACACAAACCCTTGTTAAAAAAAAAAAACAACAAAAAAAAAAAAACATGTTTTCTGAAACTTGAAGCATAATTTTCCTACTATTTAGCAAAGTAAAATTGAAATTGATTGTATCGCTGGGAAGCTGAAATTCTGAGGATGTGTTCCCTGTGGAAAACTTCCACTAAATAGTCCGTATTTAGAGCAAAAGGACAAATAGAAATGAGTCAAATTCTGATGCTCAAAAATTTGCTTTTAATCATTTAAATGGCATTAGGTCCAAAACACAAAACTAAATCTTAATGATTGAATAACTAGAAAATACTGCTTTTAAATAAAATCTATGGGAGAAAATTTTGATAAGAAATGTGCTCTTGAATTGACCCCTTGATTTTTTCCCATCACGTAAGTCCAAACTTAGAAAGGTTTTCGAATCCAAGAACCGACCAAGCATACAATTAGCCTTATGAATGAAGCCCGAATAATAAAGATGCTCGATTGAGAAAGTTCACACATTGGGTACCTATTATCAGAATACAAAATTGGAGTATGCAACGAGATCATTTTTCGCATCCTACATTAATGAAACCGCTGAAATCGGTTGAAAACCGAACAGGACTACCTGAATAAAATTCATTCACGCACAAGCACATATTCATCCACATTGAAACGTACGCAGAACTTTTCTCACGATGTCGGATTCAAATAGTTCGGAAACCAATATTTTTGTGTTTATTTTCTTTCAAGGTTAAGCAAGATCTAAATCACTCGTGACAAAGTTGGGGTTACCCTTTTCAATGAACAGAACGGATGTTAATGGGCACGCCGTCTTTTTGCACGAACTTAGGAGTGGAAATGTTAGAAAGATGTCACCATCAATTAATTAATCAAATCAAATTAATCAAATCAATCAAATTAATATTAGGTATAGTTGTTATTTTTTGATGATGTCTCAACAGCCTACATCAATATAATATTGTTACTCTTTGTTACGGTGAAATTGACGACAATTTCATTAACTTGCGTTTTCTTCATTTCACGGTTGAGTGTTATCATTATTACTTTCAGATTCTAAGCGATATCCTTCTTTATTTTCATTATTGATTGGGTTGAATCAATAGAATAAAATTATCTTGTACAAATTAAAACCCGTAACCATTATGTATTCAATTACTGAATCAATTTCACGAGCGAGATCCTCATCCGTTAAACTGGCGCAGTAGCAGATGACTACTTGGGCTTATCCGTATGGTTTCGTTCTTGAAACAAATTTATTATCCATAACATAAAAAAAAGAAGAGGAAAAAATTGTTTTTTGTAGCGAGAGAAATGGGGGAAAAAGTAATCCCACATGTCCGACTTTAACCCCTTGCTCCGGGAAACGTGGATGAGGGGCGGGGAAATTAAAACATGGAATTAATTTTAATCGGATTTTTTTCACCCCTATAGCTGAACGGTTCAGAGAAGGGGGGAAAAGGCCTGAGATCTATCGGATGGAAGTTTTCAGGGATTGTCAACGCGGGGACCTCACACCCCCGGGTGATTTGTACCGCAGCGCACCATCCGGTTTCGAGGCCCCTACCTTGTCTATACCAAAACCCTCAAACCCCCGCCATATACCCGTTCTAGGAACTTTGCAGATAAATCTTTCTTCTGTCAGCCCCTCTTAGTAAAGTCAAATTATTTATTATCCTGATTTTTTTTCTTGAACTACCACTCCGCATTTTATTTCAGTGAGCTTAATTTTTTTAGCACATTTTTTTCTGCTCTCGTTTTTTCCAACTCTCATGTTCGCGACGTTTTGCTCCGGTATTACTTTATTCGGTCCCTAGCGGTTGTTCAGACGGAGGTTGGCCGGGTTAGCGTACAAATTAAACTCTCCGCTGTTCCAAAAGCTCAGCGGTCTCCAGATATCTCTCTAGAGATTCAAATAGTTTTGAGTGGTTGTGAAACGAACAAACCATGACCAAATTTATAGGGTTGTTCTTCTTGGATAAAAAATGTTGCACTTAAGCGTATAATAGTTCTTACAAAAAAGTATTGCAAAATTTTCTTACCGTTACTCGTTCGAGTTGTATTCAAGACATTCATTTTCAACGAGATAGTTAGTAAAATCTTAGCTAAGATCATTACTAAGGAGTTATTTATGAATGGGCAATTTGCGGAATGCGCTTAATTACTTCCAAATGAAATTTATAAAACCGCAGATAAAAACTGTCAGATTTGATAAACACAAGTTCCATCTACAAAAATTATTAAGTGCCTACAAATTCAATACAGGGTTCTAACTTCCTCTTGAAACACGAAGAAAATTGTTTTCTCATATTTCAACCTCACATTAGCGCGTTTTGCATCAGAATGCATCCTTTTGTCAGGTCTTCTCTTGCGGTTTGAATAACAAATAAGCCGTTCAATTTTATCTTACAATCGAATTATTATTGAAATGGTTGGAACGAATCATAAACATGAGTTGGGGTAATGTCACAATTTCTTAAATGACTTATCGATTCTCCGGACTGCCCTCATTGAACAGAACACCCAGAATCTATTCATCATAGAACTTTAGAATGCAGTCACTACTCCACCCACTAAGAAGAATTGATTAGTGAATTGGTGAAAACGAACATTGTGAACCCTTTTAACGTGGATACATTGTCAGCCACCAACAATCTCAAACTGTACCTTGCTTTACATAACTACTTTAACCGAATTGGTATTATCATTTAATAATGATTAACAGGACTTTTCCATTTGTTTTCGTCACGTCACGAGCGTCACGTCACGGTGGGGTTTTCTATTGATTTTCACGTACAACCAATGCGTTACCAGGGAAGTGTAACTCCCTTAGTTTTCATAGCAGGAAAATCGTTATAGCCACTTCTTGGAATGCTCTCATTTTATCACAGCATCTCATAATCCCGAAGCCTCTGTAGTGTCAAGGAAAGCTGATTTATTACGTTCAGTTATAAACTAATACTGCTAAGTAACCATAATGAACTAATAATGTGTAAAATTACCTAACATGGGGTTACTTCCTACCAGGTGGTACAACTTCAGACCAGCGTAGGCCATAGAAATGAAATTAGGAAGTCCATTAAGGTCCCAATAGGACCCCAAACCTACATGAAACCTGAAGATAGTTTCTTGACGTCGCTTATCATCGTTTTCTTCACGTTTTTGTTATCAGCTATTTCGACATATTTCCTGGTGTGTTTATAGTGTGCCTGCAGCTACATATTTCCGCTAGATTTTCCGGAAAGGTAAGCTCACATACTTCTTCAAAATTATATGAGGAATTTAACTAAGAAATCAGATGTTTTATTTAATTGTTAGTTAATTTTCCAACAACGAAAAACTGAAAGTCGCCACTTTGGGATGCAACTTCCGATCACCCAATTTTTTGTGTTTTAGCGCATTTTTACGTATTTTTCTCATTTTGATTGAGCTTACTCATGTTTCAATGTTTTCCATGTGTTACAGGCATGCCACAAAAGTACCAAAAGAAAGTCTCTATAAAAATTATACCCAAGACACTTTGGAGGCAGCTCTGATGGCAGCTCATTTCTGGTTTTGTTTTGTATGGAATAATTGTTTAAAAATGAAATATTTTTTTCCTAATAGATCAGAGAACCCATCTGGTACAAAATACGGGGGTAATATCGAGCCAGGGCTTCATTTCTTGATTATTTGAGTGAAAAAACGTGAGTGGTCCGAAGTTTCCCCCACGCGGGGTAATGACTATACCACTTTTACCTTTGTTTTACATGGGTTCTTAATGCTCGAATGTTAAATTTTGAAATGGGAATATGACGGTGAATAGATCAGGTGTGACATATTGAAAGGCCAACTCGATCGAAGAGATACAGACAGGGAAATCTCAAAAAAACCTGAAAACGTGGTCTGATCCTACGGTAATCATTATTAAATGATCTGACTGTAGAACCGTAGGTCTACCGTCCGTTTTTTTTTTTTTTTTTTTTTTTTAACTGAATATCAACAATTATTAGCAAATAAGATCATCTTTACTATCAAGGCTGTATTTTAATTATTAAGCCAATAAAAAAAATATATATATATATATATATCACGAAGCCCCTTATTTGGTAACAACCAACAGCTGACAAATGAGTCTTATATTTTTAAATGATAAAATATTCTATTACTAGCAATTTGATACCATCCTCACACTCCTACGATGAGTAGGTAGTTTTCTTTCTATGATTTTCGAAAGCTCCCTACACTGGTGACGTTACACTGGGCTTCAAGGATTCGTTCCAGCACGACTCAAAACGGATTTCACTGAAGATATTTTTTGAAAAGTTTGCTTTAGCAATTTTCGGAGCCATTGCATGAGTTTTATTTTCCACGAAAATTAGCTAAAAGGAATGTAGCCTATGAAGAACTAATACATAAATGTGTTTCAAAGAATTTCAGTGAGTGATGAGATCCTTATAACACACTCGCCATATGGGAGCTCCCAGCCTCCCAAAGGAATTGATACTCTTTCCCGAAGCTCCGAGAACGCTCACTCATCAGGGAAATGAAATTGTACCCGTCAGCCTCCGTCCCGCATTCGATTAGGTGGAGATCCCGACGTTAACCAATGCAATTTACAGGAAACGGCTGACGTTAGAACCTCCCAACTCTCCGCTTTTCCTTTCGACGCGTTCCTTCTTTCCAGGGAGGGGGTAACCTTATTGCAATATTGTCTCGCGTATTTAACATCAAAGAGCTCATCACTCGAAGTCTTTAACAGCTCTGGAATCCACGAGAAACACCTGACTTGATATTTACTGAGTTGTTGCCATAGAAAGTAGGTGAATACGTACACCAATAATTTTATCATTTTCACTTCCTCACCATCACCACAGGTAGGGAAGCTTTGTGTTCGTGCATGAGGTTGACAAAATGATGTTCTCCAGAATCGAAGTTTTCAATTATTGTTTTTTGCATTTTAGAGCTTGTTGATCAATTTCGGTTCCATGTCTGTCAGTCTGCGAGCCTATTTCTATTCTTTGTCACGAACTAAACCACTATCGACGAAGTTGTAGAAACCTATTTCAATAAAAAACGGAAGTTCAAGAGGAACATTGTTCAATTCTACGAAAATAAAGAGTTAAAATTGTTAATAGATTGATTTCGACGGTTTGGTCATCACTAGTAACATGCAATTCAATAATCTATTTTTTCAATAATAAGTCATTATTTGTTTTTGTTACTGATGATGACTTAACCGTCGAAATCGATGTAACATTGTAACTTTTAATTTTAGTTGAACTAGACAACGATCTTCTTCAACTTCCGTTTTTATCAAATTTTCGTAGAAAGTGAAGCTATTGCAATGGCTCGGGAATTTTTAAAATAAAATTTTTCAGAAATTGTCTTCTTTGAAATCTGTTTAGGGGCATTCTGAAACGATTCCTAAAGTGTGCGCTTTTTCATATGTATATACACCTATGTACATGTGTCATTCCAGATGATAACTCTCCTTAGGATTGAGATAAAAATTCCGTTCTTACGCCAAAAATCGAGCTTTCCAAATGAAAGGATGAGTTCGTTGGCATTTTTTTGGCTCATTAAATGGGTCAAATTTCAAAAAATGTGCTGAGAAATCACTAAAAATGGCGGAAAACGGCTAAATCTTGTTAAATTGATATTTTTTTGAACATAGGTAATATTGCTCAATAAAGTTTATCAACTATAAAATACGACATTCAAAACTTAATATAAAAAATTATGCTGAAAAATGGAGTAAATTATTCTGTGTAATGAAGTCATTAAAATTTTTCTAAAAAATCGATAAAAACTGCAAAAAAAAAAGCTAAAATTCAAGACCTTTATTTGAATAGGAGATTATTATTTAGTATACGCTTTCCCTCTTAAAATTAATTGTCAATAATTTCCTTACACTCTAAAAGCTCAAATTTCAAAACAATTTAACATTATACCATAATTTACAAAAATTCGCTCATACGATCATGCTGCATGACTGGAACTTTTCTTTTCTCTCCTAATCCCTAGAATATAAGGAAGACGTGCTCACCTCATAAGTAAGAGATGTGATAAATTCTTAGCTCAAATTACGGACTTCACTGGAAGCAACAAACCTGCAACAAAAGATAAGTACCTATGTAGAGTCAATCATTTTGTATATTATTATACTCACATTCCATATTATCGCTATTACATTTTTATATGCTAAAATCGAAGTCAGCTGACTATATGTCCATATATATGTAGTTCATTGTACTACATATGTACATGGTTTTCTACTAAAGTAGGTAGGTAATTATAATGATGGCTGGGCTTTCTGTCCAAGCATTTATCAACTATAAAATACGACATTCAAAACTTGATGCAAAAAATTAAACAGAAAAATGTACTTAAATTTTGTTAAAATTTGCTATAATACCGATAAAATGAGGAAAAGAGCTAAAAATCCAAAATCTCTTTTTGAATGGCAGATTGTTATTCAGAATGGGTTTTGTGCCATAAAACAATAGTTATCAATTTCTTTGCCCTCAAAAAGCTCAAATTTCAAAACAATTTAAAACATTATACAATACGACAATTTACGAAAATTCTCTCATACGATCATGCTGCATGACTGTAACTTTTATTCCTTGTCACGCCTAAAACTTTACTTTTCTAGTGTGGTTTTGATAATTGTTCAGGGATTAAGCAAGTTAGCTCCTAGATGCAGTTGTATAAATTTCATTGCCGTCAAATCAATAATATCGTGTGTGCATGCGCAAACGTGAATTTGTTGTAACGTAGCTTTCTCACGATATACCTATCCGTCCGAATTCGTTCAAACGGAGGGTTGTGGGGGTAGCTTTCTGGGAGCTGCCCTACGAATGTTATCGTGATTGCTTGCGTAACAACTACTACCAATGATAATAATATAATAATAATAATAATACATAAATAATAATATATAATGATAATAATATCCAAACTAACTTGGTACTACTCAATGTAGTTACTTGTGTTTTTGTGAATAATCTAGCTCTTTCTATTGAAAAAATTTCTGTGATGCAAGAGAACCTGTAGATTTAAAGTTTGTTTCAAATCGTAAAGGTATGTTTCAACCTACACCACTTTTAATGTAGTATGTACCTACGTGCTACACTATAGTTCAAAACGCTATATTATGAATACAACAACATAACTTACGGAATGATTAAGTCCTTCCAAGTATATTTAAGTATTTACCATCAATCTATTTACCCTGGTAATCTTGAAAATAAAGTATATCAAGGCACATTATTTTCCTAGTTTTGACAATAACCACTTAATACCAACAGATGGCTGCAAGTCATTGTTTCCACAAATGCTTACTCACCCCTTGAAAACTACTGATATCCTGTTGTTACATTTATACATCCAAAATATAGGTATAGGCAAGGTACCTGCTTCTGTGGTACTTACTTTGAAAATAATTTTATAGAAAATAATATAATAATGACAGCGAAGCGAAATTCGGTGACAGTGAATTGATTAGGATTCGGAAACTGAGTTCACCCCAATACTGTGTATATTGTTGTTTCCCTATCTTCTATCTTACACATTACCAATAATAATGTTACTCTCAACATCAGAGCCTTCATCAAATTTGTTTTTGTAATCCTGCTTTTACAACACCGCATCGTTCATCAGTTGTAATCCCAATCAAAACCAAGGAACATAAGATAACAAACGTATTTCGTCATGCGGTAGTAAAAAGGGGAAATTGATCGTCAAGGGAGGAAATCGAGGTTATTGGATCGCTACGGAGTTTTTACGAGACCATAAGTCCAGAGTTGTGACGTGATCGTGATTATAGAACCAGTTACTCCGTTTTGGGAGTTCGATGGAAAAAGAGACGCCCGACCACCCATAAAAGTGACTGAAAAAACGAGCGCACACACGCACACAAAACGGATTGTCAACAAAAGATGGAACCTTCCTAATATTCAAAGGGGACTCTCTCGGCTAAGGTTTACGGGTGGAGGAATATATTACTGGCAATAATTTTCCAAGGCCGTAACCATAACCCGAACTATTCTCATTAAAGTAGATTTATAACAGAGGAAGGCCTTTTCACCGGGGTTTTCTTGCAACAGCGTGTTTCACCTTCGTTTTAACACTTCGCGACACCTTGCATGGGTTATAACATAACATAGCCAACGATGAATAGATTGGATCACGTAAAATAGGTGGATCCTGCATGAAGGTATTGCAAAAGTGGATTTAAGGACATTTTGATGTGGGGATAGGAACACAAATTTTAGCATCTAACACACCTATTCTTGCCACAGGATTAATCCTTGAAAACGCACGCTCATTTCAGGACATGGGAGCTCGCAGTGTATATCTGGGAAACGAAACCAACTCCAACCAACTCATCCTTCTGAATGGAATGCTAGATATCTGGGCACAAGAACGGAATTTTATCTCAATTCTAAGTAGAGTTATCGTCTGTGAATATACTTTATATATTTTATATATAGGTATGTTTTTCCTTTTGGTTTATTATTTTCGATAAGAGTCGAGATGCGGTGATAACTAGCAGAATCTGAGGACCCATGATGTTTAATGAATCGTGGTGTTGGATTTAGCTGGCCAGACGGCGGATGAGACAGGACAGGTAGGTACTGCCCGGGAGCTTACAGGTATGACGATATGTACCTATGTATTACGATACGACTTATCTAGATTACCCGGCCTAAGAACCCAAATGATGAAATGATCCTTATGTTTCTTGTTGCTCCCTGGGATCATTTTCGATTATCTTAGTGTTTATGTCTAAGGAGCTAGTCGCGGTCGAACTGAGATCCTGGACGTCTCGAAGGGAATGGGTCCGGATGCAGTGCCACCTCTGGTTCTATGAAGTTGTATGGACATAGTTTCTGGTCCTTTTTCACTACTTTTTATTCGTTCGTTGGAGTTGGGTATGGTTCCGCCTTGCTGGAAGTGTCCATATATTACGCCAATCCCGAAGTCTGCATCCAAGTCGCAAGTAACCGAATACCGACTTATCTGCTCATTAACCACAATACCTAAGACGCTGGGAAAGATCATAGTGTCGCAGATTAAAAGTTCTGTTCGACCGCACCTCTCTGCAAATCAGCACGGTTTCGTATCTAGGAGGTCATGTTCGACCGATCTATTGGTGATGAAGCAAGCAATTTCGTCTGCCTTCACGGATGGGAAACAGGTCGATTGAATCTACATAGACTTTGCTAAGGAATTTGACCAAGTTTCTTACGTTACTTTACTTGAGAAACTACTGAGGTTTGATTTTCATGGTTCACTGTTGCGCTGATTTTCAAGCTACCTCACTGATCGTAGGCTGTCGGTCCGAGTGTAGAAGACCTTGTCTTGGTAGTTTGCGGCATCTTCTGGGGTTCCCCAGGGATCTCATTTGAGACCATGGATGTCCCTAATATTTATAAATTATGTAGATTCAGCTATTGGGAACAGTGTGCAGCACCTGCTGTATGCCGACGATCTCAAGATTTTCGCAGTGGTGAAATCGGGGAAGGACTGTGAGCGGATTGAATTATCTCTGAGTGCTCTCGATGGGTGGTGTTAAAAGAACGAACTGACACTAAATTTAATAAATGTTCAGTGGTCTCGTTCTCTCGTTCATCCTCGTCGATTGTGATGGATCATTCGATAGCTGGATAGATCTTGCATAGAAAAACAGAAGTTATGGATCTGGGAGTACTTTTTGACCACCGTCTCAGTTTTTAGGCCATATTGAGGACATACGTTCACGAGCCGTGAAAGTGCTCGATTTTATAAAAAGAATCACCAGGGAGTTCTCAGATCCTGCTGCCTTACCAATGCTGTATACTTCATTGGTCTGCCAATTACTTCAAAACGTATCGGTAGTTTGCTCTCCATACTACATAAATTCAATGGAGATGATCAAACGAGTACAACGCCGGTTCCTAAGATATCTCTCTTTCAAAATGGGCAACAAGTTTGATCCTTTGAAAATGCTGAGAGTAATGGGCCTCGAGGTTCTTAGGAAATGACGTGAGCTAGCAGATGTAATAGTCCTCCATAGATTGGTCAACGGAGAAATTTACTGTACTACAATGCTCTCGCACTTGAACTTTTATCTACCACTCTATCCAACTCGCCACATGCAAAATTTTTTTCTCCCAACTGTGAAGACTAGCTATTTTCATGATGGGCCCCTGATTAGATGCCAGAGGGAGTTTATCCGATTGGTGGGTTCATAGTCGGATGCCTACCTTCTTTGTTTAGTGAGCTGATGTTCAAGAGACATTCTAAATTATTGTTATAGTCTGTAATTTCTTAAATTATTTCTGTTCCCCCATACTTCCAAGTGTATTGTTGTGCTATTTATTATTTATTGCGAATCGGAGATCTCCATTTTTGGCCATATAAAGCTTGTTATTGTTTGTTGTGAGATTAATTTTATGGAACGTTAGAATTTATAGCATGGTTTTGTAAAACCTAGATTAAAATTAATATTACTATAATACAACTGTAAATTGGGCAATTTCGACCTTAAAAAAATTAAATAAATAAATATTCTTTGTTATTTCTTTACTTTTATACCGTTAACCTATCTTTTTCCTTACCAATTTTCGTTAATCATTGGAATGGTAACATTTTTGCGGTGAATGCGGGAGAAAGTCAAGCCTCGCCCCTGATCGTCCGACTTTTTGTTTGCGACTTCTTACACCGCCGAGAGGCCTCTTGTTAAACGGCAGACTTGTCCCTCGATAGACTCCCCTTCGATGGGTTATCTGTACATCAGAGGGCTTCTGATGAGGACGGAGAGAAGGAAGACAAGGCGTATTCAAACCGGTAGTGACAACCGCAGACCTCGACCTGTCAGCTCTTTGGGCTCGCGACGTAGGTTGCAAGGTGTCTCACGTCACATCCGCTCCACCACAAGTCTCGACCTCTGAACCGCACAAACCTGCAGAGAAGCATTGAGAGATCATGGACTATGAGGGTGATAAACTAAAATCTGATTATTGGTTCAGCATTCATTCAAGCAGTTGAATCTTCAATTTCTCAATCATAAACTGGTAGACTTGCCAAACCATAAAAAGTCCTCAGCCATGCAGCATGGCTTTCAGAGCGAGTCTTCAAAGAAATTTTGTCAATAAAACAAAAAAAAAAAAAACAAAAACAAGTACACGGGAGGTTCGTAGAAAATATTTTATTTATTACAAAATTCTTTAGAACACTTAAAATATTTCAACTATTGACGACGAAGAGAAGTTCAGTCATATAGGAAGGACAGTAGATGCGACCAACTGTAGAGATCAGTCTGAATCTATTCTCTTGCAGAAATATAAATAAGTTACCTAGGAACAAGATTTATAAAGAGATTTACTGAGAAATATGTAAGACGGCGAATTGAAGCTACTCAATTTATATTATTTGAAGTCAGGACAACGATGTTATGATTAATATGATTTATAATCATATGACCGTTTTACACAAAAATATATTCTCTGTTCAAGCTTTGACGAATGTTGCACTCTGCTAAATAAGTTATTCAATTTATTATTTTATATTAGGTTATGAGTTCCGCATCGTACGTCTAAATTTTCTGTTGGTGAGAGAGTTGAGATCATAGTGAAAGAAGTGAAGTGTCTTTCAGTGTACTTGTGAATTGTGAACAAGTGAAAGTGATCAAGAAAAAACTCCACTATGAACATTCAGAAAATAGATAGCTTAACAAAAGAAAACTATGACACATGGAAAGTTTTGATGGAGGCATTGTTAGAGAAGAATGATGGGATAGGATATGTAGATGGTTCAATTGCTCGACCAGATGAAGTTGGAGATGCCCAGACCGCAGCAGCTAAAGTTTGGGATAAAGCTGACCGAAAAGTACGAGCAGACATTATCCTCGCCATTTCTCCTCCTGAAATCAAGCAGGTCAAAGATTGTAAAACCTCTCGAGAGCTTTGGTTGAAATTGGAAACCATTTTCCAGTCAAAGGGTCCTGCCAGAAAGGCATCCCTATTGAAACAACTGATGCTTCACAAAATGATGGAGGGTGATGACGCAAGGGAACACCTTTCAGCATTTTTCGATGCAGTGGATAAGCTCCGAACAATGGATGTGGAAATACATCCAGATTTATTAACGATCATGCTACTGTACAGTCTCCCTGATAGTTTTGATAACTTTCGATGTGCTATAGAGACCCGCGACGATCTACCGACTCCTGACAACCTCAAGGTGAAAATTATTGAGCAATGGGATTCAAGAAATGAGAAAAGTCGAGATCCAAACGCTTTACTAGCTAAGAGAAGATTTAACCAGAACAAATCGCAAATAAAGAAAAATGAGCATCACAAATTGGAACGGGAAAATGAATTCAGGTTTAAATGCCGTTTGACGAGATTGCAAAGATAAATTTACGACACGCTGCTGAACTTGAAAATTTGGTCAATTATAGGCTTTTTTTAAAACTAAAAATAAAATTTTCTTACTGATTAATGAATTTTAAAGATCTGGGAGTGGTCGCGCTAAAAAATATTTTAACCGTGACACCCCACATGCCCTACTGTCAAAAAATCGATTAAGCATTTTTTGATACACTGAATTGTAAATTTGAACCTGGAATCCTGGGAACGGAAATAAATAAATAAATAAATATATATATATATATATATATATAGACGAAGCAGTTTTCATTATATATATATATATTCTTATAGTAAATTTAATGCTATACCGAAAATGAAGTAAATAGGCAAAGTGGAGAAATCCGAGTTTAAAAGGAAAAAACACGGTTTTCTTGAAAAAAACTTTAAAAAAATCATATCTCGAGTACGGATTGAGATAAAGATATGCGGTTGGCGGCATACCTCAACAACCGATTCCTACGGAATTTTAATGGAATGTATGGGTTGGGGTGTGGATGATCCTCTATCAGTTTCGTTGTTGTGTTTCCAAACTGAATACTTCACTCAGCAGAAGCAAAAATGTATATTCCACAAGACTAATTCATACGTAACTTCCAAGACTAATGTAGTGGTGGATCTAATTTCTTTGCTATTCAAGCTTTGAGGCTGACATTTGAAATTGAGAATTCTTGGGACGTCTAAAAACGAATCATGAAGTCTGATGCTCCCTAGGTCAGATGTTCACGTAATCTCTATCTCTATCTCTATTATTAATAAGAATGAAACTCCGTCCGTTTGTCTGTCCGTGCTATGCACGGCCAAACGGCTGAGTGGGGGGCGTCTACAAGTGGGGGGATCTTCTTGGGATTTTCCAAAAGTGGGAGCGAGCGAATTTAAATTTTTTTAATCCCACCCGAACCATGGGCCGTAGGGCGGGAGGGGGTCGAAGTTCCGGTTAATGTGCGCTTTTTCCACTTCCCCGCTTCCCCTACCCCTCTAAACGGCCGTTGACAATTCCGGAAAAATACGGGTTTCGTAGGTTTTCCTACGAGGAAGACGACGGCGCGATCGGATCGCGAAATAGTAGATAAATATAAAAAAGTGCAAACTTTAGGATTCGTTTAAGAAATGTTCAAAACGTATTTTCTCCCTTGATCTTTAAGGATTTCCGTTGAAGGCAATTTTCAAAAATGTTGATTTTAAATTTTTTATAGCCATTGATTACAATAGAATCAATTTTTAGGAAAATTATTTTATTTTAATCTAATATGAACTACAATAACCTCATATAATGGATGTTTAATGTATTGTGATACCTATTTTAATTGTGCCGGATGAGTAGAGAAATGGTGTGAACAATGTGAGAAGTCGGTAACTCAAAACAACAATTCGTTCATATAAGAGATTGAAACCTTCGAAGCGAGCAAAGGAAGCGCTTCAAAGCGAATATATCGAGGGAACGAGTAACCCAGGAGGTGAACTAAATGAACAGGTGGAGACACAGATGAGCCAAGCACTTTAGTTCCGTGTAATTAGAAGACAAACAGGCATCCTTCCCTCAAACCAACAGTTACCCTTCTGCAGTTCCTGAATTCAAGGCGAGAAGGCAACTGAAACTAATTTTCGATGGAACGCAATTTGGCTTCCCGAATTGAACTACATTCTGAGTCTAACATAAATTATGTGTATTCGGACGGATATTAGTTCGCTGAATGTTGGGATTATTATTCTCTGTGGGTAAGGGATACAATTATTAGCAACAACTGTTTATGTTATTTATGTATAGTCGCATCTTGCTTACACAAATATGAAGGGGTGAGATATATTCATCAGGGCGCACAGTGGTCTGAGAGCGGCGAAAACTTGGCCGAAAATCGAACATTTTGGTAAGTAATGCATGCATTATGGGGAAGTCCCTATATATGGATTTTAAATAATTTTGGTGAGAGTTAAATTAAGATTTTAAAAAAGTTCCAATCACGCAGCATGATCGTACGAGCGAATTTTCGTAAATTATCATATTGCATAATGTTAAATTGTTTTGAAATTTGAGCTTTTTGAGTGCAAGGAAATTGTTAACCATTATTTTTATGGCAAAGAATGTACTGTGAATAATAATCTCCTATTCAACTGAAGGTATTAGATTTACAGATTTTTGCCGTTTTTATCGATTTTTTGGCCAATATTATTGAATTTTAAGTACATTCTTCACCATCGGATTGTACATAAATTTTCACATCTAGCCGATCGGTTTAATGTCGATTCTTTAACAGATTTATATATGTTTTATCGTTTCGATCTGTCTAGATGTGTGCAGGGGGTCAAAAAGCAGGAGATCGGCATTTTACCAGTACTTTTTCTCCCCGTGGCGGGCCTCACATATTAGTTAAGCCTTAAACCACTATTGATCTGTATTCAGGCTATGTATCCAAAGACATCAAAAATCTGCTCTTCATTAAATTGGCCTTCATCGATTTTTCGGATCAAAAAAGCTGAAAAGAATCAGAAAATCGAAAAAAAGTCGCGTTACTCACGTGGCTACTTGGAGTTTTTGTTTTCTGTTTGTTCAGTTAGGACCCCAGAATGTGACTCAAAAGTCAGATCGTGCGCGAGTCTGTACATTCTCATTATTTTTCACTCTTCCTACAGATTTACAACGGCAAAAACGTGCTTTGGCCTGAATCGTTCAGTATCACGCCATTCAACAAAAACAAGATTTTGTTTGCGGACATCCTGAAAGATATTCTGTGAAAATTTAGTGATTTTCGGGGCACTTTTAGCAAATTCAGTCAAGAGGTCTAGCTACGTTCTTTGGACTTTCAGAAAGATTTATTCATTTAAAATTTAAATTTAATTTTTTAAATTTTAAATGCATTTTTTGCCAGATCTGATTTTTGAAGAATTTTAGGAAACATTTTGATTTTTTCCCTCAAGAGTAATAAATTGATAAAAATAGAGGAAACAATTGTTTTAAATTATATTCTCTGTTGAAATGTGATGATAAAATTCTAAACTCTTATATTTTGCCATTTTTATGCTAAACCCAGCTCAGTGTTGGGCATAATCTTATCGTCGAATTCAAATACGACTGTAATCGCGATAATTATTCGTTGATTCTGAGTCAACTGCGATTATATGCGTATTCGTGTAATCGTATTCATCTGTCGGTGATTACACGAATGCAACCCAAAAAAATGCTTCATGGTCATCAGTTTCAATAGTGCGCCCCGCCAATAGTATGCGAAGCCTTGCCAATATTACCTATCTTCAGAGGTGCATCCTTAAAGCGAATTCAACGATTGGAGCCCAGCCTACTTGTCTCAAATCTATTTCAATAGGACGTCCCTCTGAAGCTAGGTAATATTAGCAAGGCTTTGCATATTATAGGAGGGACGCTCTACTGAAATTGATGACCGTTACGCATTTTTATGGGCTGTGTTCGTGTAATCGCCGACGGACGAATGCGACTACATGAATACGAATATAATCGCAGTTGACTCAGAATCAACGAATAATTATTGCGATTACAATCGTATTCGTATTTGATGATAAGAGTAAGATTTGATGATAAGAGCCCAACACTGACCCAGCTTTACCAAAGAGCCTGTCGTCTTAAATAATTTCCGTCACCTTTTGGTCCTCAGTGCGTCGTTAAACTGCGATCCTCTCCCAGGGCAACGTGCCTAAGCCGGTTTAAGGGCGCTAATACACATCCAATTCATCGAACAAAAGCAGTAATTTCGTGAGTTTGACGACAATGCATGGTGCACGACGATAAAATGAGAAGCAAGGGGGAGGTGAAAGACCGGAGCGATTTGACGAGGCAAGACAGATGGGCCTTACTACTTTCAAAAGAAGTCGAAATAGAGGATTAAAGGTTTGATGAGGAGGAAGAGACGGTATATCTCGATTGTAAAAAGAAACTGAATATCCTTGAGAGGTCAGTTTAATCATTAAGGGAGAACTGATGGGGGTGGCGGGGGTCGGAGTGTGACGGGACAAACAACCGGAGCCAATCCAACCCCTCAGTTGATTGCTTCGCTAAAGTGAAGGAAGGGCGCGGACCCTTCTCCTTTTCAGCTCACCCCCGCGCTTTTCCTTTGCCCGCCTTCTTTGTAACAAGACCGATTCAAACGCCCCACCCCTTTCAAACGGTCTTTGTGGTGTCCATTACATCCGCCGAATCTTCCCTTGACATGGTTGTTTTGGAAAGGTAAAATAATCGACCGAGAGACGAGCCGGGGTTTTCATCTTGTTCCAAGATCTCGCATTACGCTTCATCACTCAGTTCGCCCCCACTTTCTAAGGCACAAACAAAACCTGGAGAACGTGGTTTATCGAAGAGGGGATCATCGATATCAAGACTATTATAGGAGATGAGAAAATGATTAAAATGCTTGTGTGTTTCATCAGGTTTCGAGTGAGCACACTTCATTAATCGGTGGGCGTTTGATTATTGATTCCATGGAACCGTTTGTTTACTCCCTCTCTCAAAGAAAGAAAGGAAAACTAAGTTTAGAGCAAGTTTAATCCGAAGAACATGTCATCAATTGAGCATAATAAAATTAGGACACAATATAACTCCAATTTCAAAACAAACAAAAAATAGTCAGGAAAAATATTTAAATCTTTTAATACAGCAATGTATTATTGGCCAAACTAAACTGTCTTTTGAGGTAAAAATTGATAATAGAGTGTTTTCAATAGCCAACATCTAAATATGAGATCAAAATTGTGGGATTCTAACCCACGAAAGTTCCCCATCGTGTACAAATTATATAAAAAAGTAACACCCCCCCCCCCCCCCCCCCCCCCCCCCATCTACTCTCATTTTGTCTTTTATTATTTGTTCCTCAATTTTCGAGTTATTGAAGTGGAACTTGGAGGCCGTTTGAAGGGTGCTTAATACTAAGTTTTACGAAACAAAATCAGACAAAAAATAAATAAATAAAATAAAACAATAAAAACTAGACAAATAAAAATAATTTGTATGTGCTATTCAAAAAGAGAATGGGGTGTGGTATTGCGTTGGCGCAGGGAATGTTTTTCCCATTTTAAGCCGAGTAACATCTCTTTTTGTAAATTTTTTTTAGCATTGAACAGCATTTTGAAGCCTGAATTGCGATTTCTTACTCCATTCAAAAATAAACAATAAAAAAAACTTCATGGTTTATCAGCATGTTGTTCAGTGCTAAAAAACATTTACAAAGAGATATCACCCCTTCTCTTGTCCCTTTGGGCAGTACAAACTTTTCTATTTATTTTTCATTTTATTTTATTTATTTTATTTTCACTATTATTACATAGGTATACATAGGATATATATTTTTTTATTCAAAATTTAGAAAGACTTAGTATTAACAAAAATAAAATGGACGGCTTTTCAAAAATACCCTCTTTGTTTCACTGCGATATCTCAAAAATTCTGGAAGAAAAATGGAGGGGGGAGGGGGGGTTAGTTTTGTAAACAATTTCCAGCGCAAATACAATTCTGGGTAGTATATCTTAAAGACCGGTCAATTTTGTTGTTGAGCCCATGGAGACTTTTGATGGGCACATCTTAAGCTCTTATGTGAGCAAAGTTGTATGAAGCCCAAGAAAAGCGCTGGGTACTTTGTGGTAATACAAACGGTATTACGAATGTAATTCACTACCTTCGTTTGTTTAGGTATTGAGAAGGCGAACACAGTCGAGTATTGATGAGAGTGCTTCTTTACTCTTCTAATCTTCTATCTTTTACATTCCTCGTTTTTCTTCCTTTGTTTTTGTATCAAGTACTCTCATCAATACTCATACTAATAAGCTCATGGATGTGTAGGAATAACTATCCGTTGCATTAGCGGAAATTGCATAGTGATGGAGATGAAACAAATCAATACATTCTCTAAACCCACTCTCCGACGGTAAGTTGAAGTGGTCTTGACCAACACTCATTAAAATCTCTATACAACATGAGGCGGTAGCAAAAAATACGTACTGACATTAAGTAATGGTACGATATTAGTCAATAGTAATCTTCCCCTTTTAACAATTTTACCTGTTTAAGGTATGTTATTCCAAACATTCGCGAACCGCTTTGAGTCCTAAAGTTGACGATTCGTTCTATCGACTTGTATAGAAACAGCATTGTTATAACTGACTCGGAATTGCGTTGGTTCCTGGAACTTAGCAGAGAAACTCATTCGTTCCACCGCTGTAAGCATCTCGTCATATACAATCCAATACCATTCGGAAACTCCTGTGTTAACTCTACCGAACTCAGTTACTGAGGATTATTAGGTATCTCGAGACTTCATTCCCCACGCATGAGTTCCCTAACCGTAGCTTTGTGAGCAGAAAGGGCATTTGTGAGACGCACAAGCTAACGATGAAGTTTAGCACTTGGATCATGATAATTGCTCGATTCACAACTCGGCTTAGTTTATTTTGTTGACTCCCAAACACCACAATCATCCTCGTTATGATGAATTAAACTCAGAAATTAAAGGACATGAAAAAGCTGCAAATTTTTGCACGTAGGTTTATTATTTCTGTATTATATAGTCATACTACGCACTTATTTCTTCTTATTATAGTAGCTGGTCTACTTATAACTAAACTAATGAACCCTGTCCACATAGCATATTTACTATCAAAACTCGAGGCTTCGCGTCTCCATATGGGTTCACTGCATTACAGCACCAGGACCCCGTAGTTTTAAGCTTTTTAAGGAGCAAAACGATCTATGACTATGTCATCTTTCCACCAAGTAGAAGTGTGGCATACACTGTGTATTGAATAGAAGCAATGTGGGTTTTTTGCACATAAAATACTAATCTGCAATTAAAATATTTAACTTGTTTGATTATAAAAGAAATATGTAGGTATCTAATGTGTCTGCATAGCTGCAGACACTTGCTGAAGAGAAATCGATAAAATTAAGCAACACACCTAAACGTTCTTTTCATAAGCTAATGACAAAGCGCCGTGAATGGGGGCAGCGCGTATGCTGTGTAATGCCGCCTGCTTGCTGGAAGCATAACGCTATCTTGTCGTAATTGAAGAAACCTAGTTAGCTCCCTCAAAATCACAGGGTCGCTGCTCAATTATTGCTTGTGGTGAGAGAGCAGAAAATCGTACAGCTTTCCGGATGATTTCAATAGATTTTTTGGTAAAATATAGGTAAACGACAAACAAAAACACATTGCTGTTACCCTAAAAGCTTTAGTGATCTCAATTTTTCAATAATTCAGCCCCTAATTACTTCCCTTTAGGGTTGATAAAAACTGATACCGATGACACGGCCACATCCCCGGTAGTTTCAAAGAAAAGCTCTGGACGGCGTACGACGTATGGCGGACGGACGAATTTTTTAATTCAATTCTACGTATCATGAAATGTAAACCAAAAAATTTTGAAGGGGGGGGGGGGGGGGGGGTAATAAAATGTTTGTTGGTCGATTACAAAGGTTCATTATTGAAATAATAAGCCAATAAGTCTACCGTGTGGAGTAGCACATAGCTTCCCAGTATCCGTAACATGAATATACGAATAAGAAGAATAGAATATACCTAAAATAATTATACCTTCGTGTAATAATTTGCAGCCTTTACTTCATTCAGCTCCCACAAAACATGCATGTCATGAAAATTGGAGTTCAGGGATTGTTGTTCAAGTCTGAGTACAAAAACTCATGTGTGAAAACTGCGAAAAAAATTTGAAGAGCTTATTTAAAACACTAAGTAAATGGTATTGAGGGGAAATGAGACGTGGAAAACCTTGATAAAAACATTTAATGATAATGTTTCTTCTTAAAATAACTGTATCTTTTGATACAGAACTTGTCTAATGAGATGTGCTGCATATTTGGGACAATTTTGCATGTATGATATATTTATGACAGTAATTAGTTTGAATGAATAACTGCTCCTAGCAAACAAAACGGTGTGGTATAAAAAGCAGTGATACGGGCTTCCTAAGTTTTGATTCGTATGTACGGAAGCTAAAAGTTACAAGGCTGGAGCGTCTGTTGGCATGACAGCATCCGAGACTTTGGTAGTTGCAACATTAACGTGTGGATGCGATTCTAAGATGGTTGGGAAGCAGGGAAGCAGCGAGCTGGAATTCAAAGGCCGTGTGTTATGAATAGCTAACAGGCTATCAATGCTGGGCCGGTATGTCTGCCTGTAATTGGTTGCGCGATCTCTGCGACTAAGAGATCCTACCCTTCCATTCCACACCTCTCGACCTGAGATTGGCAATTAATACTGCAATTCCTGCAAAGGATTATAACCACCTGCAATCGGTTGAGGCATAATATTCAGTTAACCTTGGAACCGACGATTCCGGCTCCTTATACAACATTCTGTACTTCCCCCTTTTCTCTCTCTGAATGTATTGTTTATTTAAAAATCTGACTACGAATCACTATTTTATATGATTAATCCAGTCTTTCAATATACGGTCCGTCCACAGCTGTATTATCACTAACTTACTACCTACCTGATAGAATGATACTAACTTTGACCTGATGAAAGTATATCCGATAAATACCAAGCTTTGCGGAACTGATGTAACAATTGTAAGTATACCTGCCTTCATCGATTCCCCATTGCAGTTGTGAACCTTATATTAAATCGTATACTAAAATAATACCTACAATTCTCGTAAAAATTGGAAATCTGGCAATGCATATGTATATACATGATTTATACATACATTTTTCAATTGTTATCCAATTCAATATTACCTAGCTTATCCAAAAAATCAAATCAAACTGAGGAAAAAACAAATTTCTTATATTAATATTTCTCAGCACAATCACAATGAGCTTGTAGTTTTAAAAAGGAGACGGAACTGACAGAATTCATTCGTCGAATGTAAATTGAATAAACTCCTCTGTCGGGAGAACTGGCAAGCGCTCAGGGAAAGAATTTTTACGAGAGCGTTTTTTACCCCGAAGTTTTGTCGCTCGAGCACTTTAGTCATCATTTGGAGAGGATTTATCTGAGTGTAACTTTTTTCGTTTTTTCATCCCGTAACCCGCAAAGCTGGTTTGGAAGCCATTAAGGAACAAAGCCGGTTTTTCCCATTAGATTTGCGGTAGGGGTTCGGGGATAGAACTGAGAGCGAAAAATAGAGGGAAGCGTTGGCGGTGGTGAAACCGATGCCCACGAACGGAGAGAGCGAAGCGAGAGGGTTTTCGGGGAACGGAGAGTGAAATAAAGCCTAATTAAAACCTTACCGATATCGGGAGGCAATATCCACCTGACTCGGGCACATGCACAACTGGAGGAAATTACACATGAAATAGTAGGGTAGGGCGGGAGGCGCGATGGTGCGGGGGTTCGCTATATGGACTCAAACCTGGGAGTTGGTATATATACCCCACTTTATCCCGATCGTCATATTTATAATGGAACGAATTACAGTAGGAGGCCACCGAGGAGGAAGGGGGTTGTGGTTACAATGTGCTCAACCACGATAGAGAACTATTGTCCGATTCTACCAATCCAACTATTTTCTGATTCCGGTAAACAATTTCTCGAATAAACGCTGCGTCCACAGGAACGTTGTGAATTCTGATTCTTAGTCGCAAATAATTCAGTTTTTGTTCAACGAATTGTTTCTAACGCATCTCCCACAACCTTTCTAAAGTCACTTTGATTTCGGGTCAGATATGATTTTTCATGAAACTTGTCCCATTGTGGGGGAAAAATTCCAATGAACCGTCAGACCGAAGTCCAGAGCCAAATAATCACAAAAATAGTTACATTGTGAGTGGAATTGAGTGGTTTCAGAACTGAAACCAGCAAACCCCTTGCGATTCCTCTATTTACCACTTAACTACAGTTAGCATCATCAGCTTCTACGACTTCTTTGCTCGTAGAGGCTGGCAACTCAGCTTTTTCTGAAAAGTTAACTAGTGGCGATCACAAGTTCGCATCTGTGTGTCAAAGATCCCTTAAATTCAATGCTGGACTAAAACGAAAATTTTTTCCAGACTGATAGCACGTTGCTCTGTTCGTTTTATATCGCACCATCAATACAAAAGTCTAGATAAACTTGTCGTTCTCTGGCACTTCAAAAGCTGATCGTGTAGTTTCTCGTCTTCCCAGTAAGGAACAAGTAGTACTACAAGTAGAACATTGAACAAGCAATTCCCCCCTTCAGATGAGGGAATTAGTTGCTGATAAGTATGGCCTATTTGACTGCCCATTTGAGTCACGTCTGAACTACTGGATACTTATGGGGTAACTCTGGCAGTATATCGGAGAACAACTCCAGTAGCTTGGTACTTTTATTACTAAATTAACTCGCACTATTAGTTATTTGACAACTAAATGCTGAGGCGTACCTATTGCTTGTGAAACTTTTCATTTGAAACCAATAATAAGTTGAAAGTTCTGAAGGAATATTGAGAGGAAAGGACGACATCCCTTCTCCTCCCTACATACCTGCAGCCCAGAGGCTACACAAAGCGCTTAGCAAGCTTTAGTTTGTTTCAACCATTCTCCCGATTGAGAAGTTCTTATTAAAAATATCTAAATATCATCCTTCAAATAAGTGTTTTATAATTTCATGAAACCTATCTTCTTGGTACCTATCATTTTAATGTAGTTATAAATTTCTTGATGAATATCATCTACGTTTTCCGACTTCAAAAAGCGGTCATTCGAATATAATGCAGAGCTTCCCCAGGTGCACATTGTAAACCCCTGTTTCGGAGGGTGGGTCACTTAACGCTTCCAGTACTCTTTGTTCTGTCCATTTTTGTACGAGTGAGAAGCAAAATTTGCACTTAGCCGTGTCTTGGTGAAAACCATAAATACGACACCAGATACAGGAACATGCAGACCTGACTTCATGGGTATCAAGATCTTTAATGAACTCCGTGAACATCTCAGGTCACTCCCTCCAAAGAAGTTTAAATTGAGACTCGAAGAGGTATTGATCAGCATCGCTCCCTACACTGTTGAGGAGTACTCAACAGAAGTGTGGTGTGCTGGTAAATATTAATTTCATTTTTTACCCAGCTTTGTTTTCGTTACATTGTTGTGAATTAAATTTACTTTGTTAATTAGAAATCATGGTGACATTTGTTGTGTGCATATGTGTGCGTTAACAATAAATAATTGTTGCACATTACCTTTATAAGGTACTTATGTGGTAGATAGTCCTGGCCTGAAGGAAACGTCCACGTAACTGTGTTACTGCAATTAGTGATTCAGACAAAACTAATAGACCCCTTAAGAGGTCCACTAGCAATTCCATACTACCTATATATGAAAGTTGTCTCCGAAAAAGTATGGCAACTTTCTTTATGCTCTGGTGACGATTAGTCAATCTCTGGCACCTAATACTGTCCCGGAGATTCCTCTGTCTCTTTCTCATAAGCTCTCCCTTATCAGGTACAGAACTACATGTATGAACTAACCAGTGATCCATTAAAAGGATGCATTATTTGTTGGAGAATCCACCGTGTATCTAAAAATGAAATCATAGAAAAATACATTATTAGTCGTTTAATAGGGACAATCAACAGCATAGTTTTGAACTTTAAGTAATTATTCTTGTTTTACTTACTCAAAGCAGTATATTTCTAGCTTTCAGCTGGAGCAGACCGTATTTTCTTAGTTTATTTGCAATAGTGTTTGTCTAGAAGACCTTCTACCATGAGTGAACAGAAATGATTCATTTCAAAAGGAGCTCAGCTGAATTATAATAGAAGGTTAGGAAATAGCAATATTAAATAGGAAAACACTTTTTCTAAATAATTTGTTCTTGAAACTCTATTCTTTTTAGGGTAACTATTAAATCTCAGCTCCCATTTAAAGCTTTCTGTTTCGGCCAGATGAATCAATTACACAGCTCAACAATGTTCTTTATCACGAACTCAATTTTTATAGATAATCTAATGGCTTATACAAGTTTTAACAGAGCCTTCGGGATGCTCAATATTTGACTCGAAATCAGTAGAACCATCGTCTCGATCGATAGAGCTCGTTTCGGTCAAACAAAGCTACGGGTCACATCGGCTCCTTTTGATGTCCCGCTGCTCATTAATTAGAATGAGTAGGTACATACCAGTTTGTTACCGTCCAGGTAGTTGCAAATCGATATCACCTGGACGCAACTAACATTTGGTGAACTGAGAGAAAATTAACATCCCCAATCACGGACGCGAAGAAGAGAAAGTATCGCAAAGGGTATAGATGACACACGCTTTACAATGCCCTAACACTAAGAATCTAATGATGCTAACTTGTGAAAGACATTCCTGTGTATATTAAAAGCGCAAGACGTGCATAAATAAATAATTACACAAAAACGAAGACTGTAGCACTAAACAATAATATTCCTATTTTATAAACGAAAAAAAACTTACCTAGCATAATATAGGGAATCCCAACCACCCTCCAAAGTTTAGCGAGATTGGATGACTAGAATTTGAATAAAATATGTTGATTGACGGAGTTCGCGTTTGCGCATATTTTCATGAAAGTGATAGGGGACCATCTACAGCCAAACCCTCAAATTCCTTTAAAATATTTGAAATCGGAAGAAGAAGTTAGATAATGCGTGTTGCAAGGATTTGCAAATATTCACTCGGACAACTCCAAAAACACACACTCACAGACGGAGGACACGATACGGAAGTTTTTCAAAATGGTGCAAAATGTAAAATGCGAATCCAAATTTTGATTTTGGAGAAGAAGAAAAATTATTCATCAACCAAAAGAGGAACGAGACTCGGGAGCGAAAATAATTTTGATTGGTACCCGGAAGGACATTTTACTCTACCCCTATGGCATAGGTGGATCTGGCACATGGGTAGAATGATATTACGTGCTCTTTAGCTCGTTAGAGGGAACAGCCCCTCGCCCGCACAAGATGCCGAATGGTGGGGGGGCTCTCAAAGAACCTGATTTAATATCTTAATCCTATCTATAAATGTACATTTTTGAACGTACTTCGTGTTAAATTTTAACCATTGAAAAAAATTAATGTCGAAAATGATGGATTGAGTTGAGAATCTCAGTGGGTATTATTTGGCTTTCTTCCCTCTTCCTAGTGAATGAGAAATTCTAACTGACCGTTGATGATGTTGAACACACACGATTTACACGATACTCTCGGAAAAATGGTCCCGCCCATACTCATAGACGGCTGCCGCGTAAGAATAAAAGTTCCAGTCATTTTTCAGAATAATTTTGAACGTACATTTGTAATTTTCTATTTTATACGCAATAAACTTTATTTGAGCAATATTCTGCTAGAATATCTAAATTTGACGATTTTTAGCAGTTTTTTGCAATTTTCAGTGACTTTTTATAACTTTTTTTGAAATTTGACCAATTTAATGTGATCAAAAAATGCTGGCCAACAAACTCAACCTTTCGTTTGGGAAGCTTGATTTTTTGGCGTAAGAGCGGAATTTTTATCTCATTCCTAAGGTGAGTTATCGTCTGGAAGGACATAAATATGTATATATATATATATATATATATATATATATATATATATATATATATATATATATATATATATATATATATATATACATGTATATAATGTTAAACTCCACGATTCTTTTCAGAATGTCTGAAAATGGATTTCAATAAAGAAATTTTTCGAAAATTTTATTTTAAAATTTTGGAGCCATGGCAATAGCATTATTTTTTACGAAATTCGCTAAAACCTAGTTTTTGATCATTCGACCAGTAACCTGGGGGGCACACGGCGGAAATTCCGCTGCCATAGTCTTGAGGACACGGCAGGTTTTGCCAGATTGCGGGATTCATCTCACGGCGTAGGGATTTTTTGTTTCGGATTTTGAGGTGGGATTTAGCCATTGAGATTCCAGGAGGATGTAGGGATATTTTGGTGCTGCAGGGAAAAACAGAGGGAAACGTAAAGATATTTCGAGGGGTACGGTGGGAGTTTCCCATTTAGGCATCTGGCAACACTCAACAGGACTCCAGTTATGACGACAAATGGGGGTAATGAAGAAGAAGAGGCAAGAAACGAGTAAGCATAGACCAACCATTAACAATATCATCCAAGCAATTTCACAACGTATTAGTTAGTCCTTTTCTTGACATTATTATTATTTTTATGAATTTTATTTATATAACATATTAAATGTTTGAGATTAATCTTCGTACTGGATTCAACAAAACTAACTCCCAAAAATTATGATTCAGAATATATTATTTTATTACCTTCTCCCCTCCTCCCACTAGGATTAAAATGAGAGGTAGGTAGCTTGTTGTTTGAGTGTCTCAAGGAGGGTTGTCAACCTGACACCAATAAGGACCAACTCTCTCAAGCAGTTATACTGATTGGGTTGAAGTGAAGGTAAGACCCCCCAGTCTCCCTACGAACTTCTTAACTACACCCGTCCTACCTCATTTGGTTTAATCGGACGTACTTATCATAGATGGAGCCCAACTTCGGGGCCGCCCATCCTCCCGTGATGGTTATTGCGAATAACATTACCTCGCCCTTTTCCCCAGTATGCCGAAGGAAACACGGATTTCCGAGGCTCATTTTCGTTATGCTTATGGCAGGAAGTGTCGTGGCTGCTCCCCATGTCCTGAAAATTTAGTTCATTCTCTGCTTCAGATTCAAATCCAACCACATCATCACATCACCAGTGGAAATTGTAAGGAACATTGACATTGTTCATTAATTAATCCAAACAAGAGTAACGTACCAGTCGTTGTGAACATAATAAAATAAAATTTTGTATAAGGGTCATATGAAAGAAGAGATATAAGTATCAATTTTTATCGGTTTATCATTTTCGATAATGAGCCTTTGTAATCGACCTTTGTGAAACAAACTAATAATAAATCATTTAAAAAATCAATAAAATTTCCCTCCTCGCAAGAAATTATTGGTTTACGTTGCATGATTGATAAAATCAATAAATAATTCAAACAATAAAATAAAATAAATTGAAAATTAAAATACAATCCATCCTTCAGCTGGTGTGACCCTTGTACGTCATACGCCGCACAGCAGCCAATTTACCCGGTTTAGGAGGAAAAAACTCGAGTAGAATTTTAAAATTTTTTTATTAAGGTAGAAGAAGATCGCAAACGTGAGTGTTTTTCACTTTTATACCTTTTCACCTGTTTACTAGAGGGTATGAAGACGTGTTTTCTGAACTAGTGTTTCGGGTTTTCTCGAAGAAATCGTCACTATTATTCAATCACGTTTGCCGATGTTCAGATGAAGGTGAAAACCTCCCAATTGACGTTGTAGAAACAAGTAAATCCCATTGTATCGTATTATTGTGTGACAGGATAATTCACTCGATTTGGAAAATATCCTTAAGTGATTTTCAGCGTATCTTACGTCAAGGTAATATAGATATATATATATATATATATATATATATGTATATATATATATATATATATATATATATATATATATATATTTTATACAGCTTGACAGCAGCAGACTGTTGTTCCCACAACATTTTAGAGAGTTATTTTTCTTATATAAATTTGTGATAATATTTTTTTTTCTAATACCACCAATAGTTTTTTCCCGTTTTTTCTTCAGCCACTTTTTAACGCATTTTCTATCATAAGTAAAAGGAAAAATGAGCTATTGTGTTCACATTATCCGTTGAAGTATGTACATGTATATATGTTCTCTTGAAACCGTGTTAAATGCCAGTTCCCGACGTCCGATTTCGATGAAACTTGGAATGGATGTTATCTGTAACATGGCGAGGATAAAAATGTATCAGGGGCCGCTGACGCATGGGAAGTCATTGATCAGCGGAGTGTACTCCAAAGCCAATTCGTCACCTATCCGACGCAGGAAGTTGAAATTTGAGAGGGAAGCTCAGTGGAGAATGCTGAAGACGACTGAGAGGTCATACTATAAGATCAGGTGATTGAGTTCAAAGCAATTTTGTCTACTAGTCAACGCACGAAGCTGGAATTTGTCAAGGAAGAATACTGAAGACGCATGAGAAGTAGTCAATCAGCTGAGTGAGTTCCAAAGCCATTTTGTCTCCAATTCTACGCGGAGACGTCTATTTCCAGAGGATCTCCTTACAAGGACATGCGCTATCATGCGACTCACTTCGTTGCTCCCTATGATCGCATTAAGAAAACACGTTTTCAGGGGCTCCATTGGTATTCCATAGCTCGCCAAATCCACACTACCGTTTTAGAATTTCTACACAATCTTTCTGACAAGATGAAAAATTCCTTGTGAAAATTGTAGGAAGATTGAGTGGATTTGGTGAACATGGAAACAGCTTTGGTTCCTTGAAATTTAGTTTTCCAAAGCATTCGTTATTAAGTTACAAAAATGAGGTTTGCACAAAAATATGCGGAAATCGTTTTAGGTTTACAAACTTGAGATTGTCGTCAACATTTGAGAAATCAAATCTCTGGAGAATATCTATCAAAGAAATTTGAATTTGTTACACCTAGATTCGGAAAATTTGGTACTGTGCACCGTCCGTAGCTTTTTTCCGATAATATAGGACCAAATTTTACTATATATATTTGCTCAAAAGTCACACATAGACAGTCAACCATACAAATATTTCGTAAATATACCTACTGAATAAATGGGTAGTATTTTTGTTTGATTGGCCTCTATGGTCGAGTGCTCTATGATGCGATCTGAATCTAGTCCTAAGCCGGGATCCAGGGTTCAATTCTCAGGCTGAAACGGGAATTTACCAGATCTGGACACAGAGTGCGAGATATAGTTTATGATGATTAAGCGAAAAAAATGAGATACTCGTACATTGTAATGAGCTAACTTACTGTAACAGATTTCATGTAATTTCAGTTTGCTTTTCCGTTTGATTTGGTTTGAATTTAGTTCTACGAATCGAAAGAGACCACCCGTACAATCAACCGTTCGTACTCCACGTGGGTCTAAGTGTTTGAAAGATAAAGGAAAAAAAGAATATGAAAGCGACTTACTAATGCACTAGTCAGTTCATTCGTCAGAGCCAACATGATGCATTACTATAAATATGTACCTACCTAATACTAGCTGTGCGCGCTCCCGCTTGTCCGAAATATAAATGCTGATCGCAGTGTACCTACCATCACATAAATTTTTATACAATTCTGTCAGTGTAATAGGGATTTACAGTAGCCATACTTATCTACCCACAGAAGCCCCGTTCCAAAGTTCAGGGCTTTTCCTGGAATATGAACAAAATTAGCACAGCTGAGAAGCGTGGTTTCTCATGCTGTAACATTATACTCTTCCATACTGTGACAGTGCCCGTCATTCCCGAGTTAGCACGTCTACCTTTCGCTCAACGTTGGGTTAAACGCCGCTTATTCTCGCGTTCTCGACCTGCCGCGATTAGAGATATAGCCTCACCCATTTGATCGGGAAGGATATTCCCAGAACGCAGCACATGATTATGGGGGAATGGGATATGACATCACTCTTCAGTTATTCATTGAAAGGGAGGCTGTCACACCTCTTCTCTGTTATTTATTGTGCGAATTTCGATCCTGGACGCCCAGCACCAGCACCCAGCAATCTGTTACATGGTAGTCAAAGCGTGGTTAGGATCAGGCAACGGTCATTACTTAATAATCTGATCCACTAATTTCGAGGGCTAAATGTTTCAGAAGAAACATTGTCCACAAGGATTATAGAAGGAATCCTACTATTCAACCCTTTTCATATAAATAATTTCATTGGTCAATTAGGATTTTATAATTTTCAATGTTTCCCCTTCTTCACTCTTCAATTATTCACCTAACTGATAATGATTTCAGGCGCCTCTGCCTTTATTTTACTTGTAGTATTATTATATTACTATACATTTTCCCCATATTACATTTTACATTTTTACCCATAATTGGGTAAAATTCCCAATTATATATTCAAGGGCAAAAGTTCCCATTTCTATATTACAAGGCGTAAGTTCCCACTATTCAAAGTCCCCAAAGAGGGCATATTTCTTACATTTCTAACATAGTATTTTTACTATGTTGTAAGTCTCCAACGTTGAGCAAGACGTTATCCTTCCAGATCGTTCCAATCTTTGATAGCCCAATGAATGTTTCAGATGACAATTCCTAAACAAGATTCATTAACAATCCATCCAGTTTTATTTTCAAATTTTATTCCCAATAGCCAATGCAGCTATCTATCAAGGAGCAGAAGTTCTCTACCAGTAAAATTATCACAGTAGTACCTTTACGAAGGAAGCTACGAGTATTTAGCTTTGGGATTTCCCAGATGACCTTTCCTGGATTGAAACCCATACTACTGTCAGTCCACATTTTACATACCTACTGGTTCTTCAAACAAGTATGTTTTTAATTAAGAAGTGTGACAGTACCCGTCATTTCCGAGAGAGCGTGCCTGCCTTTTGCTCTGTGCTAAGATGAAAGCCGCTTCTTCTCGCGTTCTTGAGCTGCCGTGATTGGGGATACAGCCTCACTCGTTTGATCGTGAAGGAATTCCCTGAACGCAGCAGATATATGCGGTAGTAGGGGAAGGGGCTGTCACACCTCTCTACCTATCTGTTATTTATGTGCGGATTCTGGCTCCGGATGCTGCGCACCAGTACCCTTAATTCAGAAACCAAAGGAATTTTAACATCATCATGTTACATAGATAGAAACAAAGTTACAAAGCTCACCCCGCTATTTAGAACGAGTCTTGAAGTTAAATTTATACTCTATCACACACAGAGATGCCTTTTTTTTATCTCAAGTTGGATTTCAACAAAATCAGGCACAGCGCTCACTCAGCTGATTAGAATGAATGGGTCCAGAGAGATCGCATTCCAAAGTTCGGCGTCCTAACTAGAATAGAAACAAAATTAGCTTCAGAGCTAAATATGGAATGTACAATAAACCGCTTTAGAGAAACAATTCGTAAAAAAGTGGGTTGTAATGTTCACAAAAGTGTGACTATACTCAAGAAAATATAAGAACTCCACAGGAATCAGGTAAGATTAATACTTTGTCATTTTCAACCTGCAGTCCAAAAATGCTTCAATTCGAATGTAAACAATCAAATTTCAATCTTGTAGCCAATTTTTCAACATAGTTTCCCAGCATTGCTGTAGTTAATAATGAGTTTTAATATTTCTGATGATATCACTTGTATCAAGGAGTTGGACAGCTTCCTCGTTGATGTGACATCTTAACCGCTGTAGGTGTCTCACAGCTTGTCGCTTTATAGCATCGTTTATTGTTTCGATCCGAAGCTCATGATGGAGACGTTCGTTTCGAAAGTACCATGGTGCATTGACCACCGTTCTTAGCACATTGTTCTGGAATTTTTGGATGATGTCTCGATTTGACTGAGCCGTACAGCCCCAAAGCTGAGCTCCATAAGTCCAGACTGGTTTAAGGACTTGGTTATACAATGTTAGCTTGTTCTGGATTGACAACTTCGACCGTCTCCCCATTAGCCAATGCATTTTTTTCTGAATTTTAGAAGGAGTTCTTCCTTCTTTTTCTTGACATGGGCTTTCCATCTAAGTTTGGCGTCCAGTGTCATGCCTAGGTATTTGGCTTCATTAGCATTCGGAATAACTTTTCCCATGAAATGTACCGGAATATACTCGATTCTCTTGTTGGTGAAATCGACATGTACCGACTTAGTTTCATTTATCTTGATTCTCCATTTTGCTGTCCACTTTTGTATGCTGGATATTGATTGGTTTAACTTGTTGGTGGATTCAGTGTTACATTCTCCGACTGCCAAAATCGCTGTATCATCTGCGAAGGTGGCTGTGGTGTTCATTCCAATTTCTGGGAGATCACTGGTATAAAGGGACATACAAAAGCGGCGGTCAAGAACACTCCCTTGTGGGACTCCTGCCTTGATTAGCTTTGGCTCTGAGTAGGCGTTTTCTTGCTTTATTCTGAAATAGCGATTGGTGAGATAAGACTGAAGCAGCTCAGCATACTTTATTGGTAGATTTTTGCGCAGCTTGTAGTTGAGTCCCTCATGCCAAACTTTGTCAAACGCCCTGAGCGACGTCAAGGAAGACGGCTGAGCAGACTTTCTTTTCCTCAAGGGCTTGTTCAATTATATGTGTCATTCTATGGACTTGATCTATCGTGGAATGTTTCTGTCGAAAGCCAAACTGGTGCCTTGGGAACAGCTTACGTTCTTCGATTATGGGTACTAGTCGCTTGTGGATTAGTTTTTCAAATAATTTTGATAATACTGGTGTAGAAGTGAGATTGGTCTGTACGAACTTGGCTCTGTGGGAAGCTTTCCAGGTTTAGGAATCATTATGACCTCGGCAATCTTCCACAACTGAGGAATGCAACGGTGTTTTATAATGCCATTAATAATCATGGTTATTTTTGCAATGGCTTTACGCGGGAGATGCTTAAGGATCTGACCAGTGATAAGGTCGTAGCCAGGAGCTTTTTTTGGACTGATTTCCTTATCGATTATGAGCTTAATCTCTTTGATAGTAACGGGTGGAATGTCGACATCTTGATCAATACCATTTGCGACCTCTAGAGTCAGTTCATCTGTCATAGCAATGTTTGGAGTGAATATGTTTGCTAGGTAATCAGCAAAAATCGCTGCTTTGTCTTGATTACTCTTAGCCCAACTCCCATCAGAATTTTTTATGGGGTGAAGCTTGTATTATTGGTCTTTTAAGATATTTGGTAGCCTTTCAAGAGTGAGTAATCAGTATCACGATGACTTGTGAGTCCCATGATATAGTGCTCTTGGGTTTCTTCATTGATCTCCTGTGTCAAAGACCTCAGTTCTCTTTCTGCCTTGTACCATTCTGATTTATGGCTGGGTAACTCTAGTTACTTGCCATCGTTTTCTGGCCTTGCGTTTTTCTTTTATTGCAGTGACTATTTCCCGAGGGTAATTGATCCCTCGGAGTCGCCTTGTAAGTTTGGTTTGTATTTTCCCAAGCAACAGTTTGTATACTGCAAACAAGATGCTCGAGGCTCGTGTTCAATTTCTTCTGGTTGATTGTAAGGACTTACTCAAGGTCGATATGTCTGCATATTTCTTGCTTGAAGAGCTCCCAGTTGGTCTTCTGATTGACTAGGGCAGGGTTGGATGGCTTCTGAATGATTCGGATCACTGAGTGTCAGTATGATGGGTGAATGATCTGAACTGAGATCAAAGTTTTTCTTCGACTAGCAGGTAGTTCGCTGAAATTGTTTTTCGTAATGAAAAAGTCAATCAGATCGGGTGTCTTGTCGGGGTCTTGTGGCCAGTATGTTGGTTTCCGGTTGAAAATGCTTCGCAGTTTTTATCATTGATTGCTTGAATCAATCTACGACCTTTTGTAGTAGTTAGTCTTGAACCCCAAAGTGTATTTTTAGCATTGAAATCCCCTCCTAGGATGAAACGATTCCCAAGTTGGGAGGAGTAAACCCATGTATTCATCGTATGTCGTTTGGTTGCCTCGGCGGACAATATATGCTTGCAACATTAATCATGAATTGAGTGGTCCTGATTGCAATGGCACATATCTGGAACGCTTCAGTTTCTATTTTGACTTGCTCATGGTGATGAAGGCTTTCTTTAATCAATACTGCACTGCCGCCACGCGCTTGATTGCTTGGATGAATGGCGTGGTAGCACTTGTAGCCTTTGAGTCGGAGGTACGATTCGTTGGTAAAATGTGTCTCAGAAATGAGACAAATGTCAATCCGGTTGAAGTCTAGAGCCAACTGAAGCTCAGTTTTTCGTGACATGAGCCCATTGGCATTCCAGCAGAGTATTTTGACACTATTCATGTTGATCTTTCCGGACGAGTGCTTTCGATTCTTCGAACAAGCTCATCCAGGTTGCTGATACTCTGGCTGAGTTTTGTGACTATTTCGAAAATCTGATTTATTTTTGAGTGGGTGTCTTTGTTGACGGGATCGACCGATTGCCCGGTTGGCAGTTGTTGTAGCTTTTCTGATTTTGCAGAACTTTCGAGTATGACAGGAGATTAGAGACCTGACTGGCGGCCACCTGGGCCGTTTTTTTATTACAGAGTAACGGCTTTTTTGGTATGAATGTTTCTTTATTGGGTTTTACTTGCTCTAACTTTTCCATCTGTTGTTGATGAGGAATTTTCTTGTTTCTATTAATAGCTTCAATAGCTACTGGGCAACCGCGATAATTTGCAGTGTGGTCTCCAGAGCAGTTGGCGCATTTCGCAGGTGTATCTCTGGCCTTGGTGCATTCTTCAGTGAAGTGGCCCTTAGCACACTTAACACATCTAGGTGGCTTGGAGCAGTAGTTTTTGGTGTGGTTAAATTCTTGACATCTTTTACATTGGGATGGATGTTTCGAAGATTTGATCGGATGCACTGTCACACGCCCTTTGAGAACCTGCTTAATTTCATAGATTTTTCTCGGGATCTAAATCTTTTCGAAAATCGACAATGCACATATCTAATGGATTTTTAGATTTCCATTCGAGTTTTCTGTCTACTTGAAGTACGCTGTGGAAACCAAATTGGTTTCTCAGATCATCAAGGACCTCCTCATTTGTCCATGATTTGTGGATTCCTTTAATCATGACTTGATGGGCCTGTCCTGTTTATTTTGGTATGTATAGTGCGGAATTTTTTTGTCCGCAAAACACTTTGTGATAGCACGAAAGCCATCTGAATCCATCGTGTTAATTTTGACCACATCATTTGACATAGTGGTAAAACTAAATTCGCCGGTTTGTTCCTCGACCCATTTTCTTGAGGGCTGGAAAGGAAGAAACCCTTTCAATATAAACGGAGGAGGTTTTGGATCTTTTTTTTGGTTTTGGCTTGGCAATAGAATTTATGATTAGTGGACGTGAAATAGATTTTTTTTCTTTTGTGTCCTCTTTGAATGACGTTATCCCATTCGCCTGTCTCTTCGGCTAGGATTTCTTCGTCTGTTGAATAGGACTCAATGGGAGGGGCTGGCTGATTTGTTTTGCTCAGTGTTTTAGTTTTGATTGTGTCGATCTCAATGATTTTCTCCTTGAGACGTTCGATTTGCTCATCACGCTGCTTTAATAACCCTGACTGCAGAGTCACCTTTCTTTTCTCCTCCAAAACCACTTCGTTTGTCTCACTCAGAAATGAAATTAGAGTAGAAACGGTTTTAAAATAACTCACCGATTGGATGAACGAGCGGTGATCACCTGATATGAGACCATGTGATTATTTTTTATGGGGGTACATCAAAGACACGGTGTTTATACCACCTCTACCCACAAATTTGGATGACCTTCGCATGCGAATTCCAGCTGCAGTACAGTGTGACACC
This sequence comes from Adelphocoris suturalis, assembly GCA_030762985.1. Taxonomy (NCBI): domain Eukaryota; kingdom Metazoa; phylum Arthropoda; class Insecta; order Hemiptera; family Miridae; genus Adelphocoris; species Adelphocoris suturalis. Next base: position 35,875,687 of record CM061041.1, read on the forward strand.
AGACATGCTAATGCGGGTCTGGGACGAGCTTAATTACCGAATCGACGTCGTTCGTGTTGCTGGAGGTGGCCATATCAAACATTTGTAGGAATGGAAAAAAACTATGGATTACAACCATCCATTTAAGACCTATTTCATTTCTGTAACTTCAATATTGCCAGAAATACAGATTTTTGAAACTAGGGCATTCTTTTATGAACACCCTGTATTTGAAATGTGTGGCAGTGACCGCCACTCCCACCACTGTGGCTACCACGAGGATAGATGTGGCCTAAACTGGGTTCGAACAAACGGCTGACTCCTGCATATTTCAAGATATTCTACTGATTATTAACTGCTTCATTCAAAGTTGATGTTTCACTAGCCTTAAAAAACATTCACTGGAATGGTTGAAGACTGAAAAAAATCCGATCTGACAAAATAAATCTAATTAAAATTAGGGTTACACCAACTTACAGAATTCTGTCCTCCAAACTAAAGCATTGTTAAAGTGATGGATTGTCCCATGAATATTAAGGCAGCAGGAGCACCTAACCTACTCTATCTCGAAAATCAGTTTCTTTGGATAGAGATAAACACAAAACTGCAGTAAACTCACAGGGTAAATTATTCATAACTGTCAGTAATTTCTTCAGTCGAACAACCTGGCCTCTAGATATCAATCTTGAAATGCTTCTCGAATACTCAGAAGAAATCCTATAGCAGGTAGGTAGGTATCTACTAGGTAGTTGATGGTTTTGATAGGGGTTGGAGAAGATCACAGTCATATCCACTTCTCCATTAAAATTTGAACTTGGTTCCCATTTCATTCAGTTCGTCCATTTGAAAAATTTGGATTTGGTTAAATATTACAGATATTGAAACTGGTCATGGTGATTAGAATAAATAATCCCTTGATTAGAGTTTACCAGTAGGTAACCGCAATATAGCTATCATACCTGCTTACTTACAGGTGGAATGCTATTCGGCATTTCATATTTTTGTAGGTAGGTACCTACGCTTTGCTATTGATCAACTTCAGTTCATCAACAAACCCCTTCTGGCAAAGGGGTGCAACGGGGAATTAGAAGTAAGACAGGTCATCTATTATCTGAGAACTTCGATGTTGGATTGGTCAGGATCATCATGGTACAAAGCCCTGACGGAGGCTGTCTGGTGAAATCTCTGACGGCTTGAAAAGTCCTCATTGTCTTCATTGAGTTGAGATGGTGAAAACTCAACATCAGGAAGGACTGGGGGCATGACGATTTCTTCGTAGTCTACGCTCCTCCTCCTGAGGGTGATAATATGACACACATGTATAGATAAATCAGCTTTTTAAATTTCCTTTTTTAAGAAAGAAGCTCCTAAAAAAGTTTTAAAGTTTTCAAGAAAAAAATTATCATATAAGTAAGCGGATTTTCGTAAACTATCGTAGATTTATTATAACGGTACATTGTTTTGGAATTTGAGCAGTTTGAATGAAAACAAATTGTTAAATTACCAATTTTATGGCAAAAAACTCGTTCTAAATAATATTCTAAAAAGTACGAGTATTTTGGATTTTAAGCTTTGTTTGCATTTTTTATCGATTTTTCAGCAAATGTTGATGAAATTAGTATATTTTTCAGCATAATTTTGTGAATACATTTTTTTATGTTTTAGTTAATTATTAATGAACATCTTTTGACTAAAATTCTGCTAAAAAGAATAACTATTTCTAGCCGTTTTCAGCCATTTTTAATGATTTTTTATTTATTTTATTTATTTACGACTAGAGCCAATTACAAAAAATCCAACAATATATTACATAATAGAGATTAAGTGAGCACATTAGTTTTTTAATACATTTTTGAAATTTTACCAATTTAACGTGCTCAAAAAGGGATGGCCAACGAACTCATACTTTCGTTTGGAAAACTTGATTTTTTGACGAAGGGGATGACATTTTTATCTCAATCCTAAGAAGAGTAGAGTCTGGAATGACACTGACACATATATATACATACATATGAAAAAGCGCAAACTTCAGGAATTGTTTCAGAATGCTTCAAAACGGATTTCCTTGAAGGAATTTTCAAAAAATATTGAGTTCAACATTTTTCGACCCATTGCAATAGCTTCATTTTCTACGGAAATTCGCTAAAACTAATACCTATATTAGGTGGACACCAATAACTTACCCACAAATTCTCAAAAGTACAGTCTTCAACCATTTAAGGAAATTGAATTCCGTAGCTGCTCCTGGTTTTACAGCGGGGTTAGTCAAACCCACGTAAACCCATATGACAAAACCAGAACCCATAAAAGTAAGAGCGTAGGTCCAGTTTATCATTAACATCATTCCAACTTTCAAAAACGCCTGAAATAGGTAACAACTAATATATTAAATGTAATAGTTCACACATGTCAGAATGGTCCTTTTGGCACAAATTTATAAAAATTAAAAAAACTTTATATACAAATATATGATACAAAATGTAAATACGTAAGAGCTTTCAAAATACCCCGAAAAGGGAGAGGTAGCGGTTGCACCAGTTCGAGTACCAACTCATAGTCTTTTTATGCAATATTTGGCTTGGCAGTTGTTGCTGTGGTTGCTCTGGGCTGGGCGTTGATGTTATCTGAAATTCATTATTAGTAACATAAATTGTAATAAAAAAGAAAATATTGGTGCCAATAAGCACAAATTGGTATTAATTGCTCATCCAACTGACTAAATCAGTCTGTAAAGAGGTTACAACTACTGAATGGTTAAGAATAGTCCTATATGAGAAAAAAGGTTGTTAGTAAGTACCCGATTCTCTGCAAAGTGAATTTATATAATGACTCTGACGATGAATCTCGTTATTTTCAATTAAAATCAGGAAAAATGAAAATAGTAGAAATAGTAATAGAATGAATTAGAGTGAAAGCGCACGTGTTTTCGTGCGAGCAGGGTAATCGCGGGAAAGTGACAAACGTGTAAGTATGTAGTTCAAAAACGGTAATGAATACAAATTTTTCTCTGTAAACTTATTCAGTCTCTAAAACAGCGTGGCCCCCAAATGGAAATTTTCAATTTCCCTGACTTTTCCTTTACTAAACTTCAGATTTCTCTGACAAAAAATATCAAATTCAAATTTATTTTTGTTTTCTCGTCATTTTATTGTACTGTTAATGCTTATAAAACGAAAATCGTATAATTTGAAGAAGAAAAAAAACACTACTAATATATAGTCTACTTGTATTCAAAAATTTCATTGTCCTCGAAGTGCTCAAATATCATAACAATTTAACTTAATGTAACACGATAATTTACAAAAATTCGCCCATACGATCATGCTGCATGACTTTTTATTTAATATTTTATGGTCTCTCAATTTGTGATCTGAAGCTATTTGTTGAAGTACATTTTTCCTAACATGGATTTCTTAGCTCTGGGGATAATTCAAAATTTTCGTCCGACAGCAAAAAATATCACGATTTTTTTCACTTACTACCAATCTTTGCCAGAGAAAGTAAAACTTCCTGATTTCCCATCCCACAAAAATCGTTCGTTGGAAAGTTGCTCTGTGAATTTATAACATGACTCCACATTACAATGGGCCAATTTCCCCCTCCTTAACCCTCCTGAGAAGTCCTAGCTTATACATACAAACTAGTTTTTGGACTCATACTCGATCAGATCAATCCACTACTCTGCTGGGTTTTTTCTCCCTTGTTCAATGCGCTGTTGATTTTTCTCACAAATGGTTCATTAGGTGAGGTAGTTACCAGGGAAGCCAATGGCATATCCATTCCTTTTTTATGGGAGCGTACCGTTGTTATTCTTGAATTATTTAACCACCACTTTTGATCATTATTTTTGTCATTCGTATATATAACTCACCTATGAAATAATATGTACCTAGAATGATAAAGTACGCTATTGAAGTTTGATTGTTTAGGAGTTATACCTGGAAACGCTTTAAATGATTACACCAAGTTTTCATTTTAAAAATTCCCTGACATTTGGTGGTTTTTGCGAAATTCCCTGACATTTCCCTGACTTTTCCCGATGCAAAGAATTCCATGACAATACCAGGTTTTCCCTGGCTTTTCAGTTGGGGGCCACACTGCTAAAACTTACAGAGCTTTTTATAACAATATAATCCAGCTACTGTGACAAATTTTGTACACGTAATGGTTGATAATCGTTGTTCAGGGAAAATTACAACAATGACTAAATTTCTATTTCTGTACAAACTGTAGCACACAGCATTACCTAAGTGTAATACTGATACCTACAGCATATTACAGTACTTACAGCAGAATAAATTCTATGTTGACTTCTTTCAGGGAATAGCGTATCAAGGTCGTTGCTGAAGTCACTCTGTTGTAAGGAAGGGGAAGATTCCGAATGATTCTTCTCCTTGAATCTGTAGCAACCATGGAGTAGAAGATTAATAAATTAATAGAAGAAGACAAACAAAATTATAATGTGCGATAGAAGTAAAAGCTTTACTTTATTATGAAACATACTTGAAACGAAGTTCTCTGTGGCACTGTAGATCGAATGTTTGCGCTAACGCAAAATAAGCGTAGTCTATGATAGCGTACATCATCAAAAATGGCATTGTAACTATTGGGCCTAAGGAATTAATGTCCCCGATAAGGATGAAAACTATCGTAACAACGGCTACCAATGCTAATGAATACACTGGCACTCGATTGGGGCCTCTCTGAAATCAGATATTACCTTTTGTTGTCAACATTATTTATGTAAAATAGTCAGAAACACTCAAGTGAAACTCCTCATGCATTCCAAAAATTAATATCATGAACTGATTTGATATGGACACGTACCCCACGTCCAAGTATTCTAATGAAAGGAATGACGTTCTCGTTTGCGATAGACTGCAGTACTCTAGGTGTTCCATACATTGCCCCAAGGCAACTAGACATTGAAGAAACGTACAAACCAGCTAATAGGAGTAAACCTGGAAAGGTGATAATTTTTATTAATTCAAAGATTCGTGCCTGGAACATTAGGAACAAATGAAAACATTGCAATATCGTCTTTTTTAACAACTCACTAAAAGCGCCTGATCTTCAGAATGGGTAGATGTTAAGCTAAACCCTTCCTATCTACCCTATCCATCTGGGTGGGGCCCAGACCCTACCCTATTACCCTGATGGGAGTGCAAATGTAAGATATGGTCAAATGCACGCAATTAAAGAGTATCTTGGACATCTGATTGGTATGCAGGATCTCGGTGTGTTCCAAACCACAGTCAAATGCACCTGCATTGAGCTAAGATGACACAAAAGCCTCCAAACGATAACGGTAGGTAATCAACTGCTAAAATAAATACCACATCTCATAGCTGTATCACTAGATTGGATAGAGAAGTGCAGAAGATGCTGCCTTCTCCACTCGAGGATGCTCAGTCCAATATCCCACATGGGTTCATGCATATTTAGAAAATAATAGGGCAACTAGTTGTGAAATAGAAAACTGAAGCAGTATTCTAATCATTAAGGCATCCAAATATCACTCAATTACATAGATCTATTTTACTAATAAATTGTTTCAATGACCAGATACTAAGACGCATTCCTTCCTGAAAATAATATTACTGCCATTTCTCAAAAACCAAGTTTTCTATACTTACGGACAGCTGAAACTTTTTCTGAAATCATGAAATCAGTCTTCAAGGCTGTTCGAGTGCAGTTCGATGCAAGGACTAGCACAAACATCAAATAGAGGCCAAGTCTGAAACGTTATCAATCTTGAAATGCATAAGTTCTAAGTTTGAAGCCAAATGTAATTAGAAAAACTACACAGAATTAGTCGTACTGAATAATTATTGCACTTACGCTGTGAATATTGCAGCCAAAGAACCATTGGGAATGTCCTTAGAAGGGTTACGTAAATCTCCACTCATGTTGATGCCAGCAAGAATTCCAGTGATAGTAGGAAAAAATACGCCAAATACCGTGAACCAATTGTATCCACCAGAGTAATCTGGATATAGATTATCGCCGATCACTCCACTCCACCATCCATAAAACCCACTCTCTGAAAATGATTCATTTTACAGAACATAACGTTGTATCAATTCCAACGAAGACATAACATTACGTTTAGAATATTGGTTTGTGTTCGGCAGCTTTCAGAGTCGCAAGGTCCAATCCCAGTCACAAGTGTAACACCCCAAAAATATATGATAACTCGACAGAATTCGAACTCATGCCTTTTCCAAAGCCATCAAGAAGCTCTGGTTAAAGACTGCACTCACTCAACCACTGAGCTACAGAGGCAAATGTTATCAAAACACTTTGACTGTTGGAGTTTTTCCAGAACGTGACAATTCCCCAGGGTCAAATTTCAGCTGTCCATGCTAAATTAGACTCGTCCGAAAGATAGAAAACTACAGGCAGCTGGCTCAGCAGTTGCCTGCTGTAAGAAGTCTCAAGTCGAGCGAGTTCATTGCCACGGTGTGATTTGACTCAGTGAATGAGAAAGTGAAGATGAAGGAGGGATGTGTGATTTGGAGGGGAGGGGATGGTGGGGAGAGATGATCAGGAATGTGATGATTACAGTCTGGCTCGAGAGGGATAACATATTAAAGGTTGGTCCTACTGTCCTGCGCCAGACTGTAGAACGGTATGCGGGTCCTGGTCCTCATCAGGTGGGGTATGCTTCCCCTCATGGGAAAGGGGCCTGATAAGAGGCCCTCTGTCTATTTTGTTTCCAAGTGTACCTAATACTGTCCCACGCTAAATGTAACAGCACAAAAATATGATACCTTGACAGAATTCGAATTCAGGCCTAGTTTTCCCTGATAGATAAAAAATATAAATATAAAGATTAGAATAAAAAATATTAACCTTCCAAAACCGAAATAAGTACAAAATGTTCATAATCTCGTTTAACACGTTCACTGCAGCTCAATGGGCAGGTCATCAAACCGGTTTCCTCGTGGTGTGTCTTCATGGACAGGTAATCAAACAACGTCCTTACGATGGAGCGACCGACGTCAGAATATCGATCGCTGGGGGAGTCAATTGAGGACTTAGAAATCGATTCAGAGTTGAATATTACTCGATAGTGTATGAAGGTAGGGATACTTCTCGTTGTACCCTCAGAAAGATTACAGAATTATAATCGATCATTGAAGTCCATATTTCGAAATATCATTAGGGTTCTCAAAATTCTTTTCAGGCCCACGAGAAGTTTGGTTTTTGAGGACGCAGTCAACGTGTTGAAAACCCAATAGTTTCAAGTATACAACAGTACACTAAATAATATGATAGTAAATAAATCTTAGTGACTCACTGATATCCGTGTGAACCCAACTACCGACGAATAAATCCAAAGCTGCAAAAAGAAGTATAATGAGTAGAATGAATTGTAGTTTGATGACCCATTTCACGCCTGCGACGTTAATTATCCCTAGCAGAAGAACAGCTCCACTAGCAAAACCACGTTGGGCAATCAAACTGCCTCCCAATCCAACAAAACCAGCTAGGGATTCTCCCAATCCAAGCACAAACAGACTGCATCCCACCGCCTGTGAGACAATAATTAATTAAAAATAGTCGATTATACCAATTGAACTTTGTCTCAATTACTTTGCTTTATAAGCACCATGTTAAAGACAAGTGTATACATTTATATTACCTGGCCAAAGACATATAAAAGTCCAAATGCGGTACCGACCCGAGGTCCCATCACATGAGCCAAGAGAAAATATACTCCACCACTTTCCATTCGGCACCGCTCGCATATTCCGACAGCAGAAAGTACGGTGATCAAAGCGATCCCAACTGCGAATAGAATAAATTAATAACGTAAGGTGAGTAGTTTCATGTTAGACTGGATCAAAAAACTGATCATGATTAATAAAGCACTCCTACAATGTTGAAGATTGATTTGTTGAACAAGGTCAAATGAAACAAGGGTAGGTACCTAACTAGTTTTGAATGTTGAATGGAACCTACACATCTTGCTTCTACTTTAGCTCCAACGAACAAGAGACGTTCCAAACCATGCAGATCTTCGTAAACAACGAAGATTTTATTATTCCACAATTTTTCAATTTAAAATGTAAACGTGAACTTTTTATTGATGTGCTTTTGCATCAATTTTCAAATAAGTACAGGGTGGTCCACGGGAACCTGACGTTTTTTGAATGGGTATTACTCGGCAGGTAGGTGGAGTGGGGTCATTGGAAGGGTCCTGTTTGAACTGTGGGGATGTGCCATTTAGTGTACAACATGACTGAGTGGGGTGTGAGGCATCGCATGTTCGCGTTCGAAGCTTTTATCAAAAATGGTGAATCAGTGGCGGCGACGCAGAGACTGTTTCGGCGTGAATTTAATATTGGCCGTCATGGAGCTGTCACAAGCCGTAACACGATTCTGAAGTGGGTCAACGAACTTCGAACAACTGGAAATGTGATGAAAAAGAAGCTACCAGGACCTACTTGCACGGCACGGACCCCTGAAAGAGTGGAGAGGGTGAGGCAAGCGTTGCTAACAATTCCAGGCCACTCAGTGCGAAAACAAGCTCAAGCATTAAGAGTAAGTCGTTCCACAGTCCGCCGTATTGTCAAACATGACCTCAGATTCCACCCATACAAATTGGCAATTGTCCAGCAGCTGAAACCAACTGACTTTCCACAACGCCATTCCTTTCCATTTCTGTTTGTCTATGCTCTCAATGCTTGAAGTTAACGAAGATGCTGTACTGTTTATGAGTGATGAAGCTCATTTACATTTGAACGGCAAAATTGTCGTTAATATGCCAGTGAAACCCCTCAGCAACTTCATGAACGGCCCTTACACAGTCCGAAAGTGACGGTTTGGTGTGCAGTATCGTCCAAATGTGTGATTGGTCCTTTTTTTTTAAAGAAAAACGACAACACAGTGACTGTGCATTCTCAATTATTGATATTGTGAACATGATTGCAACCGCTTGTTAATTTCTGATGATTTCATTGAGCTGGTGTTTCGATTATGTGATTCATAGCAGGTGATCCGAATATTGCGAGAACGGTTTGATTTGTGAAGCGGTGGTTAAATCATTTTAATAGGTAATTTCTATACTTTACACTATAGGAAGCTGTAATTTCGTATGTAGCCTCTTTAGCCTCTTTCTATAATAAAGTGAATGTTTACTCGCGAGTTTCTATTAGGAGATCATCATCTCACAAGAGCTCAATCGTCGTGATCATTTCTATAATAAAGTGAATGTTTACTCGCGAGTTTCTATTAGGAGATCATCATCTCACAAGAGCTCAATCGTCGTGATCATTTCTATAATAAAGTGAGAGCGAGGAGCTAAAACATGATTCCATGTTTTTTACATTTTAGCAGTCAGGCTCAAAGTAATAACATCGGGGGGGGTCCAGGGGAACGAAGCCTCCCTGGCGGGGTCAAGGGGCGAAACTGCAGCCCATTATGTTGAGATGATAAACATTTTCCTGAGACCTGAGTTACACAGACTCGACTTCCTGCTGAAAGCATTTGGTTCCAGCAAGATGGGGCAACCCCTTACACAGCTAAACTAACGATGGAAAAATTGCGCCAAATGTTCCCAGAGCGCTTGATCTCACGGTTTGGGGACATGCCCTGGCCTCCGAGGTCACCTGATTTGACAACCTGTGACTTTTTTCTGGGGGATTTCCTCAAATCTCATGTCTACGAAAACAAACAAAGAACGTTAGGCGAGCTGAAGGAAACAATTCGAGCACAAGTCCACGCGATTGACACACCCTTATTGGAGCTCGTTCACTAAGAGTGTATTACTCATTTGAAAACCGTCAGGTTTCCGTGGACTACCCTGTACAATTAAAGCGAATTTATCAACATTTGGCAATGGAAATTGACTCTGGCCGCTACATAGATAACGATAAAAGTGATCAATTGGTTGAGATAAGAGCCCCCCCCCCCTTTTTAGCACAAGAAATTCTAAAACATTCTGTAGTGTTCTGAATTCAATCCTCCTCCCATATACTTCACAATCAAATATAATTTTGAGCGGCGTTTAGAATACCCCAGAAACTGCTTTATTCTGATGTTAGAATAAAATGTACGTACCTGTTGCTAACACCATGGAAATTGCGTGAAAAAGTCCAGCTTGACCGATCATCCATCCTGTTCGCAAGAACACTATGACTCCAAAAACGTTTATGAGACAGGATGTGAAAACACCATCAAGTGTCCCAAAGAGGATCGGTTCAGATATAAAGAACTGCGTTTTCCACCAAGGCGTATCATTCTAAACCAAGACATCAAATCCGATTCACAATTATTTTCAAGAAGAAGACAAGGACTACATGAATCTATGAATGTAATTAGTTACTATGCCAATATTTTAAATTACTCATGGGCAGTGAATTATACATCAATTGCAATGCATACAGAATACACTCCCCGATTTAACAGTTAAGATGTAGCTGTTAGAAGGCTTGGCAAACTATAGTCGGGTCAGCGTAAGAAGTTACGTGAGATGTTACCCCCGCCCCATCAACAGATGGGCCGCGGGAAGAGGGGAAGTAGCAGTCTGATACCCCTTCCCTACCTCCTCCTCCAATCCACCACCCACTTCCCGCTCCTGCCATTGGGCATGCAGACGGTGGGGAAGTGTTGGATGAGTGTAGAGGGGGTGATGGACTGCGGTCAGCTGATTTCCCCCACCTCCTTGCCTTCACGTAACTTCCTACACTGACCCGACTGTAGTTTAACACGCAGACTGAACTGCTCCGTAATTACATTACGCAGACACGAGGGTGAGTTCGTTCACCTATGATTCTGCCTTATTTACACTTTACACATGTTTTGGCCACACCATACCCAACATACTGCACATGTATAAAGGTCTAAATAGATCTGATGGTAAAGAATATAAAGATTTGTAAATGTGTGTATTAAGATTCAAAATCAACCGTTGCTAACAACGTTGAAGGTACCTATTTACTTGCAATTACTTACTTTAAATTCAATTACTGTTGGCGGCACTGATCGCTCCCAAAATGGTGGCAATAGGTGGGATAGAGTTGAAGGGAAAGAAGGCCTTTGAACAAATACGTCAATTGCCAAATCGTAGAGGAACATGAAAACTCTAATGCCACCACAATTCATAAAGACCTTAACAACATTATAGAAACGAGATATAAAACAAGATGGACTGAAGCTTAAGTCAACCGATCTGGTCCTGACCATTGAACCAGAGGCATTATCACAAATCCCACTCAACATCCATGGTACGTTCACGAATCATCCTCAACAAATATTAGACAATTGACAACTATTAATAGACTGATTTTCGGACATGGGGTCACTAATGGACAAAAACAGAAGAAATGCTCTGTGTCTTCATCCCTAACCATCCTACGAATATAATATTGCCCTCCTATATCTGAAATAAATTCTGACGAAATATCATTCCTTGTGTAATTTTCTTCCTCTATCAGATTCAATACAAAGTTATACTATTCCAAATGGAAAAAATAAATTATAAAGGCTCTTGAAAAGAAAAATACAAAAAGAGGTAGAATCAAAACAATGGCAAGATCTAATAATTTATAGCTTTAGTATTTAGGTACTCACCTGTTCGCCAGCAAAAAGTTCATTAGGTCCAGCAGGCTGATGCCCACCAATACCATATTCTCCTGCATCTCTGGGCCTTTCAGCAAGAGACTCCTGTCCCAAACCGAATTTGGACCAGTCAATCGACCCAGGCTCTTTCGTTTGATTCATATCCAATTTCTTCTGTTCTAAAGAAACATTTAAAAAAATGTGCTCAACACAAATTGTTTGATATTCACAATGTGTTTGACACGAGTGATCAAAAATCGAAAATGCTTATCGAAGCATTCAATTTAATACACCCTTAGAGCAAGCATTACACAACTTCCCACATGGGTGAAATATCTTCGAGAGCCTATTACCAAATTTATTGTCTCAAGACCAACTTAACACCAGGTTACAAAAACTTACTGCTTCTCCCTTTCCTAAAGTCAATTAGCCAGTGACATCTGCATTCATAGTCTCATCACAAATTCTCCACATTTTTCTGTCAAACATTATTACAAACCATCTTTCAGCATTTGCTCGCTAATTCCAATTTTCGCAGAAAAACAAACGAAAAGGCGAACCTGACCAATATTTTATAAGTACCAGAAATTTGAAATCCTAGAGTGTTTACTGTAAGTTACTTATACTGGCAAAAAAACACTCTATTCCCAGCCTAAGTCACAGTTTAACCTCGTTTTGGATTGAATTTTGGGGAAGCCTCAGCTCCCTTGCCCTACTATCTTACGCGTAATCTTCCTACCCGTTTAACTGGCCAAACAGCGGACTTTTGAACTGATAATCGGTACTTAACGGGGTTTTCAAGTGTTCTGAATCCGAATCTTAAGTCAAAAGTGTGAAATTCCAGCAGATGAGAGTTTCCATTACATTAAAAAACTGCCTATACTGCACTGAATTTTGAGTTCAAATAAGATCGAGGGCTGTGGCTCGAATCTCAATGCTGCTGGTTTGTGATCAGCAAACGAAAATTGTTCGTCCCACCACGCTCTCGCTCGTTTCACATTCAAATTACGACCCTACAAAATGTTAACTCTTGAAGATAGTGAAGATATCTAAACTTACAGGGCAAACTCCAGCAAATCATCCACACCTATAGACGTAGGGCAGGAGAGAGAATTGAACGTGATTGGTGGGGGCTCATTGCGCTTCAGAGGATGTGAACAGAATTTTTATATTTTATTTATATAACAGCATACCACACAATCTGCAGGTAAAGTGAAACGGGCCGATTTTGGTACATTGTCTAGAGGGTGTTGGTATAACAGGGAAGGGCCCGAAGTACTCATAGGTAGGTATGCATCTATACCTGTTTTAATACAGCTACTTACATTCCTACGGTTTGCTCACGCAGTTAAAACTAAGATTAGGAAAAAAAATTACTTTGGATTGTAGAAGCAAACACAAGAACATGAATATAATAAGTGCTTACCGATCTACCTGATGTTGTTTGCTTGTGCCAACTGCCAAGCAGATCTCCACCTCAAAGCAAATAACGAACGTTGACGTCAAACAACCATACCTGACAAAGTATCACTAATGACATGAAAGACGAGAAATTGAGACCACTTGTTACCTAAGTGTGGATCACATATTTAATTTGATCGTTACATCAGTTACTGATTACTCAGAATGAAAGAAAATTGGAAAATCGAAATTGTCATAAGGCAGATCGGTTGTTGTGCAGTCACGAGTTCTGATTATTGGTGTCACACTAACGTGAAAAATACAAAAACCTATCCATTTTCTCCATTGTTTTGTTTCATATCCCATCAACTATCCCATCAAAATAACTTGCGTTTTCAGAAACATAGTTATTATACTTTTTTAACATATTTGTCTGAGCATTTTGGACGATGTCTATTTCCTTATTTGGTAAATAAGTAACTCCCAAGAATAGCATCCAAATCTGTAGATCCACGTCGGAGACCCGCAATGCTAGAACTGTCTTTGTAAACTTTCTGCTTTGACTTGATTGTTTTGTAGTCAAATCTCGCTGGAAATAAGGCAATCACAAAGAAAATATCAACCGATAGATGCTGGCAAAACCGTTTTTGATCCAACTTGTTGGGGCTAAAAACTTCTTTATGAGTAACCCAAACTGAAGATTTTTATTACAGGTTATGTTATTGATTAGTGTTGTGATCTGTGATGGCTTGATGTGATTATGATTAGCCTTTTGCAGTGTTCTGTAATCTCTAAGCATCTAGATGCATTAGCATTAACTTAGTTGTTGCAGAACATAGAGTAAAGCATATAATACTAATTTATACTGATGTAGAGTAAAATACAGCTAGTTCCTATTCATTATAAGTAATAATGTTAGCACAGTTTTCTTTAAAGCAAATTTGACAGATCTAAATTTCCTAATCTGAAATTTCACTAGTTGGTAAGTCGCGTTTCATGTATCTAGGGGGAACTACATTACTACTTATTACTATTGTCCTTTTTTTGGTATAATAGGGAGAGTATATTTATTTTTAGTTATAAAGTTTTTTTTTTTTTTTTTTAGATCTGTAGGAGTACCTATTTACACAAATCGGAAAGTTCAGATTCATTCAAAATGCCGACAGTAATTCTGCTTGAAACTACGTATAGTATGAACATGAATGTTCGGAAATTCAGCGTTGAACCGTATAAACCTCTACAGGTCGCCGTCACAGGATTACATGGGCTTCTCGATCATATAGGCCACTCATCAAGGCTAGAATTCGTATCATTGGTAAGAATGTAACTCTCCATGCTCTAGGAATCTATGTAATAGATGTAAGCTTTCCAAAAATGTGCAACATGATAGGTACCTAACGGCCAAAAGTTGGTGAAAATGGGTCTTGTAAAATCAGATAAGCTGTACGTCTCATCTACTCCTTCCACCAGATGGAAAGCACCTTTTTGTTATTATTTTTATCTTTAATTAAATCACAGTGTAATGAAATAGCGGACCTTTCCTATTATCCGACCACCAAGTACCTCCAGCGCTGCCTCCAGATAGTGTAAGACCGCCAACGTAATCAGAATGATGTGTAGTTTTGTGGTCTGGATGCTCGCATCTCAAAAATACAAAACTTCAAGTAGTCAATCCCTTAGTAAAAATTCAGATTAGTTGGACATATTGCATGCACAACTCGACGTTTACGCCCTGGCGTTGTTATGCGGAACACTACATCAGTGAGTGCCTTGACCACTTTGCACGGTCCCACCCAATGAGACTGAAGCTTTGGACATGTTCCCACTTTTTTCCGTGGCCAAAAATACCATACCTCGCTGCCTTCTGGAAACCGCGGAGCCTTTGAATGAACATCATACCGCCGCTTGCTTAATTCTGCTGCTTTGAGAAGGCGAGTGCGTGCCAGATCATGTAAATCCACTAACTGGTTCTGCAGTTCTTGAGCATATATGCTGTCGTGGGAGTGCATTTAGGGATGGCTCCAGTAAGAAGATGTATAGGTAGGGTTAGCTCTCTTCCCAGAGTAAGACTTGCGGGGGAGAATCCTGTTCCCGCATGCTCTGTGCTCCTATATGCTAACAGTACTCCAGGAAGCTTCAAATCCCAATCCTTTTGATTTTCATCAATGACTTTTGCCAGCATATCCCACAGAGTATGGTTGAACCGCTCTACATGTCCACTGCTCTGCGGATGCATTGGAGTTGCCCTTGTTTTCTCTATACCCAATAGAGACATCACCTCTCGAAAAACAGCTGCTTCAAAACAGGTGCCTTGATCTGAATGTATTTCCTTTGGAACTCCAAATCGGGAAATTACATGATTGAAGAGGCCTCGTGCTACAGTTTCAGCTCGGGTGTCTCTGACTGGATATGCCTCTGGCCATTTGGTAAATGTGTCCATCACAACAACAATGTGGTTATTTCCCTGTAGTGTAGTAGGAAGAGGCCCAACGACATCAATAACGAGACGTTCAAAAGGTGTGCCAGATGTGTAGGGTCTTAATGGGGCTTTGCTACATCCTCTGCTGCTCTTACCCCGTCTTCCACAAGTTTCACAACTTAAGCAGAACATCTTTACATCCTTTTGCATTCCTGGCCAATAGAACTTGGCACGAACACCCCCAAGAGTACGACGTCGCCCAAAGTGGCCCATTTCATGCACTTCTCTGAGGACCTGCTGTCTTCTCTTTCTAGGCACCAACACTTGCTCGACTGACTGTGTTCCCATTTCATTTTCCCACTTGCGGACTAAAAAACCATTTACAAGATGTAAAGTCTCAAATGCAGCCCACAAGGTTTTGGTGGTACTGCTTACTGGAGAAATATCTTCCCATGGTGGACGGCATTTTTGCTGTACCCAGCAGTATACCTGTCCCATGTCAGGATCATTTTGTTGGTCAAGTACCCAGGACCTGTCTTCAACTATACGAATGCGCATCACTGGTTCCTCCTGGCTCTGCTTTTTTTCCTGTCTGGCACAGTATTTACAGCTGAAATCAGTACAGGGCCGTCGGGAAAGTCCATCTGCATTCAAGTGTTTGAGGCCTGGGCGGTGCTCCACTCGGAAATTGTAGGGACCCAATTCTTGAAGCCATCTTGCCAGTTGTCCATCAGGTTCTTTAAAATTTCGCAACCATTGCAACGATGCGTGGTCTGTTCGTACAAGGAATTGTTCCCCACTATCTAAACCATACGCCTTGAAATGGCGGAGTGCTTTTACCAGGCTTAGGAGCTCCTTCCGCGTTACACAGTAATTTCTCTCCGCTCGAGATAAACAGCGACTGAAGTAGGCCAATACCCGTTCTTTTCCTTCTTGAATTTGAGACAACACTGCACCAATAGCTTGCTCACTTGCATCTGTATCTAGAACGTACTCATTCCCTGGGATTGGATGAGCTAAGATGGGAGGTGTTGTGAGCATCGCCTTCAGATCATCAAAAGCTGCTTGACATTCCGGAGTCCATGTGAACGCTTTGGTTGCATTTTGCATTGGGTATAGTGGTGCAGCTCTTTTGGCAAAATCAGGGACAAAGCCTCGATAGTACGAGCAAAATCCGAGAAATGAGCGGAGTTCCTTGGAACTTGATGGAACTGGCCAGGAAGTAACTTTTTCAATATTCCTTGGGTCAGTGGCGATCCCATCCTTTGATATGACGAACCCGAGGTACTCAACTTGCCTGGCAAAGAACTTGCATTTTTGTGGATTTAGTCTGACATTATTGTCCTTGAAAACTTGCAAAACTCGCCTCAGCCATTGGAGGTGGTCCTGGAAAGTGGCAGTATCAAGAAGAACATCATCCAGGTAGACTTTTACTCGGCCTTGGCGAACTTCACTGTGTAGGAGTCTCCCCATCGCTCGCTGAAAGGTGCTGGGAGCGTTACACAGGCCAAATGGCATAACTTTAAACTGCCAAAGGCCTCTTGGAGTGCAAAATGCCGTTTTTTCTTTGTCCTTGATCTCCATTGGAATCTGCCAATAGCCACTCTGAAGATCAAGGGTTGAAAACCACTGGCTACCTGCAAGAGCACCCACTAACTCTTCAATTTTCGGAAGTGGGTGGGAGTCTCTTTTTGTGACGTGGTTCAGCTTTCTATAGTCTATACAGAATCGAGTGGAACCGTCTTTTTTTGGAACAAGGACGATGGGACTGGCCCAAGGGCTCTCTGAGGGCTCTATAACTCCATTATTTTCCATCTCCTCGATAAGTTTATCGACTTCCATCAAGCGGTGAGGAGGGATCCTGCGTGGCGACTGGCGGATTGGAGCAGACGCTCCCACATCTATTTTATGGGAATACCCTCTAATATTGCCAAGTTCACCTCCTGGCTTAGCAAAAACTTCATCGAACTCTCCTAACAGCTGTTCTGCCTCTCTTTGCTGTTCAAATGAGAGTCCTTCTAGGGATTTCTTCAGATGGTGTAAATTGTCACACTTTGAGTTATTTAGAGCACTCGTCTCAGCTACCCAACTATCCAGAGGTGTCATGCCATCTGCAACTGGTTCGTCTTGCAACGCACAACCTTGCTGGTTGTCTAACATCAATCTGTGTCCACCAACTGTTATTAATTTTTCTGCTGGGTTTACCACGCAATGATATTGAGTGAGGAAGTCTAAACCCAATAAGCAATCTTCATGTATTTCAGCTACTATTGCAGTGTGTAACCTCTTCCTTCCATCTCCAATGTCAAAATGTACCTTCGTAAGGCCTACAATAGGCATCAGTTCCCCAGATACTGATCGAATAACGGCCCTAATGTCAGTCTCTAGTAGCGAGGTAGTCTTGTTAATTATTGCAGAGTTTATAATGGTTCTTGTAGCACCTGTATTGATGACGAAATTGCAGGGATGGTCCTCACAAAGTAACAAAGAACCATCGTGACTTGTTCGATACACCAGAGGGAAACTCTCCGAATTAACTTGTATCCCAGCTGAACAAGGGAGGGCCTTAACTGCATGCTTGGTCGGAATTTGGCCCCTTATTCCGACCGATTGGCATTTCCCACATTAAGCCCAGCACTTCGTCGTAAAGGGCAGTTTCTACATATATGCCCAGGAGAGTCACATCGCCAACAAACAACTAGTCTCCTTTGTTGATTATTATTTGATGGAATAAGGGCCTGTCTTGGATTAGGAGTATCAAGGCTCGATCCCTCAACTGAATCAATTCCAAATGTCCGCGCCGGAATCGAAGATGTGGGTGAAGACAAACGTGCCACAGCCTCCATCCTCAGTGATACAATGAGTGCATCGTCCATTGTCTTAGGCCAAGAACTTAAAACTAGCTCTCTAACTTTTGAATTCCTAATACCCTTCATGAAGTGGAACACAGTAGATTCTTCCAGGGCATCTTGGTTTCCTTTTCCTGACCATGCTTTCCGCCCTAATTCTCTGATTTCATTATGGTAAGTCTTTAGGTCTTCATTTTGTTGCTGAACCCGACTTTGCAGCAATGTGAGATGAAGCTGTGACTGATTACGGACTCCAAATCTGGCTTCCAATGCAGCTACAAGATTGTCATACGAGACCGGGTACTGCATTTCTGACAGTAATGTAAGGGCTGGACCACACAATGCTGTACCTAAGGCCGCTGCTTTTGTTTCAGTGTCCCATCTATTTCGTATGGAAATAATCTCGAACTGAATTCGGTATGACTCCCAGTCAGCACTCCCATCAAATGGTTTCGGCTTGAACTCATTGGAAGGTCGAAAAGGTTCACCCACTGAATGACTTCGTTGTTGATCAATGTTGGAAACTTCAAGGGCTGGCGCCTGTCTCATTGAGCTAGCCACGTTCATGGTTGATGGGCCTAAAACAGTTGCTGTGGATGAGATGTTGGCATTCCGCAATTCAGCTCTCAGTAAATCCCGCATTTCTAACATGCACTCATTTAGTAATTCTCTTCGCATTTCCTCAACTATTTCTTGTCGAAACTGGTCTAGGTTCACTTGGTTTGTAATGCGTTCATGATTATCTCCTAAATCTGCGGAAACTGTCACATCAACATTGTCCATTGGTGGTAACGATTCATGAAACTCCTCATCTTCTGAGCCATCACTGGAAGTAGGTCTGAAGGGCACCCCTGAACGGGTCGTCATATCCTATGAATGTACACTGCCTAATAGATACACGACACTGAAAACAATTATCCCACCGCTGCCACCATTTTTATGATCCTTCAAGTTGAAATTGCCAAGTGTTTTTAATTAAATGATTAAAAACGACTATCTTGTTAGAATTCACAAACAGAACAGAACATTTTATTAGCAACACGTAATCTATCATAAATAGCAACAGTAATCATAATGTTATTCAAGGGGCCACTGTAGTATCCACAACAATATAGATCAGAATGATGTGTATAGTGTGGTGGTATACTATCTGTAGGCAGCGCTGGAGGTGCTGGCGGTCGGATAACGGGAAAGGTTCGAAATAGCTTTAGCCTTCCTTAGTGATAACGAAAACAAGAAATTTCCCCTATTCAAGTATTTGGCGAATAAAAGATTGCGGGTTTTTAAAGAACATTGCATAGGCTGCGTTCTTTGGCCCATACTGGGTATCCTTTTTACTGTGCATCCTTTTTGTTTTGTACTATACGAACCTAATAGTTACAGTTTCTGATCATTGATGTCTATTTATAATTATAATATATTAACATATTTGCAGGTAACTTACTCAAATCAATTGGAGGTGCTTGTTGCTTTTACCAGAGAGCTTGATGTAATCAAAACAGAACTTCAAAATATCAAATTGTACGATAAATTCAATTTGATTGAAGCATTGAAAGGAGTTGAGAAACTCGTACTTATGGAATGGGGCAGTGGAATACCTTGCAATGTAATTAATATGTCTATACCTACATTAAAACTTACTTCTTTTTGTTGAATGAAACTGTTTGGTGCATCATACCTCAAGTCCAAAATGTGAGAATTCGCAAAATAACTTGGAAGTAATAAGAGAAGATACCAAAGAATTTCGCTGTAATAATTCATTATTTTTGTTTTCAGGTTATTTTAGTTGTTCAAGACAATTTTGTTAACATGAATTCACTATGCCTCCCATTTTCATTCCCTGGTAACTTGTTCATCTGTTCGTTGGGGCCTGATGTACTTCGAAATCCTCTCCTTCCTGTAACTGATGAGAACATAGTGAACTTTAACATCCACCTCGTGCAGCCAGAAGTGCCCGTGAGTAGCCATGGAGTGGTGCAGATGTTTATGAAACTTGGTGAGAAGCATTATGCCTCATGGTCAGGAAATTTGGTTTGCGGGAATTTGAGTTCAAAAATCACTCTTTCCCCAAACCCAGAAGTAAGTAAAATAGATGCTTACGATTACTTAATGAGACTATTCAAATAACATTCACTGGATTTAAAAATGTTTTATGGAAATCTTTCTATCTTAGTTAAGTTATTATTGTAGATTTGTTTTGGTTATATATTTTCAGCCTTGCTTCAAAGTTACTGATTTTGAGTATAACACTTACACTGTAGACAACAACTTGGAGGTTTGTGGGTTCGTTGAGTTGAAACATTTAGGGAGCCCAGCTGCTGTATCACGCCACCTAGTCCTTCCTTACACACCGCCGTCAAGTTACCATGGCAAAGGACATGGATCACGACATCCTCCATATTCTGGAGAAGGCATGTACCTAACTATATAAATAATTGTTGAGAACCTGTTCAATAATACTGTCAGTCCGCAATCGATACGTAGGTACCAACCCAACTAGGGTGGTGGGGCCAGTGTTTGACACCTTAAGAGGCATTTTGACTTTCACAAGCAATTAAGTTATGTTTTTTCGTTTGTTCAAACTTGAAGCTTACATCTATTGCTGCATCAGGATGTCCTCAAACTTCTCGGTATTAAAAAAATCACTAATTCAAGCCGCAAAACATCATAAATTATTTTTTTCGAAATCAATTTTTTGACCCAGTATTTGACAGCCACATTTTTTGTTGTACCTGTGATTGTCACCCTATGATTGACCCAGAAGTTCTTCTGCAATAAATGATTCCTAGTATCAACAAAATATTTTATTTCAACATAATACAAATAAATTGAGCATTTGAATTTAGTTTTATTAATCTAAATATAAAACTAATATGAGTATTCATAAAGACAAAGTTGAAAATATCACCGGATGTTTCATCACAAAATAGGTACAATGTTTTCTTGATACCATAAGCACATTACGATTCTAATGGTAAACTAGCATCTTGTGAATTGTTATGTATTTACATAAATATAAAAAATAAATAACGAATGACAAGAACGAATAGAGATCCATATTGACAGCACTGTCAATCACTGAGGGGAGCATCATTTTGGGAATTAGTAATTGACATTTGCATTTTCACATGTTATCTTTGATTATTTCAAAAAATGGTAGCATAAATGCAAGCTACCCAAAAACCATGGAAACAATCGAATTTGAAAAAGTGATGAGCATGGTGAAGCAGAATAAAACGCTTGTACCTCCTTAGCAAAATCACAAGTAACAGCACCAAAGAAATTGCAACACGAAGTTCTGTTGGGTAACCTTCCCCAGATTTCACAGAAACCCACTGAAACCTTTTCCTGCCTTCATACTTTACTGAGAAGGTGTTTTGCCTCAAAATTCAAATGTATCAAGCCCGTAAAACACATTTAAATTCCTTATTATTAAAACTTCTTGGTGAGATGTCAATCACTGGGTCTCTGTCAATCACTGGTCCCTCCACCCTATTGTTCTGTATGACCGGTTCTCTTGTCGATCCATAATCGATTGCGACACTGCAACAGCAATCGCTGCATTAATTTACATTTGACTATTCTTGCAGGTGACGATGAAACTCTTGACGAAGGGCACACTCCTTCTTTCTGTGTTCTACTTCATGGTGCTCTGAAGGTAAGCCTTGCAGTGCTTATTTTTTCCACCATTTTTAATTTTTCTCTCATTTGTTATCTACCACGCTAAAGCCTGAATTTCACTAGTGGAGGATCACAATAAGTACCTATGACTGGAATTTCGTATTGAATTCTGGAACAACTCAACCTTGACAATGTCCACATATTTTAGTGAAAAATCAATAAAGATATGTTTTTCAGGTGGAAAATATGGCTGCACTATGTCAAGTTGGAAATGACTGGTATGGCGTACTTTTTTCCTGGGCAGACTCAAAGAAGAAATCAAATTTGATGCTTAGCTTTCTGGAACCAGGACGGGACTCAATTCCTTGGCTGGGAGATCTAAATGCTTTACACATACCTCTTGAACCTCCGCCAGATGGTATGTATCACAGTTCCATTATCTGTCTGGTTCATCAGAGAATGAGGCTAATGAACTAAAATAAAATATACCTTCTACCTACCTTCAACATTTCCAAATGGAATTCCCTTTTTGTTTAGACGAGGCCTTCCCTGCTAAACCAGCGGATAAGAAAAGTTATTCTCAAAATGGAGTGGCTTGGATCAGGCAAGCTGGCATACAATCAGATATACAGAAGATCCTTCGACATGCACGAAAAATACCCGAAAAAACTCAGCAGTTCTATAAGGCGAGTTTAATTTATGTTCCCATTTTTTATTCCAAGTTAAAATTAATTAAGTACGGTCACATACGGGAATAACTCAAGTACAAAAATTGTCCATTCTGATTTATGTGAGTCTACTAACAATGAAGCTCATCACTTTTGCAGGAATTGAATAGAGTTCGTCGAGCTGCGATCTGTCTTGGATTCCTGTCATTGATCGACGGTTTAGCTGACATACTTGACAGAGAATGTACACTTCTGCCAAGTTCGACTCATCCAGCATGTGCGATTCAACTGACACACGCTGCTCAAGCACTCCGGGATTCGTCCAGCAAAGACCACAAATATAGTATAGCTCCTATGAAGATGTCATTCTGAGAGTAATTTTTTATTTGTATACCTCTCAAATATTTTATTGTTATTTTTGTATTTTTTAATAATAAACCATTCAGTCTTTTAGATGCAGCTTCTTCATTTAGCTTCTCCGATTTATTCCACATAATTACCTACCTAATATAGGTAATTATTGACATTTTCATGGCTTTGCCCTGGCACATTGCACAAAAAACTGTCACGTAACGTAACGTAAATATTTTGACGATTTCCGCTTACAACCGAGTCGTTGCTAGGGAAATGGTACTTCGTCGTTTTTTATCCCAAAAAATTCGTTGACCATTCGTTCGAAAGCTCTCGATTTATCCAACCATATTATGTTTACTACTGCGAAGTGCGTGGCCAACAAGCTGAGTTATGAGCAAGGTTATTTGAATAATTGTGTACACTCAGGTGATCATTCTCAATAATTGATATTGTGAACATGATTGCCACCGCTTGTTAATTTCTGATGATTTCATTGAGCTGGTGTTTCGATGATTTGATTCATAGCAGGTGATCCAAATATTGCGAGAACGGTTTGATTTGTGAAGCGGTGGTTAAATCATTTCAATAGGTAATTTCTATGCTTTACACTCTAGGAAGCTGTAATTTCTTATGTAGCCTCTTTAGGACATTGACTTGACGATGCCCAGGGTCCGGATCAGATGAGTGGCTTTTGAAGCTAATTTCTATGTTTTACACTCTAGGAAGCTGTAATTTCGTATGTAGTCTCTTTAGCACATTTACGTGACGATGCCCAGGGTCCAGATCAGCTGAGTGGCTCTTAGAGCTTGCATACGAGTCTGCAGGGGGGTAGGTGATGTAGCCTGGCTCGAATTCAATGAAGTACCCACGGGTGTCGGAACAATGAGTCAACACGATCGCGAATTCAATTAAGTACCCACGGGTGGACGGTTTCTCTTATGGCCCATTTAATTGATTTGTACGCCCCGCCGTGCGATGCACGGGTGAGATCTGCCTAGTAATAAATACAATAAGAAAACACACATGAAAATGTCCCAATGTGTTGCAGACTCGTATGCAAGCATTTCAAGCTGCTTTGTCTTTCTTATGATTTTTCTTTGGATCTGTTACTCTTTTTTGATTTAGTCTTTCCACCTTAGTTTTAGGCACCTATTTTTAATTGCATTCAGTTGAATTGTATTCTTATATCAGAAAAACGCAGTGCAGTTTCAAGGACTCACCATTTCTGGATAGTTCAGTCCTGTTACTTGTAGAGGCCTGCTGCATCAATCACATTCTTTCCCTTCGTCAAAATGTTGAGAGCCACTCGTCACTTCCTTTGTTCTTCGCAAAGATTTTCTTCAACTGTACCAAAACCGATCATCCAGCCTGATGTAAAACTAACTGGGGTAAGAGGATACCTAATTTAGGCTATTTTATGTTTTAATAACCATACCTACTTACTTGAGTTGGCAATTCCACTTTTTTAAATAGGAACCCTCATTTTTTGTACAGGTTTTCATTCTACTTAGAATTTCAAGAAAAAAAATGTAATCACAACTGATGAGTTTACTCTGTGAAATATTCCGTCCTCCGATTCTCTCGGTCGCTCTCTTTAATGTTTTACGCTCAACTGTTTTAGGACTTGATTTAGCTTTATACTGTCTGTGGCTTAGAAAATATCAGCCATGAAAATGTTTGTCTATCAAAATCATAAACTACAATTTCTCTACATGATCAATAGCGACTGTGTGGTGAAAACCACCCCCTCTTTTCAACAGCCCTTTTCAGGGCTACCAAAAAGAGGTAGACACAACACAAAAATATTTATAAGACGTCGAGTTATAACTCCGTCAAACAAAATATTTCACCAGAGAGAAAATACGAAATTCTCTCTCAAAAGTGAAATATTAACTAATAACATACAAGGCGACCTCCCTAGACACTTACTGGGCGAGAGAGATGCGACAAGTATCTCGAACCAAGTCGCCTTGAACGAGAAAACTCAAACAGAAAATCAAACGTCCTCTAAAACTAGCAAGGACAATTCAAACAAGCCTACTCGCCAATCAGAAACACTGATTACACGAGAGACAATAGGCGAACCAACCAAGAGGCGGCAAGCAACCACCTCTGGTCCAGCAGCCACCCCGGGGACCCCGTCTGAACAACGGACGCAGAGAAAACACCCGAGGTCCCCGTCTAAACTCAAGGTCGTCGGCTCCGCGACGGACGCTCGTAAGCCACCCCCGGGGACCCCGTCGCAGCGACGGACGTGGGGAAACCACCCCGGAGGACCAGCTCAGCTATCATACTCGCAGATACTGAGAAAACAATGTGCGAGCCAATGAGATTACACAGTTGAATTAACGAAATTAAGCGGACCAATCAGGAGGCGGCAGGAGGCGGCCACCTCCCTATAATTACCCCGCTCGGAGCCCTCCGAAATTCATTCCACTCTCCGCTCTCGACGACTACACCTCGAAGTACGAAGATTTCTACACGCTCTACGCTGACGAACCTTCTGCTCCCGAGTTCATCTCAAGAACGGCTTCCTACTGCTTTCTACAAGGCCTACCTTCTCTCCACACAGATCTCGCATTGGCATCTACGAGTCCAGTGATTATTCATCCTGCTCATTGCCCAACGTAGTTCTTCTGTCAGGACGCCACCCGGTACATCTATTGATATTCTCATTAGATCGTACGCCCGCTGGGACGTTCCGAGTCGTGTCGCCCGGGTTTCGTAGCACTAGGCTCGTCACCGACCGCTGTGGGCACGCCGGTAAATTACTCAGCTCATACGCTCTAATTTACCGTCCAAGGAAGTCTTTTTCAAGACTACAAGGTAGGACCCTGACATCCGAGCAAAGGAAAGAAGCTCTGTCAAGCGAGTCCACCTTCTAAACCCTCTATTTCTATACATAGAGGTATCGAAAACGAGCTAATAAACTCGGATATTTCGATGGAGCGTCGGCCGTCCTATTTCCTCATGCAAGGGGAGGCGGAACACGGCGCGGCCGGGCCTCTTAGCCCACGCAGCGCTACCTACCCGCTGCTCGGCCAGTCCGCTGTTCCTAGCGACGGCTCAAGGCTCGATCCTCGCGACGAGATCGCCTTCTCACCTAACGTATTCACGAAGGAAACGTTAGATCAAGCCTCACCTACACAAAAGTTCGAGGATACCTTTCAGACCCGCTCTGAAGTCAATCATTATGATTCGACAAAGATTTCCGAATATCCACGATATTCTACACAAGGCTACCCGGCCGATCCGAGTGTCAAATACACTCCAAATGTACAAAAAACAAAGGATACTTTTCAGTACCTCAACCAAGCTCAACATATTCCTCCTACAGATATAAATCTTAGGCCGGAATATTACAAAACGGCTCAGTACCAAACTGATCGAACCCAGCACCCACTATGCGAGCCCAGTGCTCCACGCGGCTGCGACACGAACTATCCCTCAGTTCATCCCGCCAAGCAAGCTGACCTTGGCGATTTCGCTCACATTCCTTACAGGAATACCTCAGGGACTAACCCGCATAATCAGAATATAAATGTCCCACTTGGTCTACCTACACCAAGTAAAACATATTTAAATCCACTACAAATGGTGACCCCGCCTTTGAACAGGCTTAACACGGAGCATTTCGTTCCCTCTTATGAAGCTAGTGGATTTCAGGGAACCACTGCGGGCGTGCGACCCCCGCCGGGCCTCTACGCCCCACATCTCACTCAACAACCCTCTACACAAAGTGGCTTTCGAGCACTTTTAGAGGAAATGGGAGATTATCAAAGACCAATCTTCCAAAAGAAGAATATCGATCGTGCACTCGCCGAGTTCGATCAATACTGCGTGCGAAAACACCTGAGAACGCAGAACGAATGCTTCTCAGCTATATACAAGTGGGTACCAGAAGAAATGAGGGAAGCTATCGACTCAGCTTACCTCACGGCACCCCACGCACCTTATGAAGAGGCCAAACAGCGCCTACAGCGAGAATACGGGTTGTCCTTACAGGACAGGCTCCTCGCACTCGAGGACCCCGCATCTCTCGCCAAAAAACCCAGCACCAAGTACCACGAAATGTACTCTAAAGCTGTTGGGTACTTCTCAGAGGCTCTGATCACTCAAAAGTGGATCGAAACTCTACCTATCGAAGCACGAGGTATGGTCGCAGCTCAGCCTACCACGACCGCCCGGCTCGACCTAGCTGATACGCTACACGCGTACAAAACAGAGAACCCCTCTCTCAACATACGAGGAGTAGAATCTACTCCGAAACCCATGAAAACTGGTTTCAAAAAGGCCCTCTCACAACAAGCTGAGTTCAAACCCCAACCAGTAGAGAGTAAGCCTCACAAACCGACGGCCTATGTCTGTCGAAACCACGCACGTTTCGGTAGCGAAACTCGCAAATGTGCAGACCCAGAACACTGCACTTGGAAGGCAAACACTGCCTCCAAAACTAGCAAAAAGGCAGCGCCTATAAGCCAGCCTAAAACCTGGGTTTCAAACGAAAATACTCAGAGATCGGTACAAGAAAGTACCGTTCCAACCTCCGACGTAGAGAGTTCGGAAAACGAATAACTGCCAGTGTATCTGAGCCTATACACCGGCAGTCTAATGAGTATAAAAGGCTTTTTTTCAAGTGCAAACTAAATGGCACTGAATTTCTCATCGACACGGGAGCAGAAGTGAACATTCTGCCCCACAATGTCACCAAAAAATTGGGCTTAAAAATTCGTAAGTCCAACGTAAAGCTCACAGCAGCTAACGGAGCCCCTATAGACACACTAGGGCGTGCTGACACGACAATTAACATCGGCCTCGGAGACATGACCACCGATTTTATGATCACGAAAGTTGATCTAGCGATCCTCGGTATACCATTCCTCGAGTCTTGGGATATCGGAATACGGGTCAAACACAAATACATTTATAAAGATAAAATAAAAAGCTATGCCGATCAAAAAATAGCTGCAGTCATGAACAAAAAATTCACTGACGAACAAATAGCAGCTACTATCCCTCATCGTGACAACAGCCCTCAACCAGAGGACGTGCAAATCACGGAGGACGAAAACATTCGCTCTATCATTGAAAAAATACAATGATAAAATGAGCAAACTTCAAGGAAAGTGGAAAAACAACGGGGTTTACCACCGTATAACCACGGAAGGAACACCAGTACACTTCCGAGCAAGACCCATGGCGGGCGAAAAACGGGCTCAAGTCAAAAGTACTTTTGACAAAATGCTTTCCGAAGGCATAATTGCACCATCAGATTCCGAATGGGCATCCCCGTTACACTGTGTGCCAAAAAAAGACGGGTCATGGAGGATCACCGGCGACTACCGTTTCCTGAACGCGAAAACGAAGAAAGACGCCTACCCTCCTCCTCACATTCGCTCTTTCCAAGCGAATTTACATGATACACAAATCTATTCGACAATAGATTTAAAATCGGCATATTACCATATTCCGATGCACCCAGATGACGCTCATAAAACTGCAATTATTACACCTTTCGGTCTTTATGAGTTTAAGAAAATGAGCATGGGTTTGGCCGGAGCGGCTCAAACATGGCAAAGATACATGGACAGCATCATGCGAAAATTTGATTTCGCATTTGTATACCTAGATGACATACTGGTGGCTTCTAAAAATTATAAAGAACACATGAACCACCTCAAACAAATTTTTGACAAGCTAGGGGAACACGGACTTCGAGTAGGTTTTGATAAATGCATTTTTTCAAAACCTACCGTCGATTTCCTAGGTTTCACTATCTCGAAAGAAGGGATAATTCCTAAACGAGATAAAATAGAAGCCATAGAACAATTTCCTAGGCCAATAGACGTACGAAGTCTACGCAGATTCCTAGGTATGTGTGGTTTCTACCGAGCTTGCTCAAGTAAATTCGCTCACACGGCACAACCTCTGTATGACTCCATTCAGTCAAACAAAAAAAATGACAAAACACCTATCGAATGGACATCAGAGAGAGAAAAAGCTTTCAACAGCTTAAAACAAGCAATGATTAAAGCTACATTGCATAATATCGCTCATCCACACCCTACAGCAGAGTGGAGAATAGTCTGCGACGCATCCGACACACACATCGGAGCGGCACTGGAGCAGGAAATTACAGACAAACACGGCTCGAAATCTTACCAACCATTGGGATTTTTCAGTAAAGAAATTCCGGAACAATGGAAGAATAAAGCATCATTCGACAAAGAGATGTTCGCCGTTTACCAAGCTTGCATTCACTGGCACAATGACTTGGACGGCCGATCTTTTCATATTTGTTCAGATCACAAGCCTCTGCTAGGCACGATGCTTAAGAAAAATGCACATTTTTCTAAAATGAGATTAAGATGGCTAACATACATCTCTCAAATGACAAGTGACATTCGTCATATACCCGGAGAGAACAACGTCGTCGCCGACGCACTCTCCAGACCCTTCGATCCAGTTGAAATTCAAACAAAATCGATTTCAACCCAAACTGACGAGGGTCCACCCATAGCCGAAATTTCGCAAATTACGGCTGCAATAGAGTGCAATCTTCTACTGCACATTTCAAATGCACAAATTCGTTCTCCTCCTAACGCAGAGGACAAATTGAAACTCACACGAGTTGAATTCCCTCAAGGAGAAATTTGGTGTAACCTAGACCTAGGACACCCAAGACCTTATATTCCAAACGAAATAAGGCAAGAAATAATCAGCCAAATTCACAATTTGGGACACCCAGGTATACACTCTACAGTGTATAAAGTTAAACAAAGATATTTTTGGCACGGACTCCGTGCAGATGTCTCCAACTGGGTCCGAGCGTGCGAGACTTGCCAACGAGCAAAAATCACTCGCTCCGTGAAGCTCCCTTACTCCGAATTTGAAACGGCTAACAAATTTTCACATGTACACGTTGACATTACCGGACCCTTACCTTTAGCTAAAGGAGGGAAACGTTACATTCTAATGATGGTCGATAGAGCAACGGGTTGGCTAGAGGCAGTCCCTCTTAACAACATCGAAACAGCCACGATCACAAACGCCTTTATCAATATTTGGGTAGCTTCAAAAGGCGTACCTAAATACATCACAAGTGATCAAGGCACACAATTCGAATCAGATCTATTTAATTCCATTATGGAACGTCTCGGAGTAAAACATACTCACACGTTACCATACAAACCGTCAACAAACGGAATGGTAGAACGCAGAAATAGATCTTTGAAAGAGGCTCTCAAAGCACAAAACGAAAATTGGCTCGACGCCCTTCCAAAAGTTCTACTCGCCATGCGTACGGCAGTAGACCCAGCAACGGAAACTACACCGTTCCAAAAAGTTTACGGAATTGACGTACCACTCCCAGGAGACATTTTCGTAACTGGGGGGTAGGTGATGTAGCCTGGCTCGAATTCAATGAAGTACCCACGGGTGTCGGAACAATGAGTCAACACGATCGCGAATTCAATTAAGTACCCACGGGTGGACGGTTTCTCTTATGGCCCATTTAATTGATTTGTACGCCCCGCCGTGCGATGCACGGGTGAGATCTGCCTAGTAATAAATACAATAAGAAAACACACATGAAAATGTCCCAATGTGTTGCAGACTCGTATGCAAGCATTTCAAGCTGCTTTGTCTTTCTTATGATTTTTCTTTGGATCTGTTACTCTTTTTTGATTTAGTCTTTCCGCCTTAGTTTTAGGCACCTATTTTTAATTGCATTCAGTTGAATTGTATTCTTATATCAGGAAAACGCAGTGCAGTTTCAAGGACTCACCATTTCTGGATAGTTCAGTCCTGTTACTTGTAGACGCCTGCTGCATCAATCACATTCTTTCCCTTCGTCAAAATGTTGAGAGCCACTCGTCACTTCCTTTGTTCTTCGCAAAGATTTTCTTCAACTGTACCGAAACCGATCATCCAGCCTGATGTAAAACTAACTGGGGTAAGAGGATACCTAATTTAGGCTATTTTATGTTTTAATAACCATACCTACTTACTTGAGTTGGCAATTCCACTTTTTTAAATAGGAACCCTCATTTTTTGTACAGGTTTTCATTCTACTTAGAATTTCATGAAAAAAAATTTAATCACAACTGATGAGTTTACTCTGTGAAATATTCCGTCCTCCGATTCTCTCGGTCGCTCTCTTTAATGTTTTACGCTCAACTGTTTTAGGACTTGATTTAGCTTTAATACTGACTGTGGCTTAGAAAATATCAGCCATGAAAATGTTTGTCTATCAAAATCATAAACTAAATTTCTCACAGATCAATAGCGACTGTGTGGTGAAAACCACCCCCTCTTTTCAACAGCCCTTTTCAGGGCTACCAAAAAGAGGTAGACACAACACAAAAATATTTATAAGACGTCGAGTTACAACTCCGTCAAACAAAATATTTCACCAGAGAGAAAATACGAATTTCTCTCTCAAAAGTGAAATATTAACTAATAACATACAAGGCGACCTCCCTAGACACTTACTGGGCGAGAGAGATGCGACAAGTATCTCGAACCAAGTCGCCTTGAACGAGAAAACTCAAACAGAAAATCAAACGTCCTCTAAAACTAGCAAGGACAATTCAAACAAGCCTACTCGCCAATCAGAAACACTGATTACACGAGAGACAATAGGCGAACCAACCAAGAGGCGGCAAGCAACCACCTCTGGTCCAGCAGCCACCCGGGGACCCCGTCTGAACAACGGACGCAGAGAAAAACACCCGAGGTCCCCGTCTAAACTCAAGGTCGTCGGCTCCGCGACGGACGCTCGTAAGCCACCCCCGGGGACCCCGTCGCAGCGACGGACGTGGGGAAACCACCCGGGGGACCAGCTCAGCTATCATACTCGCAGATACTGAGAAAACAATGTGCGAGCCAATGAGATTACACAGTCGAATTAACGAAATTAAGCGGACCAATCAGGAGGCGGCAGGAGGCGGCCACCTCCCTATAATTACCCCGCTCGGAGCCCTCCGAAATTCATTCTACTCTCCGCTCTCGACGACTACACCTCGAAGTACGAAGATTTCTACACGCTCTACGCTGACGAACCTTCTGCTCCCGAGTTCATCTCAAGAACGGCTTCCTACTGCTTTCTACAAGGCCTACCTTCTCTCCACACAGATCTCGCATTGGCATCTACGAGTCCAGTGATTATTCATCCTGCTCATTGCCCAACGTAGTTCTTCTGTCAGGACGCCACCCGGTACATCGATTGATATTCTCATTAGATCGTACGCCCGCTGGGACGTTCCTAGTCGTGTCGCCCGGGTTTCGTAGCACTAGGCTCGTCACCGACCGCTGTGGGCACGCCGGTAAATTACTCAGCTCATACGCTCTAATTTACCGTCCAAGGAAGTCTTTTTCAAGACTACAAGGTAGGACCCTGACATCCGAGCAAAGGAAAGAAGCTCTGTCAAGCGAGTCCACCTTCTAAACCCTCTATTTCTATACATAGAGGTATCGAAAACGAGCTAATAAACTCGGATATTTCGATGGAGCGTCGGCCGTCCTATTTCCTCATGCAAGGGGAGGCGGAGCACGGCGCGGCCGGGCCTCTTAGCCCACGCAGCGCTACCTACCCGCTGCCGGCCAGTCCGCTGTTCCTAGCGACGGCTCAAGGCTCGATCCTCGCGACGAGATCGCCTTCTCACCTAACGTATTCACGAAGGAAACGTTAGATCAAGCCTCACCTACACAAAAGTTCGAGGATACCTTTCAGACCCGCTCTGAAGTCAATCATTAGATTCGACAAAGATTTCCGAATATCCACGATATTCTATACAAGGCTACCCGGCCGATCCGAGTGTCAAATACACTCCAAATGTACAAAAACAAAGGATACTTTTCAGTACCTCAACCAAGCTCAACATATTCCTCCTACAGATATAAATCTTAGGCCGGAATATTACAAAACGGCTCAGTACCAAACTGATCGAACCCAGCACCCACTATGCGAGCCCAGTGCTCCACGCGGCTGCGACACGAACTATCCCTCAGTTCATCCCGCCAAGCAAGTTGACCTTGGCGATTTCGCTCACATTCCTTACAGAAATATCTCAGGGACTAACCCGCATAATCAGAATATAAATGTCCCACTTGGTCTACCTACACCAAGTAAAACATATTTAAATCCACTACAAATGGTGACCCCGCCTTTGAACAGGCTTAACACGGAGCATTTCGTTCCCTCTTATGAAGCTAGTGGATTTCAGGGAACCACTGCGGGCGTGCGACCCCCGCCGGGCCTCTACGCCCCACATCTCACTCAACAACCCTCTACACAAAGTGGCTTTCGAGCACTTTTAGAGGAAATGGGAGATTATCAAAGACCAATCTTCCAAAAGAAGAATATCGATCGTGCACTCGCCGAGTTCGATCAATACTGCGTGCGAAAACACCTGAGAACGCAGAACGAATGCTTCTCAGCTATATACAAGTGGGTACCAGAAGAAATGAGGGAAGCTATCGACTCAGCTTACCTCACGGCACCCCACGCACCTTATGAAGAGGCCAAACAGCGCCTACAGCGAGAATACGGGTTGTCCTTACAGGACAGGCTCCTCGCACTCGAGGACCCCGCATCTCTCGCCAAAAAACCCAGCACCAAGTACCACGAAATGTACTCTAAAGCTGTTGGGTACTTCTCAGAGGCTCTGATCACTCAAAAGTGGATCGAAACTCTACCTATCGAAGCACGAGGTATGGTCGCAGCTCAGCCTACCACGACCGCCCGGCTCGACCTAGCTGATACGCTACACGCGTACAAACAGAGAACCCCTCTCTCAACATACGAGGAGTAGAATCTACTCCGAAACCCATGAAAACTGGTTTCAAAAAGGCCCTCTCACAACAAGCTGAGTTCAAACCCCAACAAGTAGAGAGTAAGCCTCACAAACCGACGGCCTATGTCTGTCGAAACCACGCACGTTTCGGTAGCGAAACTCGCAAATGTGCAGACCCAGAACACTGCACTTGGAAGGCAAACACTGCCTCCAAAACCTAGCAAAAAGGCAGCGCCTATAAGCCAGCCTAAAACCTGGGTTTCAAACGAAAATACTCAGAGATCGGTACAAGAAAGTACCGTTCCAACCTCCGACGTAGAGAGTTCGGAAAACGAATAACTGCCAGTGTATCTGAGCCTATACACCGGCAGTCTAATGAGTATAAAAGGCTTTTTTTCAAGTGCAAACTAAATGGCACTGAATTTCTCATCGACACGGGAGCAGAAGTGAACATTCTGCCCCACAATGTCACCAAAAAATTGGGCTTAAAAATTCGTAAGTCCAACGTAAAGCTCACAGCAGCTAACGGAGCCCCTATAGACACACTAGGGCGTGCTGACACGACAATTAACATCGGCCTCGGAGACATGACCACCGATTTTATGATCACGAAAGTTGATCTAGCGATCCTCGGTATACCATTCCTCGAGTCTACTTGACGATGCCCAGGGTCCGGATCAGATGAGTGGCTCTTAAAGCTAATTTCTGTTTTACACTCTAGGAAGCTGTAATTTCGTATGTAGTCTCTTTAGGACATTTACTTGACGATGCCCAGGGTCCGGATCAGCTGAGTGGCTCTTAGAGCTTGCATACGAGTCTGCAACGCATAACTTGTCTTCAACTAAAGACATAAAATGTCCCAATGCGTTGCAGACTCGTATGCAAGCGTTTCTGTCAACATAAGGTTTCATTCTAGTGTTCTTTTGATTTTTACATACAACCAAGCTGTTGCTTGGGAAATGAAACTTCTTTATTTTTCACCAGACAAAAATCGTTCTCCACTCGTTGGAAAGCTCTCGATTTATCACGCATTTCTTTCGTACTTGTTCTTCTATTCATGTCGTAGTTTTATATTTATTTATGTTATAAATTATAGTAAACAATGCCGCTTGTTTTGTTGTTACTTGGCTGAGAAGTTAATCTTGGTTATAGTAATTGTAGACGCGCACCATAACAGAAAATTACCTACCTAGGTACTCTGTTCTAATTTCGATTAGTAAAACATTTAATTCGTAGTTTCAAATTTATTTACATTTACGAATTAGCGGGAAGAAAGCATGTTCCATGTTTAAGAATTTGACCCGAATGCTCAAAGCGCAACGGGTTGGGGTTGACATTATTAAAATAAATTGGTCATAACTCCCTTAATTTGATGATTAAAATAAAATTTGATGTCACTGTTGAAAAGAACGTTAAATTTGCTATCTCCCTGGTGCCAAAACAAGCATTTTTAAGCAGCTCCAATAGCTGAAAAATGAGGTCAAAGTCATAATTTTGTGAAGTTGCCAAAATTTCACTGTTTTGAATCCGCTTATTGACTTTTTTACTGTAGTGCTTTTGAAAACAGCCAGAAAACTACCTTGGCCTTGGTTGTGATCTTCAGGAAAACTGCCTTAGAATTTCAGCATTCCAACGGTATAATCAATTTTTATTTTACTTCTCTTCTTTAATTCTTAATTTTATGTGATTTTAGGGGTGAAACTTAGTAAGCTAAAGTGTAAAACGAGGTTATAACGGGGTTAGGGGGGGATATGCAAGAGTTACCATTCGATTCAGCGTAAAAAAATGCTTAGAAACCCACCCCAAACTCGTATTTTCATAAAAGGTCATTTTTCAAGAAAACCCTCGATTTCATTGAAAATACAATGTTTTTTAACATTTAAACATAGTTTTCTCCCCTAATTAGCAAAGTAAAAGTAAAATTGACTACACCATTGGAAAGCTGAGATTCTGGCGCATATATTACATGACGCCACTAAATTTGACGTGTGGAATTTTATTAGACCTACAGAGTATGAAGATTCGTGTGGTCATTCTGAAGATTTTATAATATTCACTTTTCATATTGGGTTTTCACCAATTGAACCATCTTACAAAAACTTTTATGGTACATTAGGGAGATGGGAAATTTAACATTCTTTCTAACAGTGTAATCAAATTTAAAAATTGAATAACTCGAAAACTAAGCTTTAAAAAAAAAAGGAATCTCAAAATCGTCAAAATCATGTCAAAAAATGCAATTTTTCAAAATTCATTGTAAAATTATGAAAATTCGTATTCTTATGTTTTTTGAGTCGCTGAACTCGAATTTGCTGTCAAAAAATCAGTTTTTTGAAAAGTACTGGGCATACTAATTTTCATAATTTTACAATAAATTTTGAAAAACTGTAATTTTTTTGACATGATTTGACGATTCCAAACTGTCAAAAGTTGTTGCTGTCGACTTGTTTTGACTGCATATTCGAGTTCAGCGACCCCAAAAACGTAAGTGTACGAAGTTTCAAAATTTTACAAAGAAGTTTGTAAAAGTTATATTCAAAAGTCTGATATTGGCAAAAAAAGCGTATTTCAAAAACCAAAATCGAGCTACCGGCGTAGGTGTTTGTTATGCAAAAAATCTGAAAAAATTCAGGGGTCATTTTTTGGTATTTAAAACCAAATTTCGGGTGGAGGTCATCAAAATTCCACCTTTTTCCAAATAGCGGGCACCCTACTGTATATAGCATTTCCGAATTGAGTTAAACTTTTTCCATTTAGGTTTAGTCCTTTTCCATTTAGGTTTAGTCCTTTTCCATTTTGGTTTAAACCTTTTCCATTTAGGTTTAGTCCTTTTCCATTTTGGTTTAAACCTTTTCCATTTAGGTTTAGACCTTTTCCATTTAGATTTAAACCTTTTCCATTTAGATTTAGACCTTTTCCACTTAGATTTAAACCTTTTCCATTTGGATTTAAACCTTTTCCATTTGGATTTAAACCCAGGAAATTATCGTGGAGTTAGAGGTAAAAGTACCCAAGTCACAAATTCAACACGTGGGAAAATCAAATGCAGAATATTATGATTATTTAACTGTTGTTATTATTGGTGATCAATATCATCAAACTATGTATCCAACCTAAGAAAATAATCATATTTACCAAACTAACTTTTGACATTTTAATTTGATTTTTGCACAATATGGATTTACCTCTTCGATACTTTTACCTCTAACCCGACGTTATTATGCCACAACTTGAAAATTAAATTATTATATATATTACATTTCTGTTCATAAAAAAACACTTGCATGATTTAATTTTCAAGTTGTGGCATAATAACGTCGGGTTAGAGGTAAAAGTATCGAAGAGGTAAATCCATATTGTGCAAAAATCAAATTAAAATGTCAAAAGTTAGTTTGGTAAATATGATTATTTTCTTAGGTTGGATACATAGTTTGATGATATTGATCACCAATAATAACAACAGTTAAATAATCATAATATTCTGCATTTGATTTTCCCACGTGTTGAATTTGTGACTTGGGTACTTTTACCTCTAACTCCACGATAATTTCCTGGGTTTAAATCCAAATGGAAAAGGTTTAAATCCAAATGGAAAAGGTTTAAATCTAAGTGGAAAAGGTCTAAATCTAGATGGAAAAGGTTTAAATCTAAATGGAAAAGGTCTAAACCTAAATGGAAAAGGTTTAAACCAAAATGGAAAAGGACTAAACCTAAATGGAAAAGGTTTAAACCAAAATGGAAAAGGACTAAACCTAAATGGAAAAGGACTAAACCTAAATGGAAAAAGTTTAACTCAATTCGGAAATGCTATATGCACAGCACTCTCAAAATTAGGATTTCAATCACAAAATGTGTTAGGTAAGC
The DNA here is from genome assembly GCA_030762985.1 of Adelphocoris suturalis. Lineage (NCBI taxonomy): Eukaryota > Metazoa > Arthropoda > Insecta > Hemiptera > Miridae > Adelphocoris > Adelphocoris suturalis. The sequence continues at coordinate 35,913,206 of CM061041.1, forward strand.
AATACTTCTTACCGTCATCTACAGCCAAAACGATTGGGAGTGCCAATAACACTACCATTAGCCATCTGAAAAGCTTCATGTTTTGATATTCAACTTTTATCTTTTACGGAAAGAAACACCTTAGTCGTCTGCATCAACTGAATGAGTACTTACCACCCTGGTAGAAAGTTTCCGTCATATCTGCTTACTCGTTAAGCTGTTTTTTAACTTAACGATGTCACGCCTGACCGCGTTATGAGGTGATTTCCCTAAAGATACTGATAGCCTCCATTTTCCCTACGTTCGTTTAAGTTTTAAAGTATTTTTCAATCTTTTCCTGCCGCCACTCTTCTATCGCTGTCGCCGGTCATTAAACGGTATTCCACATTCAAGCTATCGCGTTTTAATGTTCAATAAACCGTGAAAAGTTCGCAGAGTTGGTCGCAAAACTTCTATTTTCCTTGACTGCATCGTTGGAAAAACGCTGCAAATTATTACACAAAGGTTTATTATTTATGTATTAGACAGCCCTTAGACAGAGTATCGGAACTCGGAGCTTCGGACCTCACAAATTGGTTCAATCCATTACAGCAGCGGAATCTCACAATTTTACGCTTTTTAATATAGTTGATAAACAAAACAATTTATTACCAAGTCATCTTTCCAACACATAAAAGTGTTACCTATACTGTATATTGATATAATTTAATTGGTCAAATTTCAAAAATGTGCTGACAAAATCACTGAAAATGGCTAAGAATCGTTTAATTGATATTTTTTTAGCATAAGATTGGTCAAATAAAGTTTATCAACTATGAAATAGAACATTCAACAATCTATTCAACAATTCAACAATTTATGTACGAAATTATGCTACAAACTTGAACTCCATTAATTTTGTTTTAAAAAATCTATAAAATTGCAAAAAATAGCCTAAAATCCAAAATCTCTTTTTGAATAGAAGAGTATCATTTAAAATACTTTTTTTTTCATAAAATTAATGGCTAACATTTTCTTTTCACTCATAAATCTCCAATTTCTATACAACTTGAAATATACAAAAAAAAGACACTTTTTCACCTATTTTTGGCTCATAGCACCCATGAGAGTGGAGCGATCGAGCTGGCGAGAAGTTAGGACCAACTAGACCCCAAGTGGAGTCTATGTGCGAAAGAACAGATTTTTTAAGTCAATTCTAAGGCCTTTTATGGCCCGGACGGCGAACGGCGGACGGACATTTCAAATTTGGATTCTACGCACCTGAAACGTAAAGTGACAAAGTTTGAGGGGGGTTATAAAATTTTTCTGCTATACGATCACATAGGCTTATTATTGAAACTAATAAACCAAAAATTGACACAAAACAATTAAGGATTTTTTTTAACGATAATTATTTATTAAAAACTTTTGTAAATATAACATTGTTTAGGTATAAATATAACAACTCGTATCATTGTGTGTTTGTTGTAGAACTTGGATTTCTTGTGGATTCGGCTTCTTTTATTTTCTTTATATTCTGTCGCTTTTCTCTCAATCTTATTCGCATCCCCCTTTTCTGGTCTTCTGTCAGTGGTAATTCTCTTCACCGCCCGGAGGGGTAGAGGGGCACCATCTTCCAGTCCTTTATGGTCTCGCTCTTCATTCCACACCCGAAGATTGTGTGTGTTCCTTCTTGGGTGTCTCAGTCTCATTGAAACAGCACGTATGGTGGCGATTTGAATTTTGGTCTTGACCCAGCCTGAGACCTGGGACCACGGTCTTCCCCATTTCCCCGCCGATTTCATCGCCAGTGTCTTTTGAAATGCAAGGAATTCCCTGTGTGGTGTGAATGTGGCTCTGAGGTCTTCAGCGGCTCCATTCCACTTTCTGTACTTATCTCTGGCTGCGTTCTCTGCTATTTCAAGCCACTGCCGGGAGGCATAGGAAGTAGCGTTGGCGTTCGTAACGCGTGTATCAAAGAATGACGCTCTTTCTCTATCCCATATACCCCATGTGCCAGTATGTCTGCAACCAGCCCTGGAGTACAATTAAAGGCCCTTTTACACGAGCGATTTTTTCCGGCAATAATTTCAGAAAAAAGTATTGCACAACTATTTCAAAAAAGTTGGAAAACTATTCTCTCCTCGAAAAAGTTGCCGAAGATTGCACGCAATTAATTGACGGGAGTTGTACAACATTTTAGGCCCAAGAGCCCTCTCGGCAACTGTTGCATCGTGTTGAAATGAAGTCCAAGGGGTTTGGAAAATTATTGCACTATTGCGGCAATTTTTCGGCCTTGGGTCGGGAGAGGGAACGAAACAGCCAATCACATTGAGAGTTTATTTGTGCAGCATGGCCTTATGAGCAAATATTGACGTGAAACTGCACTGATGGGGTGCAGCATGGCCTTATGAGCGAATACTGACGTGAAACTGCACTGATGGGGTGCAGCAGTGCCTCATGAGAGAATTTTAACATAGGAAAGATAGGAGTTTGTGTGCAGCATGGTCTTATGAGAAAGTATTGACGTGAAACTGCACTGGTGGGGTTCAGCATTGCCTCATGAGAGAATTTTAACGTAGGAAAGATAGGAGCTTATATGTGCAGCATGGCCTTATGAGCAAATACTGACGTGAAACTGCACTGATGGGGTGCAGCAGTGCCTCATGAGAGAATTTTAACATAGGAAAGATAGGAGTTTGTGTGCAGCATGGCCTTATGAGCAAGTATTGACGTGAAACTGCACTGGTGGGGTTCAGCATTGCCTCATGAGAGAATTTTAACGTAGGAAAGATAGGAGTTTATATGTGCAGCATGGCCTTATGAGCAAATATTGACGTGAAACTGCACTGATGGGGTGCAGCATTGCCCCATGAGAGAATTTTAACGTAGCAAAGATAGGAGTTTATTTGTGCAGCATGGCCTTATGAGCAAATATTGACGTGAAAGAATTTCAGAGGTGAGAGCCAACCCACATTCTCTCTGGCTCAGAAACTGGCGCTGCCAATTCCCCCCTTTTTCCTTTGGTTGGCAGCAGCAGCGACGACGACCACAGCAGCAGCGACGACCACTTCTTCACCGTCCATGGCGCAAACTGTAGTCGCCCGTGTAAACGAAACAATTGAGCAGTTTCTATTGCTCAACTTTATTGGTGCAACACAGTGCAATTAATTCCTTGCAACATCTTGACGCAACACGAGGCAATTTTATTGCTTTGTGTTGCGTACAACTTTTCTAGCGCAACTTTTGTTGCTCGTGTAATCGGCCCTTAAGGATTATTTTTTAAGGATTCAACGAATGATGGTTAACGCTTTTAATTCTCAAGCTTTCAGAAACTGTTTGTTTCCTTCGTCAGGAGATAATGAAATAAATTTAAAATCTTGGAAATTGGTTTTTAAAGTGTTGTGTGTTAGCTTGGTGATATTTTCATGTATGTTGGAGTGTAGCTATCAAAAACGTGTTGGTAATTGGGTTCAAAAATTTGCCGTTTCTTCATTTGAGTTTTTTCTCCAGGTCATTCATTTGAATATGCAGTCCCTCTTTAACCGTCCCCTGGTAATACATAGTTGCAGATTCTGGAGAGATATTATGGGTTGGAAACTAGACTTAGGCAAATGATTATACACAAACTTGTTTCTTTAGCCCAGAAAACTGAAATTGGTTCAAATTGGAAACAAAAAAGTTCTAGTCATGCTGCATGTCCGTATGAGCGAATTTTCGTAAATTTTTGCAATAAATTCATGTCAAGTTGTTCTGGAACTTGAGCACTTTGTGTGCACAGAATCTAATCATTCAATTATGTCAATGTATTCAATCAATTCAATTATGGCAAAAATAGTGTTTTCAAATAATAATCAATTATAAAAACTATTTTTAGGATTTTTTTTGTATTGTTGGCCAATGCTCTAACAGAAATGCATTGACTCACGTGGTGGGTAGGTGGCGTGGTTTACTGCAACTGTTCACTTTGTCCGGCAATTTATCTATCAATTATTTAACGCTATATACTCTATATCATATTGATAAGGGACGTATTCTCTTGCAGACCATTGAAGCTCTTGGGCGAAATTTGTAAAACTTTCACTTTGATTTAATTTGAAATTTTGGTCCAGAAGTTTAAGAAGGAAGCTTCAGGCTACTTCTGGCTCAGACATTTTCAATAAAATCATTACTACTGCTTTGCCTTAACTTCAATGATGAATTATTTAGCACCTTAATTTTTTTCAGTGTTCGAAAATCGGGACAAAATGGTGTTGGTAATGGAGTACGCTGCTGGCGGCGAACTTTACGATTACCTAAGCAAACAGAAGGTCTTGGAAGAATCCGAAGCCAGGCGTATTTTCAGGCAAATCGCGATGGCCGTCTATTATTGCCATAAAGTACGACATTTCAATAATTGATTGTCCTTATAAAATGCATACAGAGTTCTTTATGTGCCTACACGAGTAGCTATAACCCCGAATCTTGTTTGTTACGTATTTTGTACAATTACAGCGATTATTTGCATGATTTCTTCTATTACAGCATCAAATTTGCCATCGGGATCTGAAATTGGAAAATATTCTACTGGATGAACAAGGAAATGCCAAGGTAAGATTTTGATGACATCCTAATGATTGTGCAGTATAAGCAATTATTTTTGTGATAATACCCGTCTTAAACTCTCTGATGCTTCCCTATGTAAGTTCCTACTACTTCCCTGAAAGGAAAATTCCTACGAACAAGTTGGCTGAAATGCCTACTTAGTTCTTTATGATTATACTTCCCTGATAGAGTTTTGATTATGAGGTCATTAATGAAAATGATTTCCATTACAGATTGCAGATTTTGGCCTTAGCAACGTTTTCGATAGTAATCGGTTATTGAGTACGTTTTGCGGTAGTCCTCTCTATGCTTCCCCTGAAATCGTCAAGGGAATACCCTACCATGGACCTGAAGTCGATTGTTGGTTAGTTACGTTGTGGTTTTATATTCTGTTCTATTTTATTGTCAGATAAGTATGTGGGCAGTATACCCTTCTAATTCGAATAGCTGGTAGTGTGTCTATTGAATTATATGAAGAGAGTGCAAGCGAAGAGATTCCCTATCAACGAAATTCATGAGATCATTTCATGTGTAATGCCCCAAAACAAACTAAAAATGGAGATTTATTGCACACTTTTCTATCAGAACAAGATAAAAATCCGCAAGAAATCTATATAGGTTGCCTTGGATTCGGATCTAACCACCCCACTGCAGATTCCTTACGGATTCTGGGGTGGCTAGTTGAGTCACGTTAATGTTGCTTCTGCATTAGGTCGTGATAGTCGTGATCAACACCGTCAATTTGATGCCTCCAGTGCACATTCTTCGATGCACCTCGTAAGCAAGTGTTTGTGTTTGTTCTTAAGAACACATAAGAATTATTATGTTACTCAATAACGTCAGAAATGCGTTGCTACAGTGACATGAAAACCACACATGTGGCCAATAGACCGCGATCTTGTTTGGATTTGAAAAATTGTCATTCAGAGTTGCGTCCAGAGTGATGGACAGTGGGACTGAGGGGGTTAAGAAGTTAGAAATTAGTCAAACTTGATACGAACTAAATCACTCGCGACGAAGTTGTGGAAACCCATTACAAAACGGAATTTAGTGAAAAACGTTGTCTATTTCCACGAAAATGAAGAATTACAATGTTAAATCGACGGTTAGTCCATCATCAGTAACAAACAATAACTAGTTAGTTATTGTTTGTTACTGATGATGGCCTAACCGTCGAAATCGATTTAACATTGTAACTCTTTATTTTCGTGGAAATAGACAACGTTTTTCACTAAATTCCGTTTTTTTTTTTCAAACTTGATGATTACTATTACTTATTATTCAAATTACATACTACTTTATTACCAATTATTAAATTGAACGACAACAATAATTAACTACAGCATTATGTCGTTGATTGATGGCTTGATCCTCTACTTAGCTTCCCGAAACCCTCTTACATTATTCTTAACATTACTCATATGAATTTATTTGAGCTGCTTTGATAACATTGAAAAATGAACTTATTACGTTTTCAGGTCGCTAGGAGTTCTCCTGTACACACTAGTTTACGGAGCTATGCCATTTGATGGCTCTAACTTCAAGCGCCTTGTTCGTCAGATATCCGCCGGAGAATATTTTGAACCCAAAGTCCCGTCTTGTGAGTACTCATTTATTAAAAATTCTCGTAGTACAATCTATTTACGAGAATGTTATGGCATTTTATTCGAATAGGTAGTTTGTTTGTGATTTATGGGTTAACTCGAAAAGATTGGTTTCTCCCAGCAACTTATAGATAACAATCTGGGGTCCATTTCATAAAACCACAAGTGCAGGTACTTGTAATGCACGGTAAACTAGAACAAGTGTTTCACCAAAACAAGGAGTGCAAGTGTAGAAAAGTTACACTTGTAGAAGCTACGTTTACAAGTATAGCAGAAAAGAAAAACGTTCCAGTCATGCAGCATGATCGTATGAGCGAATTTTCATAAACTATCTATCATACTATAGTATGTTAAATTGCATTGAAATTGGAGCAATTTTAGTTGACAGAAATGGTTAAAAACCAATTTTATGGCGAAAAACTTATTCTAAATAAAATTCCACTGATTCAAAAGGGATTTTTGATTTTTAAATTTTTTTTGCAGTTTTTATAGATATTTTAGCAAATTTTAATGACATTTAAGTACGTTTTTCATCATAATTTTGAGCAAACATTTTTAATGTCCTAGTTAATTGTTGAAAATTTAGTTTTGACTAAAATTCTGCAAAAAAATAGAAATTAAACAATTTTTGGCTGTTTTTAGCCATTTTTAGTGATTTTTCAAGTACATTTTTCGAAATTTGACCAATTTAATGTGCTCAAAAATTGTTGTCCAACGAACTCATCCTTTCTTTTGAAATGCTTGATTTTTTGGCGAAAGAACGAAGTTTTTATCTCAATTCTATCGAGAGTTATCGTCTGGAATGACACAAACATATACATATATATATACATATAAAGTTCCAGTCATGCAGCATGATCGTATGAGCGAATTTTCATAAACGGTCGTATTACATTTATGTTAAATTCTGTTGAAATTTGAGCACTTTGGGGACAAATAAAAATTTCATTATACATTTTATAGCAAATTAACTTTTTGTCAGTAATATTCCAATGAACAAACGATTTTGTGGATTTTTACGATTTTTTCAAGTGTTCCTATCGATTTTTAGCTTATTTTAATGAAATTCAAGTACATTTTTCAGTACAATTTTGTGCTTAAATTTTAAATGTTCATGTTCATGTTCGATTAATTTTTTTCGAGTAGCATTCTGCTAAAAAAATAGAAATTTGTTAATTTTTAGCAGTTTTTTGCCTTTTTTTATTGATTTTTCAAGTACATTTTTTGAAATTTGACCAATTTAATGTGCTCAAAAAGTGTTGTCCAACGAACTCATCCTTTCTTTTGAAATGCTTGATTTTTTGGCGAAAGAACGAAGTTTTTATCTCAATTCTATCGAGAGTTATCGTCTGGAATGACACACACACATATATATATATATATATATATATATATATATATATATATATACATATATATATATATATAAAAGTGTTAAAATCCAGGAATCATTTCAGAATGCCTCAAAACAGATTTCGATGAAGAAAATTGTTGAAAATTTTTATTTTAAAATTTTTGGAGCCATTGCAATAGCTTTATTTTCTAAGAAAATTCGCTAAATGGCGTGTGGGGACAAACGAAATGAACAACGTCAGGCGGGATACCGAAATTGAAGTTTTGTCAGCGAATCATAATATAAGAACGGTGTTAAATACACGGTAGGATGTTTATTGTACATGACAAGATGTAGGTAATGATTGGAAGACAGACAAATTATAAACTGAAAAGTCGAGAACAACAACTTATTCTGATGGCTGGCATAATCGGATTTTTCTCCTCCATTCAGCGGAAATGATTAATCAGTTCATCAAGTTTTAATGCTGCTGGGTTAGAAATGTCATCTGTAACTTCGAGATGATCTTCACACTTCACTTTGTTCTTCAATGGTGGGGAGATCCTCAATAATCAATCAGGACAAATCGCACAGAGTCACACACCATTTGAATCTTTCAAGGGTCTCGGAAGACATCCTAAATCTCACGTTAAACTCAAAAATACCCACGAAATGAGTGTTTATTCATGGCCGAAAAAATCTTTGGCGTCTTCTACGCTGAATGCTTTTAGCGAATTTTTGAAGAAAATTAAGCTATTGCTCTCGCCTCAAAATTTGTAGAAGTTTTTTTCTAGGTCATATTTGTGTGTTAATACCAAAGCTTTTCCTGCGCATATTTAATAACATATCCTCTCGACTTTTCGTACGTACTTAGATAATGATATTATTAAGGCAATAACTATTTGAATAGATAGGAGCTCAAATCGAGAAATATAAACATGCGCATATAATTATAGAAATATAGGTTGTGGCAACTCGAAATAGGACACGCCGAGGAGTCTGGACGCGGAGGGGTCTGGAGGCGTCTGGAGTTTGTCCTGATTGTTATGACGTACGCTAGCCTACTAAAACTATGATCATACTCAATTGAAAAAATAATAAACCTTTGTGAAATAATTTGCAGCGTTTCAGGCTGTATTCTGAATGATATTCTGAAGTTTACAGTGCATTTTTTTATGTATGTACTTGTATGTATATAAATAGGTCCCTGGTCGTACTGGGTATTTTATCATGACTGTTCAGATAATGTTTATTTTCTGAAAATACATGTATATATATGTGTATGTATATTCCAGACAATAACTGCCCGTAGAATTGGGCTAGAAACTTCAAACAAGGCGGTTGAGGACACAAAACGAAAGTTCACGTTCGTTGGCCAGTATGATGGGATTACATCTTCGGGTTGAAATTTTCAAAAAATGTAGTCAAAAATTTCAAAATAGCCTGTTTAAGAATGTACTAGAAACATGCTATTATGGTCGGATAATTTGCGATTGCATGTTGTGCGAAATTATTTTTTTCAGCATACTAACATGTGGTATCACAAATTCGGAATCAGCGTAAAATTTCCTATAAGAATATGTATCAAGTTTTCAAAAATTTCAAAGTTGAAAAATCAGTCAAAAATCGAAATAATCGCCGTTCGCTAGTTGTAAAAATCGGTAATATCTGCATGAAACTTATTTTTTTCCAAATTCAGATTGAACTACTCTGTGATGGAAGTATCCCTGTTTAACCAATTTTAGAACCATGCTGTTTAAAACGTAGGTAGTAGGTGCTTAAAAAAAAAAAAAAAAAAAAAAGAATGTAATCACAACTGATGAGTTTACTCTGAATCATGCATAATGTTACGATTCTTAACCAGGCGACAGCATTTTCGGTGAAATTTTAATTTGATTCCATGTTTGTCTATCAAAATCATAAACTAAAATTTCTCAACACGATCAATGGCGACTGAAATGTCGAAGATTTCTTCTAAAATTCGCTCATGGGGTCATGCTGCATGACTGTACTTTTTCTGAAAATCAATCCATCGGTGATGCGATATTGGATCCCTCCTAAATCCGTTTACTCCGCCGATTTCTGAGAGTACGTTAACTTCAAACTGATTTCCCCTCGTCTGGTTAATGGTTTCCGTCAGGCGCATTGTTGATTCCTGGTGTCGGCTGGGAAACGACCTTCCATCTCTTTTGTGATCTCTCGAGCTATTGAACCCGAGATGGTTGTGTTCACCTCAACTCGAACTGCAGTGTCAGTGCGTTTGATACCGTCGGTTTGTTACGATCCAAGTCTGCTCTCTTCCGTACATTAACTTAAGTAACATTTACAGTAGTTACGCCATTTTCATTAATATCAACCACGCAAAATTGTATCACAGAAACCCATGAAAATCACTAGTTACCTAAGGCTTCACGCTGCTTCTAAATTCTCGACATTCTGCCCATCCATTCTGAACAAACTGAACAAAACTACTGTCCAACTGTTGATGGCATTGTCTAAGTCAAATAGTATAATTACGAATGAGTCGACTTATATTTTAGATTTTTATCAATCCATCGTTGATTTTTATTAAGTATTTAATTTACGTCCATCCCGTACCTGTTTCTGTATAGACCGTAATGGTATAAAACATATAAAGAATTTATATTATTTTCATTAATTATCCAAGAATTGTTCAAATTAACTCTTAGTTGGTACTTTCGGAGTAGTTAGGATGGTATGCGCTTACAAAGACGTGTATTTTAGCAACTATTTCTTGATCTACCAGCCAAAATTCGCTGAAAACTTGGAGTAGAACGATGGACTCAAATGTTTTTGATCGAAAATTTCATTTATATTGTATCAAATATGACTACTGCACCTGCGAGAACATGAAATTCGTTGTCACAGTTAAAATTCCGAAACCATTCGGAAATTTTACTGTCAAAAACGTCTGTTACGAGATTCAACATCGTCGGTTTATTAATCCCTGCCATTCCAGACGATAGCCCTCCTTAGGATCGAGACAAAGAATCCGTTCTTTCTAAAAAAAAATCAAAATTCCCGAAAGAAAAGATGAGATTTGAGAGCAGCACTTTTGAGCTAACATTTCAAAAAAGTTCCAGTCATGCAGCATGATCGTATGAGCGAATTTTCATAAATGGTCGTATTACATTTATGTTAAATTCTGTTGAAATTTGAGCACTTTGGGGACAAATAAAAATTTTATTATACATTTTATAGCAAACTAACTTTTTGTCAGTAATATTCCAATGAACAAACGATTTTGTGGATTTTTACAATTTTTTCAAGTGTTCTTATCGGTTTTTAGCTTATTTTAATGAAATTTAAGTAAATTTTTCAGTACAATTTTGTGCTTAAACTTTTAAATGTCCTAGTTCATGTTCGATTAATTTTTTTCGAGTAGCATTCTGCTAAAAAATAGAAATTTGTTAATTTTTAGCGGTTTTTTGCCTTTTTTAGTGATTTTTTAAGTACATTTTTTGAAATTTGACCAATTTAATGTGCTCAAAAAGTGTTGTCCAACGAACTCATCCTTTCTTTTGAAATGCTTGATTTTTTGGCGAAAGAACGAAGTTTTTATCTCAATTCTATCGAGAGTTATCGTCTGGAATGACACATACATTTATATACTTATACATAAATATATATATATATGTATATATATATATACATATATATATATATATATATATATATACATATATATATATATATATATATATATATATATATATATATATATATATATATATATATATATATATATATATATATATATAAAAAAGCGTTAAAATCCATGAATCATTTCAGAATGCCTCAAAACAGATTTCGATGAAGAAAATTTTTGAAAATTTTTATTTTAAAATTTTTGGAATTATTTTAAAATAGCTTTATTTTCTAAGAAAATTCGCTAAAATTGATAAATTTGTTTAAAAAATTGTTTTATTACAAAATATAATTTAAGAAAGTTTAATTAGCAATAAAATTTAACGTTATACATTTTGGAGTGTTCAAATACGAAAATAATGAGAGTCGCTGAGAAAAAAATTACTCATGAGGTTATGTTGCACGAGTTGAACTTGGTTTCTGTAATTTTCCTGCCACCATTTTGGAAGAATTTCTGAACTATTAGGCCGGTTTATCATCATAAAAAAATATACTATCTTTGTGTGATGTGCAATTTATTTTTACTGATCTTCAATTTTTACTAACGTGTTCCTTCGTTTCCAGCTGCCTCAGATTTGATTCGAGGTCTTTTGACAGTGAAAGGGACAGAAAGATTGGACATATCCGGCGTTTGTCAACACGTTTGGATGAACGAAGAAGGAAAAGTGAGTTGTTTGGTAAAATTTCTGAATTTGTGTCTGTTTTTGGTATTTAGTTGGAAATTTTAAGAGTAAAATGTCGTTAAAAATGAATGAGACTTATAAGAGTATCGAAAAACCACTTATAGATCCAAAATTTAGATGTTACTTCTTCCTAATTATTGGAGATGTAATTTCAAACGGTGGTACGTATCTTATAAATACAACGTATACAGGGTGATTCCCTCGCAGATGCAAAAAAAAATTGGGTGAAACTACATCAAAAATGGAGTAAAATGCCGCCAACCGCATATTTTTATCTCAATCCGTACTCTAGATATGATTTTTTAAAGGTTTTTTTTTCAGGAATACCGTGTTTTTTTCATTTTAAACTCGGATTTCTCCACTTTGCCTCATTTAATTTTAACTTTCAACCTCATTTTCGGTATCAGCATTAAATTTCCTATAAGAATAGTGTACTTGGGTTCTTAAAAGTACCATCCGAAGACCCTCACATCAGCTCAAACATTGACGATTTTGGAAAAATAATATTTCTGAAAATCTTTAAAACTTTACTACTCTTTTAAAAAGAATCCTGGAAACTGGCAAATCTCATGAAAACTGCTTCATCTAATATGCTTTCCAACGGTATTATCAATTTTACTTTCATTTTGTTATTTAGGGGAGAAAATAATGTTTTAATGTTAAAAAATGTGGGTTTTCGAAAGAAAAATTGTTGGTTTTCTCGAAAGATGACCCTCCATGAACCAACGAGTATGGGGGTCGGTTTCTATGTATTTTTTCTCGCTGGATCGAATGGAAACTCTTGCTTACCTCTCAACTACGTTATAATCGAGTTTTACACTTTAATTAACTAGTTTTACCCCATAACACTCATACATTTAATCGTAACAAACAAACTAAACATTTGCGACTTTAAGTGTAAAACTTGGTTATAACGGAGTTTGAGAGATCTACAAATGCTACCATTCGATACAGCGTGAAAAAATACATAGAAACCGACCCCATACTCGTAGGTTCATGGAGGGTCATCTTTCGGAAAAACCAACAATTTCATTGAAAAACCCACATTTTTTAACATTAAAACATAGTTTTCTCCACTAAATAACAAAATAAAAGTAAACTTGATTATACCGTTGGAAAGCATATTAGACGAAGCAGTTTTCATGAGATTTGCCAGTTCCCAGGATTCTTTTTAAAAGAGTAGTAAAGTTTTAAAGATTTTCAGAAATATTCTTTTTTCAAAATCGTCAATGTTTGAGCTGATGTGAGGGCCTTTGGATGGTACTTTTTAAGAACCCAAGTATAATCATAATTGGCAGCAGCTGATAATTGAAAGTTTGATCATTGATTACTCAAAAGATCGTGATAAAAATTCATGGGGAGCAACCTTCATGTAATCTACTCCTCAAGACCCTTCGAGTTTGATCGAAATCGGATTAGGGTTCTAGTGGTCATCCATTCTAGTATCATATAAGGAAAGCCAGCCTTTGTCAGCTCTGTTACTGACCTCTTATACAATACACCACACTTGGTAATAGTTGCCCCAATTCCCTTAATCTGGTGAAGAGCGTCAACTTGATATTTCCTAATTGTGCCAACATTGATATCAGCAAGTGTTGTTGAAACGAACACAAAGCTTCCCTACCTTTGGTAGTGAAGAAGCAAAATGTATGAGTCTAACAAGTCTCACGAAAAACCACTTACATCTAACATTCATCCTGATTTTTGGAGATGTAATTCTAACTGATGATCTCGTATAAACATTACGTTATAATAATTATTTATTACCTATTGTTATTACTATTTATTATTATTACCTGGCCGACTCTCAAGAACCCCAAAAAACTGTCATAATTATATTAATTATCAGCTGCAGCTGATCATCGTTCAGATCAATTTGTCCATAGATTATTGGGAGTATTTGTTAGGTCTACCTTTATTGAAGATCCTGGTTACAAAAATATATTTCATTTTACTAGGTTTCGTGTCATCGACTTGCTGTGGAGTTGGCACAAGAAGAGCCAAATCGTTTGGATCTCCTCCTTGCATTGGCTCCGCCACCAGAACCACAAATTCCATGCGTAAGTCATCTGTGGTACTTATCTGAATATATATGAATATAACTCATTTATTTCAGAAATTTAGATACAAATAAATCGCCACCATCTTTATGTTGCATGGCTATACCTCCTAGATCCCACCACATTTCTTATATTAAACCCATAGCAAATACACTGACAGTTTTGGTTCACTTTGCAATGAGCAGGTTCCCGAAGAAAATGCGGCCGTCCCAACTGTTCCTGTCCGTTCGCAGTCGTTGAGCAGTTTGTCGACAGTGCAGAACTCGGCCACGTTCACAACTATGCCTACTGCACCTGCTCCGTCGCCAAAAGGTAAGCTCTTGGAATCAGCAATAGTTGAATTGCAAAACAAACCAAGAGAAGAGTTGAAATTATTTCGAAACCTTGAGGTGTGACAATCCCCCCTCCCCCCCCCATTACATGGTGTATGTGATCAACGCCTCCCCGGAAGGTAGAATGGCCCAATGGACTCAGCAACAATTGAACGTAGTGGAATCCCTCTGTTTTGAGTATAACCTATTGTCTGGTGAGGACAATAAATGCTGCTCCGGGCCATGGAGCAAAATTCCTACGTGTCCCCTTAGGAAAATAACTGTTGATAGACGTTCTAACAGTTTTAGCATGGAACATGCTTTAGCCTTGGACTAACTAGCGAAAAACGTTACGCGGATGTGTCACGAAATTTTTCACAATGATTTTTACGTACAACCAAGTCGTTGCCAGGAAGAATTAACTGCTGCAGTTTTCAACGGACAAAAATCGTTCTCCATTCGTTGGAAAGCTCTCGATTTATCACGCATTTTTTTCGTACTTGTTTTTTGTATTCATTAGAAATTAATCCAATAATACGGTGTTAAAATGGGTAATAAACAGTGAGGTAAATGTTTTGTTGTCACTTGGTTGGTGGACTACTGTATGCAAAACGGTTTTTGATAAACCCCAAAGGTATCTGCAATGTAATACTAAACCAGACTTAGGTAGGTATCTCGAAGGACCATTACTAAATGTGAAAAGTCGGTGTAAGTAATGAATGAAAAATTCCAGGAGAAACTTTTGCTTCCGAACAAGTATAATATTCAAGGTATTACTATACAACATGACAAAATAAATAATAAATAGAAGAACAAAAGTTGATAAATTTACATACTTTACTGGCCAGTTTTGAAATTGTTAGGTACCCCCTTTTGAATGTCCACGTGGTGCACCTCAATCAACGTTGAAATCCGTTGCTCCGTTGAAAGCAGCTGGAAACCGGCTGATGTGATTCTCGAAAAACGGTTCCGCCAAAGTACATGGTCCACAGGTACCAAAGATAGGTATATAGAAGGGCGCCCTGTACTCAAAGCAATTATTGGATAAAATCCTCAAAAGAATGAACGGGAATTCTGACGATGCAGATGTAATAACTTGATAGCAGTATAGGCAAAGGCGAAGCACACAGCAATTATGGCGAGAATAAATTTGAAGACGCCCGTCAAGAGGAGAGTCTCCCGGGAGCCCACCTAAAGGCACAACTAGCGCTTCCTTCTGGCATTCTGGGCAACTTACAGTACTAGTCAGCTGATCGCGTATCATTGATGCTTTAGATTTCAGGTTCAGGCGGTTGTTGTTATTCTGTGGTTGTCACTGTCACGAGTTTTCTAGCCTGGTTTCACGTTCCTCCTCAGCGTTCGTTGATATAATAGATACCTATCGGGTTCCTTCTTGTATTAATAACATGGAGGGCTCTGAACTCGAAGCTGTTTCCCTGTCAAGGCATACGTGCCACTACAGTCGAGTTACCGTTGCTCATATATATGTGCCTACATGTACTATATTTATTGAAAGTTTTTTGCGTACTGTATGTGATATTATGACTTCAATACCACCAATATTATTCATTTACGCAGCCAGGCTAACCTACTTTTTTTAAGAACAATTAAAGTTCCTACTAAACCAAGGTTGCCTATCATTTTCAGCTATTTGGCTCGTCCCGAAATTTCATGGTTCCAAAGAGATTCAGATTTTCAAAAAGAAAGGACGAGTTCCTTAGCCGTCCCGATCAGATTAATGCTGTGGGTCGAATTTCGGAAAATGACGTTGGCCACAAAACAAAAAAGCATTTTTGGTCGACAATATTATTTCATCACCTTTTTAACGCTGAGTCTGTTGAGCGTGGTTAAAAACTGTCCCAATCACACCCAGAGATCCTAGCAAGCACATAGAGACGGTTGAATTACTTATTATTAACTCTCGGAAAACTTACATAGGTATATTAGGTACCTAACAAAAAGGACATTACCTAGAAACATTCCTTAGAAGATGAGCTTTTCCAGCGACTCTACATAACTAAAACTAAACTGAGAACTAAAAGAGCAAATTTTCGTTAACTTTCTCTCCTCTTTTCGGGACAAATTATCGGCCAATTATATACGAGTATGTGGGAATTGTACAAGAATCCTCGCAAAATACTGATAGCATGGAGGCAAAAAGAGATCTGCCCTAGATGCTTGACATGAGTGTAAGCGAGGAGAGCTGCAAAAAATGAAACATCAAGATGTACCTATGTACGCTCAACACTTATTAGGTTGGTACCTACTACCTACCTGTACTGTACAAACTAGGTATGAACCCTACCTATACAAACTAGTTACCTAGGTACTTCTTCAAACGCTAAACACAAAATTACTCGTATTGGATCCATTTCGATACCTAACTCACGAATTCTCCCAGCTTCACTAAAAAGCAACGAGATTCAAGTGTAAGCGGGAAGCCGGTGAATACACACATCAGGCACCCGATCAGCTGACTAGTAGCCCAGAATGCCAGAAGGATGCGCTAGTTGTGCCTTTGGTGGGCTCCCGCGAGACTCTCCTCCCGTCAAGCACCGATGAAGAAGGTGGGGCGGGGAGGAACTAGGAATATCAGCTGATATCATGATCAAATATTGATGGCAGTGATAAGTTGTTCTTCGCTGTGTGGGCTTTCCAGAACTTCCTCCTCATGGATTCTACAACTATCCCGGGTGAAGTAATCCATTCAGGCGCTGACGGTAGGTAGGTTCATAGGTAGGCGGCGAATGAATCAACTAGCTTGTTGCAGTATTTTAGAACATTTGAAAATGCTAAACCATAACGAATATAACAATTTTAAATAAATTCAATATATAACAAGGAGTAAATTCAACAATTACTAACAACTACCTACTTCTTCTATCCGTTGGAAAATTATTTTAAATGTTGAATTTAAATTTAAAAAATGAAACAATATTTTTTAAAATAAAACAGTATGGCTAAAGCATGTTCCAGGTTTTTTTTTTTTTTTTTAATTTTAGCTGCTGGCTCTAAGCAGTATTTTTCTCAATAAATTGTTCTTCTATGGTAGGTTTTATAGTTACCTATTCAATAAAGATAGATTGGGGTAAAATTTAGAACTCAATTTAAATGCATCTTTTACTTTTAAAAAGTTAGGAAGCAGTTTTTCCCCTTCCAGATATAGCGTGTTATAAGCTCTGATAATGATTATCGTTACCATAAAGAAGCCAATTCGATGGGACCAATGTTCAGGGAAAACTCCCGCAGTCGATGAGGTTTGATTAAATTGGCCTCAGTAGCGCAGTTGGCAAATTGGCACTTTGAAAAATTTCTATTTCGAAGAAGGTAAAGACGTGAGTTCGAACTCTGTTGGGGTATCAAATATTTTTTGGCTGTAACAAGCGAGAATGAAAGATTTTTTTGGTCTTGTAAACATACTCTAGTGATTCTTGGATTTTTATCAAGATGATATTGAGATACCACAGCCTTCATTATTTCCCTTTATTACTCAAATATTTCAACTTTACTCCTGAAAACATTTAATTTTGTGGTGTATTCTATTTGTTCAGCTGAAAAGAAAACCAAAGAAGAGAGTGAACGAAAAAGAGAGCGATCTTCATCCCGTTCAAGGCGGAAAGATAGTGATGAGGACAAGCCCAAAAGGAAGTCCGTCAAGAGTAAAAAGAAATCAGATTCCGAGATCCCACCGAAAGAAGAGGTTGAAAAAGTTTTGGATCTGGCAGCCAAAGTTTCAGACGATCTTTCAACCACTGAGAGCACACCGAGCAGCTGTGCGGAGCCTGTTTCCTACGAATTGCCCAAAGAACCTACACCATCTCCTAAGGCTGAACCCAAAACATCCAAAACCGAATCCACTTCAAAAGTGGAGCTTAAACCTGCCCCAGTGGAACCTGCTAAGTCAAAATCAGTGTCGTCTAGCGAAGATAAATCTGTTCCAAAAGAAAAGAAAGAGAAGAAACTTAAGAAGGTAAGTGATTGTGACAATCTACCAATTGTCGTGATCAAAATTCTTGGGTTTCTATAGTATATGTCAATCTTTTGATGTAATTTTGGGACTCAGGTGAAATAAGTAGAACGAGATTTCAATCACTGGGATAATTTATTACGCCTTTCTTTATGTCGCTCCAAAAGAAAGGTAATCAGGGAGGTTTTCTATCTAGCCTGTCGGTTGATTAGTTTCTTATATTAACTTCTTTTAAAGACGAAAGAAATACCGCAGGGAAGAGAGAGGTATGCGGGATAGCAATGTATTAGGTTTTAGTATAAACAATGGGAGTTTATATAATATTAATTGCTATTAGCGGTTGTGAAAGATAGAGGTAGACTCACCGTTCTGAAGGTTGAACAACGATTAAGAGCTAGCGGACCTGTGCATGTTGTAGGTACCAACGGGCACGCTGTTCCATTGAACGGATCACCGTAACAGTTTTAGATAGCTGTTACATTCCACCCCTCGCAGTCCTTAATTTTCGGGAACCACCAATTGTTGCTCCCGAAAATTGAGGCGGTTTGCAGTGACTTGCAAACCATTTCAAACTGTTTGAAGACTGGTCAAGTGCGCATACGCGACTTCTGCCAACTTTTGAAGTGATTTCAAACAAGTTGGGGATTGGAGTCCATCCATTTTATGATGGAATGTTGGAGCAAAACACAGAAAGGTGTGAAACAGCTGAGAAACTAGGGCTGAAATTCTAATGATTTCATTAGCTACCATGAGTTTGGAATGGAGGTGGCAAACAAAGAGAGATCCCCCTTCTTACAGAAGGTTGACATTTCTTTTGGAGAGCCTATCCCTCGTGGACTGCGCTTCTCCCCCCACCGGCAAGCCAGCGGGACACGACTCTCGCCCTCCAAGGACGGCAGTAGGAACGGTATGGCTCACCGTTTGGGTATGGTTCTACCTTCAAGCCAAGGCACTGCAGGTGGAGGTGAACCTTCTAGCTGGTTCTCCCAGCTAAGGGACCTGGTGTCTAAGTTTATAACAAAACTTTCATGCCGAGACACATTACCAGGGTACGAGTCCCTAGTGATGCGATCTCTACCCCTAAGCACCCTGGGCCCCGTGTCCCAAGGCTGGGGTGTGCTCAACCACTGCCACCACGAATCCTACCTCATCAGGGGGGCAGGCTGGTGACACTTTGGCATAGTGCCAGTGTGCCCTTTGCCTGGGGCTCCCCCCAACCCATGGTACCAGTTTTGAGATGATTACCATGTTATTGGACTCTCCATTGTCTCCAGATGCCTGACCGGGTAGCAGGCCCGAGAGCAGAGAATTTTTACCTGTCCTCTAACCGCTCTACCTCTGCCTGAGTGAGGATATTCCTCCCCAAACTCAGCCCAAACAATATGGGTGTGCAGAGGAGGGAGGCTCTTCACGAGCGCTTCGGTGCCCAGAACAGTCAGAAAGTGGTCAGCTGGAAAAAGACTGACTGGAAACCCGTTAGGAAACCTCTGTGAACAGACCGTGGCCAATGGTGGGGGGGGGGGGGGGCTCTAATGATCAGAGAACTCAGTAAACGCCTCAAGTGGGTTGCAATCTGGTTTGGTGGCTTCAGTGAACAAATCTCTTACCACGGCACGAGTATAACTTGGAATATTTTTGTTCATTCTATTTTACTTACGTAGAAGCTCTAAATTGCATACATTTGAAGCATAATGTTATCTTTGAGAACCAAAGAAATACATGAAATAAGGCGGCAAGATTAATATGCCAAATGTCTTATCAGCCTGTAAATTGACTGCCAAAAAAATCCAATCTTGGGTTACATAGTTAGGCCTGACACCAAATCAGCACACACGCAAAAT
This sequence comes from Adelphocoris suturalis, assembly GCA_030762985.1. NCBI lineage: Eukaryota > Metazoa > Arthropoda > Insecta > Hemiptera > Miridae > Adelphocoris > Adelphocoris suturalis. The sequence continues at coordinate 35,933,216 of CM061041.1, forward strand.
AGAAGAAGTTTAATCATGCATTCTGTGTTGGCTGCAGTATTTTCAATCCGTGGTTTTTTGGTCATTACAATTGCAGAAAGAGCCCAAAGAAGAGCCAAGTGAATCTTCGTCTTCCCTCCCCACGTCTTCCGTATCAACGCCGTCACCCGCAGCTTTGAGTTCCCGCAAAGACAGCACCGCCTCCAAAGAGGACAAGAAGAAGAAATCTGTCAAAGAAGATTCCAATAAGGAGGCTGCGCCAGCTGCTCAAGTTAGTGAGAAGGAATCACCGCCTGCACAAGAAATGGTTAGTCAAAGTTCAAATCAATGAGTAGAATGATAAAATGGGTAGGGAATGCTTAAAATGTTGAGCAAAAGGGTTTTTTTATTCACATGATTCCTAGCACTTTCCGTAGGTTATCGGCAGGTCGATTTGCTTGATTTTCCTCAGAATTTTGTAGCACAGGTTAGTTCAGTTCTAGCAATGGTTAGTTTTATTCTCGTGACTTCTATAATTCGTTCGAAAAATACAAGTGCACATTACTTAGTTTTATTCTTATGACCTAACCTAATGTTCAAGACCTGAAATTCCGTTAGGGAATACATGAGTAGGGAAATTGGTTACACGAATCAATGGGCTACTTCGATACCAGATCAATGATTAAGGTTAGATCATACTTGACACTGACTGAAAAGAACCTATAGGGACAAAGCTAAGTTGAAAACAACACCATATATCTGATCAACCATTGCTCTGTTGCTGAAATTGGTGTTAAGAGTTCTTGTAGACGGTTGAAAGTAGAGAAGACGAATCAAAGTAATATTTCATTAACATTCAAGACTTCCTGAAAGAATAAATGAAAAATTTTTTTATTCGCCATGGTAAAAATCCATTGTGTTTATCACATGTTGGGCGAAACGTTGAAAAATAACAATAGGCGCAAACGAATAATTCAACAGGAATACTTGATAATTTTAGCATAATCAAGTTTCAATCAAAAACTGTTCAAGTTTCTGGCAGAACTGATGGGATTGAGTGTTTAAACTACAGACTGTTAGGTGGGGTCTAGCTTAATGGTTGAAGATCGAAGCAGCTCTGGAAAAGAAGCAGCCTTCAAAGAATCGCGGAAAGAGTGGAATCATGCCGGATTACCAAAGTAGCTCATGTTCTTCTTCATGGAGGTCAAAGCTTCGAGCACATAGTGGGCGAATATAGTCATCAGTCCTTTTGCAAATTCAGTTCTACACGAAGAGTAGGGCAATAGTTTCTGCATGATCCTTAGTTCTCTTTTCTGAGCAATGCGTACAGTACGGAGGATGGCGTCTGTTCCCCAGAATATCATTCTATACTTAGCATGAGAGTCGAAGTGTCCATGGTATGCTGTGAGCAGCGCATCTCTAGTTGTAAGTTCTCTTGGACTATGGGAAGCGTAACACAAACATGCTTACTAATAAACTAGAGACTTGTGGTGTGGAAATTATAAGTTAATGAGCAGTCAATAGTGGCTTCTAGGAATTTTGTTTGTTCGCTGAATGGCATAAGGCAGTGTCCTAAGTGGCTCCGCCGCAAGCGTCAAGCCGCGCGTTGAAAACGTGTCCTACGTGGAAACGCAAAAACGCTACGTAGTTCAGCGAGCATCACCTGATCTGTTCTCATCACCTGTGTTTTCAACTTTATTTTCCAATTTGATTTTGCATTCATGCTGTCGATCAACATGTTTGAGCTTCTGACCAGCTCAACGGCTCTTTTGTGTTAGTTAGCTAAAAATATTAAAAATATGAGACCCGTGGAGGAAATATTTAGAAGCCGGAACAAATTTGGTGAAATTCATCACTTATACTCCAAATTGAGGGAAAGTGAAGTGGACTTTAAATCATATTCAAGAATGACAGTAGAAACTTTCGATTGGATCGTGCACAAAATTAAGCAAGAATCTTATAATTTACTTTCAACAAGAATTTTAATTCATTACTATGATTTAAAAAATAGATAACTTCAAATATTTTGTAGAATCTAAAAGTTGCTCAAAAACAAAAAAGATTTTAAGAAAAGTTGCTCAAATTTCAAAACAAACATAAATATACTCAGAACAATTAATAAAATTGGCTTACATGAGCATAACTGAAACCTTCGCATTTTGTTTTCACTATTGTTTAGAAACACTAGACAATATATTGTAGTTTTCTCAAAACTGGGCATCTCCCGATAAAGGTGTATGATGAATGTAGAACTGACCGTTTCCATTTCTGCTGACTCCATTATCACAGAAGAAAATGTATCACATTATTACAGTACGAAACAAGTTCAAAATGTCTAAAGTGGTGAGAAAAACGTCAAATATAAACGCGGCCACGATAAAAATCAAACTTGTTTGAAAATCAAACCAAGCGTTCAACGCCGTCGCGTCGCAGCGCGGGCAGGGTCACGTGATTCCTACAGATTTCATTGGTCCGCCGTCTGAACGCTCGAATGCGTTGACACATGCGGCAAATCCACGTAGGACACGGCGTAATAGTTGGCCCCAGCTTGACGCGTGTTATAGATTGGTAAATCAGTTTCATTAAAGAGATTGCAGTTTTCTGTATCTAGGGAAAAAAGGAGCTAATCTTATTAGATCAATTTGATTAAATGTAGATTTTTGTTGAAGTAACGTTAACAATCTTGAAGAAACACTTAACTTTTCACCAATAACCGGGGAGATTACTCTCAATGTATAGGTACGTATCTATCAATATGGTTTGTTCACCTTTACTCATCTTTTTAATAATTCCATGATTACAAATTAGTCAGCTCTAACCCGTGGAATACTATACTTCCTTACAATTACAACAAGGTGGACCCAATTGGAAAAGTCAGGGAAAATCTGGAATTGTCAGGGAATTTTGCAAAAACCACCAAATGTCAGGGAATTTTTAAAATGAAAACTTGGTGTAATAATTGAAAGCGTTTTTAGGTATATTTATAAGGAATTTAGGTCCCCCCCCCCCCCCAGAGGTGCAATGGGGGCCTAAATCCTCATAAAAAGGTAGAGGAGAGTAAAGAGATACCACTCCTACTAATAGCTTTTAATGAGCCATGTTCGGAGTAGATTGGTTTCCCAGTCGCCTGGAATCCCATCCAACGCCAAACTCAGCTGTCAATAAGATCGAGAACAGACCGTGGCGCCCATTGTTTCATCAACGGATCGCCGACGGCGCTATCTCTGGTGCTCTGACGGGAGCTTGATGGGCCTCTCAGGAGGTAACTCTGTTACACTCCTCCCCTTAAAGACATACTTGATGGAATAATTAACTGGATGGAATAATTAATAGCTGAGAACTGATGCTCATTCAATCATAAATAGCTGCATTGGCGTTTTTAGGATGGGGAAATAGAAATTAAAACTGGATTGTCAATGAACCGTCATAAGAAGTATATTCATTGAACAATCGGGACAAAATGGATGCTCAACTATGGAGACTTATACCTTAGGAAATTAAAATATATATATATAAATATATATATATATATATATATATATATTAATATGTCCAACATTGGGGACTTGAAATTAATATGCCCAACTATGGGGACTTTAAATGGCGCACTAATCTGGTAATTGACATCATAGCAATACTCAGGTGGCGAAAAAATTGAAAAAATTGAAAATATAAATGGGGAATGAAAGAGAAATTGTAAGTCAAAGACCAATGAAATTATTTATATACCAAAGGGTGAAATGGGAATTCCTTCTGGAACCCCGGGCCATGTTTCTTCTGAAACATTAACGCCCTAAAATTAGTGGATTCTACTACTAGGCGTCAACCGTGCATAATCAAAACCACGCTCTGCTACCATATAAGGAATTTAGGTGCCCCCCCCCCTCAGAGTTGCAATGGGGGCCTAAATCCTCATAAAAAGGTAGAGGAGAGTAACAGCATCCCGTCAAAGAGATACCACCCCTACTAATAGCTTTTAATGAGCTATGTTCGAAGTAGATTGGTTTCCCAGTCGCCTGGAATCCCATCCAACGCCAAACTCAGGTGTCAATAAGATCGAGAACAGACCTCGGCGCCCATTGTTTCATCAACGGAACGCCGACAGCGCTTTCTCTGGTGCTCTGACGGGAGCTTGATGGACCTCTCAGGAGGTAACTCTGTTACATATTATAACTCCTAAACAATTAAACTTCAATAGCGTACTTTATCATAATAATAGGTACATATTATTTCATAGGTGAGTTATACGAATGTCAAAAAAACTCGTAAACGAGTTCCACTATCTGCTTTACAAGCAGATACCATGTTACATGGATATGTCTTTGATTGGGGATTTCATAACGGTTGTCCTCGAGAGTTGTAAAAAAATCCTTTAACTTTGGACTGTAGGCGACGAAATGTAGGATAAAGAATTTATTCTATTATTCTTGGAGACACAATAAGCATACTATTAATAAGCATACTAATTATGCAATAAGCATACTATTATTCTTGGAGACACAATAAGCATACTATACATTGAGTCAACATTGAGTTGACTTGGTGAGCCACTGTTTTATTTGACAAATCCGTTATATTCGGATGTTTATAAATTTTTTCCTGGACACACCAAGATCTGAAGATGTCCTCAGTAAGAGGACAAAACGTTATCAAATAAAACAATAAATGAAATAATTTCATTTATTTTCCCTGGGCCGCATCCCGACTAATTCCAACAAAACAACGGTTTACTTATAGAAATGTTGAAAATAACTGTGGAGACTGGAGAGAAGCCACTACAATGAGTTGTTGTTTACAGTCGACTGTTGTCAAGAGGATGATAATGTTTCCTATGGAGTGGAGTAAATGATGCTATTGCTTTACGTTAAGAATATTGTAACCGGCTTATTAAAATTGTTTATAGTCCAATCAACTTAGTTTAGGAATGTAGCCAGGTACGTAAGGAGGGAGAAATTGGTAGCTTGATATGTGAACATTTATCACATAAATCAAGCGCTTTCCAACGAGTGGCGAACGATTTCTGTGCGATGAAAACTACGGAAGTTCCATTCCCCTAGCAACGGATTGGTTGTACTTGAACATCATTAGAAATTGTGACATATTTTTTGCGTCACGAAAATTTTTGGTTGACCCCCCAGAGCAAAGACATATCCATGTCAAAATAGTTATCAAGAGTTGTGGTTAAACTGTTCAAAAGTAACAACGTTACACGAACATAAAAAGTGAATGGATATGCCATTGGCTTCCTTGGTACCTACATCACCTAGACTAAACCATTTGTGAGAAAAATCAATGGAGTATTGAACTAGGGAGAAAAAACCCAACAGAGTAGTGGATTGATTCAGTAAGAGTCCCAAAACTAGTTTGTATACATAAGCTAGGACTTCTCAGGAGGGTTAAGTAGGGGGAAATTGGCCCATTGGAATGAGGAGTCATGTGTTATAAATTCACAGAGAACTTTCCAAAGAACGATTTTTGTGGGATGGGAAATCAGGAAGTTATACTCTCTCTGGCAACGATTGGTAGTAGGTGAAAAAAAGCGTGACATTTTTTGCTGTCAGACGAAAATTGTGAATTATCCTCAGGGCTAAGATAAGAAATCCATGTAAGGGAAAATGTTCTTCAACAAATAGCTTCAGATCACAAATTGATAGACCATAAAATATTAAATAAAAAGTCATGCAGCATGATCGTACGGGTGAATTTTCGTAAATTATCGTATTACATTTAGGTTAAATTGTTATGATGCTTGAGAACTTCGAGGGCAATGAAATTGTTAAATATAAGTAGTCTATTTTTTTTCTTCTTTAAATTATACGATTTTCGTTTTAGAAGCATTAAAGGTACAATAAGATGACGAGAAAACAAAAAAAAAAAAAAATTATTTTGTCAGGAAAATCTGAGTTTGGTCAGGGAAATGTCAGGGAAATTTAAAATTTCCGTTTTGGGGCTACCCTGTACAACCATGGACGACTATTTTTGAAAATAAAAACTGTATATTATTATCACCGCTTGTCTTATCAGCACGTATTTCTTAGATTGGGAGTAAAGACTACAAACAAAAAATATATATTATTCAAAAGTGGGGATGTTCACAGGAACCTCCGACCAAACCGAAACCTCCACCGGTTAAGATACCCAAGTCTTCCGACAGCCCGTCGCCTCAAAAGCCGTCATCGCCCGTCACGAAAGTGCCAGACGACAAAAAGGAGCCGCCGCTGCTCCGACAAGATTCCGTCAGACGAAAATCGAAAGTTTTCGAGGCCGCAGAGTTGTTCTCCAAATCCCCCACTCAGGATAAACTGTCTCAGAAGAAAGTCTTCATTCCTGGCGTCAAAGTAAGTTTTCTTATTTATTTGTAGAGGATATGAGTGAAGGATGGACCCGGATTACAATTCTCTACCGATTTTCGTAATTCTTGTTTGGTTCGATTCAAATTTTACTCTAGTTGTGCTTGAGTGGTGAGGGCAGTGTGCACCTTAAGAGACATTTTGACTTTGACAAGCAATTAAGTTATGTTTTTTCGTTTGTTCAAACTTGGATCTTACATCTATTGCTGCATCAGGATGTCCTCAAACTGCTCGGCGTTGAAAAAATCAAAACATCATGAATTCGTTTTTTCCAAATCAATTTTTCGATCCAGTATTTGACAGCCAAATTGTTGGTTGTACCTGTGATTGACACAGCAGTTCTGCAATAAATGATTCCGTGTATCAAAAAAACATTTATTTCAATATTTTAAAAATAAATAGAGTATTTGAACTTAGTTTATTAATCTAAATATAAAATTAATATGGGTATTCATGAAGAAAAAGTTTAAAATATCACCGGATGTTTTTCATCACAAAATAGGTAGGTACAATGTTTTCTCGATACAATAGGCACAATACGTTTCTAATGGTAAACTAGCAGCTTGTGAGTTGCTACGTATTTATATAAATATAAAAAATAATGAACGAATAGAGATCCATATTGACAGCACTGTCAATCACTGAGAGGAGCATCAGTTTGGGAACTAGCAGTGGCGTAATTTGAGGAGGGGCAGGGTGGGCAAAGCCCCCCCCACGATCACAGAGGATGTAGAAGTTCTTCTTGAAACGGATGCTGCGTGAACAATCAGTCATTTTGCCCCTCTCACTGCCCCTAACTTTTCCCCACCTTTACTGCCCCTCGATTCACGTTCGATTGATCGATTCAATGCAGTAGCATCGATTGCGTCCTTCTTACCATCAATAAGTTTTCTTACTCATAAAAGTCTTCAATTGTCCCTGATTTTTGGTATGAGTCCCAGTAGGAATAACGGTAAAATAAAATTAATAGAATCTTACAAGGACTAAAAAATGTCTGTGCTGTGGTGATTGAAATATCCATAGTCGAATGGAAACGATTGAAAGAATCGATATGTGAACCAACCGATAAATCATTTTACTTCAGTTTGTTTACGTTTGTGAGTCTCTCATAAACGTTTGATGCCCTATATCCTGTATCTTATTCCGTGGTAATTGTCATACAATGTTTAACATGAAAGGAACCGTAATTAGTGTAAAAGTGAGTGCTAAAGTTACAAGTTATGAACCCCTTGGAGGGATACATTAAGATCTACAAAGACGATTGGATTGGAAACGGTAAGTCAATGACAAGCCTTGTGCTCCCCAGTTCATGAGCATTTTCTCATAATAAAGACAGATTTAGTTTGGTAAGAATGTTCTTTTTGTGTCCATCAAAAGAAGGGTTAATTACCTTAATTTAAGGTACGTAAGGTTATGCTGTAAAAATAATACAATGTGTCTCCCTACATAATGATTACTTTTATGTTCATTTTCTCTCGGTAGGTAGGTAGGTACCTAAGACTCAAATTCAAATTAGGTAATTCTAAGTGATTGTTTTCGTTTAATTTTTTTCAACAATGAACCTTTGCAATAAACTATTTCTGGCATCGGCATCGAGGGAGGCATTTCTCCTCTGCGAAATCAGATGGGTAAAAATACCGATTGTCACTTCAAGGTTCGTTCGGGACAAAGTACAAAATAAATACCTATTGTGCGTCGTACTAAGCATAACGTCCCATCTACTTCTTACATTCTCCTCTTCGTTATAATTTATTATATATCAGATTTCCATTGATTTTATATGACCCGGACTTTTTGACAAGGACTTTAAATTTGGATTTTCGGTTTTATGCAGATATAAGGTATAATTTCGGTGATTTTACATTTAAGCTAATTGCTAAACTTCTGGTGCAAGTGGCGCACGCGAAAGTATTTTTCCTGAGTCTACTTACGCTGTATTCAGGGAAATGATAATATTTCTGTGGGACACCCTGTATACATGCTACAATGCCCTCTTTGTGACTAGTAGTACCCACCATACATATTTATACTATAGTTACATATACCTATAATCTTTGGCTGTTGTTGTTGCCCCTCCGTGATAAATTGCTTTGCTACGCCACTGGGAACTAGTAATTGACATTTGCATTTTCACATGTTATCTTTGGTTATTTCCAAAAAAATGATAGCATAAATGCAATCTAAACAAAAAACTGATTGAGAAAAACCATGGAAACAATCGAATTTGAAAATGTGGAGGGCATGGTGGAGCAAAATAAAACGCTTACCTCCTTAGCAAAATCACAAGAAATAGCACCAAAGAAATTACAACACGAGGTTCTGTTGGGTAACCTTCTCCAGATTTCACTAAAACCCGCCTGAAACCTTTTCCCGCCTCTATACTGAAAAGGTATTTTTCCTCAAAATCAAATGGACCAAGCCCGTAAAACACTTTTAAATGCCTAATTACGAAAACTTCTTGGTGAGATGTCAATCACTGGGTCCCTGTCAACCACTGGTCCCTCCACTCTAGAAACTTCGGGAATTTTGGATTTGCTATCAATTTACAAATCTCGACCGATTTTCGTGATCCTTATTTTGCTCTGTTGTTACTAATTCGATATAGTTTTGTAACTTATGTCAAGGGTTTCAAATTTCATCATGGGAGGGGTTGAACAGAGGGGTAATACTGATAAATCATGATGTTTTATCAATTCTCGTCAGATTTTCGTGGTTATTTTTTTGATCAACTATGTGTTCGGTCTAGTTTTGGATCGTAAATCAGGAGTTTCAAATTTCATTATGGAAGAGGGTGATTGGAGGGGGTAATAGTGATAAATCATGATGTTTTACCTAACCTCGCCTGATTTTCATGTTTCTTTTTTTGTTCAACTATGAATTGGGTCTAGTTGCCGCCGGAAGTTTTATGATAGAAATTTACTGTCTGTGGAGGGGGCTAATGGGAGATGGTTAATTTCGAAAAGTCATGATATTTTTATTTTTTCTCTTATTTTTAACCCTCACCAAAATCATAAACAATCCATTCATAAGGACATCCCTGTAATGCATGCACTACTTACCACTATGTTTACGTTTGAAGTGTAGAACTGAAGTCATTTTAACTACTCAAATTAATATCGGAGTTCTACAGATTAAGCCGAGAAAATGACAATATAATTAGACGTTTAAGGATGTTTATGTCTGGTTTGTACAAGGAATTATTTTACAGGATCCTCAATATCCACAGACTCACTCTGGCAGCTCGTTTGAAGTCGTGGAAACATTATGGGGTGTAAGTGAACCAATCATTTCCCCATTTGGGAAGACAATGCTTATCGATTCTTTCGGAAACGATCATTCACATTGCTTGTTGGATCCATTTGGCTGTAGATAGTATGGCAGATCGGTAGTTTAGAAAGTTTTCGTTGCACAATAACAGATCACCAATCTAATACGATTTGTCCGTTTCGCTGTGTCCGTCCAACCAAAACAATTATGATGTCTCATTTGAATTGTTTGTCATTATGGGAGAAGGTGCGTGAAATGGCGTTATTTTCATTCATTTAATATTGTACATAGGATCATAAGATCCCCAGTGCGTACAGCATGTCTAATTACAATAATACAAGATTTTAATAATTGTGTACATTTTATTTTGATTGTTAATCTTGAGTTATGTTATTGTAGACATTACAATTTGGGTATTGCTTCTGGAAAGGAACGTAAATTGTGTGTTTCCGTTGTACTGTAATTCTTTTCAGACGCCACATTTCTATGTACATAATGTGTTTTATGCCAACCAACAAATTGTGCATATCAGATGTTCCAATAAACACGTTTGCTAGCCCTACTTGCCTGCAGGCAGCTTGGAGAAAGACATTACAAATCAAATGACTGTTACATCGGTGTCTCCGACTACCACGGGGTAGTCACACACCACTACTCTCCAGGGCCTATATTAATCGAAGGCAAATTGGGCTTCATACGATTCCTAGATCAGACTTCTGTCCGATCATTTCGCAAACCTCTTCTCCTGACATTCTAAACTTAGATCCTTGAGTGACCTGAGTGTAGACCATTGAGTGTTTGCCTCGACGATTCCCTGCTAGTGTGACTGGGAGGACAACTATATGTAAAGGGGCAACACCGATTAATTGGGTGCTTGAGAGTCTCGCTTCGGAGGCAGTTTTTTGGCCGATTCAAAGAGAAAAAATATTCGCCGAGTCAGAAGAATTTGTGTTGGCCGCACATGCAGGTGCTTGCCATAGAACGGGAAGATTTGTTGGTCTAGGCTACCAACCAGGTTGTGAGGGGGGACTTATCCTATAAATCAAATTTTTGCGCTGATGGCCAGCTCAAAAAATGTTTTTTTTGGGGTGAAAATCAGTTATTTTTTGTTACTGATGATGTCCCAACCGTCGAAATCGAGTTAACATTGTAACTCTTTATTATGGGTGCTGTCTCCCGTCCTCACACACTCATAATGTTTGAGCTGTGGGATCTCTCAGGTGAGGATAAAGCTGTTGGCGCAGAGACACCTTCTCTGTGTCGAGCTAGCGACCATTCTGGCCTTAATGGAGAAGTGCTGTATGGCGCTGACTCCAGTAAATGGTATTGCAGGCGGGGGAGCCCCAGGCTTCTGGTGCTCAGACTTTGTCAAAGCACCACCTGCCTGCCCCCCCGTTGAGGTTGGATTCGTGGGGGCAGTGGTTTCATCACCCATAACGTGCAGTCTATTCTGCAGATGTGGGGTAGAGGTGCGTGGGAGTTGACTCGCGGGGGTGAGTCTCCTTCCGCGGATTTCGGCATTTGGAGTTATGTGGGTTTCCATAAACTCGGGTACCAACCTGCTTAGTTGGTAATGCGAGCTAGAACGCATGCCTCGACCCGTAGGTCAAAACGGGTACTTGGCAATTGTCAAGGACATTGACTGTGTGCACATTCTCCTCTCGGGAGAATCTTCCCAGCTTGTCTGGGGGGAGACCACAAGGCATGATTGCCTAAGGACTCATAAACACGACTTCCATTTTTGGAAGGATATATTGTATTCTTCTGTAACTCTTTATTTTTCGTGGAAATAGACAACTTTTTCACTAACATCCTTTTTTTTCTTATGCCTATGTAGCTCTAAATTGTGCTGTAATATTTCCTCCAACACCACGCCTACTGAGCTCTCTGTCCCGGGCAGTAATGTCTCCTAGAGGAACCCTCCAACAGAGCTTTCAGTTCCGGACAGTGGACCTTTGTCCTTCATTCTTTCTTTCTGGTTAGGGTCTCACAGATAAGGATTAGCAAAAAGCACAAAGTGCATACGCATTTGGAGTGAATTTAAAATTTATTGAGCCTTTTCGGTTCAATCCTCAACATGATGTAAAAAATTTGTTAAGTGAGCAGATAAAATATCATCAAATTATGACATTTGACATATTTTCCCTCGATTTTTGTTGGATCTGGTCAAATGTTGAGCTACTGAGAAATTTCAAGAGTACCGAAATTATTTTAGCAAAAGAAATGTCCAATCACCGTCCTTAGTTCAGACACTCTGCTTTCGAAGATTCATTTAAACGTGACGTTTGTTGTTGTGGTACCAGCAAAATTCAATCAAGATAAATATTAACACGATGACTGATTTCAACTATGAATGGACCAACAAATTTACCACAATTGATCAACAGATCAGGCATGAGTGCAGTAATTGTCTCAAATCTTTAACTCCTCCCATATAAGATGACTTTTGAATCTTCTATTGCGAGATGGACAAGTACTTAAGTAGTTGGTATGACTTTTCCATGAGGAGTATTCAGAGAGCACGACAAATTTTCATGAAAATTGATTCAATATTTAGAATTATGGATCTTGCGATAAGTAAATTGTTCCATTCCAAAGAATGCTTAATGTTTGCTGATCCGTTTATGCCATAATGATGCAATGACGTCACTAGTTTTTCTACGAATAAAAAACAACGTAACATTGACGAGTGAATGCTGTACCTCAGAGGTAAACTATCGTATTAGTACTAGATAAACTAGGTAGATAATACTAGGTAAAATGTTGTTCTAGATTTATTTTCGAGATTTTTGTCGTATGTGCATTGTCTCTGAGGTATTTTGCCAGGGGTAAAGTGTCAGAGTCACAGAAACGTAGATAGTCCGTGGTAAATTATCGTATGTAGAGCTCAAAACAGGTTTGTCAGAAAATTCTTTTGGCTCTTCTGTAAAATTTCCGAAATGTCACGACAGTTGACTTCTGAGGTCCGGAATTCTCAAAATTTAATCACTTTTCAATCTAAAACTGAACTAGATTAAATAAATGCTTGGTTTTATCCTGCAATATCCAGTCGCTAATGCACTTTGGTATTTCAGGTTTCCGATGCTCGTGCTGCTTTTGAAAGGAGATCTTCCATTTCACAGTCACCTCCCACTGAAAAGAAGCCTGAAGTCAGCTTAGCTTCTACGGTTAACTTGAACAAACTAGTCATGAGTGAACTCAACAAAGACAAGCAAGTTGCTCCTGCATCAGAGGCAACTGAAGTTCCTCCTCCCTCCGAAGAAATTAAGGAGAAGGTCGTTGAAAAGGTTGAGGACAAATTGAAGAAGGAAAATGCAATCAAGGTATTATTTTTGGCTCATTTGAAGATTGACGAGATTATAGTTTTTCAAAGATCTCTGGATATTCCAGTGACAAAGTTGACTTTCCTTCAAAACATTATCTGGACATAGACGAGCCAGCAGAAACTGATCTCTTTCGTCCCTTAATGTAGAAAAGGTATTGGCTGACTTCTTAGACTCGAGATCTGTTGCTCGATCTACGTCTGGCATATCTGAAGCTTAGCCTTAGTTACTTGACGTTATGGGTTGGAGCTAATCATTAAAATTAGCGATTTTTCAAAGACTATGTAATAGCTCGATTGTAATAGCTTCGAAAATTCTGAAAATCAAATTTTCCTAAATTCGTTCTAGAAAATATTTTTGAGATACTCAAAAAATGTTTCTTGGATTTTAAACACTTTTCAGATGCATTAAGTAATTCCAGGATTGTCTATTTTACATCTTGAAAGTCGCGTATTTTACATGGTCCATTGTGGCAAAAGCGGTATTGGTTTGACGACCCAACTACCACTAATACTCTCCATATTATTTATACTTAGAGAGAACTACAAATATTAACACAAAACATGGTTGTTTGGTGAAAAAGAATGTAGGTTGGTACTATTTTATATGTAACTACCCAGTTATTATTAACATATATATATTTTCTCTGTGAAGAAAAAATTTAATAATCATTAAAAATAATTGATTGCCCGATTAATCAAACCCGAACGGTGTCGATGATTCAACTTAATAATCGATTATTGATTAGTGGATACTCATCCCTACCCAAAACCGTCGAATCTACCACTGATAATTTGCTCGTGTTAATATTTTATTTTTGTTTTGTAAGATGTTTCGTTATTTAATTTAAAATTCTAGTCTCTCTTGGTCTAAAATACAGACATATGAATCACCCTATATATTATAACAAGTCCTTATATATATATTTGTTATTATATCGAATCATGTTTGACTTTTTTCCAGGTCATAGCTCATGCAATTTCCGAGAGTGAACTCAATGAGAAGAAAGCTTCCACTTTACCAAGAAGGAAATTGTCTCGGCCAACGTACGTTTTTAATACTATAGTATTAAACACGACCATTTACAGAATTAAACCTGTTTCAGTAGTTCTTGAATAACTGGGAGGATGTATTCCATATTCAATTTTTGTCCAATGTCTACATGCAATTGATTTTGTCTTATGAAATATGTAAATTCTCTTTTTCAGAATTGCTGCTGCCAGACCTATAGAACCTGAACACATGGTTGCCAACACACGTGTATCTCAGGTTGTGTACCCTGCTGTTCCTCCTGTACCACCTCCAAGGTAAGTCGGTCTTGTGTTTGCATCAATTCCAATCCTTATTGAGATACTAGTTTTAGTGATTAGTATATGTGGCGCAGTCACATGTTCAAATGCCTAGGCATTTTATTTATTTTTTTCAGGGCATTTCTTGCCGTAGGATTAAATAAAGCTCGCTGTTTAGACAGTTGATCAAATATGCATATTGACATCGATTGACTTTTATCATCGAGTGTCTAGTCATCATGAAATGTAAAAAATGAAGCGTGAATAATCAATCAATGACTTCATTTTCATAAAAATTTGCGTATGTGATAGGAACCCCTCAAATGTCTTGGATCTGTGCTAAGAAAAAGTTTGCATGTGTAACGGGCTATGCTTGAAGAAGTCAGCAGCCTAGACCAAAACTTCAGGGTTGGGAATAGGGTTTTCACAACATAACAACTACAAGTTTCACTGGTGAGATCTATATTCTACCGTCTGCCGTTGGAATACGAATGCCCGACCCTCTCCCTTGGGGTGGTGCCTGTCTTGTCTTGCCCAAAAGGACTACGCCCCTGAACTGCTCCCAAAACTCAGTCCAACCTCGACCTGAGGCTCCCTACTGGCAAGAAGCTGATGGAAACTGGCTAATGCCCTAACTAATTTAGCCCAGGGACGGGCTCAAGACTAAGCCCAGGGAAGTTTTACCTCCATGCAGGCCACTAGGCATGGGGGAAGGAAGGAGGTAGAACAAGAAGAAGACAAAGACAAGATAAGGTACACTCCTTGGTGGATGACGTCGCTGATAGTGGTTCACTGACATTTGCCAGACTCCCTTTTGAATAATGATGATTTTGGACAATTTAAATGGGTCAAAAAATATGGATGGAGGAGCGGAATGTCTGATTACGGGCAAATTGTAGTACGACGTGGGGCATTCGTATTCCATCAGCAGAAGGTAGAATATACATCTCACCAGTGAAACTTGTAGTTGGTCTGTTGTGAAAACTCTATTCCCAACCCTGAAGTTTTGGTCAAGGCTGCTGACTTCTTCCAGCATAGCCCGTTACACATGTTATTGTTACAATCACATATTGTCGTGCAGTAACTGCTTAGCCCAGAATGGCCAGAGTTAAGTTATATTATTTCTCTCAATGGGAAACTGCTCTAGCCTGTAGATGTAGTCTACAACTGGTTGCACGAATTCCCAATCCTTCAAATCAACATTCTTCGTATCAATAGCAGTGGCTGTCTATGCACATACATGGGACTCTAACAACCACATCCATTATCCTACTGTATTTCCTTATACTGACAATGCTGTTCTGCACAATCCTTCACAAATATAAGGAACCTGATGATTTGTCATACCCACTTGGCATGGGGATTTATATTCCATTACTACCAACATCACGACGGCATAAAATAAGAATTTCTTCTTTCTTAAATTTCATTATAGTTAATTTAAAAATTCTTGTTGGTAGGCCAATAATTGACTCTAACGTGTTTTCTGTGACAGACCATCACTCACGAAGCAGGACAGCGGCCCTCGAGAACACATCATACCTATCCAGATTGAAGGAAGAGATGAGCCACCACGCGACAGGTCTGAACGTGCACAGTCAGAGAAGCCGCCCACCTTGGCCTCCCGCCAGGCGTCCATCTCTTCAAGAGCAAGCTCATCCAGGTTAATGGAATGTTTTCCTGTAAAAATGCTTCCGCATTTTTCCATTTCTTCGTGGCTATCTGAATTGACGATTTTCTTTTCTCTGGTTTTTCAGTTTGGGTCGTCAAGATTCCGACTGCAGCAACGTTTCTATGTCTACGATTACTACTTCTGAACCCATTAGAAAGAGTCCGCGTGAGGTGATCATCCCCATAGCTGTTGAAGGAGGCGGCTATGTCACGCCTAGTCAAACTACACTCAATAAAATGAGGTATGTGTTGAAACAGAAATAGGTAGCTAGTGGGTACCTAATACTTCACAATAAAATAAGCACTGCAAATTTGTATGCAAAAGTTCACCACTATTGCCTTAATAAGACTCTAAGGGTCAGTTCCAACAACGAGAGTGAAGTCCCGAGTCTAGTAACACAGGATCTAGATAACAACCGCTAGTCAGTGTTTTCACTGTTCCACCATCAATTGTGACAAGTACCTGTCACAAATACTGTTCATTTACTGGAAATTCTAATTTTTGCTACTATTAGTTGAGCACCCTACTTCTTACTGCCATGTCGAACATTTAGAATTTTAGTTAACGAGCTTTCAAAGGAAAAGGCCTGAATAGGTGAAGGAAACGAAGGATAAGTGTATTACTTTGAGAGAAGTCAAATCTTGACTTACTGGCTTACTTGTAGCAGGTAGAGTTTAGACATCCACTAGAATGAAGGTTTCGCTATATAAATTTGGAAGGTTTTAATCATGAAAACACTAGCGACATCTGTGAGATCTGCTTGTAACCTGAGAATCTTTGTAAAAACTTGCTAGAGTGCATATAAATCTTATTATTTCGTATTATAACATCAACCGTTCATTTACTGTAAATGTTTAATTATTGATCATTCCACCATAACCAAATTTTATTGATCTTTTTCATTCATGTTTTGATTTTCATCCGTAGTTCGGTGTCTGAGAGTGAAGAAGACCTGCCATTGAGAGGTTTTGGTCTGCACAGCACTCGGCGAAGACTCCCACAGCTGGAAACAGCTGACAGCATCTCATCTGACGAGGATGACGGCGATTTTGAAGCAATTTCTACCGAAAATCTGTTCTCAACTCTTCTGGCTAGGGTAATCCCCTTTTTTTTTTTTTTTTAGATATTTAAAGTTTTTTTTGTATATTTGAAATTATCCAGTAAAGGTAGCTGAGCTGAATGTCGTACTAACAACATACAAGAGCTGTTCCATATCTAACTGAATTTGAGGAATTTAGCGTATTTTTTAAGGCAAATTCAAAACAATTCCGTTACATTTTAATTTGTTTCCTTTATTTGAATTTAATCAAAATTCAATGTTATTTGGAAATTTCTCAGATAGAATTATAAGTTCAGTGTACACATAAGTATTTGAAGTTTATGTCTAGATTCTGTATTTCAATATTACTTTTTTCTGTTTACAGATGAGAAATTTGACGCAGAGATTGGACGAAGGTCGTCCTACGTTTCCTAGGCTATTCAACCCTATGTTTGAGCCGAGGTGAGCCCCTCATTAGAGAATTCCTAAACGATAAGACTATTAGGATAAGGTGCTTGGGGATTTTGTCATCTGGGGCGAGCCACAGCGTATGCTAACCTGATTGAGTCAAGAGGGTCTAAGTAGTGTTTTATCTTAACCTTATAGCTGCTGCACCCGGCTGAGCCAGCTGGCGCCAGCTATCTACATGCTTCTGCGCTCTTTCAGGTTCTCTGTGCTAAATACTTTTTTACAAGCTACATGCAATTTGGTCAATCTCGATGATTAGTCGTTGATGTTGGTGGCCAGAACTCCACTTCTATTGTCCATGAAATTGTGAAAACCAATTTTTGGCTCGGAATTCCCCCATGTACAATCCCTTACTTGTTCGGCTTTTGGTTCCTCTTCGTCATCAGAATCGCTGCTGGAATCATTGGGACGTCAGCAAACAGGTAACTCAACAGGGAACATCAAAGGGAAACCATTTGAGGTTGAACCATTACAAAACAAATCACGAAATAATTCATCTTTGTCATCACTATTTTCGAGAATATTCAATAGTTCCTGTTCAGTGTAAACGCTACACAACATCGTGAGTTCACTTTTTTTGTGAATGCCAGGGAAATCAAAACAACCAAACTGTTATCAAGCAGATAAGATGGCAACAATCGTCTGTAATCATCGTTGGATCCAAGCAGTGCTGTTCCTGTAGGGCAGGGGTGCTCAAACTTGAACTGCTGGCGATCTACCTCAATATTTTTAGACTACTTACGATCGACTCTGAGAGGCTGCAAGTATGTGTGATGCAGGGTTGTCGTACATACATGATACACCCTACCTACCTAGGTAGGGTGTACCGTAGCATATATAGATATTAGCTTTCCGCACAATTTACATTATTTTAGTCAAGGTTTGGGTTAGGTTTACTTAAGTTCTTCTCTACAATATCAATGAAAAAACTCCTAGTTATTCAAAATTGCGAGTTTATTCGTTGTTACAAAACAAAAGAGTTACATATTGTGTTAAACTCAACTAAGGAGTGACTTTGGATGTTGAAGCGTGGCACTGCATGTCCTCAGCATACTTTTCATAAGATGGTGCGTAACCACTGAGTGCCAATCACAAGCATGATGACATATGATCGTCAGTTAGTCGATTGCGATATTTTGACTTAATTATCTTCATCTCAGAAAATGCAGACTCGCACAAGTAAGTTGACCCAAACATTGCCGTCAGTTGAAGGGCGATTTGCCTTAGATTCGGATATTTATCTTCAGATATAAAACACCAGAAATTTGTATCAGATGCTGTAGCTTTGAGATGTATATCTGATATAATCTGCACCAACTCATTTTCAACAGAACATGAGTTCATATTAAACTGACTTGCTACTTCAGTAGCTAATTCCTCAATGTTTTTACATGAAAAAGGATAACTCATAAATGATGCTATATTTGCCAATTTACTGCAATCATAAAAACGCATTTCGAATTGTCCCAAAATATTTGATAATTCAGCCTCATACGTATCATAATTCAACTGAGGAATCCTTGCTTTCAAAGACGGAAAATGTTTCAGATCCTTTCTTTTCAGTTGATCTATCATAAGTTGCAATTTACTTTTGAATGCGTTTACTGCGCTAATCATCTCAATAATAGTTTTTCCTTTACCTTGAAGCTCCAAGTTAATGGTGTTTAAGTGCATTGTGATGTCAGTCAAAAATGCCAAATCAGTCAGCCATTTTTCGTTTTTCAACATCTCAGTGTCATCACCTCTTTCGTCTAGAAAAGCTGTTATTTCGGGCAATAATTCTTGAAACCTTTCTAGGAATTTTCCGCGACTCAACCACCTGACGTCCGTGTGAAGAACTAAATCAGTGTGTTCAGCTGACTCCCTATCTTCCAACTGCAACTTAAAGAGCCGCCGTTGCAAGCTACGTGCACGGATGGAATTCACAATTTTTGTTGCAATGCCCATAATTTCCTCCGTTTTTAAAACTTTTGAACACAAAACTTGTTGATGTATAATGCAATGGAATGAAAAAAATGAAGGGAATTCTTCATTAGCTCGACACAATGCCACAAAACCGTTCTTGTTTCCAGTCATTGCTGGTGCTCCATCGGTTGTAATGCACACTAATTTATATATTGGTAGCTTGTAGTTTTTTACAAAATTGATGAAAAGTCATATATATCTTCGCCACGCTCTTCAGAGGAATGATTGTCAAAAATTCTTCCTTAGCCAACATGTCATTGAATACCATCCGAATAAAAATACACAGCTGGGCAGTGTCTGTCATATCGGTGGATTCGTCGAAATGTAAAGAAAAGTATCTACATTCCATGATATTATGTTTTAGTTTATCTGCGATGTCCTGACTCATGACTTCAATACGCCTTGTGACAGTCGGACGAGATAACTGAAGTTCTCTAATAGCAGACATGATTTCTGTTTTATTTATAAAATCTCCAAATAAAGTCTCACCCACTTCAATAAGTGCTTCCTTCACAACCGATCCATCTTCGAATGGTTTCTTGTGTTTCGTCAATATATGAGATATTTTAAATGACGCGATCGTAGCAGCTTTTGATTGTTTGGCTGGTCTTGTGAACATGGTTCGTTCTTTTTTCAAACAAGATATCAAATCACTTACTTTTCGTTTTCTTAATTCACTCTGTGGCGGAAAATCCTTTTCATAGTTTTTATGAACAGTTTTCCTTTGATAAAGCCACCTTTTGCCGCAAGCAGTGTTATTACGTAATAAATTTTTGTAGTTTAGTTACCTACTTATTAAAAATTTATTTCTTCTCGGGATCTACTCAAAAAGCACTCGCGATCGACTGGTCGATCGCGATCGACCGTTTGAGCACCCCTGCTGTAGGGGTACTTGTGAAATAAAGACTTATATATGCAACCGGTAGGTCGAGGGAGCGAGCACGAATATATCCGTGCATAGCACACCAAAGCAGTTTCGAGTAGCCCGAGTATTCTCGGGAATAGCATGGCATATAAGACACTTCCGCCCCAAATATATTCGGGCGTAGCTTTGAAAAGGTTAAAGTGACGCTACTTATCTTCAAGTAACGCTGAACCACCAAGGGGATTTTCTCGCCTATCCCATGTGTTCAGTTTCCAGCATTTTCAAGTTTCTTAGTTCTTTTCTTATTCACGGAAAGATTTTGCATTGGCAGATTTTGAAAATGTATGAAGAAAAAAATGAATATAACTTTCATGAATACCAACAAGAAATGAATATCACTGTTATCGGTGTGTAAGATTACTGAACGGGATCGGAAAGAAAAACACCTTTAGGTTTTACGGGATCCAGACTCAAAAATTTTAATGAGAAAAATATGAGAAGGCGGTAAAGTGGGAGAGCAAACTGACTTACGGAAAACGAATACGGAATGGCGATTTTCGCCCGCCCAGTCCACAGGAATGTTCATAGCGCTAGTGTTCGATACAGTGGCAACATGATTAAAAATTACACAGTAAATTTTAATGACAATTTACCACTTTCACTTCACTTATAGTCCAGTCAAAAAACCTAAAAAAATGACCCAACCTCCTGAAAAATCCGAAAGCTTTGAAACTTCGCACACTTATTTAAAGGTACCTAGGGATGAATATACCAAAAGTCCTCATAAATATGAGGCGAGCTCTAGCGGCAATTAGCGAAAACAGGTCACTTTTTTTGGTTTTTTGTTAATATCTCGAGAACCTTCGGTCGGAGATAAAAAGATACCGTATACATAATTGAAGCTTAGTTAATTTGCAACAAAAATGATTATATACATTTTTCTTGTATTCCTAATGGTTACCAAGTTATAGGGCGCTAAATGATAGCGTCTTTTAAAAAATCGCGCTAGCGCGGTACAATATGTAGCATTTCTTATAGTAGTTTACAACGGTTTAACACTTTTTTTTGGTATACCAAAGATGATTGATGAGATAAACTTTACAGCTTTGTATAAAAAGAAAGACATGATGTATATTAAACAATGAAATACATGAACAAAAAATGCTGGGGACATTCCAAGAAAAATTGTGTGCAGAAAAATCAACCAACTCTTGATTGTTTTTTGGTAGAAGGCTCTGCAATCTGCTCATCTTGGTCTGCTTCTGAATTTGCAACCTGAAACACAGTAACAAGAGGTAAATATGCATGAGGTGATGATGTGAGAGAACCATTATACGGATAAGAACATGTAGGTAAGGGAAAGTAGGTAAGCCAACAGAAAAACAACGTATGAACATTACGACCGATTCATGTATACTATTGCAAGGTATCAATAAAAACATATTTAAAAAAAAAATACAAAAGTGCAATCTCACCTGACTTCTGGCTGTCTCTGTTTCTTCGAGGTTTATGACATCGGGATCATCAGGGCCATCAAAGTCTTCTTCGAGGGTGGGAGTAACACCATTCAAGCATTCGCCATGGCAGTTGTGGCAATCGCTTGTACACATTATTCCTGACTTTCAACAACCACATCTGTTCCCACCGGGGACCGGCGATTCCTTCCCGACCTCCAAAAAGAATGGCGATTTGGCATCCCAAATTGGTAAGGGTCATCGTCGGGAGTTTGCCAAGCGATGAGTTACCGGATCTTTTTTTTCTGACTCTTGGGAGTTTGTTGGTCATGGTTGGAGTGGTTGGATTTCGGTTTGAAAAGCTATTAAACGATCTACGAAACTAAATATGTGGGGATGAGGTGAATGAAAGTTTCGTTTAAAATTGGAGGGGAAGGAATCGCCGAATCTCGGCTCACTGGCCGGCCTCACACCGGTAGGAATCGCCATCTCCCTTGGGTCGTAAGGTCTAACTTTCACTTTGACGGGAAGGAATCGCCGGTTCCCCGTTCCCCGTTCCCACATCCCACTCTACATTTGCAACAAATGAGGTTGAGGACAGCTTCGGGTGCTGCTGGATCCTCTGTTGTCACAGTGATCAGCCGATCGCTTTCCAACTTCCAACCCCACTGTACAGGAGGAAGTTCATTCCCAAGCCAAAATTGAGTTTGGTGGTACACTCGAAATACGTGCTGTCTTGCTGCTCCTGGTGGTTATCAACCCTTTCACAATCTTTCAGAGGATTGCCATCAACAAGCAGAGTGATGAGGATTTGAAGTTCTACTTACAGCATGAGCTTGCCCCGTACCCACTGTCTTTATTTGAGGAGGCAGGAATGCGGACAAAGTGACAAAGTAGCAATAGTCGGCGAAGATGTAGATCTTATTATTCTCCTCATGGCCTTAACTCCATCTGAACAAAACATATTATTAGTGAAATCAAGCCATGGCAAAGTAGGAAGGAAAGTATATTGACACACTGCACACTTTGAGAATGAAGGACAGCATACTTCTTGTGCATGCGTTCAGCGGATGTGATACTGCTTCGGCTGCATATCTAAAAGGGAAACTCTCCTGTTTCAAATTGTTCAAGAAGCTAGTTGAATTGCAAGGTATATTTAACAGCCCGAATTCATCCTGTGAGGCTGTAGCTGCTGCTGGAAACAAAATATTCCTGGCATTGTACAATGCGCCCAGGAAGAAAACCTCTCTTAACATGCACCGGTATAATGCTTTCACCAAGTCTGTATCTAATGCGTGCTAAACCCGACCTTTCTGCTCTGCAACCCACAGGAGCAGCAAGAAAGCACGCATTTCGAGTGTACCACCAAACTCAATTTTGGCTTGGGAATGAACTTCCTCCTGTACAGTGGGGTTGGAAGTTGGAAAGCGATCGGCTGATCACTGTGACAACAGAGGATCCAGCAGCACCTGAAGCTGTCCTCAACCTCATTTGTTGCTAATGTACAGGTGGATGTGGGAACAGATGTGGTTGTCGAAAGTCAGGAATAATGTGTACAAGCGTTTGTCACAACTGCCATGGCGAATGCTTGAATGGTGTTACTTCCACCCTCGAAGAAGACTTTGATGACCCTGATGATCCCGATGTCATAAACCTCGAAGAAACAGAGACAGCCAGAAGTCAGGTGAGATTGCACTTTTGTATTTTTTTTAAATATGTTTTTATTGATACCTTGCAATAATACACATGAATTGATCGTCATGTTCATACGTTGTTTTTCTGCTTGCTTACCTACCTACTTTCTCTTACCTACATGTTCTTAGCCGTATAATGGTTCTCTCACATCATCATCTCATGCACATTTACCTCTTCTTACTGCGTTTCAGGTTGCAAATTCAGAAGCAGACCAAGATGAGCAGATTGCAGAGCCTTCTACCAAAAAACAATCAAGAGTTGGTTGATTTTTCTGCACACAATTTTTCTTGGAATGTCCCCAGCATTTTTTGTTCATGTATTTCATTGTTTAATATACATCATGTCTTTCCTTTTATACAAAGCTGTAAAGTTTATCTCATCAAACATCCTTGGTATACAAAAAAAAAAAGTGGTAAAACATTGTAAACTATTATAAGAAATGCCAATTATTTTACCGCGCTAGCGCGATTTTTCCAAAGACGCTATCATTTAACGCCCTATAACTTGGTAACCATTAGGAATACAAGAAAAATGTATATAATCATTTCTGTTGCAAATTAATTAAGCTTCAATTATGTATACGGTACACTTTTACCTCCGACCAAAGGTTCTCGAGATATTAACAAAAAACCAAAAAAAGTGACCTGTTTTCGCTAATTGCCGCTAGAGCTCGCCTCATATTCATGAGGACTTTTGGTATATTCATCCCTAGGTACCTTTAAATAAGTGTGCGAAGTTTCAAAACTTTCGGATTTTTTAGGAGGTTAAACCTTGTTTTGACTGGACTATTACGGGAGTTCAGATCGGAAACTAATTTGGGAATAATTAGGGAAAGGAAAATTATCATAGTTCCGTCCTGAAGTATTCAAAGGAGGGATTCAACTTGGAGCGACATTAGCGCTCTTTTGGTAATTTTAGAAAACATGCGGCTAACTCCATTTCAGTCCCGTGGCGGTAAATACAAATTTGGATAGGGCCAAACAGTTACTTTGCGATAGGGAGGAAGAGATGAGGTGAGATAGGTTGGTTCGGGATAAAGCGTCCTATGTTTAGGTGAAATAAATTTGTCCTATTGGAGATGAGGCGCCTTATCTGCCCGCACATGCGCAGTAGTGTTTTCCGTTCACGATAAGGCGCCTCATCTCCATCTCTCTATCGCTTTAGGAACTCTCTATTATTCGCATTTATTGCTTGGTTTTCCTTTAAGTCTTAGCCATTTCCCTATTTCATTACAACATTTTCAGTTTCACACTTTTTTATGATCAGTAATTGATTTATTTACTTTGGTTGGCCCTTACAGTTTATACTTACAGTTGAAAAGTCTTCTCATGATACCTTTGTTGATGTTGGTTTAGCATAACACGGACAAGAACTAGAACTTTGTAAGTAAAATAATAATTATATATATTTATACTCGGCGCTTCGCGCCTCGCCGGGGGGCTTCGCCCCCCTGGACCCCCCTAATCTATACTCGGCGCTTCGCGCCTCGCCGGATCTTTTCTCTTTTGTACTACGTATAAAACGAGGTTGCTATTCAATTCTTAGCCTGAATCAACTTAGTTTTGGAATGTAGCCAGGTAAGTACGTGGCTGTACGTGAACATTTATCACATAAATCAAGCGCTTTCCAACGAGTGGCGAACGATTTTTGTGCGATGAAAACTGCGGAAGTTTCATTCCCCTAACAACGGCTGGGTTGTACGTGAAAAACACTGAAATTGTGACACAATTCTATAGCAACTACTCGGTTGTACGTGAAAATCATCATTAATTTCGTTACGGACATTACAAAAAACTTATTGGGGGTCCGCCTAAGAATTGCATAGCAAATTTTTACAATAATAAAAAATTTAACATGAGAATATTGGCACAAATATTTAAAAACACACTTGTAATTAAACGCAGGAGTTTTAGGTACGTACGACCGGCAGCTAGCATATTGATGGATGATTGGACAAAAATTGATATTGCACAAATTTTTAAAGAAATTTGTTCTTCACATTTGAGAATAATTAACTTCCCAATTAAGAGTTTTAACTTCGTACGAAGATTGCCTGTAGCATATTGATGGATGATTCCCAAAAATTTGATATTGCAAATTTTTAGCAAGAAATTTGTTCTTTAATTTGAGAATATTTGAGAATAATTAACTTCCCTTCCCAATTATGGCAGGCTAACTTCTTACAAAGATTGCAGCTAGCCATCTCTTCCCTTTTTGGACTAACATTTGAAGCGTTCAAATTTTTAGCAGATACAATTTTCCTGAGTATCTACTACATAACACATACATACCTACCTACTACATAGAAAATGCATTTTGGGAAGTAAAATAGTTGTTATGCGTATTGGAAAAAAAGTGTTTAATTATTCGTCTATATCTTAGATTCCTCCTTCCTTTCTTAGATAGCGCTCTCATGATTGATAGTCAACATAAGAAATCCGTGATTTTTCCTCCAAACTTGTAGGTATATTGACAAATATAGTGGGGTGTATTGATCGAATATACCGAAGAATGCATCTATAACTTTAACTTAGCACATGGAAGGTTTAATGATCTAATTGGTTTATCCACAGATTAAGAATAGACTGGTTCAATTCAGGTATCTATGCATCTTTCGATTCTTTTCCCGGACATATTGCGTGTTTTCTTCTGTATTGAGGGGGATATTTTTAGCTTTTGCCCTAGCTAAGATCGTTTAGAATTTGTCTCCATTTTCCTGTGTTGTGTGTAGCGTGCGCACTAGGACGAGGACCTTGTAAGTACCTATGTAGAGCTGCCGGTAGAATTTATTTTTATCTGGGCAATAAATGTGCAATTTATATAGTTTAAATCGATTAGTAAATACTCATGACTCATAAATTTATAGCACTCGTATGAAGACAGTGTAAGTTTCTAGAACATCAAATGACCACATTCTACCGCCTCGTAGTAGTAGAGTCATATCTACACATTTTTAGGGTGGTTTGTAACGATTTCAGCCACCTTGTAGTTTTTCTTTTGTAATCATTTGTTCATTTCATTATAATGAATCCATAGCTGAATTCAAATCCATATCACTGATAAATTGATCAAATTTAGTGAACGTTTACCTATTGTATTCACTAGTTCTACAGATACCTCATGACTTAGTATCCAACGATCATCTCTTACACAATCATCATCTCATCACACATACAATCACCATTTAGTGCCTCACATGGAGTAATATTTAGAAATTATTTCGTTGCTACTGAGTTTCTCTGCCGATTTTCTGGCATTTTCTTTTTTTTCTGGCAACCCTGATTTTCATTGTCATTTCATTTTCAGGAGGCTGATGGAAACCAAATCATTCGACACTGATCCCACTCCATGGAGAAGGAAATCCGGTATGATGCCAAGCGCTTCCTCCACGCTTCCCCGAGGTAAGAACCCCCCCAACTCCCTGCATGCCTTCTCATTGCATGGTTCAAATTTATTTTTTACCGTAGTAAATTCAATATTTCACCAACCTTTTGTCTCACTTTTTTTCTAGCAAAGCTGTTTAAGGACATTGAACTAAAATAATTGAATAAATCAATGTTTTTATAATTTAAAATGTACGTATGAGTTTATACAAGTAGAAGTTGACCCTTTCTAACGTATCATGAGTTATTTTGATTTTAAAAAAATCCTTATTAAATGATAATTATAGCTTTAATTTGCTCTTCTTAATTATTGAATCATGTAAAAATTGAATTTTACATCCAAGGGAGCAGTCATGTACCCTTCCTAGGTCTAATTACTTTAACCAATTTCTTCTACATGCCAATTTCACCTACTTGTGGTTTGAAGTTGGTTACCTAGTTAGACATAAATGGCTTGAAAAGTTGATAAAACGTCGATTCATTTTGCTATGATTTGAGTAATCGCTTACTTACAGCAAATTTGTGTACCTATTTCTGTTATTAAGGGATCAACTCTACCTATATGTTGTTTTCCACGATTTCATCTGAACTTTTGAAGTACTTCGTGCTGGTATTGATGACCTTTAGCGAATTTCCTTAGAAAATGAAGCTATTGCAATGGCTCAAAAATTTTAAAATAAAATTTTTCTTCATTTAAATCCGTTTTGAGACATTCTGAAACGAATCCTTGAGTTTAACATTATATATATATATATATATATATATATATATATATATATATATATATATATATATATATATATATATATATATATATATATATATATATATATATATATATACGTGCGTGTGTGTATGTGTGTCCTTCCAGACAATAACTCTCCTAAAAAGAGATAAAAATTCCGTTCTTGCGCCAAAAAATCAAGCTTTCCAAACGAAAGGACGAATTTGTTGGCCAGCATTTTTTGAGTACATTAAATTGTTCAAATTTCAACAAAAACGTGCTGAAAAAATCACTAAAAATAGTAAAAAACGGCTGAAAATTGTTACATTTATATTTCTTAGCAGAATATTGCTCAAATAAAGTTTATTAACTATAAAATAGAACATTAAAAAATGTATGTGCAAAATTATGCTGAAAATGTACTTAAATTTCATTCAAATGTGCTAAAAAATCGATAAAAACTCCAAAAAAGTTAAAAATCCAAAATCTCTTTTTGAATCGCAGAATATTATTTAGAACGAAATTGTTGCCATAAAATTGGTAGTTAACAATTTCTTTTCCCTCTGTCCTTAATTTTTAAAACAATTTAACGTAATATAGTACGATAATTTACGAAAATTCGCTCATACGATCATGCTGCATGATTGAAATTTTGTTTAATCAAACTACTCTCTCTTATTCGGGGTTCGATGAAGTCGTGGTTCAACAGTAAATGTCACCTTGCGCTCAGTTCTTGTTTATTTTTAGAAAGGAAGTAAACGAATGTATCCGTAGATCTATGTTTTAATATGCCTACAGACAGATCTGGGAATATTTAAATTCGTCAATTTGTGTTTTAATATGTATGAATACAAGTATTCCCACCCTTGTCTGTAGATTGGAATTTTTCGTTATCATAAAAAATTGATATTAGGTTGATTGAAATCGAAATGTATAGACATTTCAAATTGACTTAGGTACCTATTTGCTATATTCAAATGCAAACAAGATCTGAGCTCTGCCAATTTCGTTTTTTATTAACTATTATTTTAATACTTTTATGTACTTCCTTCTGTTCCTTTCCCAAAATGAATGATTTTTCCAATAATGGGTGGGTATGGATATTTACCATTGCATTTACCTACCATCCTCTTGGCAGCCCCACGTATGTATTTGGATATTATGAATTAGGAAGTTACTAGTTTCCAATATTTTCCCAAAATGTTGGTACCTATTCTATTCGATTGTGTACTAAATGTTTTTTCCTGTGCAAAACCGTGAAAATTGCTGTTTCTAATGTTTGTGTTTCAAAGCATCAGTGAGCATCAGCATCAGCATCAGTGCATTCAAAACGCGAATCGAAACCAGTAAAATTCTATCATAAAATAATATCTCAAGCTAGTTGACAATGTCTGTGTAGGATACCAGGTGAAGAAGATTCACTCGCGAATCACGTTTAAAGGTTTATTACCGGAAAAACAATTATACTCGGTACAAGTTTTAATATAACTTAGGTACTTCAAAATACAAAATAATTAGAACTGTCCGGTCTGCCTTATCACACGCTATCAGCCTCTAACAGGAATGTAACCTGACAACTTGAAAAGTCAGCACTCTGACAGTGCAGCTGACAGGGAAAAGATTTTTGGGAAAATCTAAACCAATATCCCACAGTCTGCTGATCTGCATATGTGTGGAAGAGTGTTGATTTGAAAATATCGTCCAAGACATCAAAGCCTCCTTATGTGTTGGAACAGAAGGTTGAGACCCCCCCGGATGATTAGACACTCTAAAAATAGGACTACAACATTAGGGTACCAGAGCGGAAAAAGTAGTTTCGATTAGAAGAGTTAAGAACAAAAGGACGATATAGGGAATTAGTAGAGAAATGAGCTCTGGCAAATGTCCAGCGTGGAGGACACAATGCTCGTATTTTTAATCGGGTAGGAAGTGAGAGACCGGTGTCGATAAAAAGTTCGAGTTGAACAGCCCTGGGACCCTCGATTTAGATACGGTAAACTCCCAGTGTTAACAAAACCCTTCTAGCTTTGCGAGATTTGTAACGACCGGATTGGGAAAATGGTACATTTCAAATTATACTAATTTATAAACATTTATGAAATTGGGATTGTAATCTAGTGAACTTTTCCAAGTTTATAACTCTGGAGCCTATAGTGGTGAAATGAGGGGATATTGCTGCCGCACTAAGAATAGATCCCGTATCTGACCAAACCCTACTTTTGGGGAAATGCGTCTCTAGGTTTTGAGTTGAAATTTCCTGATATTCGCTCTATTTTACGTTGTCTCGAGCTCCAAAAGCGCTCATTCCAAAGGACATTTCTCGCTGAATGGCTTGGTGTCGCTGGAAAAACATTATTTTGGTCAGAAAATTGTAAAAAAACATGTACTAGGCAATTTCCTGTTATCTGGTGCACATACGAGTTTTTTTTTCGCAATAAGATCGATTTGTTTTTTCTAATACAAAATTAGTACTTTCTGCTCTACGTGGCGAAAAAAATTATTTTCTCGTATGTGCAGGATACTAGGAGAAACTCGGCGCTGCGCGCCTCGCCCGGGGGCAAGCCCCCTGGACCCCCGGATGCTTACCATTTGGAGCCTGCGGCTAAAATTCGAGAAACATGGAACATGCTATTATAGACGACAGTTAGTGAAGTAAAGTAATACATAGGTATACAAAGTAATTTATGGTGTTTTAGTTTTTATGGCTATTAATGAGTGTACTTACAATTTAGTTCTTCATAAGGAATAAAGTGATGATCGCATTTTATTCCTTATGAAGAACTAAATTGTAAGTACACTCATTAATAGCCATAAAAACTAAAACACCATAAATTACTTTGTATACCTATGTATTACTTTACTTCACTAACTGTCGTCTATAATTTTCTGTTGTCTATAATGATGTAGGTATTTCAATTTCTTAATTGTTTTTTGTATAGGCAAACTACCTATCTACATGAATAGGGTCCTGCTCCAGGACCGAAACGTCGTAGGTAAATAAACAACTCTACACAAAGACTAGCTTGGTCAATTCTCAACCTCAAGTTCTCATATTTGACTAGTCAGAAACTCACCACAATATATATATATCGATATATATATATATATATATATATATATATATATATATATATATATATATATATATATATATATATATCGATTATTAACAAGTGGTGATATGATTAACAAGCGGTTGCAATCATGTTCACAATATCAATAATTGAGAATGATCACCTGTGTGTAAACAATTATTCATATAACCATCGCATTATTGGATAAACACCTCACACATTAATATAACACTCTGATATAAAAATGCGACATAAATCAGGAGCTTTCCAACGAATGGTGAACGATTTCTGTGCGATTAAAATTGCGGAAGTTCCATTTCCCTACCAACGGCTCGGTTGTACGTGAAAATCATAAGAAAATTTCGTCACCCATTCCGCGTGACATTTTTCGGCTAGTTAGTCCAAGGCTAAAGCATGTTCCATGCTAAAAATAGTGGTTGCCAACCTCCGTTAACCGTATCTGATCTGACCACAGAAAATACATTCGGATGTCAAAATAGTGATAAGAAAAATCGTATCTGCCAATGATTCAGAAATCGTATCAGGCGCCACGAGTCCTAAAATACCAAGAAATAAATTCTTATCTGGAGTGTCGCAGTTTGTATGTACCTGGATACTAATAAAATAATTGTATCTGATGCCCAGATTTTTGCACCTAGAAAAGGCCAGTTACGGGATTTTCATAAGTAAATCGAACCAAAACGTAGTGAATGCTATAATTGTAAGCCGTTTTTGAAGCATTTGCCGTGGGGGGGGGGGGGGGGGGGGACCTTTAACTCAATATGGCCAAAAATGCAGTTACGGGATCTATTCTTAATTATGGCAGTATGATGTACAAACATTCAATGGTTGCTGATACAGCCAAACAATCTAACTGTACCAAGCGAGGAGCGCCCTATTTTATAAATTCATGAAGATTGAGGAGAGAAAACGGGTCATTTTAAGTTGTTCTACAAACAAACTTGGAATAAACATATTTTGTAAAATTCAGATTTTAATCTGTTGAGCTTCTCGAGCTACGTTTTTCCCATAAAGAACCCTCACTTTCCCCCTTTAAATCAACTTCTTCCAACTTTTGACCATATTTTCGGATTCAGCGTTGAATTTTCTTCAAGGAAATATGATTCTCTTATTTATTTAGGGTGGCCCCCAACTGGAAATGTCAGGGAATTTTGCTAACACCACCAAATTTCAGGAAATTTCTTAAACGAAGCTTATTGTAATAATTTAAAGCTTTTCTTTAAGGTATATTATAACTCCTATCAAACTTCAGCAGCGTACGTTATCACTAGGTATATACAGGGTGATTCCCTCGCAGATGCAAAAAAAATTTGGGTGAAACTACATCAAAAATGGAGTAAAAAGCCGCCAACCGCATATTTTTATCTCAATCCGTACTCGAAATATGATTTTTTAAAGGTTTTTTCAGGAATACCGTGTTTTTTCATTTTAAACTCGGATTTCTACACTTTGCCTCATTTAATTTTAACTTTCAACCTCATTTTCGGAATCAGCATTAAATTTACTATAAGAATAGTGTACTTGGGTCCTTTAAAAGTACCATCCGAAGACCCTCACATCAGCTCAAACATTGACGATTTTGAAAAAATAATATTTCTGAAAATCTTTAAAACTTTACTACTCTTTTAAAAAGAATCCTGGAAGCTGGCAAATCTCATGAAAACTGCTTCATCTAATATGCTTTCCAACGGTATAATCAAGTTTACTTTTATTTTGTTATTTAGTGGAGAAAATCATGTTTTAATGTTAAAAAATGTGGGTTTTTCAATGAAATTGTTGGTTTTCTCGAAAGATGACCCTCCATGAACCAACGAGTATGGGGTCGGTTTCTATGTATTTTTTCTCGCTGGATCGAATGGAAACTCTTGCAGATCTCTCAACTACGTTATAATCGAGTTTTACACTTTAATTAACTAGTTTTACCTTAGAACACACATACATTTAATCGTAACAAACAAACTAAACATTTGCGATTTTAAGTGTAAAACTCGGTTATAACGGAGTTGGAGAGATCTACAAATGTTACCATTCGATACAGCGTGAAAAAATACATAGAAACCGACCCCATACTCGTAGGTTCATGGAGGGACATCTTTCGAGAAAACCAACAATTTCATTGAAAAACCCACCTTTTTTAACATTAAAACATGATTTTCTCCACTAAATAACAAAATAAAAGTAAATTCGATTATACCGTTGGAAAGAGTATTAGACGAAGCAGTTTTCATGAGATTTGCTGGTTTCCAGGATTCGTTTTGGAAGTGTAGTAAAGTTTTAAAGATTTTCAGAAATATTCTTTTTTCAAAATCGTCAATGTTTGAGCTGATGTGAAGACCTTTGGATGGTACTTTTTAAGAACCCAAGTACATTATTCTTATAGTAAATTTGATGCTGATTTCGAAAATATGGTCAAAAGTTAAAATTAAATTAAGTAAAGTGGAGAAATTTGAGTTTAAAAGGAAAAAAACACGGTTTTCCTGAAAAAAACTTTGAAAAATCATATCTCGAAAACGGATTGAGATAAAAATATGCAGTTGGCGGCATTTTACTCCATTTTTTGATGTAGTTTCACCCAATTTTTTTTCGCATCTACGAGGGAATCACCCTGTATTATTTCATAGGTGAGTTATACGAATGACAAAAATTATTTTCAAGAGTGGTGGTTAAATTGTTCAAAAGTAACAACGCTACACGCATATAAAAAAGGAATGGATATGCCATTGGTTTCCCTGGTAACTACATCACCTAATAAACCATTTGTGAGAAAAATCAACACAGTATTGAACTAGAGGGAAAAACCCAGTTGACTAGTGGATTGACCCAGTAAGAGTCCAAAAAAGTCCAGTCGTGCAGCATGACCCCATGAGCGAATTTTTTAAGAAATCTTCGACATTTCAGTCGCTATTGATCGTGTAGAGAAATTTTAGTTTATGATTTTGATAGACAAACATGGAATCAAATTATTAAAAATAATTAGGAGGTACTCATACTTTGTTATTATTAAACTAATTTTGTAGATTTAAAGACAAATGTAGGTAAATATTCATAGATTTCGATGTCCAATGTGGTCAGTATTGAAGGCAGTTGAAATCTTAACAGTAGGTATCCTATCATCATCAAATCTTGACATAAAATTGGTTAAAGTTGGTATAAAATTGGTTATACAGGGATACTTCCATAAGAGTAGTTCAATCTGAATTTGGACAATGTTTCATGCAAATATTACCGATTTTTACAACTAGCGAACGGCATTATTTTGATTTTTGACTGATTTTTCAACTTCAGATTTTGTGAAAACTTGATACATATTCTTATAGGAAATTTTACGCTGATTCCGAATATACCACATGTTAGTATGCTGAAAAAATTATTTCGCACAACAAATCGCAAAAAAACAGGCTATTTTGAAATTTTTGACTACATTTTTTGAAAATTTCAACCCGAAGATGTAATCCGATCATGCTGGCCAACGAACTTGAACTTTCGTTTTGTGTCCTTAACATTTTAAAATTTGTTTGAAGTTTCTAGCACAATTCTACGGACAGTTATCGTCTGGAATGACACATACATACATACATATATATCATACATACATATATACATATATACATACATACATAAAAAAATGCGTTAAAACTTCAGAATATGATTCAGAATAGCCTGAAACGGATTTCTGCATAAAATGTTTTCAAAAATTCACATTCTACAAATTTTGAGGCGAGAACAATAGCTTAATTTTCTTCAAAAATTCGCTAAAACTAGTTCGTATACATAAGCTAGGACTTCTCAGGAGGGTTAAGGAGGGAAATTGGCCCATTGGAATGTGGAGACATGTGTTATAAATTCACAAAGAAATTTCCCAACGAACGATTTTGGTGGGATGGGAAATCAGGAAGTTATACTCTCTCTGGCAACTACTGGTAGTAGGTGAAAAAGAAGTCACATTTTTTGGTGTCGGACGAAAATTTTGAATCATCCCCAGAACTAAGAAATCCATGTAAGGAAAAATGTACTTCAACAAATAGCTTCAGGTCACAAATTGATAAAATATTGAATAAAAACTCATGCAGCAAATATCGTATGGGTGAATTTTCGTAAATTATCGTATTACATTAAGGTTAAATTGTTATGATATTTGAGCACTTCGAGGGAAGTGAAATTGTTAAATATAATTAAACTACATATAAGTAATCCGTTTTTCTCTTTAAATTATATGATTTTCGTTTTAGAAGCATTAAAGGTACAATAAAATTACGAGAAAACAAAAAAAAATTTTTTTTGAATTTGATATTTTTTGTCAGGGAACTCTGAAGTTTGGTCAGGGGAATGTCAGGGAAATTGAAAATTTCCATTTGGAAATTAATTACCCTTCGTTAATTCACAACTTCCTCGTTGATTATAAGGTGCCTTCTCCTAGTCGCGCATGTACAATCAAATCAGATTTATGATAAAGCGAAACTGATGTCAAAATTACCGCACAGTCGTCAAACTTTTGACCCGGTTCCTGTTGGACAGCGTCCATTCTTCACCTGCGTGTTCGGGGTCGGTTTTCGCGTATTTTTTCACGCTGAATCGAATGAGCACGTGCAGATCTCTGCTTTATAAACGAGTTTCACACTTGAACTAACTAGTTTTGCCTCTTAAAACACAATTTGTGAATTAAAGTGTAAAACTTGGTTATATTAGAGGTTGGGTAGATCTGCTGGGTTTACCATTGGATTCAGCGTGAAAAAATACATAGAAACACTTACACCAAACTCGTATTTTCATAGAAGGTATTTTTTAAGAAAAAGCTTACGATTTCAAACACGAATTCACTAAAAACGAGGTTTTTCAACATTAAAGCACCATTTCACTGAAAAAATAAGGTTTTTTTCAACATTAAACCACGATTTTACGGAAAAAACGAGGTTTTTTCAATATTTAAGCACCAATTCATAAAAACCGAGATTTTTCCAGATTAAAGCACGATTTCACTGAAAAAATTAGGTTTTTCAACATTGAAGCACTATTTCACT
Source organism: Adelphocoris suturalis (assembly GCA_030762985.1). Classification (NCBI taxonomy): domain Eukaryota; kingdom Metazoa; phylum Arthropoda; class Insecta; order Hemiptera; family Miridae; genus Adelphocoris; species Adelphocoris suturalis. The sequence continues at coordinate 35,968,781 of CM061041.1, forward strand.
GAAAAAACGAAGTTTTTCAACATTAAAGCACCATTTCACTGGGGGAAAAAAAACAAGGTTGTTTTCAACATTAAACCACGATTTCACGGGAAAAGTGAGGTTTTTTCAACATTAAAGCACCATTTCACTGAAAAAAAAAAAAAAGGTTGTTTTCAACATTAAACCACGATTTCACGGAAAAACGAGGTTTTTTAAACATATAAGCACCAATTCACTAAAAAAAACGAGGTTTTTCAAGATTAAAGCTCGATTTCAGGGAAAAAAACAGGTTTTTTCAACATTAAACCACGATTTTACTGAAAAAACGAGGTTTTTCAACGTTAAAGCACGATTTTCTCCTTCAAAGTAAAAGTAAAATGTATGCCTCTGGAAAGCAGAGATTAAATACATAATATATACATAATATACATAATAAGAGCAGAAATACAAATGGTAATATATCAAATTTTGGGAAATTTTTTAAATTTGCATTTAATATTGGTTTGGTGTTAACAATTGAATAAAAAGTTGCAGTCATGCAGCATGATCGTATGAGCGAATTTTCATAAACATCGTATTACATTTATGTTAAATTCGGTTGAAATTTGAGCACTTTGGGGACAAATAAAAATTTCATTATACATTTTATAGCAAATTAACTTTTTGTCAGTAATATTCCAATGAACAAACGATTTTGTGGATTTTTACGATTTTTTCAAGTGTTCCTATCGATTTTTAGCTTATTTTAATGAAATTCAAGTACATTTTTCAGTACAATTTGTGCTTAAGTTTTCAAATGTCCTAGTTCATGTTCGATTAATTTTTTTCGAGTAGCATTCTGCTAAAAAATATAAATTTGTTAATTTTTAGCAGTTTTTTTGCCTTTTTAGTGATTTTTCAAGTACATTTTTTGAAATTTGACCAATTTAATGTGCTCAAAAAGTGTTGTCCAACGAACTCATCCTTTCTTTTGAAATGCTTGATTTTTTGGCGAAAGAACGAAGTTTTTATCTCAATTCTATCGAGAGTTATCGTCTGGAATGACATATATATATATGTATGTATATATATATATATATATATATATATATATATATATATATATATATATATATATATATATATATATATATATATATATATATATATATATATATATATGAAAGTTGCCACCCCCGCCATACGAAACAATCCATACCACGGGCTCTCTCAATTAGGGGACACAGAATTTGCAGTGAGCAGAATGAAAGAGAGTCATATATGAAAGATTTGTCCAACAAGCTTCTCGCCCGCGGATATCCAGCAACAATGGTGAAAAAGAGAATAATCCCACCCCACATAGGCTATCGCCCAACGATCCGCAATGAGCACGGGAAGGTCCAAATGACCACAACATTCTTCTTTGGAATTGAGCGAATGAATGGAATTTTGAAAGAATTGTACCCACTGCTATCCTCTAATCCTACAACTAGAATGGTTTTTCCAAGGCACCTTCGCTAACCTATCGGCAGGCAGCTTCAATTGGAGATATCTTAACACACCGGCGATCGGTTAGGACGGAACCACCAGCCCCCTGCAAAGGGCTGCATCCATGTAAAAGGCGCCGATGCAAAGTTTGCCCGATAGTAATTGAAGAGGATCATTTCAAGTCACCCAATAATCCTAACTCATACACATGCAAAGGATCAGCAGAATGCCAAACTCCAATGTGTGTGTATGAGTTGGTTTGTAAGGAGTGCCCTGCCTTTTATGTGGGAAAAGGAGAAACACAGTTGAACCTGAGAGTGAACAATCATCGGGCATCCGTGGTCAGTTCCAACGAGGACCTGCCAGTGAGCAGGCATGCTATGGTCCATGGTTCATCGTTCGATGATTGTTTCGGGATAAAAGTTTTAAAGAAAATGGGACCCAAAGACAACAAGCGGTTGCTTCACCAGTCCGAAAAGGCGCATAGCAACGTTTTGAGAGCCTACGATCCACCAGGACTAAATATTAGGAGATAATGCAACTGTCCTAAGCAACTCAAGTTTCTTTGCCAACGTTGTAATTCTGTAAATTAACTCTTCAAAAAAATTTATTTTTCTCTTGTATTTGAAAAAGGCATCCAAGCGAAATATTAAAACTAGTCTGTGTAGTGTATTTCTGTGTGTTCTTCTCTTTGTTTCATATATATATATATATATATATATATATATATATATATATATATATAAAAGCGTTAAAATCCAGGAATCATTTCAGAATGCCTCAAAACAGATTTCGATGAAGAAAATTTTTGAAAATTTTTATTTTAAAATTTTTGGAGCCATTGCAATAGCTTTATTTTCTAAGAAAATTCGCTAAAACAGCGTTTATGAAAAATCTCTTGTGGAACTTTCGATCAGAAATGAGCTTTGGAATCGACCCCCAAAGTTTCTACCTTAGATTTGGAATACCCTGTAGAGCATGATTATTCCGTTAATTCACAACTTCCTCATTGATTTTAAGGTGCCTTCATCTCCAAGGTGGTGCTCCTTGTGATTTGCAGTCAAATAGATTTACGATAAAGCGAAACTGATGTCAAAATTACCGAAGTCATCAAACTTTTGACCCGATTCCTGTTGGACAGCGTCCATCCCTCTGGGGTTTTGGAAGACTTGCAATATCCAGAAATATGTCGCGCGCCGGCCCTCTCTTCTCTCCATTTCCTAGCACTGCACCGATGTCTTTCCTTCCTCCTACCACCCGCCAAATTGAGCCTCCTACACACCCCAACCCGGCTCTCTCTTAGTTCTAGCCAAGACCCCTCATCACAATCAGTTAATTTCCATCCCTCCTGTTTTTTCCCTAATACTTTTTGTTTTTTTCCCCTTTTCACGTTTTTTTTGTTGTTGACCGTTTTATGGTTGTTGTGTGTTGCAGCTCGTGTTACTGTGCATGTGCCCATGGTTGTTGAGAAACCAAACGACTAATACCACACTATTTAGGTAACCAAAAACGTCTTTTTTATTTCGCTTTTTTTTCTTTTTAATTTTCCGGCTTAATCACTGAAGATTGTTTAATTCTTAATCAATTTTGGTGTGTATTTTTGGAGTGATAGCCATAGAACTTGAAAAGTTAATATATCATAGGCATTGCTAGCAGCTAAATACTGTAGTGTGCTACATTTCCTAGATACATTCCTAGACGAATTTAAATTATTACCATTCCATCATAATATATCCATTATTGAAACTTCATGTGGTTACATTAGGTCAAAAGAATTATTACTTCTCCCTTATTTAAACACCAATGAAAAATAAAGCACAGGTGTCTGAAGGCAATGGAGGTTTTCTCATGAACACGATCTGCCATATCGACGGGGAAATAGAAAAACCTTACCCCAAAATCGTACCTGTTCCTAAACGTGATTTTTCGATTGAAAAATCGAAACGTGAATTTTTTCACGTGAACGTGAATTTTTGTCTGTGTAGTTTCTATACAAACAAATCCCTGAATTATGTCAAAAGTTCAAAAATTTCAGTGATTTATATCCAGCGCCTTTTTCTCGTTTGTAAAACAGAACCTTGTAATTGAATTCCCAGTATCTGAACTTCTGAGAGAATATTTCCAGACATTCTCGACCCTATCGAACTCCGCACATTTGGAATTTTTGAATAAAATCCGCTTTTTATGCAAAGCGAGTCTGAGTAAATATTTTGTGGTTCTGCTCATATATATTGGCAAAATTAATACTTCACAATATGTTATTCGGAAAGAAGGCTACAATTCCCACTATTTTTTAGCCTAAAAATGTTGTGTCTTGTTCGAAGTATCCCAATTTGAGCCATGAAGAAAACTATTCACTATGCTTATTCAACCATGAAGTTTTATTTACGGACTTTAAGAACAGGTACGATATAGGGGTAAGGTTTCTCTATTTCCTGGAGATATTTTTGACGATTTCCCGTCAATATGGCTGATCGTGTTCGTGAGAAAACCTCCACAGACCTGTGAAAGTTAAGCAATGTGAAGTGACGAGACCCTCTCGAACGAGCAAGTTTGTCCCCCACCCCGGCAACTACTTAGAACCGCTCCCTACAAGAAGAACTGTGAGTTCTTCAATTCCGTTCAACCTGTTTAGTGGACATGTAGGTTAGAATGTAGTGTATAGTTTGGTGGTCTGGATGCTCGCAAGCTCGCATCTCAAAAAATAACATAAAGTAGTCAATCCTTTAGTAAAAATGCAGATTAGTTGGATGTGTAGATCAGAATGAAGTGTTTAGTTTCGTGGTCTCATAACACGATCACATAACAGTTTAGAAACGTAAATGTGACTTTTCATCTGTGACTCATGAGCTGCTCCGCGTTGAACGGAATTGAAGAACTCATAGTTCTTCTTGTAGGGAACGGTTCAAGTAGTTGCCGGGTGGGGGCAATGTGAAGTTTAGCTTAGTATAGCATTCAACATAGTTAGGTACGTTTTGGAAAATACCAAATGTTATAGTTATTTTATTTCTTTAAAAAGCCAGCAGTGCCAACAACAACTTATTAAGAGTATTCAACTTTGATCTTCTCACTGATTATTATTTTGTAATGTCGTAACGTATTTCAGATAATCAACTTAGAGCTGAGATATACCCAATATTCCTCGAATTCTCAGCTAAAATATTGAGGTACCAGGAAATTTCGGATTGAATAAACGACAAACCACTCGAATAAATTATTATTTTGGAGTTAGTTTTTTCAAATAGATAGTAAGCTATCTTTGCTAGGTATACCTTAACCCTCCGTAAACTGCGCCTTTCTTTATAACATCGATCGGGCACTCTATGCCTGACCCATGCTTTTACCCATAAATTATATAATTTGTAAAGGAAGCAAAAAATTAATCATGAATCAGTTTATTTCTGAATTATAGGTCTTCAGGCCGAAAATCGAATTACTTCAACCTTGAATGAGTATTTACAGAGTCCTAGATTTTCATAAGTACTTCGATTTCTGTACAAATAAAGGATGAAATATCCACATTTAAGTGGTTGAACTAAACAAACTGGTAATTGGTAGAAATGAAACGAAAACTGGAATGATAAATCGATCACAGAATTCGCGCTACCAAAAACAGGGAGGTACCGCAACCACTTTCCATTCTAAACCGTCTAAATTTTTGGGGAAAAAATACAACTTGAGAATGCAAACAACTAATAGCGACGTAAAAAAAGAATCAAACAGTAAGTTAAGTAGAAAATAATAAAAAATCGAAAAAAATTTTTAAACTGAATCCCCTTAAGGGCTAAATAAGAAATGTGTTTTGATTATTGTTGGAAAATGGAGGGTGATGGATGGAGCAAAATGGGTGTCATTTTTGGAGTCAGCGCACCAGGAGACATGAGATTTTGCTGAAATGGTGCAAACAGTTTTTTGGTTGCAGGCCTGTGTTATTAAACACTTAAATAAGTATGTAACCTGTTGAGTTAGTAATAAATCAGGCCCTCAGTGCCCAAGAAAAAAACAAGCTTACGTGGAGAGGTGATGAGTACGCGAGTTAGAGGGAGAGGTGGGGAAGATATAGGGGGCATTGCCCCCTCACACACAACCAACTGATCTGTCTTCCCTAAACTCCTTCACTTCAGAGTTGAGTGAAACAGCTGATCAAGCATCCCCAGACACATACAACCAACTAATCTAAGAAATAACACCACTTCCTGATTTTGGGCGTGCTATGCCCTTGTATGGTCTACGGAGGGTTAATAATCTTAAACACTATAATTTCGAAATCGCATGAACTATGAACAGCTATGCTGAACCAGCAATGAATCTCAAATCACTAATCATCAAATACAATAGATATTGAGCAGGTTGTATAGATACGCCACAGTATATTTCCTCAATATCTGAGAGTATAATTAAAATACTATAGTGATGGTGTTCTTTCAGTAATAGACAATATCGAACAATTGGATGAGTAACCCAATTCATTGGGTTACTAAAAATAGGGTACTCACCCGAAATGATTCTATAATTTTCTTATAAGTTCGTCAAGATTAAAAATGGGTAGCGATAAAATTATTCGTTTCAATTTGTCTGGTACCTGCTCGCATAATACAGGATGTTCATAAAAGGATGCCCTAGTTTCAAAAATCTTTATTTCTGGAAATATTGAAGTTATAGAAATGAAACAGGCCTCAAGTGAAAGGTTGTAATCAGTAGTTTTTTCCATACCTACAAATGTTCGATATGTCCACCTCCAGCAACACGTACGTTTACGTCAATGAGGTAAATAAGCTCATCCCAGACCCAGCATTAGCATGTCGGGTGTCACACTTTGTACTGCAGCTTGAATTCGCATGCGAAGATCGTCTAAATTTGTGGGTAGAGGTTGTACGTACACCTTATATTTTGATGTACCCCCATAAAAAATAATCACATGGCGTCATTATCAGGCTTCATCATCGATGAAGTGCCAGGACTGCCAGGTCCTGAGCCCCATTCCGACCTATCCATCGATGTGAGAGGGATTCATTGAGAAATGTACGAACGGCAGTAGCCCATGGGGTGGAGCACAATCTTGGTGAGAGATGAGTGTTGCATATTTTTCTTCTTGTTCAACTCGAGGGAATAACCAGTCTTCTAGCATTCACAGGTATGCTGCTCTTGAAAGAAAAAAAAACGCTGCAAATCAGTTCACAAAGGTTTATTATTTTTTCAATTGAGTTTGATCGTAGTTTTAGTTGGCTTGCGTACGTCATAAGGCCCGCCCAGACTCCTCGGCGTGTCCTATTTCGAGTTGCCACAACCTATACTTCTATAATTATGTACGTATGTTTATATTTCTCGATTTGAGCCTATTATTGGAAATAATAAACCAAAAGGGCTATACAACTTATGTGCGGAGATCGCACAGAAAACATTGAGTTTCGGAGAATCCCTTTCGTGTTCGAGTGATTCGTGAGGGTTCTCACGTCCCCAAATTCTAACATTGTGGAGATTCACTTTTCTTGATAAATGAAACCTCGATTCATCACTAAACACAATGTTAAAGAGAACATTTTCATCATCCTCCATCGACTGATAAAACATCGTCAAGGTTACCAATGAATAAAACTATGGAACCTCCGCTTTCATTAGAACCCAACTTTTTCCCTTTAAGTTTAAAGATGACGAAGTTACAGATTTTTGAAACTAGGGCATTCTTTTAAGAACACGCTGTACATTATAATGTAATTTGGTTGCCAGGTATCCAAATTCTTTCGCAAATTCCTTCCAAATCTTTTCCCACCGTAGTTTTTTCATGAACAATTGTTCCTATTTATCATTACAATCCATGGGGAACTTTTTGGCTGGCCCACCGATCCTCCAACATGAATAGTTTTATGGAAATTCTTGTGATAATTACTGCTGCTTCACGACAAACAAGTCAAATTTCTTTCATCCAGCTGGCCTACACTCTTATTGTAGCTTACTTAGCCTAGCTCTTATTCGCGGAGTTGATCTGAAAAAAGTTAGATACCACTGTTTTAGCTGTTCCTAATTTTGTAAAAACAGTTCCCTACAATTTTTTAGCTGAATTAAGTAAATATAGTATGTACTTAACTACTGCAAACGAAGTAGTGGTTCCTATTATTGGGTCCAATTCTTTGGATATGGGCCAGGAGTAAACCTTGATGCCAAAATCTGAAGCCACTTTTGGAATCCCATTAGTTATTGTGAACAAATAGTTTATTTTCTTCAATAACTTTGATTGTCTCGTTATCTTGCTCCTCTGCGTTGGGGATCATTTCATATGTATAATAGAGGTTTGATGACCAGCTCAATCACTTATTCATTTTCAGGTCAATAAATTTATAAATTATCTGCAGATTATTCTTTAGTAAGACTTTACTATCAATACTTTCTGCTATTTTCTGAATATCTCCTGGTTTTAAAACGTTTGCTTGCAATATAGTGTTTTTGGCTGTTATAGGATTTACATCAAAGTCTCTCAGAAGATATCTCTCGAGAGACGAACCAAAGACTGATTCTAGAGGAGATTTACCGCCAGCTCCAAGGCGGAAAGTTACCCGTACCACCAGTGACTCAGTGCAGAACGGAAGCCCTTTACTAAAAGAACCTGAGAGACAGGAGACATCGCGAGCCGAAAGCATTTTGGATGACCTCCTCAATGATGGAAATCTGTCGAGTTTGGATAGAGTAAAGAGGTATTTGGAAGACTTGCAGAAAGAGGATTTGAGCTACGTTGGGCTCAGAGCACCTGAAGTATCTGTTAGGCCCAAAAGTCCAATAAATCGATCACAGTCTGTGAACAATCAGAGCTACAATAGGTATCTACGGCCACGAAGTGTGTATATTCCAGGGTCATCACAGGGTTCCGAGTTTGACAAATATATCAATTTCAAGAAGAGTTTAGAGCAAGACAGGTACTCTGGATTGACGCAAAAGCGCCCGGTGAATGCTTACGACCGTATCAAAGAGCTGCACGAATATAGGAGACAAGTATCAGAGCAACGAAAAGCCTGGCAAGAAGAACAGCAGAAAGCAGAAGACACCAAACCCGTTGAACAAGTGGATAAAGAGGTGGAAAAACCTCGGGAAACCACCAAAGACGAAAAGCCCGAAGAAGTTAACAATATTCAAGAACCCGCTCAGAGTCAAAAGAGTGAAGCCCATACATCAAACGGGCTGCCAGAAAGTTCCAAGTCCTCTACTGTTCTTGAAAAGTATCTGAACCGAGAGACTAAACCAAAAAAGGAGTCGAGGTTTTTGAATAAAATTCGCAACCAGAATAAAGAGGAGTCTAGAGTGGACAAGGCCATCAAGTCTTTGAGAAAAAATAGTGTTGGAGTCGAGAACGAATTCAGTGAATCAAAGCTGTTGAAACGAGCTGTGTCTTTGGAAGAATTAAGCAGTGAAAGCCCTGGGAGGAAGGTAAGGTCGTCATCTCTTAAGCCGGAAGACGCAGAGAAGATTTTCAAGAGGCGAGGGTCAGCCAAGGTGAAGAAAGGTGGAATTTTTGAAAGTATACAGGGAGGGTCGAGGAAGTCGGAAAACGGGCTAAAAAAAAACGAGGAGGCAGGACCGATGGAGAGGGAGGACCGGCTGGCACGGATTTCTAACCTCAAAAAGCTCGAGTTCTCAAAGATGGACGCCATTTCCGCTGAAAGCACGCCGACCGGGGACTTCGACGAAGCGCAGAGTTTCGTGTCCCAAACGGACAATTCCGACACGTGGTCCAGCTCCGATTTGACTGACAGGTACTTCGACGCGGGTTGTGGCTTATCCGGGTCAGCCGAAGAAAATATCAGCGAGAGGATAAGAAGGAAGAGTTTCTATCACAGGTTCAACACTCCAAAAAGGTACTCATACCAGAGATCTAGCAGCAATATGGAGAGGAAAAGATACTTTTAAATCTTACTTCCATAAATCAGATCAGTCCATTTCGAAACATCGATGTAATAGTGTTTCTCCGTAAACATTTTAGCTGGATAAGTCAACAATAACGTAGGTGTTCCTTTACAATGTGTTGTTTAATGTTTAGGGACTAACGTGTTCCACAGTAGTTTTCTTTATTCTATGGAGGGGCGACCTAATCAACAATTCTCATGCTGAACCTTCCTGATGCAATATGATGACATTGATAAGATATTGGTCTAAGTGCGATAACACGAGTTCCTCCAAATAACTTCCAATTGATTTTTTCGATTCACAGCCAATTTTAATAAGCATCATTCACTGAAAATAGACTGATATTGTAAATGTCTGACCAGAACATTAATATTTTCAAATCAGATATTATTTTGCCTATTTTTGTGTATTTTAACTGAATTTCCAACTCCATGTTGACTGTTGCCTATTTGTACTCTACTGATTGTACACATCGCATGTTGAAGATATTCCTGTAATGCATGTATGATGGTGGCATGATTTTATTTTTTACAAAATGCCAAATTCGTCTGAATATTGAGAGTGTCCTCAGAAGAGAAACTGAAATGGATTTATATAAACTTTGCCCGGTGAATGGAACTCGGTTTTGGCGAGAAAAAGTACCTGCATAAAATAATTTTCTGAATTTATAATTTCATCTAGTCTTCCCTATAATAGGAGAACATTATTTTGGCCTATCCAATGGTTCTACTAATTGAGGAGCTGACATGGAAATTCACTCAAGTCCAAAAATGCAATAACAAAAATTGTTCGTCGAAATGAACGTAAACAGTCACACAAACGGGGCCTCCCATTAATATTTTAGTTTCGCTAGATCGCATCGTGACAAGTCCTGACTCCTTTGCATGGAGGAGAGATCATGTCCAACAAATCTTATAAGAGTTCAGAGGGAGTTCCTATGAAATTTGATTTTATGACTTGAGTGCATTTCCATGTCAGCTCCTCAATTGAAAATACTGTCAACAAACGTATTGACATCGTTTCTACTACCAAAACGTATTTGAAAAACCGAGCAATATCTGACTGGATTGATCGCTTCTTATTATATCTATTGTACATGAATTCCTTAGCAGAATTAGTTTGGAAACTTAGCATTTCTAAATGCCTGAATATGAAATCGTTTAGCCGAGTTTTTGAGTTTGACAGATCAATTCGAAACCCATACCTGATTCTTACACGTTGTTATTACTTATTACCATACCTAATAATAAACGTAATTATTAATTTTGTTAGTTCTAGTAAGTAGTTTTTTCCTCTGTAAAGCTCAGTTCAAATGAGTGTTACCCACGTATTCATTATAGTTTTTAAATTAAATTTGATTCCATCCCAAGAAATTTGACACCAAACGCAATCTCGTCTTCTTTCTAAGATTTTTCTGGCGAACACTGGCCAATTTTCCAGAACTAGGTGAAAATGATCCGAAATTCCAGGGAACTCAACAACGGTTTTCGCATATTTTCAGAGTATAAATATAGTCGCGTAATGTGTCCTATGGAAATCTAGATTTCAGGGGGCCAAAACTGTCTCCATGTTCGCCAAATCCTCTCAATCGTCTTGAAATTTTTATTAAATATTTGTCTTCAGGTCAGAGATATAGTGTATGAATTCAAAAACTTTAAAATGGATTTGGCGAACTAGGATATATTATTATTATCGGTTATATGCACTTGAGTGGCAAAACTAGAGATTCCCACGAATATTTTAAAAAAGCTCTTTAGAATCTCGTGAAATCAGCAATATTTGGTTACTGTTAGGGTCATTCTCATTTCATTTGCCGCTTTGGGTCGTTCGAGAACCTCAAAAACGTGAAATATGAAAGTGCTCAAAAATGAGGTTAGATCGGCAAATACTACTCATTGTACATTGCAGATTTGTGTTCTATAGATGAACAGTGAGTTTTTGATTGATGTTGTATTTTACATATTTTTTACCCCTCCTTGGTCACACTCCTGAGTGGTAACACTCATGAGAATTTCCAGTAAAAATGGCGTCACACAGGATGAAGTGGCAAAACTCGGGGATGGTTAATGTTTGAAACCTGTCACCAAGCAGTATGGTTCTTGATATCGGATTATTTTGTTTAAGCACTAACAACACTAGTAATTAGTGTAACACTCATGATTGAAAATAAAAATACTCCTCATTTTTTTAGGCTTCTTTCACTATAAAAACTGCTGCAACTCCAAGCACTCCACTGCAGTCTCACATCTTCAACTGGACAATATAACCTTCACTTCTGACTGTTTCCCACCATTTTCCATCGGCTTTCTTGGTCGCAAAAATGATAACACTCTTGAGGTCCCATTGAGAAGAGATATGGGGGACTGACTGAAAAACTAGTTTTTCACGGGTTGGGAAAATTCTCAAAAATGTAAATCCTCACTCTAAATAAAGAGGAACCAACTTACTGCATCTAGTAACCCTGGCCAGTTGTAGATTGTCATTATTTCGTAACAACCTAACTTCTACTTACGTGTTAGGTAGGAGGGGACAGTAACACTCATGAGTTTCCAGGATTTCAGGTTTCATTCGTCATCACTGAGTATTGGTTAAAGGGGATTTTGGGCAGTCAAATTATTACTTCGTTGTTCTCCCAACTTATACTACCCTTTTTTCCCCCAAAATCACTAGTTTTGGTCAAGAATTGTGAGAATTCGTCGTCGGGGACATGAAAGCGGCAAATGAAATGAGAATGACCCGTTAAGTAGGAAGTAATGTCTTAAAAGTTGACGAAAAATACAGTAAAAATCACTTGGGAGGCCTTCCCCTCAGCCGAGTAAATTATCTTGCTAGTCAATAAATACGATACAGTATTTATATACTGTATTTATATACAGTACTTACTTGACTCCATAACGTCCATTGTGAAGGCTTCACCTTCTTCTGAACATCGGCTGATTGCGACTGAGTGATAATGCCGATTTCATAGAAGCGCTCTTTCACATACGACTTCATACTCTCTTGTAAACAGGTGAAAAAATTTTGCGATTGATGTCAAACTTCTTAGGATGTGATCTTCATAGATTTTAAAATAGTTAAAAGTACCTTTTTCGCACCCACAGGTAACGCTCATTGTGAACTCTCGATTGAGAACTAGAATTACCTACAAGCATACTAAATTGTTTGCTTAGATTTTCATTTTTCTTCCTATTAGTACTACGTACTTCAAAGCATCGAAATTCCAATAAAATTCAGCTACCTATATTTAAAACTTGTCAACAATGAATTACAACTGCTCAGAATTCACTTCACGTCTCGAATGTATAAGTGTTCAATGAACGTGGAATTCTATTGTAGATACTAGCTACTATCTACGCCTCGTCTTGCATGTAGATTAAGTACTGAACGTAAAGTAAGGATATCTCCTAAAAGCATCCAAAACCATCTTCCTGAAAATAGAAATAATGTTCCTATGTAGGTACAGAAATTCCTTCGTTAAAAAGTCTGAAGAAGTGTTTTTTTAACCTGAAAGGATGCTAATATTGCTCATATGTCAGTAGATTATGCTTTGTACCAATATCATTTAAGGATCTACTAGAAATTAGAAATGCATGTCTATTGCAACTAATTGTAACTAGCGATGTCCTTAACAGTAGACGAAACCTGCAATTTCAAAATCCAGCTGAGGTAATAGAGCAATGTGGGGGGAATGTGTGATGATGACATTTGAGACAACCTAGCCAATTCGAACCTTTGTTTAGGAGCTGCTCCCGCATTTCTTCTTCATGAAATTCGTCATTGAGTAGAAATGCAAGTAAGGTATTTCAGCACTCTAAGGAACGGATTATCTATCACACTTTAGGTAGTGTAATTGCCCATTTTAAGGTTTAATTAGCATCTCTTCCTAATTTCTAATGTAATTATGCTGTTTATCAGTACACTGTGATGTTCTATTGACCATCTAAGTCCCACGATCTTGGAGGGAGATTTCAATCTTCAATTAGTTTTTAGCTTCGTTCTCAGTGTGCGTTCTGCGAGTTCAGAACGGTTCTGGTCAAGCGCAGTCGAGTTTTGTCGTTCAAAGTGCCAGAACGCCCAGTTCCGGAACACCAAGAATACCGAGTTCAGCGTTCGCAGTGTTTTGCAAACCCAGTTCCAAACGTTTCTGACAGTCCCCGTTTTTTTCGGGACTGTCAGAACTCGAACGCAAGGACGTAGTTAACGCATGCGCATTTCACAATTTTTCGGATCTCGTTGAGTGAACAACTTTCTTCTTTTTCATCGATATCATACTTTAGGCTTTATACGTTAGTATAAGTACCTATTCTATGATTGAAATGTCAACTAGCCCGTCAAGTTCGGAAAGCGATAGTTTCGACGATGGTGTTTGGTTTGTAAATTATGAGGACGAGATTATAGTTATAGTTGGAACTCTTCTACATCCACGAAACTCAAATTTTTTCAAGTATACTCCTCAGTCATCGTGGAATTTTTTATTTTTTAATTTATTTTTATTGCCGTGGGGTAATAGTTAAGTAATATTCACGGGCATAATAAGCAATAAATTCACGGGAACTGAAAATATTCTGAAAAGGAGCACCAGAAGGTAACAAGAGTTGAGGGAGGTTACAAACAACAACACAGGTTATTCCACTTCCAAGTTCTGAAATCGTTCGCAGTGCAGAACGCAGTTCCACAAGTTCCGGAACGGTCCGGGATTTTCCGGCCAGTTCTGATGAAGCTTAAAACTATGGGTTCGAGTTGTTAGCCATCTCTCTAGTCATCACGTCCCCTCTTCTCCTACAAGCGCATAAAAATTGCATTTTGTTGCATTGATGTTCAGTTTTACGCCTTAGGTAACATGAAGAGACGGTTCTTAAAAAATTTCCATTGTTCAATAAATTCATTCAAGTTGTGTATCTTTTAGAAATTAAGATAAATTCGTTAAGGAGGAATAATGTTGAGATGTATCGATTTTATTTTGAACAGGTCAGCCAACCCTCAGGTGGTTTGTCTGGATCGGATTTCTTTTCAAAAAGATGATTTGTCCAAATGAGTATTCACATGGAAGAATTTGTTTTTTGAATTGTTCTCTTGACCATCAAATTAATTCTGCTTTCTATATGCCTCTGGTTAAAATTCGAGATAGGTGACCTAATAAATGCACTTGAATTTGTGGGCACTGCCATCAAATTTCTACTATATACCCCTAGTTCATGGAGTATAATCAAAACTAGATTTTTCAAAAATTTTATTCTTTGAGCTTTTCAGTTTAAAACCTAATTTTCCCCCATACCTCCTTTCTTTGTCCTTCCTTCTATTTTCATTGGTAATAATAATTGTTAAATATTACCAGCATTTATACTCAATTTAGTTTTTACTGCAACTAATTTCTCCTTTTCCTGCTCAGACTTTCGATTAATTCGGTTGTGCCAATTGCTCTTTAAATTTTGGAGGCACCTTAAGCCAAGTTAAACCCACATCTTCCTTTCCTGTTAAAATTTTCCTCGCATTTTTTTCTGTTTATAAAATCGTTGAACAACTGAAGTTCGAAACTCCAAAATTCCAAACTTAGGATGTTTTAAAAACCCACGTTTGGCCAGTTAATCTAGTCATTTGTGCCAGATACCATCAATCAACTCCATCTTATGTGTTAGGTACTATAAAATTTTATTACTGTTGATTACCTATTTGATTCTATCCTTGTTATGTAGGTGACAACTTCGTTTATTTGAGTGCTTGTATTTTTTGTTTAAAAAACAAACGATTTTGACGAAAAGTAAACAATACATATGCCTCTAGTAGCGTTTTAGTTATTAAGTTGTGATTTTCTTCTTATTTTTCTTCAGAAAAAAAAAAACTGAAAAAATTGTGATTGTAATCTAGCCTTACAAAGCGCCTTTCTATGCATATATTTCAAACTAAATAAAAACAATTTATAATGGACTGCTTTTGAAATTCTAATAAATTTTTGTTAATTTAATTGTGGTTTGCTTTACTTACTATTTCCCATTTCTTCTAAGAAACTGAAGGCTTATAGCGTTTAGCATTTCCCCTGTGCTAGATGGTTATTGGAACAGAATAAAATGGTTTAACCTTTTCGATGCTAATATTTCGAGATGGAATGTCATGCCCATTGAGATATTCATGATTTTAATAATTTTATCCTGTAATATATAGCAAGCTTTCTGATAAATTATTCTTCTAACTCTTACTCTGGCGTAGGTACCTAGTACTCCAGCTTTTCAGGAGTAAGACACCTCAAGTTTTGAAGGTAATAGAGGAGGTGTCCTCTCTGGGTCTGAATGAGCTTTAAAATATTGTTGGCAATCACAGAAAGTATTTATCCTGAATAGCTAAACACGATCTCCAAATCCGACAGTCGGTTGGGGTAAGACAGACGTCTCAATAAAACAATGTGCAGTGAGACCTTAGACATTTTGACGAGCAAGATATCTTGATCGTTGATACTGTTGAGGTTGAAGTTCCGAAATGAGATTCTCCTAACCCATAAAGCTTGGAATTATCTCTTCAAACTGTTGAAACCAGTAATTCTTCCTCCCCTTTCACTTCATCTGATCAGCTATAATCAATCCCCCTTCACTTTGCTTGCACTTAATTGGTTGTACCTCCCTTTCCTTTCTCTCAACCAATGGGATTCAATCTCCCTTCGCCTGTGACTATATAAGCTGTGTCCTTTCTAATGTGTGTTCAGTTATTGTTTATTACTGATGATGGCCTAACCGTCGAAATCGATTTAACATTGTAACTCTTTATTTTTTCGTGGAAATAGACAACGTTTTTTCACTAACTTCCGTTTTGAAATGGGTTTCCACAACTTCGTCGCTAGTAATTTAGTTCGTCTCCTAACCCATGGCGAATTTTGATGTTGCCTCAACACCAAGTACCCATGCAGTACCATATCCACTTCTGCTGTAGAAATTGGATCACATAGAAGAAGTTGTTGATAACTTAATACTTCTTCAGTTATGGAAGTATAATCTGTAAATTTTGCAAAATAATAAATTAAAATAAATAAATGAATAAGGTAATTACTTCTACACTTAATATAACTTTGGCTTAAATGAAGATTGAAAGTGCAGTAATTTGAAGTGCAGCTTATACCTGCCATTTTTGACGGTAGTGTAGACGTTTTGAATGGTGGATTTTGAACCCCACACTAGATTCAATCTCAAGTTGTGACAGTTCGACCACAAGAGAGCGTGGTTAGCCTCTGGAAGTGCAGGAAGAAAGGAGCTGTTGATTTTGGAACTCGAACCCAAGCAGCAGCGAATCCTGAACCGAGTAAAGGGCGCATCTATGGTTAACCATAGTACCAACTGCAGCTGGGCAAGACCTCTCTGCTTGAATTCAGGGACGCGCTTGCACTCCGTTACGACTGCCGAACAGCCTACCTGCCCGTTGTGCGGTTGTAATGAGCTTCGATGTCAACCACGCCTTGAACTGTCATGAAAGGAGGGCTTGTTAAAAGAGGGCATGACAGCTTAAGAGACGCTAATCTAGCCGACCTAGCTTGGGAGGAGTAGCTATTGAGCCAGTTTTACGAGAAGCAACACACTCAACACCAGCACTGATCGCAGACATCATGGTTCGTGGGGTCTGGCAACACCGGGGAGGACCGGGGTTTTTCGACACGCGCATAATAAATGCCGACGCCGTCTCTTACAGCAACCAGACCTGGGACGTCACTGGACAAGCTTGCCCAAGCAAAACATACGAAATACGACAGGGCGGCAGAAGATGTGCGTGGGTCTTTTGCTCCCCTGGTAGTATCATGTGATGGGGCCCTCCATAAAGAGTTTTCTTTGTTCCTGAAGCGGATGGCACATACGCTGTCAGAAAAATTTTCTAAATAGACCTTTATTTCCAAGTGTTAGGTGGGTCCACACAAAAATTCAAATAGGAATAAAGGGCCATCAATCAGCGTATTCGAGGAACACGGCGGAAAATTATCTTGGGACGGAAGACGGGGCAGTAGGAATGCGAATAAGGAAAGACTTATGTGAAGCAGACGAGAAGAAAATACATCACCGGTCCATACTTTAATTTATTCTGTTGATATTTTGTTGAAACAAATTTAACAATAAATATTGGTAAATGCCCCCAAAAAAAAAAAAAAAAAAGTGCAGTAACAGTAGTGTGACTTTTGGTTTCATTCTCTCAAGACAGTTCGACACACTGGTTAGCCTCTGGTATGCTTGCACTAGAAAAACCTGTTTTTGTACAACGACTCAGCTGAATGACCCAGATGGACGATTCGTCCCTATGATTTATACTCCAAAGGTTGGGGCTCACCCTGTGATTGTACACCATTATATAGCTTGTACCAAGGTGCCGTATCTGCTGATCAGGCCTCTTAAGCAACAAGTATTTACAAGTAGGCCTGCCGCCACCCATAACAAGGCTTCTATTTTAATTTCCTTCCTTTCCTTTCTCTTCGTGTATTTTTATTATTATTTCTTTTCCCAAGAAATTCCGGCCCTCTATAAAGTCTGGGCCAAGGGGTTGATTTCCCCCCACGGGTACTGTAAACTTGGACACCTATGTTGCGGTTTACATCCTGCAATACTCGGTAATCACAATCCAACATGTATGGTGTAAAATAGGTTGTATAGGTAATAATAATAGCTACAACGAGAGTAAAATATGTATAGGTTTTAGAGGAATAAAATCGTTAACTGTCCTACCTCCTGGTAAGAAAATCACTAGTAATCTGAGCATTGTCTGAGTTACTTTTCTGTACATTACCATAATTTCCCGGGTCATTCCATGTCAATTCAACACACCCAATTTACCTCACCATTTCAGATTTTACTCAAATTTGGTATACTCATAGTAGGTGTTGAGACTAAGAAAAATACCGAATGTTAGATTTTTATCTCAAACCGTTTCTTAAATATGGCTATGTAAAACTTACAAAATCTCGCCAAAAAACCATGAACGGATTTTATACTATTCGCTCTAGGAACTGTCCTAATTGAGCTAGAGAGCTGGGAGAGGTATCATTTTGCAGCTTTTTTTATGCTCTTTCCAGTGATATACAACAGGACATAGGTTCTAATAGAAATTTTTTTGTCAAAATACAAATAAAATTGGGAACTTGGCAATATGTCGACACATAAACTGGTCGACACCTCCTGTCGCCATATTTCCACACCAGGTGTTGAAGAACGTCGATAACGCACATCTTTGAAACTGGTCGACGGATTTATGTCGAAAAATTTGAGATCCGTTTTTCGCTGTATTTCAACAACAGGAGTTGAACATGAGCTAAAAACACCCCTCTTGAAACTGGTCGACTGCTAAACGACGACAAAAGGGTTGTTTGGCCACTACCTGTCCTCAGCCTTGGTCCCATGGGGTCTTTCAATCCGAGGATTAAATGAAAAGTCACATTTACGTTTCTAAACTGTTATGTGATCGTGTTATGAGACCACGAAACTATACACTTCATTCTGATCTACACATCCAACTAATCTGCATTTTTACTAAGGGATTGACTACTTGATGTTATGTATTTTTGAGATGCGAGCTTGCGAGCATCCAGACCACCAAACTATACACTTCATTCTAACCTACATGTCAGGTATACGAAGGATGTGGATGTAAATATGTCGACGTATCCCCATGGTTGACTTGGACGACCTTTTTCAACAAGGGGTGTTGAAAGTTGTCGACTAGTCGCTGTATTTTTGTGCCGCCATATTTCCAATGCCTGTGAAATCGACATAGGTCAACCCTTGGTGTTGAAAGATGTCGACACGGCTTCTTGCCCGTTTGTCGACCAGTTTATGTGTCGACATATTGCCCCCCATCCATAAAATTTTGATTTAATTTTTTTCATAAAAGTATATAATTTAAAATTTTCAAAATATTCCTATAAATACTTAGTACTGTTGTAAACAATGTGACAAAATATAAATATGGGATGATGATGGGTTCATTGTTAAAAAAAAAAAAAAAAAAAATATTCCTGACACTAGTTTTCCACTAATAGCCCGGTTTTGACTAAATAATAAACATATGTACTTTTACCAAAGAGGTAGGCTTTTTAATTCAATATATAAAGGTATACTATGTGTATAAAGTTAAAACAACATCGGAAATATTAATTCAAAATACTATCTTGTTAAAACAAAACCAATAGCCATAGATATATTCTAATAAAAATTAAGTTAATTAGGTTGCTTACTTTAATTTTATACAATTTAAACTAAGTTAATCGCCTATTAATTAGTAAAACAAAAATCTTGAACATTTCTATAACAATAAATTTGAAAAAAGTATGAAAATAGTCTAAATAGTTATGTAATAATTCTGGTACAAACAGATTAATCAAAATTTACATAATATTATACATATTTATGATGATGAGTAGGTATACGAGTAGGTAAGTAAATGTAACACAATTGGTGCAGTACTGACGATAATGTTTAAACAACACTATCTAGATTAACACTAACCTGAGGAAAAATTGAGTTTTGAGTAGACAGCAGTTTCCTAAACATTATCTCAGTTTACGGAATTACATTTTGTAAAAGCCAGTTGGGTTTGGCTATAACGCTTTCAGCTAGAGTGTATGTTCTCCCAGTCGGTGTAATTGGATTTACTTTTGTTAGAACATCCACAACTGACACCCACAGGACATCCGTGTGTTTAGGATAGGAGAATGATGTAGCTGGCCCACACGGACGAAGAAAAGTTATTTTCACAAGATAGTATTTTTGTTTTTTACAAGTTAGGTTACAAGATAGTATTTTGAATTGATATTTCTGATATTTTTTTACTTTTATACATAGTATACCATTATATATTTAATTAAATAGCCTACCTCTTTGGTAAAAGTACATATATTATGTTTATTATTTAGTCAAAACCGGGCTATTAGTGGAAAACTAGTGTCAGGAATATTTTTTTTAACAATGAACCCATCATCATCCCATATTTATATTTTGTCACATTGTTTACAACAGTACTAAGTATTTATAGGAATATTTTGAAAATTTTAAATTATGTACTTTTTTGAAAAAAATTAAATCAAAATTTTATTTGTATTTTGACAAAAATTTTTCTATTAGAACCTATGTCCTGTTGTATATCACTGGAAAGAGCATAAAAAAAGCTGCAAAATGATACCTCTCCCAGCTCTCTTGCTCAATCAGGACAGTTCCTAGAGCGAATAGTATAAAATCGGTTCATGGTTTTTTGGCGAGATTTTGTAAGTTTTACATTGCCATATTTAAGAAACGATTTGAGATAAAAATTTAAAATTTGGTATTTTTCTTAGTCTCAACACTTACTATGAATATACTAAATTTGAGCAAAATCTAAAATGGTGAGGTAAAATTTATATTTAAAGTGTGTTGATTTGGCATGGAATGACCCCCCCCCCCCCCTGAAAGGGCCTACGCCCAATACGGCCACCACCATGCCGCCTCAACCGTCCAGATTAAGGATTGGAATTTATGGTCTGTTTGAATAGCTGGAGGGATATCAACAGCTTCTGAGCAACTGAACATTGAATTACAAGTCCTACAAAAAGTGCGAGAGCTGGAATTTCCACAGCTACTACGTTAGCTCTGTTTCTGAGAACTGTAAATATGTTAGCTGGAGCTACTGATATACCTTCCTACTGAACATTCTGAAAAGGCTAGTTAGTTGGAGGAGTGTCGACAGCTAACTACACTAAACAGCAAAAAAACCGGCGCACCCTACATTTTGTTATTTTTTTACCTTAGCTTCAATTGGTTTTTTTTTTTTTTTTTTTTTTTTTTGCATGTGCCAAGTAAAGTCCGTACCTTATGAGAGAACAGCAAGGAACAGAGTGGCAAATAAAAAATAGCCATTTGAAAAAATCAGCTTTATTCACAAAACTTCGATGTTTGGACTAAAGTAACAAAACATTCTTCTGTAGTTATCGTGTGAAAAAAAATTGAAAAATGAATTTTTTTTTTTTTAAATAAATTTTTTAAATATCGGGTGGTACCGTCCCTTGCTTGTACCACCGCCTGCATTCTTCTCGGCATGCTGTTGATCAAATTTGAAACCGTTTCTTGTCTGATGAGGTCCCATTCTGCGACCACCGCTGTCCTGAGGTCTTGGAGGTTTACAGGAGGGTTCGGTCGCCTTCAGATGCACCTCTCTAGCTCGTCCCATAGATGTTCTATGGGATTGAGGTCGGGGCTGCGAGCTGGCCATTGTAGGGTGCGTATGCCAACCTCTTCGAGGTAGTCAGTAACCACGTTTGCTACGTGTGACCGCGCGTTATCGTCCATAAAAATAAAATTATCGCCGGTGTAAGGGGCGAATGGCACTACATAATCTTCCAGGATGTCAGAAATGTACCTCAGTGTGGTTAGACTCCCTCGGGGGTACACATGGAGTTCCGTATTCGCCTCTGAAGTGATTCCACCCCAAACCATTTCAGAACCTCCCGCGTAAGGCACCCTTTCAGAAATATTGCACTGAGCGAAACGCTGCCCTCGTCTCCTCCACCCTCTAACACGACGATCTGAAGTGAATAGTAAGAACCTGGACTCATCGGAAAACATTAAGAGTGCTGAAAGGGAGCCTTACGGGAGTGGGTCTGAAATGGTTTGAGGTGGAATCACTTCAGAGGCGAAAACGGAACTCTATGTGTATCCCCGAGTCTAACCACACTGAGGTACATTTCTGACATCCTGGAAGATTATGTGGTGCCATTCGCCCCTTACACCGGCGATAATTTTATTTTTATGGACGATAACGCGCGGTCACACGTAGCAAACGTGGTTACTGACTACCTTGAAGAGGTTGGCATGCGCACCCTAGAATGGCATGCGCACCCTAGAATGGCCAGCTCGCAGCCCCGACCTCAATCCCATAGAACATCTAGCTAGAGAGGTGCATCCGAAGGCGACCGAACCCTCCTGTAAACCTCCAAGACCTCAGGACAGCGGTGGTCGCAGAATGGGACCTCATCAGACAAGAAACGGTTTCAAATTTGATCAACAGCATGCCGAGAAGAATGCAGGCGGTGGTACAAGCAAGGGACGGTATCACCCGATATTAAACAAATTTATTTTCAAAAAAAAAATTCATTTTTCAATTTTTTTTCACACAATAACTACAGAAGAATGTTTTGTTACTTTAGTCCAAACATCGAAGTTTTGTGAATAAAGCTGATTTTTTCAAACGGCTATTTTTTATTTGCCACTCTGTTCCTTGCTGTTCTCTCATAAGATACCGACTTTACTTGGCACATGCAAAAAAAAATTAACCAATTGAAGCTAAGGTAAAAAAATAACAAAATATAGGGTGCGCCGGTTTTTTTGCTGTTAAGTTTAGTATCATTTTCAAGACCTACCTAATTACCAACTGAGTGGATATGAGCTGAGATAGTGATGAGGTTTAATTACTTATTCACCGGGAGAAGGCGGCTAGTCGTGACTGAAACGAGCGTTGCATTCGACTCTTCCTCGTCAACTGAATTGGTTTGTTTTATGTGTACTACCTGCCATGAGTTTACAGCTCTCGTCGCTGGGGTGCACTAGC
This sequence comes from Adelphocoris suturalis, assembly GCA_030762985.1. Taxonomy (NCBI): domain Eukaryota; kingdom Metazoa; phylum Arthropoda; class Insecta; order Hemiptera; family Miridae; genus Adelphocoris; species Adelphocoris suturalis. The sequence goes on from CM061041.1 coordinate 35,991,653, forward strand.
TAGCGACAACCAATCCCTTTTCCTCATTATTTTTACTTTTCTAGGATAAATGACGTTATTTCTATGATCATTCAAAGTTGGGTACATTGTGAAGTTGTAGAACACAAATGAGGTCCAGTTATTTCCTAGAGTTATGTTACAGGATATGGTTTTGGTAAATCAAATAACGTCGATATGTACAAATATTTTAATGATCAGTTTTACAAACTATGAAAATCAACAGTGACTCACTAGAGGCTGGGGCAGAACTGAATCTGAAACAGACAAGATTTCCAAAATAAAAGTGCCGAGTGATCAACGAATCAAACTAAATTCAACTTATTCGTAGAAACTCAGTTTTTCAATGGTAACGTAATTTTCAAATTTACTGAGGTATGGAATAAAATTTGTGAAGGTTGAAAAATCTTGATTTTTAAAGGGAAATTGAGGAGTTTCCATGAAATATGAACACCTCGTTGGGTGATGAAATCGAAATCAACTTCCTCGTGATATTTCCCAGAGTACTAACTGAATTTTACATCTAAACGATTTTGGTCATTACGCTATTTCCGAGCATGAAGAATTCACACCACAGACAAATATTACACCAAAAACTCGAATTTGTTGATAAACTGTGAAACTAAGAAAGTTCCAGTCATGCAGCATTACCATATGAGCTAATTTCTCTGTTGCCCCCAGCACTTTCGGTTGTCCTTTTTTCATTTGCATTTGTTTTTAGCCATTTGGCATTTGGTGTTTTGCGCGGAATATTGAAAGTTGAAGGTTTTTAAGGGCGCTACATCCAAATGCGAGGTCAAAAATACAAAAATTCCGACCCACCAATATACCCCAATCCCATTTTTAAAAAAACATTTGTGGAATAGAGCATGGAGTTGGACAATTGTTAAATATGGTAATATATTTACCAGGTTAGTTGCTCGATTTTTCCAAATCGAAGATCTAAGCTGCTGCTGCTTTCCTTTTCTCCCTCTCCATCAAACGCCGCTCCCTTTCGTAGTCCTTCATCCTATCGAGGAACCTAAAAAACAAGATATTACAAATTAATGTGTTTATACATCGACAGCCATTGGTGATGGTCATCAACTTTAAATGACCAAAGATATGGATCAAGAAACTTCCATTTCCAAAAAGAAAATTTTTGAGTTGGATTGAAATCAACGGTTTTATCAATAAGAAATAATAATTAAGAGGACATTAGAAGAAGAACTGTTAACATAGTTACAGGTGCTCAACTGTTATCGATCACAAGAAGTGAAGGTCAATGATATAGTAAGTCTAAGAACAAGTAATATGGGGAAACTGAAGTTTTTTCACGGAATGTTTATCAAGATCTCTTTCAATAAAAAACGGAAGCTAAAGAAGAAGGTTGTCTAATTCCACGAAAATAAAGTTACAATGTTAGATGGATTTTGACGGTTAGGTCTTCAAATGTCAGGTCTCCAATTCATTTAGGTAGAAAGATTTTGCGTAAAGAAAAGAAATGGATAGCCATATCATCGCATAATAGGGTTAACAAAGACGATTCCGCTTACAGCAAATCACCATCTCACGAGGTTCGTTTAGACAGACCATTCATTCTGAACCGGTCAGAACAGTTCTACCTTGGCCCCGCCCCTTTTTGGCCGTTCAGACAGACACAGAACGCGTTGTGAATGTGTGGTTCACTGTTCGCACAGACAATCCCAAAAAGTTCCGAACCCGTTCTGTCGGTTCTGGATTTTCTTCAGAACGGTTGGTTTGGGACATGCGCACACAATGTTTTCAGCATAAGCCCCGCCATGTTTGAATTTATCTTCGATTTCCCGCGCGTTATTTATCCCATTTTCGGCTGTTCATCGAATTTCTTGTTCTCATTATTAATTACATTGTTTTAAAATTATTAGCGTTTTTAATCATTCTTGTACAAAGAATTATTGGTTTAATGAAGATCTCTCATTGTTATGAATCATCGAAGCACGTTCGTTTTACGTACTCCAGAATAATTAGTTAAAAAAATTTCCTACAGGACTACCGTTTCTTACTGCCTATTAGTACCTAGTTAATTATCAGTCATATGACTATCATCATTCATGTTTTTCTAGAGTGAACTTATGCCCATTCTGTTTACAAAGCAGTTCTAAGAACCGTCTTTAGAATGGTCTGTCCAAACAAACCTACTATAACTCAAAATTTGAGAACAGCATTCAGTAGAATTTCCTAACTTTTCTTAAATATGTAGGATTTTGGAGGTAGTTATTTATGAAAGATGACTTTCCTGAGAATTATGTCGTAAACCGCTCTGTGCTATGACATTAACTTGTATTGCCCCATTGTTTCATTGATGACTAGTAGTGATGTCTCACACCATTCTTTGGGGGTGGGGGGGATTTGCTCAGTGCTCCGTCATTTTTAGTCGGAACTTGAAATCGCAGCAATGAGCTTACCAGCCATAGAAGAAAGCAGTCACCGTCAAAATTATCGTGATAGTGATTAGGTTTAAACCATTTCCGTTTAACACTATTCTGTTCTATTCCATAAAAAGAAAGATAATGATAATTTTGAAAAACTGAACACATGGGTGAGGTTTTGTCTAGCACTGAATACTAACTCTTCATATTGGCAGTTGAGGTAGACATGTTTCTCGTGAGTGCAGCTGACGATCCAGGGGAACTTCTCCCTGTAGCATTTCCGGTACTCTATAAGATGGTGGGCGCAGTAATCCCGATCCTCTAAGGGGATTTTCGCTGAATGAAGCTCTTCCGGTGTGGCCACCATTACTGCAACATTTATAAAAAAGATCATATAGCTTAATAGCTTTAGTTGTTAGTTGATGTGAGGTGCATGTAATATACCTTCCGGAGCACAGTGTTCTGAGAGTGGCAAAAATGGGCCGAAAAAACGATCAAATCGCTTCTGAGTTTGGTTTTGAACAGTATTGGATGGTTTGAATAAAGATTCCAAAGTAAAATTGTCGAAATTTTATTCTAACCTATCTATTGCATCTCTTCCTCCTTATCGTGAGTAACCTTACACACAGATAAGTTATAATAATTTCTTGTTGATTTTAATGGCCAAAATCAACCCATTAAGGTACAGGTTAAATACATTTTTAAAATCTGCATTGCAAAACCTTTTTGTGAATAGAAAATACCTAGGAAACTTAGAAATGCTGGAAACATAACACATGGAATAGGCGAGAAAATCCCATAGGTGGTTTAGCATAACTTGAAGATGAGTAAGTAGCAACACTTCAAGATAAGACACTAATTTGACCCTCTTGACTTTATCAGGTTACCATCCAGTGTGGCTCGCCCCAGATGATAGAGAGTTTCTAAAGCGATGGGGAAATAGAGATGAGGCACCTTATCGTTCACGGGAAGCCCTACTGCACAATTGTGGAGGGATGAGGACACCAAAACAGATTCATCCCACCCTATACATAAGACGCCTTATCCCAAACCTACCTATCTCATCTCTTCCTCCTTATAGCAAAGTAACCTCACGCACCGATAACAGTGATATTAATTCCATGTTGGTTTTAATAGCCGAAATCAACCCATTAAGGTACAGGTTAAATAAATTTGCAAAATCTGCCATTGCAAAACCTTTTTGTGAATAAGATAAGAAGTACGAAACTTAGAAATGCTGTGAACTGAACACATGGGAAAGGCGGGAAAATCCTCCAGGTGGTTTAGTGTTACTTGAAGATGAGTATCGTCACAATTTTAAAGGAAAAGGAATAACTTCGAATACTGTCAAGGTATGTACCATATTATTTTTTTAGTCTTTACAGTTGCACAAGAAGTGTTCTGCTTTGTCTTTTCCCACTCCACATATACAAAGTGGAACAGTGAAAACACTGATTCACAGTTGTTATCTAGATCCTGTAGTACTTGTAACGGCCCCAAAATATTTGATACCTTGACAGGAGTTGGAACTCGCGTCGTTCGTTACAACTACGGGAAATTTACCGAGGCCAGGGTAATCAAACCTCTTCGACTGTGAGAGTTATTTCCTTGGAGCGGAACATTTCCCCGGAGTCAAATACCAAGCGTCTCGGCAGGTTTGGGGTCGGAGGAATGACGAAGTGAAACTGCAGGCCGCTGGCTCAGCAGATGCTAGCTGGAACAAGTCAGCAGTCGAGCGAGGTCATTGTCACTGTGTTTTGACTCAAGTGAGTAAAGAAGTGAAAGGTGCTAACCACAGTTCGTCGTTGGAAATTGCATAGACCATAGGGCCTCTTAGCGCGTTCCCCCTGGTTGAGGCCAGTGGAACTCCACCTTGAAGGGGTCACACACCCCAGCAAGGCCTACTTTCTAGCCGCCACCCCCCTGGATAGGGACAGGGGAGAACTACAAGGGCGTGAAACCTACTACCCCCGCGAAACCATCCTCAAATGGGTGGCAGGCTGGACCAGCAGCTCCCCAGCCCAGGGAGGCAAGAGCTGAAAGCCTGGGGCCCCACCCGCCCGCGGTACCAGTATGGGCACTAGGCCAAGAATGGTCACTGGCCCAGCAACAGAGATGAGGCCTACCTACCGCTTAACCGCACCCCGTCCTGCATGATTGCAGCACATGTAGGGAGGCCAATCCCATGTGGGGGGGTGGCGGTTGCCCCTGGGCCTGGGTCCACAAGTACGCCACACGTGTAGTGTCGATAGACAACCCCAGTATGGGTGGTGCCAACGACAGGAATCGTGATGTGTACAGTCTTTTGGCTCGAGGGGAATTTATTAATTATTGTTTAGTATGATTTTGGATCCTATTTCGACTGCGCCACTGTAACGGCCCAAAAATATTTGAGAGCTCGACAGGAGTTCGAACTCGCGCCGTTACAATTACGGGAATTTTTCCGTATTTGCAATACTCCAACGATCTTAGCTTTGAGGCCAGGAGTGATCAAACCTCCGACTTTGAGATTTATTTAACTGGAGCTTAACATACTGGACTAGGGAGTAAACTCTCGTTGGTGGAACTGGCCCATAGAGGATGGATTCTGTTCATTCTAATAATGGTTCCTAGCAATTTCATGTTTCATATAGACAGTCCATTTGTTCACCAACATTTAATAACTACTCGTGTTCACGTCTATAAATTAAAAACCATGAGGAAAATACCTTTTGCTTCACGCTCCTTAGCAAATCCATAGTTGGGATCCCATTTCGATTTCTGATGGGGATTAGGAACGACGTCCGGGTGCAGTTGGTAGTCGATACCTGCTTGCGCATTCCCCATAGTCGCTAAGAAAATACTTATTTCACCAACGAAGCAACTTTCATAAAACTCTAGACTAGGGAGTAAATTCAGACAAAAATCTAAACTGATGGATTACAGAAAAATTCTGATAGCCGAGTTCAGAAAAACAGCTGATATCAAAGGTGTGTGTGTGTGCTCTTCCTTCTTGCACATGACTTGAGAACTGATACCTTTCTTAGTTTTCCAGGAATAAGTTTTTAATATATAATTATATATAGCTTTATAATATATAATTTATTCCCTTGTTCTTAATATATTTCGTACTCAATGATTGGATAGGGTAAGATCACTAGATTTGAAATTCGCAGGTTTTTTTTAGGCGTAGGTAAAATACCACTCAAAGGGGTACAGTTGGCAACACTGCCTGCACCCTAATTTTCGTGATAACCCTTATCATCAAGGTGATTTTCCGATTTTCCCCGTTTAGGGTGGTAAGGGCTGTGATAGTTGATAAGATTTCTCACTTTTTATTTAGTTTTGTTAATTCGTTCCACCTGACTTCCTCCTTTCAAGAGGAATCAGTGTGATATAGGACGTTTTCTCAGAGTCCCTTTTCCCGTGGAGGGGGAAATTCGTAGGGGTTTCTTCCGTCCGAAAACACCGGGAAAGGGGACCGTAACCTGGAAAAATTCGAGAGCATCTAGTCGGGAAAAAAATCTAGTATCTTCGATTACTTATTTCACCGGTCGTATTTACGTAGAATTTAGCGAAATTCAAAGTGGCAGTTTTTCTCTCATCAAATTGGTTCCTTACGTACCCGGAAACATCTGAGGATTCACCTTGAACTTGACCGTAAGAAGGCTATTCATCTTCTATGTCTAGGCTGGTTGGGAGGTCCTAATTTTTTTATTAGTTTTCAGTTTCGTAGCTACAGCTTTCGTTGATTTCCATGTCGATTTTATTTGAATATTGCGGGCGTGTATATTCTGGGCCTCGTTTGGGTTTGCGGTATAGGCTGGTATTCGTGTAGAGTAGGTGAAATCCGTCGGTTTTCTTGAAGTTTGACTTGGGTGATGGAAGGGGACTCCCCGGATGAGTTTAGGATGGACGAGTCGGATGGGTTTTCTGATAATGACGATGACGACGATCCTGATGTACCCAGGTAAGTCAACGAAAATAAAATGCTTGATAAGTAATAGTTCCTGTACAAGTAATAGTTGATGAAACTAGGTACATACTTATTATCTCGTAGTTAATTCAAATCTCGTTCATATGTAACTCGTACGTATACACTTCCTAATAAATGGCATACAAAATAGACTATAACAAAGGCACTTTTTTGTTCTAAAAGTAATTCCATTTTTTAAAAATATAATGATCTAAGCAGCACCTAAACGAGAAGGGTGGTTTAATTAATTATATTTTATTAATTTATATTTAATTACTTAGCGGCATTGAGCAAGTTGTCTTAAGCGGCACTGCAAGTGGCACGATTCTAAGGGGAGCCATGCTGATCTTCGTCACCAAACAAACGGAGTGCCATCATGAACTCCACTGGAGAATCGGAGCAGGAAATACAGCGGTTCATTTTGGTTTATTATTTCCAATAATAAGCCTATGTGATCGTATAGCAAAACATTTTTATAACCCCCCCTCAAACTTTGTCACTTTACGTTTCAAGGTGCGTAGAATCCAAATTTGAAATGTCCGTCCGCCGCCGCCGTCCGGGCCATAAAAGGCCTTAGAATTGACTTAAAAAATCTGTTCTTTCGCACATAGACTCCACTTGGGGTCTAGTTGGTCCTAACTTCTCGCCAGCTCGATCGCTCCACTCTCATGGGTGCTATGAGCCAAAAATAGGTGAAAAAGTGTATTTTTTTTTTTTTTTTTTTGTATATTTCAAGTTGTATAGAAATTGGAGATTTATGAGTGAAAAGAAAATGTTAGCTATTAATTTTATGGGAAAAAAAGTATTCTAAATGATACTCTTCTATTCAAAAAGAGATTTTGGATTTTAAGCTATTTTTTGTAATTTTATAGATTTTTTAAAACAAAATTTAATGAAGTTCAAGTTTTTAGCATAATTTCGTACATAAATTTTTGAATGTTCTATTTCATAGTTGATAAACTTTATTTGACCAATCTTATGCTAAAAAATATCAATTTAACATTCTTAGCCATTTTTAGTGATTTTGTCAGCACATTTTTTGAAATTTGACCAATTAGATGATATCAATATACAGTATAGGTAACACTTTTATGTGTTGGAAAGATGACTTGGTAATAAATTGTTTTGTTTATCAACTATATTAAAAAGCGTAAAATTGTGAGATTCCGCTGCTGTAATGGATTGAACCCATTTGTGAGGTCCGAAGCTCCGAGTTCCGATACTAAATATACTATAAGCGGCGTTTAATAATTACGGACCAGAGATCTACGTAGAAGGGCTGTGTAATACATAAATAATAAACCTTTGTGTAATAATTTGCAGCGTTTTTGAAATAATAAACGAAAAAACGAGGGGCACAAGATCTCAACCACACTGGAACGTCACACGTACCTGCACAGAACAACTGCACCACACCAGTACATGAACACAAGCACGCTGGAACAAACCTTTTCCCCCCCGGAAACCCTCAAACTTTCTCGACTAACGTGGATTTTTCTGACCTGACATGTTGAATCTTGACCTGAAGATGGTGTACAAGAAGCGCCAAACGTCACTGAGGGGTTTGGGATCATAATGGAAATCCTTTTAATGAGTGAAATTCCATTTTCAATACCCATGCCAATCCTCTTTATGGGCTATTGAAGTGGCAATTACTTATTCAATTCCAAGTACCTACCTGATAATAATTGGGAAAATCTATTTCTTTTAATTAGTAAATGAAATTGGCCAGTTGATTACCATTACTGGAATGGTAATAGCTATTATAAAATTTGAAGTAAATTGGAATGGTAATAGGATTTCCTTGTTCGTACAACAGTTAATATAATTTACTCACTGAGGATCAAATCTCTTACATGCAACATAAAGTCAATTCCTTCTAGCATGAGCAATGGCAGGGTGAGGTCACTGGTCTGCGTGGTGTCCTCCAGGACTTGAGTCCGGTGGGCCCTTTCGTAACCCAACTTCCACGGAAGGTTCGAATAGTGGTCAACCAGGTTGCCACTGGCCATACCCGTCTTACTCAGAGACACCTGCTTAGTGCAGAAGCTCGAGATGTGTGTGGGAGGTGTCGGGGTGACCTGTCCATCCGCCACTTTCTGGAGGACTGCCCAGCCCTTGTGGACCTCCGAGTCCAGCATCAGCCCCCTCAGTGGGTAGACGTTTTATCTGGACCAGACAAGATCCGATTCCTGTTGTTGTACCTGAGAGACGTTGAGCTCTACTACAAACTGTGATATCTGATCTGTGATATATTTATGATGTACATCTATTAGTAGTTTTATTTCACTTCGCAGATTGTATATAGTAGCATGTATATAGTTATTTCCCTATCTTACATCTAGTCTTAGTTGTATTATTTTATTTTTGGGTTTTTTAAATCCACTTTGGGGGCTAAACAGTGCTCATCACTGTACCCCTAATTTTTTTTTCCCCCCTCCGAGTTGCCAGTGAAGTCCATGATGGCGCTCCTTTTTAGTCAAGGATGGCAGCATGGCTCCCCTTAGAATCGTGCCACTTCCAGTGTCCCTTAGGACACCGTGTTCAATGCCACTAATGACCCTTTTGGTTGAGGTGCGGCTTAAACCTCTAAAAAGAAAAGTTAATATAATTATATACCATTTACAGCCATCCTTGCTTAACAACTCTGAGTGGTATATATATTCAAGTATGTACATTTCGTCATAGTTTCAAGTCTAGATCTTGGACAGAATCATCAATACTTCCTCCACTGAACACACTCTCCCTTCAAAGGGGCAGGCTAACGAAATTCATATGCAAGGTTCGTTTGTTACTCTGAGAGAAGTGGTTCCTAAATAATGAAGCCGCGTTATTAGTTGATTGTGTCCATGATAAATAATGTTTACAGATGTGGAGTGACTCTCGCACAGCTGAAGACGAGGATTAAAGAGGAGATTGTTGAGAATGGAGAAGAGGCTCTGGCGAATGGCACCATCCCCGGAGTTCTCAAGGAAGAAGAGGTAATTCCGTGATCGGCTCATCACTTTTTTGTCGCTTAAGGGCCTATCGCACCTGGGTCATTCTCATTTCATTTGCCGCTTTCATGTCCCCGACGACGAATTCTCACAATTCTTGACCAAAACTAGCGATTTTGGGGAAAAAAGGGTAGTATAAGTTGGGAGATCAACGAAGTAATAATTTGACTGCCCAAAATCCCCTTTAACCAATACTCAGTGATGACGAATGAAACCTGAAATCCTGGAAACTCATGAGTGTTACTGTCCCCTCCTACCTAACACGTAAGTAGAAGTTAGGTTGTTACGAAATAATGACAATCTAGAACTGGCCAGGGTTACTAGCTGCAGTAAGTTGGTTCCTCTTTATTTAGAGTAAGGATTTACATTTTTGAGATTTTTCCCAACCCGTGAAAAACTAGTTTTTCAGTCAGTCCCCCATATCTCTTCTCAATGTCTCAAGAGTGTTATCATTTTTGCGACCAAGAAAGCCGATGGAAAATGGTGGGAAACAGTCAGAAGTGAAGGTTATATTGTCCAGTTGAAGATGTGAGACTGCAGTGGAGTGCTTGGAGTTGCAGCAGTTTTTACAGTGAAAGAAGCCTAAAAACATGAGGAGTATTTTTATTTTCAATCATGAGTGTTACACTAATTACTAGTGTTGTTAGTGCTTAAACAAAATAATCCGATATCAAGAACCATACTGCTTGGTGACAGGTTTCAAACAGTAACCATCCCCGAGTTTTGCCACTTCATCATCCTGTGTGACGCCATTTTTACTGGAAATTCTCATGAGTGTTACCTCTCAGGAGTGTGACCAAGGATGGGTAAAAAATATGTAAAATACAACATCAATCAAAAACTCACTGTTCATCTATAGAACACAAATCTGCAATGTACAATGAGTAGTATTTGCCGATCTAACCTCATTTCTGAGCACTTTCATATTTCACGTTTTTGAGGTTCTCGAACGACCCAAAGCGGCAAATGACTTAAGAATGACCCACCTGGGCTCCGCTTGGGTCCATTGTATAGCAGTTTCAAGTCAAATGAAACCTTTTCCAAATCAAATTAAACCTTTTCCAAGTCAAATGAATCCTTTTCCAAGTCAACCCTTTTCTAGACTAAATGAAATCTTTTGAGAAAATGAACCAAATGATTTCAAACCTTGCAAATTGTATACGTTGTGGAAAGAAGTTGACAAAATGAAAATTTGGTGAATTTTAGACATTGGATTATCGAAGCAGTTCTCACCTTAGTAGAATAGGAAAAATGTTAATTCTTGAAACTTTCAACAGTTGAATGTGAAGTGGGTACACCTACTCACCACGCCCTCACAGAGATATAGGAGCTACTGATAATATAATTAACGGGAGTCACCAATACGTCCACTGTCTTCTTGGTGGCTTATTCCTTAAAAATGTTCCCAAATTCTGATTGATTCCCAAAGATCTTGTAACTTATAGCTTCGTTCTCAGTGCGCGTTCTAACAGTTCTCGAACTCATGAGAACTGGGACGGGGAGTTCCGGAACTTGTGGAACCGCGTTCTGCACTGTGAACGATTTCAGAACTTGGAAGTGGAATAACCTGTGTTGTTTGTAACCTCACTCAACTCACATATTTTAGCGAATTATCGTAGAAAATGAAGCTATTGCAATGGGTCCAAAAATGTTTGAAAATTTTTTTCATTGAAATCCGTTTTGAGACATTCTGAAACGAATCCTAGTGTTTAACTCGTTTTCATATCAGAAGATAACTATCCTTAGGATTGAGATAAAAATCCCTTTACTACTTACATTTCATTATTATTTGCTGAAAATCGATAAAAGCTCCCCAAAAAAGCTAAAATTCCCAAATCTTTTTTGAGTCGCAGATTATTATTTAGAACGAATTTTGTTGCCATAATGTTGGTTATTACGATTTCAAAGTGTTCTAATTTCAAAACTATGTACCTAACGTATTATAGGTACTAAGATAATTTACGAGATTCGCTCGTACGATCATGCTGCATGACTGGAACTTTTTTTTGCCATACCTTGCCATAAGGACCGAAGTGGTGATGGTAGAGGGTGCTGGCCTGAAAACGGTGGGCTAACTCTTCCGTATTCTAAAGTGGTAAACGAACTCTTCGTCGTCAAACCTTGGCACGATTTTCTCAAAAAAATTTGAGTTTCTTGGATGAAGACGAGATCCAACTATAACTTCGATCTCGTCCTCATCGTCTACAAACCACGGAACACCATCGTCGAAATTATCGCTATCTGTACTTGACGGGCTAGTTGACATTTCGAATTATAGAATAGTTGGTAACGTATAGAGACTGAAAGAGAATGAAATGAAAGAAAGAGAATGAAGCTGAAATTGTTATGATCGATGAAGCGAAATAAAACGAGCGAAATAAAACGATATAAGGTTGTTTAATGAATAAAGTCGATGAAGACGAAAGTTTATTCCACGAGATCCGAAAAATAGTGAAATGCGCATGCGTTAACTACGTCCTTGCGTTCGAGTTCTCACAGTTCCGAAAAAAAACGGGAACTGTCAGAACCGTTCGGAACTGGGTTCCGAAGACACTGCGAACGCAGAACTCGGCGTTCTTGGCGTTCCAGAACTGGGCGTTCTGGCACTGCGAACGACAAAACTCTACTGCGCTTGCCCAGAACCGTTCCGAACTCCCAGAACGCGCACTGAGAACGAAGCTAATACTTCTAAAATTGTTCACTTTACAGGAATACACCATGTTTGGTAAAGGTTTCATTTGGTCTTGAAAAGGTTTCATTTGACTTGGAAATGCTATATCTTCTTTTTATTCAATCTCATCGAAAAGTATCTAAAGGCATGCCTTATTATGAGCCGATCACAAACTTGTATGTCTGACATTAAAGATTGTTTCCTTTTTCACGTATTAAAAGGTTATTTCAAAGAAAAGTATTCTGAATAAACTCTGGTATATTTGAAAAAATTCAACTTCAATATCTTAGCAAAAACACTACTTAAAAAAATAATCACATATTTTCATTAGTAAACTTCGCAATTTATTTGAATTGAAATAAGTAACTCATTTTGTATCTGCATCACTTCATTTGTATCTACCTGTAACTACTTACTAATTGAGGAACTGACATGGGAATGCATATTATCATTGCCTCTATTAAAAATATTTTACTTTGCTCTTGTCCAATCAGTGCTTTTGTACGGTATTCCTGCATGGGGTGCCACTTATCCCACTACCCTATTGCCCATTATCACCACCCAAAAACAGCTAATAAGAATTATAAGTAAGAAGAGGTTTTTGGAACATACCGAACCCTTATTTAAACATTTGAATACTTTAAAATTTCCCTTACTGATGGAGCTTCATTGCATTAAACAGATCTTGAAAGAAAAAAGTTTTTCCACGCCTAACCATTTAATTTACACCGGATTCCATTCTTGCAACTCTACGACTATTCCATATTTTCGCTCTACTCTTGGTTACAACTCATACCCAGCACGAGGTGTACGTGGGTTTAATGCTCTTCCAGAAACCCTGAGATCGGCACTTTTAAATAAAAACTGTAAAAATAGTCAGAAACTCAAAAAACACTTCCTCATGTTATAACTTCTGCTATACTGCTGTTTTTAAACTTCATTATTATATTTTTCTATCTTGGATGAGTACGTGTTTTGTTTTCATTGCACTCCGATCCATTGCAGCTGGAACAATATTATTGTATTCTTTTTAAAAGAAGCGTGTTTCTTTTTTAGCGAATTTTGAAGAAAATTAAGCTATTGCTCTCGCCTCAAAATTTGTAGAATGTGAATTTTTGAAAAAAAATTATGCAGAAATCCGTTTCAGGCTATTCTGAATCATATTCTGAAGTTTAACGCATTTTTTTATGTATGTATATATGTATGTATGTATATATGTATGTATATATGTATGTATATATGTATGTATATATGTATGTAATATATGTATGTGTCATTCCAGACGATAACTGTCCGTAGAATTGTGCTAGAAACTTCAAACAAATTTTAAAATGTTAAGGGCACAAAACGAAAGTTCAAGTTCGTTCGCCAGCTTGATCGGATTACATCTTCGGGTTGAAATTTTCAAAAATGTCTTCAAAAATTTCAAAATAGCCTGTTTTTTGCGATTTGTCGTGCGAAATAATTTTTTCAGCATACTAACATGTGTATATTCGGAATCAGCGTAAAATTTCCTATAAGAATATGTATCAAGTTTTCAAAAATTTCAAAGTTGAAAAATCAGTCAAAAATCGAAATAATGCCGTTCGCTGGTTGTAAAAATCGGTAATATTCTTCAAAAATTCGCTCATGGGGTCATGCTGCATAACTTTTTTTCTCTTTTTAAAATAAGTAACCACTTATGAATATTTGTTATTTTCCTAGCTGAGGTACGACTCATCTCCCTGCCACGGGCTATGCCCACATAGGGGATAAGTTTCTGTATTTTTTTTTTTTTCTTTTTTTAAGCAATCTGTATTATTCTTAAAGAGCATTTTTATTTTCAATTTTTATGTATTTGTATTATGAAAAAGAAATAAAGAATCTAAAAAAAAACTCAAGTCCAAAAATCCACGAAAAAGTTTTTGTCGTAGAAATACAAGTAAACAGTCACGCCAACGGTGAGGGAAAAGCCTTATATCCTCCCGTTAATATTATATCGCACCGTGACCAAGTCCTGATACCTTTACTTGGAGAAGAGATTATGTCCAACAAATCTTATAGGAGTTCAGAGGGAGTTCCTGTTAAATTTGATTTTTGGACTTGAGTGCATGCCAGCTCCTCAATTATTTATCGTTAGCTAGAAAAAAAAGTTGAAGAAAAAAAGTTAAAGTTTATCCTTTGATTCCACTCTGATCGAAAAATAGCTAAGGGATTTTCATTACTAAACTTCGCAATTTATTTGAATTGATATAAGTAACTCCTTTTGTATCTGCATCACTTCATTTGTATCTACCTGTAACTACTTACTAATTAATTATCGTTAACATCCGATCAGCAGTCGTCAGCTAGAAAAATAAGAAAAAAGTTGAAGAAAATAACTTAAGGGGGGGGTTATATCCTATGATTCCACGCTGATCGAAAAATAACTAAGGGAATGTCTTAGGAGTGAATTTTACAAGTTGAGATGACGGCAGAATTTATAAAAATACTATAACAGAGAAATAGATTGTCGAGAAACACGGACGTAAGAGAGCTGGAAAGGCAGTTGCTAGGCAACTATCACCGTGCGTCATGATAATGCATGGGTAATTTCAAGCAAATGCTAACTTCATTTAAGGATGTGCTACCTATGTAGTAACATCAAAAGGTTATTCACATGAAAATGGGCATTTGCTAGAGCCTGGACTTTTTGGTCGACACCTAATGCTTTTGCTAGCAAGCAGCTGATCTAAGCAAAAGTCTTAAGTTTTGCTAGCAAATGCTTAAGGCCGTATCACACTCGCATTTTTTCAGTTTTTTTCTCACATTTTTAATGTTCGAACGTGAAGAAGGCAAAGTGTTTTTTTCCAAGGTCAGCTTTTTCGACCATTGCACATCCTGGCAGAGCATTTTTAAACTCACTTGGGAAAATTAGAATACGTTCTAATTTTCATCTCAATGCGAAAAATGTTAAAACGTAACCCTTGGGAAGGTAACAATTCAATGGAGAACCCCTAGGAGCCCTAACCTGACAGACTTAATAAAACTGCATTCCGCCAGAATGCACTGTTTTTGCACTTATTCCTCTTCAACATCCACAGCTGACCTAGGAAAAAAGCACTTGGCCTTCTTCACGTTCGAGCATTAAAAATGCGAGGAAAAAGCTGAAAATATGCAAGTGTGATACGGTACGGCTTTAAGCATGTGCTACCTATGTTGTATCTTCTATAGGTTATTCACATGAAAATGAGCATTTGCTAGCAAGCAGCATTTTATTCACATCACCCAATGACTTGACGTTTACTCCTATACATGTTCTTTAGAAGAATCTATTTCATACTCCAGGTGAGGCTAGAGAAAACCAGCTCTGATGTAGAGGACGATGACAACGATGAAGATGACGAGGGAGGTGGTGCCCATGATGACGATGATAGCAAAGATGATGACGATGAAGAACGGGTATGTATACAGTTTTATTTATTTTTTTAAATTATCTATTGGCTTCGTAGAGATACAATCAGCCTAATTGGTAAACATATAATGGATAATTAGTAAAATAATACATTGTAGGTAACTCATTGTATTCAATTGACGTGGGTACATAAGTTATGAACTTCTGCCTGTTGATGAGAGGAAGTCGTAGAGCGCAGTGTAGATTCAGAGGCTGTATGGAGCCAGTAATGTTTCAAGGTTAAATGGATGTGTGACTGCAGTTGACACTTTGCGAATCAGCTCTTCTCTCTGTCGAATAGGATGGGCAGCTCAGGAACATGTGCTCCAAATTTTCAGCTTCGCTGTTGCATTGTAGGCATACGTCCTAGTCAGATTGTCGAATAGAATTCAAATACCTTCTGGTCAAAGCGTGGCCTGTTGAGAGCCTTGACATAGTCTTGATAAAATTAGTAGGTGTAGATGCAGGAAGATCTTTAAACCTTCTTTGTTTAGAGGGGGGAAGGAAGAGAGAATTCTCTCCATCTATTCTTTAAATTGAGGAAAAACTCTCTACATAGATCATTATGAGGAAAGCATGGAGGTGTTATAATTCTCATGGGGATTTGCATAGAAAGGCGAGCCTTTTCGTCCACCAGAATGTTTCCTTGTATGCCTCTATGGCCTCTGATCCAGATCATGTGAACAGATTTGTCCTATTTTCTCAGCTCTACAGTATACAGGAGTTACAATTGAAGCTTGGAAGTGCAAAAGGATCTAAGTGCTAAAAAAATAGAAAACGTGTTTTTGCATTTTACAGGGCTATGAGTCATGGCCATGGCCAGTGATATGAAGCAGGTACCAGTGCCATCGGAACCGTTATATATATCCTAGAGCAAACGGCCCATGGTATATACACCTTTTTGAAGTAATATGTGTGAGAGACTTACATAGTTTCTGCTAAAATTTTGAATGTCTATGACTGCTGCAGTGCAAACTACATTTCACTATAAACTTGTCCTAAGTATTCATCTGATCATAGGTTATTTGTAAAAAATGTTTTTCTTTAATTCAGTCTTTTTTTTTAATAACAGAACACTTTTATTGAAAATAAACGGGAACGAAATTGAAATCGGAATTGAACGAAGTTTCCCGGTGAGTTCCTTGTAACAGTTTTGTGATTATTATTTTTTTTTTTCCAATTTTTGACAGTTTATTCATGCTATTCGTTCAGCTGATGGGAGGTACAGCAGCACCATCCTCCAAATTCAGGTGACACAACTTCCTGCGGCTTACTTGCAAGCCTCGAGATACTGCCCGAATGATAGAAAATTGAATTTTCACCCTTACCCAATTCAATACTTGGCTGTACGGCTTTGCCCACTTTTCACTGAGCCGATTTGCTAGTCTCTTAAGAAAAGCACTGTACTCCACATGTAAGGCACCATCACAAGAACAGATTAATGGAGTAAATGACCCTCTTCTGTCCTCTGCTGTCACATCATATTTCGCATGCTTTTGCTGTGAATGTGGCCTTGCAGTTGCGTCCCAATCTTGTTGAAGGGAAGAGGGGGCGTCGGTTAATTAACAATGCGGTTATCTAAAAACGCTTTCCTCTCACCTCCCCACAATCCTTCCACCACGATATCGGCGATGAGCGCAGGCCTCTCGTTTTCTGCTTCTCGTAATACTGGTTCCACTCCTACACTTCCCCAGGCTAGACTAGCGAGTTTAGCGCAATCATCCCTGTGGTTGTCATTGCCATGCTTGACAAGGCCCCGTTTTTTGATTCGGTCATATTCACATCTAAACATTTGAATTGGCCTACTGAAAAATTTGGCAGAAGGCACTTAGACCTTTTTGCACTTCCATGCTTTAATGATATGTAGACCGATGTACCCGTTATGTAAACACCTTCGTAGATTTACTGTGCTAAAGGTAAAATTATTAAATTATGCATCTATCGATTGGCATTTTACCTATAATTTTGTTCACGTTTATCTTATAAAAGCTGCAATGGGCTTTATTCGATGAAAGATTTTCCAAAACGGTGCAATATCACGGGTATTGAGTGATTGGAAGTGACCATAAGACACACATTTTCCCACTGATTTCTTCAACAGCACAAAACGCACTAACTTATTTTTCCAGTGCTGTTCCACTTTGATATTGCGAATATCATTAAAAGAAAATCACTGCCTAATTCAGCGGGGATAAATACCATAAAAATCAAGTATCAAATCAGGCAATAGAGTTGGTACTTCCTAATTATACCTCGATATTTTTCACTTTGCTCGTGATTCCGCGAAAGTGCACACGCATTTTTACTCCCTCAAAAATGCGAGTGACTGGTAATTTTTTGCTGAAATTCCACGTAGATTTCGGATCTGAAATGAAAGTAGGGTTCCCTGTGCGAGAAAAAGCAGAGTTAGTGCACACTGCGCGTGTTCGCACATGTGGTCAATAGCTCAAGGCATTTTATCCAGGATTCGATTTGCTTACATTCTGTCTATGTTTGTGGCTTCGCAAAACACAGTAGGGTTCCTGAAAATGTCATCAAAATCGGGTTTTCACTTACCTGTGATGCTGATGCGGAGGACTCTATGTAGCACCATCTGGAACCCCCAATCTGCATAATCCCCAAAAATGACATCAGACTTTTCAGGATTGGATGCATTCCGATTGCTCATTAGCAGATTCTACTATGCGCTAAATGATTTGGATGGCATGCCATGGATATATAATATAACACGTGAACGATTTTGTGGACTAAGATTACAGCCTCAAACACAACCAAAGATACTTTCACATAATCTCAGTGCTTAAAACCTTTTTCAGCAGTCTTCGAGTTGTATACTTAATACTTCTTGTATATCTCAATGATTAGCTTTGTTCCAACGAGGACAAAAGGGCGCCCTAGAGGAGCTCAGAGCTCGAAATTGCGTTCCAACAAGGTTATGTGGTTGAGAGCTCCGTGTTCCAACAGATCTTAGAGTGCCCCCAGAGCTGCTCCGGGGGTGCCCCAAGCAGCCCCACACTTTCGACGGGGCCTCATCGAGAGCTCTGAACCCTACGCATGCGCATTTTGAAATAACCTGCTACCCTTGGGTAAACTACATATCCGCGTAACCTTCTCTGAACTGTTTTCACCTTCTCTACTACGTTTGTTATCACATTTCTCTCCGAAGTGTTTCAACAAACAGAAAAGTGGGCGACCTTGGAGCTAACCCCACAGCAACTCTGGGGGTCGCTCTCGAAGTCTTGTTGGAACAAAGCTAATATTTCCCATGTTATAACATGCACTCCATGTCGTCTATTCTATACAGCTCTAATTGACAATTGTGTTAAAAATATGTTTCAGGATGAACTTGAATTTAAAGTGGCTAACTTCCTTGCAGACACTTCTGTAAGTCGCCGGAGGTCAAAGAAATGTAAAAAAGGTTCGATCAAATCTGCCTGCAAATTCAAGTGTAACCAGTAAGTGGTACTCCTCATTTAAATCTTTTAGTTAGTCCAGAATGCCTTGGAAAACTTTCTATCATAACCTAATGGCCTATAATTTTTGTCTTATGCCAATCTGAATCCAATTGATTAATTTCTAGCATAAGACCATTACTAGTTTAACGAAGTCACCCTTTCGCCAGACCACCACAAAATTGTGTTACAAAAATCAAACACGAAATTTTGTTACTAAATAGCGTTATGGTTACGTGAAATCTCTCCCGTGAAACTTGAGATGGCGCAAAGCGCTGAGTGTTAATTGTAAATTATAAGAATATAATTTTCTTTTTAGGTGTTCAGCGCTCTTTCGTTACAAATCTACGTTGACTTATCATATGAAGTCCGAGTGTGGTACTGGGGTCATCACTGCCGGTTCGAAAGTTGTTCGTAACTCGCCAGCCCTTTGCAACATCTGTAACAAGCAGCTGTCTTCTAGAACATCTCTGATGGTTCATTTACGCATCCATACTGGTAAGTAGCGAGTGAGTTAAAGTTATGTAAACATAGCTGCCTCGGTAATCAGTTGTACTTCAAATGGAGGATCAGAATTTGTTCTGATGATAACCTGTAATAAGTTATAACCGAGAAGGCTTCCAACAAATATGGTGAAGTTTACGTCTTCACAAATCCAGCAGACTTTTAGACTAATGTTTATGATGTGAGTCGCCCCAATCGCAATGAAACCAGTAATGTCTTTATAATCCCTAAAAATTTAGTTGAATTAAAATATATTCTAAGGTCCTTCTTAGGAATTAAGCACATAAATAGTTTGCGTTGAAATATTTCAGGTGAACGACCATTCGGCTGTTTGGAGTGCGGGCAAAGTTTTTCACAGAATGCTCATCTCAAGGATCACATAGCTCGTCTCCATTCCCAAGGCCCTGATCAGCTGTTCCTCTGCAGAGCGTGTAATACCACTTTCTCCGATAGAGCCACATTGCGCACCCATATGGAAGAGCATGTTGGGCAGCAACGTCCCTTTCAGTGTCAGGTGAGTGTTAAGCAGAGCAATATCTCTAATAAGGAATTTCTATTGACCCAAACAATGTACGAGTATGAGGTCTGATCAAAAAGTTCCGGAACTTTCTCAATGGCTCTTAATTGAATTTTTTGAAGTATTGTTGAATTTATCCCACAAAGTATTCTCCTTTGGCTAAGTATACACTTCTCCTACTGTCTTTTCCATTGTTCCTTACAGTCGGGGATAATACTCAGTTAGGATGCTCATCAGGCGCTCCAGCAGTTTTTATTTCAGGATGGCTTTGTTGTTCATCATGGGGTATTTCAGTTTAGGGAACAGGAAGAAGTCTGCGAGGGCCAGGTCAGGGTCTGAGGGATGACAGTCATCACGTTTTTTGAACAAAAGTCAAGAGTCAGGAGGGTGGTGTGACACGTTGTTGCTTCGACCCTTCTTACTCCGAATTTTCGGGCCAACATTCCCTGGCATGATCCGGAGAATATCTGGGGCCTATTTCATAAAGCAAAAAAGTGACAAGTTACAAGCCGATTTTATGTATAAGTTGTAAAAAATGAGTGTGCAAGTGTTTCATAGAGGTACAAGTGTAGACTTGTAATGCACTGTGAAAAATTAACAAGTGTACAGGCGAATTTGGACAAGTTACAAGTGTTTCCCCATCATTTTGAACAAGTCACTGTTTTACCGTTGTAAAAAATGGCTGATTTTTAACCTACGTCCGTTCACCTGTAAACTTGTTATTTTCCAGCCTTGTGAGTTGACAATTTTTCGGTGTGGGAATCATCTTCTGCTGAAGGATACAGACTAGAAAGAAGTATTCACTGCTATTCACTGCTGTAGAATACGCCAAAGATTTTTTTGGTCTCGAGTAAACGCTCATTTCGTAGGTATTTTTGAGCTTAACGAGAGATTTAGGATGTCTTCCGAGACCCTTGAAAGATTCAAATGGTGCGTGACCCTGTGCAATTTTTCCTGATCGGGTATTGAGGATCTCCCCATCATTGAAGAACAAAGTGAAGTGTGAAGATCATCTCGAAGTTACAGATGAAATTCCTAACCCAGCAGCATTAAGAATTGATGAACTGATTAATCATTTCCGCTGAATGAAGGAGAGAAATCCGATTATGCCAGCCATCAGAATAAGTTGAAATCAAATACACACTTTCTCCACTTTTCATTTTATAATTTGTGTCTTCCAATCATTACACCTTGCCATGTACGATAAAGATCCTTAGTAGTATTCACAGTAGTAGTATTCACCGATGGCTCTCGCCTAAATGACAGAGTAGGATGTGCCTTGTACGACGCAACCAACGGGCATTCTAGAAGTTACCGCCTCTGGAACTACGGATCTATATACTCTGCAGAAGCTTATGCCATACTACAAGCACTAATATATACAATCGAGCATAAAAATAACTGCTAAGAACTCGTCATACTGTCTGACTCCCAAAGCGTGCTGAGCAAATTGAAGAAATCAACATCAACCTCTAATCTCACATTTCTCGAAGCAGAAATCCGGAGATGCACTGTAGAGCTGAGGAAACAGGACAAATCTGTTCATTTGATCTGGATCAGAGGCCATAGAGGCATACAAGGAATTCTGGTGGACGAAAAGGCTCGCCTTTCTAGGCAAACTCCCTTGAGAATTATAACACCTCCATGCTTTCCTCATACTGATCTATGTGGAGAGTTTTTCCTCAATTTAAAGAATAAATGGAGAGAATTCCATACGAACTACCATGCTGGTCACCGTTACGTCTCACTCTTCCCCTCCCCCCTCAAGTTTGTTTAAAGATCTTCCTGCAACTACACCTACTAATTTCATCAAGACTATCACAAGGCTCAGAGCAGGTCACGCTTTGACCTGAAGATATCTGAATTCTATTCGACAATCTGACTCGGACGTATGCCTAGAATGCAACAGCGAAGCTGAAACATTGGAGCACATGTTCCTGAGCTGCCCATCGTATTCGACAGAGAGAGAAGAGCTGATTCGCAAAGTGTCAACTGCAGTCACACATCCACTTAACCTTGAAACATTACTGGCTCCATACAGCCTCTGAATCACTGCGCTCTATGATTTCCTCTCATCAACAGGCAGAAGTTTATAACTTATGTACCTACGTCATTTGAATTTGAATACAATGAGTTAAGATATATTATTTTACTAATTATCCATTATATGTTTGCCAATTAGGCTGAATGTATCTCTATACGAAGCCAATAGATAATATTTAAAAAAGTGAGCTATGTGTTAAAAATTTTTATTTGTTGCCTCAACGCATTTTTCCGAAGAGGTTTTGATATTAATGAAGCCATTCCTATGGATTCTCTTCAGCTTCGTGCCAATCGTCAAAATTTTGCCACCACTTCGTATAAATCCAGAATTCTCGGTACAATTCATACACCAGAAATCCCATGTAGGGCAACATCAAATAACCTGCTTGGGGAGTTATCTTGTAAAACTTCCACGCAACTATGCTTGCTATCACTGTCGACAGAGACATGTTCATTAAACCCCCTAATAAGGATTTCAGCCCCATCAACGTGGGGTAGTCTGCCCATAAGAACGCGATGTGAGCCAAGTACATGAACGACATGGAGCCACCGAAACCACCCGACTCCCTCCATGCTATGAAACAAGCGCACCCTGTCCCGAGACATGTGGCAGTGAATGCTGGCAGGTAAAATGCTTGTTCTGTTATGTCCCAAAATGGATGCTCAATGCTCATGTACCACACATTATCGACTCTTGTATAGTCCCGCAAGTACAAAAACCCATAAGCAGGAAGCAATTTGAGTGGAATGACATAGTGCAAATCCACCATTAGAGTGTGGTATAGTAGTTTATCGTTCAGCCGAAAACTTACAGTTTTTCATTAGTTGGCCCACCAACATTTTATGCCAAATTCAAGCCAGCTGTCTTCTCAACTATCTGAATTGTGATATAGTTTCGGTGGTGTATGAACTAAATTTTGTGTTTGAACGTATTGTTTTATTCCTCCATCAGTTCTTGAATAAATTAGGATTGTACTACTCGTGCATATGTAGGTGTATTTTGTGTTGCTTGATTGTTACTAGTAACATTGTTTACTAGATCCATCGTTATTTTAAATATACTTTTTTGTCTCTCTTATAACTATTGGTCACGAAAAACGAACCCCACTTTTGATTCCTAAGTTATGAACACTTGAATGGCTCTCAACTTAAGCATTGTGGTTGGAAGCTATCAGGCATTTCCGGATTCTATTAATCTGTAATAAAAATCCAAGTACCTTCGAAATTGTTAGAGATGGCTTGAGAAGAATAGCTAGGATTAGCTGTATGTCTCAGACGGTCGTACTATATGGCTAGGTTGTATACACTCGCAATTCGAATGGAAGTGTAGAGTCCATAGAAGCCGCTGCGTCGCCTCGCAATGGACACATTCGTACAACAGAAGCGCATGCCGGGTTGTCTCTTCTTATGGACCTCATGGAGTTCGGAGGGAGGCTTGCAGTTCCAACAGAAACTACTACCACCCTACTTACTTGACTTGACTTAATTCCGTTAACTCCTATTGGAGCATAGGGCATCCACGAGTGAATTCCATTCGTTCCGTCCTGCAGCAACCCTCCTTGCTTCCTGCCAAGTTTTGCCAGCCCGGCCCAATTCCTTCTCCACGGATCTGCGCCACGTCTCTCTGGGTCTACCTCTTCTTCTTGCTCCCTGGGGATTCCATTGTAAGGCAGCTTTCTCTATGGCCCCATCTGGTTTCCTGAGAGTGTGCCCTATCCATTTCCATTTCCTTCGCCTTATTTCCAGTCGGATCGGAAGCTGGCCGGTGTCTCTCCATAGATCTTCATTCGATATTCGCTCCGGCCACCAAATCCCCAGTATTCTGCGTAAGCAACGGTTAACGAAGGTCTGGAGCGGGCGGGTGGTTGTTTCCGTGACTTTCCACGTTTCACTGCCATAAAGCAGGACCGATTTCACGTTGGAATTGAACAGCCGTACCTTCGTACCTTCGAAGGTACGGACTACCACCCTAGGGGTAGTACTATTCCAATTGAAGTGTAACAAGGAGGTGATGAAAATAGAGTAGTTACCCCTTAAAAGGGTAGAGGCAATTTCTCTAAAACTAATTTCTTAACTTTCGCGTTTAGAGAAAGTGATATCCCGCAGATAAAGAACCTAATATGCCATGTACCGGAATGTATAGATAACCTTCAGTGCTACTGTAAAGTCATACATGTTGCTTCTGTTCGATACCTAGGCGTGGAAGTTGATCAGAACCTAAGATGGGACAAACACCTGAAAAAAGTGACATCCTCGATCCATGTGTGTAGCTAGCTGAGAAACTTTTTAGATATTGATAGATGTAGAATGGTATACTATGCGCTCATTCAGTCGCTTATGGTCTATGGTGCATCTGGTTGGGGAGGATGTTGCGCATCCCTTCTTGATAAGTTATTCCTGACTCAGAAGCTCTTAATCAAAGTCTTACTTTAAAAAAGGACAAGATATTCGACAGAAGCTCTCTTTAAAGAGTTTGCAGTACTCAAATTGGGAGAGCTAATTGACAAGATAACTATAATTAAAATATACAAGGATTTACATAGTAACCACCTGAAATTTTTAGATGAGGGAAAAACAAGAAGTTGTGGACAATTTCTTTCAAAACTGCCTTTCCGTATGATTACCGGGTAGCAAAACTGTTCAATGCCCTACCGCATGAGCTCCGCTCTATTTTTAAAATTGTAAAGTTCAAAAAAGAACTGAAAAAACATATAATAATGAGGCAATCGAGACCCATTAGATAATATTGAAACTTTAAGATGGTAACTCAATAGTTCCCCTGCTACACCCAGAGGTTATCCTGAGAGCTAACAGCCCAGGAACTATCCCCAGATGTGGCAATTTTAAGAATAGAGTATTAGGAACTACCCATATCCACCGCAAGTGCTGGAAGTTTTGATGACCAACTGGATGAAAATTCTCCAAAAAACTATTTTCAACTCCACCCACCCTGTACTCAAAGCAACTACCGTCGTCATGGGGGAATGTGAAAACATTCATTATTTATATAAAAGATGATAGGAAAGGTGAAGGTCCAAAAATTAACATGGCCTTTTCCTTATAAACCACAAATATACCACATTATTTAAGCTCTTTGCAAGAATATTAGCTAAAAGTTTATTGTCTTGGATGGATATTTACATCGTACTTGTTAATATCGATATTCCGTATATCCATTCTTGTTTATGCCTGTCACATCCTGTTGTCAGGTGCTTGCATGCAGTCACCGGTGTTGTGAGGATAAAGGAGAACCAACCACTGGTGGCAATTTTAATCAACTTCCGCCAGGTGGCTCGCTTGGTCAATCATGGCCTGTTCTAGGTTAACCTTAAGTAGAAACTGTAGACAAGGAGTCAGCCATAGATTTGTCACATTCAATATAGATCCATAGATTCACTCTATAAGGTAGCCCAATTTCAATGGTGAATTTTCAACAATATGAGGAGGGCTTTTTCCTGTGGAGGGTGTGTTGCAGGGCAATTAATTTCCCACCAGGTTATTAATTTTGTTCTTAAAAGATCTGAAGGCAAACTTGAAGAACATTGTCTGTCAGAGTGTACCTGATCCCGTTTGTGAGCTGATGGTCCTGTTGTTTGTGTACGATTTAGCCGCATTCACTTCCCGATGCTAAAAAGAGGCTCAGCGCTCTGATGGGATTCTCCAAAGAGAATCATCTGTGTATCACTGCCAAGAAATCAGACATATCAGTTTTTAACAAAGGATGTTGTGCTGCAAAGGGAAGAATAATCATGTGTGGAGCAGATGAGTTCAAGCCAGTTTCCTTGTGCCAACACATTGGTTTGAGATTTTCTAGAATTTAATACGTAGAGGACATTAGTGCCGATGTGTTTCTCCAGAACCAACGGGGATCCCTTGGCACCTTCTGAGGCTTGAGGTTCACTGTCTTCCCCTAATGGCCACCATCCTTAAGTGAGCTCCGGGCTTCTCATATTGAGTTCACAATAACGATGGTAAATGGCTAACAATATGCCTCTGGGAAATCAGTGCTTCTCGCTATTCCAAAGAACTCAATTACTATAGCTAGCTGGTGTAAACAGATGGGAATGGCCTATGATTCATTTCATGCAGACTATCGGAACATTGTTCATTATTCGGAATGCTTGGAAGTCCTGTGTCAAACGTGCTCTAATCCAAAACTTACAGGTTGGGAAACCAGCAACTTTCTAAAATCAACTGGGTATGTCATCCATGCAAATGTAGAATGTCTCAACAACCCCTAATCCTCTGACATTCACATGTACTGTAGCTATTTGAACTCATGGCAGTGCAATATGGCCACCCAATTGACATTTGTCTTGAAAGGGAAGGTCCGGTGAAATACATGTAATGACAAAATTCTGGAATTCGCATTTTATCAGTTTTTTACAAATTAACTTATACAATGAATGTTGAAATTTCAGACTTGTCGGAAGAGGTACCAATCCCAAGACCGGTTGTCATCCCATATATGCAATGGCAAAAACGGAGAAGGGCAGGGGTCGGGGAGTGGTGTAACGGAGGCGAACGGGCTGGTGCCTGCGGGTGGTAAACGAGGCCTTACTTGTGCGGCCTGTGGGTTTTTGGCTTCAACCAGATCAGACCTCAGGGATCACCTGGCACGCCATCCGCTCCCTGTGACTTGCCCAGAATGTGCAGAGAAGTTTGATTCCCTCGCGGCTTGGAGGAAGCATAACCGCCGTTATCACAGGTAATGTTCTATATCGCATAAAGTAGTGTGCTCATTAACTTAGACATATTAGAGAGTTCTTGTTTTTCTCTGCATTGTAGTACTTGATTCCAAAAATGGATTTTACTGGGGAGGAAAACTGTAAATCCTGATATTAATCATTGATGTTAGATTTCACCATCCTTGTTTGGGATAAATCATTGATCAAACCGATTTCATATATATATATATATATATATATATATATATATATATATCACATTTTTTTGTATATATATATATATATTATTTGCAAATGAGGTAATTTTTAAATAAAAACAAAACATGGATAATAAAACCTTTATTCTCCATCTGTTCTACTTAAGGTTTTTGTTTAAAAATACCAACATTTTAATTCTGTCTGGGTCCAGACGAGTTCTCTTCTGGTCGCAGATGTTTCCTGCCGTACTAAAAAGTCTCTCGCTAAAAACAGTAGAAGGAGGCACACACAGATATTTTACAGCTAATTTTCTCAGTCTTGAGAGGGGACTAGAAAACCAGTACGACCCTAACTTTTCAGCTTGTTTTGGATCCAATAGCCAAATAAATAAATAAATTTTAAAGATTAATTCTTATTACAAATTCTAAATTTCAGATTTATATTTTCATTCAAGGCTTTAGTTAATTTGATTTGTGCAAATACAAAATTTGATATTTTTTTGTTATCTATCAAGTATCAATTAATAGGCAACTTTTATTGCCTAGGATTGATTTCTTTCTGAATAAAACAAGTTAAGCAGACTGACTTGGTTTTTTAGTTTTTCGTCGGTAACTGTAAGGTATTTCCAAATAAGACTGGCTCTAGGCTTTTATACTTGGAAAACATAGCTTTGTCTAATGCTTCTGTTGTCACAAACAAAATAACACAAGCCTACTTGTAAACAAAGTTATAATTGTAAGTTGTGTTTTGGACAATTCATGTTTCGCAACTGCTAACTTCACACAACGGTTGCACGGTACAACCATCTTCGTTGTTAGATGGTTGCAATAGTACCGTAGTGTAATGAAACGCCCATCACCGGGCGGTATCGGTATCGGCTTTAGGCCGCCACACACGTAACGTATACATGACAGGTAAACCTGCGCATGTTTACCTGTCATGTATACCTGTGCAAACTATAGTCCACACACGTAACGTTATACCGTACGTTTAGCTCAGTTGAGAGATGGCGAGCCAACAAGATGAAGATTATATGATAGCTTTAGTCGGATTGTGTGTGGTTTTAAACAGTAAGAAGCAGAAGGTTGGAAAAGATAGGAAACACTTAAATAAAACTTACAATGTTGAGAGAATATTTCGCCGTGTCGGCGTCGTCAGCTCTAGTCTGACTAGAGGTAGACTAGAGCTGACGACGCCGACACGGCGAAATATTCTCTCAATTTTGTAAGTTTTATTCAAGTGTTTCCTATCTTTTCCAACCTTCTGTAATACCTCAAAATAATATTACACGCGAGTGTTTTTATCCTTCATTAAAACGTATAACTGACGACTGCGCAGGTACAAGATACCAAATCTCCGTTCCTGTCAGGTGCGCAGGTCGCTTCGCCTGTGCACTTTCGCCTGCAGCGACTGGCACACACGCTCCGGTTTG
The DNA here is from genome assembly GCA_030762985.1 of Adelphocoris suturalis. Lineage (NCBI taxonomy): Eukaryota > Metazoa > Arthropoda > Insecta > Hemiptera > Miridae > Adelphocoris > Adelphocoris suturalis. Next base: position 36,019,908 of record CM061041.1, read on the forward strand.
CCTGCGCAGGTGACCTGATTACCTGTCATGTATACCGTTACGTGTGTGGCCGGCCTTAGGCGATCGATTCTCGATACCGATACCAATGCCTAAGAATCGGTGGTATCGAGAATCGGTATCGGGAATCGACTCATCCCTAATATATATATATATATATATATATATATATATATATATATATATATATTTTATATTTTTTTTTAAAGAAAACTCGTTTATGTTCCTTATTGCTACTTTGCTAAATATTATATTTCCTAAATCAATAAAATTCAGCAGAATGGGATGGGTCACAAAGTTAGCGATGGGTATTTTCAGTTGAAACTTTTAAAACAGGCTCTTTTTTTTTATGTCTAATTAGGATGTTGCTTGATGATCTCTATTCTTATCTCGACTCCGTACCATTATATTATGCGACCTACGCTAACTTTCCAGATGCAGTATGCGATCTACACTCTCTGCCGTGTGACCTACGGTTATTTTCTTGCTTTTCAATGAGAGCTGTTGTTTTATCTGATGCCCTTTCACCTCAAGTTCGTTATCTACCTCAACCCTTCTACTTTCCTCTTTCCTCAAGCCACCAAGGGGTTTCAAATCAACGAAACTACGGTACACGTGGACAAGGCCCGTGGGTGTTTGGCATGTGTTGTAGGCGGGGGGGGGGGGGGGGGGGGGGGGGGGGATTTGGAACGGAGGTCTTTTATAGATGACAAATGGGACAGGGCGACGCTGCTTCCTATCATTAAAAACGAAATTGAAGTGGGATCAGTGATTCTATCGGACCAATGGCGTGCTTACACAACCCTGAACGCCGAGGGTTACACCCACAAAACGGTGAACCACTCTCAGAATTTTATCGATCCGTCCACTGGAGCTCAAACTCAAACCATAGAATGTCTATGGCGGCATGTAAAAACGCGGTATAACATTAAAGTCAACGGAGCAAGAAACATGTAGCATAGATCAAGGCTCGAGGGTAGGTCGCATACTATAATGGTAACCTCGACTCAATTCCACTTGAAAAGAATAAAATCCATGCTTGTGTGGAGTGCGTTCACGCATTTGAAATCATCAATCCTGATTCCTTCCCAATTCAATCTTGACTTTCTGCTTGAAGGACTGTTACAGCTCTCTAGGAATGCAGCTCAAAAAGTTGAAAATTGATATTTCTGTGAACTTTTTACAGGGCATGATCCCAACATAATATGTTTTGTTTCCTCTAACAGTCTCAACATAATGTCGCATTTTTACCTGATCATTCTTGAACATTTTGGTTATTCGTCAAGATGCTATATTATTATAATAGAGTCTTAAGGAAATATTCATTAGGTTGATCTATGCATTAGTATACTAATTGGATCTTGTTTGTGATGAAATATTCACAGGTCGAGGCTTAGCAAATGTTCGTTTTGTGGGAGGACCTTTCCGTCGGAATACGATGTGAGGGTTCATGAGAGATCACACACCGGAGAGCGCCCTTATCGCTGCACATTCTGTGGCAGGTAACGCATTATGTTTCGGAAATTGATTTCAATTTATTATTGCCGCATGCATTGTTTTTTTCACTGTCCGATATTTCGTTTTCAGAGGGTTTGCCCGCAAATCCATTCTAGATGTTCACACGACTCTTCACACTGGAAGACGTGATTATGTTTGTTCGGATTGCGGTTCAGCTTTCAACCGCAAGAGCAAACTGGATGTACATCGTGCTGAACATACTGACAGTCACGTACAGTGCCAGGTGAGCATTTTCACTCTTTATTCAGTTTCTGTATTCGTAGTTATGAGGGGGAATCAAATATAAACGAGACTTATTTTTGAAAAATTTATTTTGAGTTTAAACACACAAACAAACATAGTTCATTTTTCTACATAATCTACTGATTTGGAAACACATTTTTCCCACCGTAGAGGTAATTTTTTAATTCCATCCACGTAAAAAGAGTCAGGTCATGTTTGTAGCAAATGCTTCAACCTCATCATCACTGCTGAATCTTTGCCCTCCCAAAGCTTCCTTGAGAGGACCAAACACATGGAAGTCGCAGGGAGACAGATCTGGACAGTATGGAGGGCGTTCCAGTGTCTCCCATAACTTATTCCAACCTCAATTGCAATATCCGAAGTTGTATCATGAAATTCCCAACTGAACCAAGTTTTCCCAATTGAATATATACATATATATTATTGTAACGTAGAAGTAATAGGTACCTACTACATACAGAATACCTATTACCTGTAAGTATTACATACACGTGTAACACTTCTGTAAAATGACTATTTTAGTAGTACCGCAATATTAGTTTTAGATTATGGCAATAATATGTATCTTTATTCGAAACTTGGAGGCTGTATAATTCACCTGGATCAATTTTCAGGAAAATATAAAAAACACAAAGCAATTTTCTCAGTAGTAAATCTTATAAATATTTATATTTTTTCGAATTGAAACAATAATTTTTCTTTTCTATAAGTATGATGGGTGTGGTTTTGTGATGGAGGTGATGTTTCTATTGGAAGTCGATGCGCCATTGCTTTCATGCTTGGATGCTGCAAACTGTGTGGTATGTAACCATCTGCACATCGTGCGTTCCTTAAGACAAAGAATGACAACCTTCACCAATTTTTCGACGCCCCTACTGCCAACCTATGTAGCTGTATGGCCCATATTCTCGTGACGTCACGCCTCAGCCTGCATGGAGTTGGTTTGAGTGTCCGCCATGTAGTGTCACATTAATGGTAGCAACCTTGTCATTCCTCAACAGTTTTGCTTTGCAAAAGCACATTCGTGTACGCTTCTGACGATGTTGTAGTAGTACAAAGTGGCAATCGCAACTAACGTTGAATGTTGCAGTGATACAAAATAGTTAGTAAATCTAACTGTAATAATCATGCCTAGCTGTGCGGTTGTTGGTTGTGCCCAACGATACCGATCTGGTGAACGAGTGCGGTTATTTGGTTTACCTAGTGTTATAGTTAACCAGTGTCAAAGAACTAAGAACTTTCTAGTAAGAGTAAGAGAAGACTTTTGTGGCTGTCTCGGATCAATCGGAACTGGGGACGAAGAAAATTATCCTATCTCTATAATGACTTGAACGTGCCGACCGTACAAGAACTGATAAAAAGCTCATACAAAAGCTTGAACAACAAAATGATCAACCACGAAAATACACTCGTATCCTCCATCCCTCTTAACGTCCCTCCTCCACCCAAACGAAGAAGATTAAAACGAAAAAGGCCACAGGACTTCTTGAACGACTGATCAATCACTTGAGTTACCATTGTTATACTGCACCTATATGTTACCTTGTTATCATTAATATCCAAACATTTATCCTAACCATTCATGTATATGAAGTAATAATATAATAAGTAACTGTGTTACTTTAAACTGGTATAGGGCAGTCACGGGGCTGTACCTACAAGTCATGTACCTACCACATTAATCAGGCTGCGTCAATACTGACAATAAAGTTTAATTATTGAAAAAAAAAAAAAATCTCTATATCAAAGTCTGCCAGCGACATTTCATCAATGGTGAGTAAAACGAACTACTATCTACTGTGCCTAAGCATTCCTAGTAGAAACTGTTGATGTTCCTAGTTAGTCTTAGTTATGACAATTATCTCCTCAAATCGCTGACGTTTGTATCTACCTAGGTATGACATTAATTCGTGGTAATAGTTACACACGCCAACGTGTGGTGTTTTGTTTAGAATGACCAAATATTGTACATGATGGTTTTCGCAAAGTGCTCTGTCTCACCAATCAAAATTTTATTGCATAGCTACCAAGTTATTTTATGATTCTAGTTAAAAACTATGTAGGGTAGGTACCTTTCTAATGAATCTAGGTAGGTACCTACTCATAGGTCGTCACCTGACAATAACTTAACGTAGTTCTCATAAAACTTACCAGTTCCATACTAAAAATAATACTTATTGAAAAATTTTGATCGGAAATATTGACTAGGAAGGGTAACACTAGGTTATTCAGTACGTCAACTGCGTCAGTACCGTCAACTAATGGCGCATTTTCGTATAGTTTACTCGTCACCATGACAACAAGGTGAAATAACTTCGAATTTTCATTGCCTCGATGTAAGGATGCGCTGGTGTCCAAGTCTCGAGAATATCACCCATAGGAAAACTCTCAGGGTGGTGTTATTTTGGGCCCCAAGCACAGAAGCCTGGTGGCTTATTGTACTTTTCTGAGAGTTTTGCCTTTAATCAAAGAGATTCAGCCCTCTGGTTAGGGATGTGAGTCCTTTGATTAATTGTTCGTTTCGAATAGACATAATTGGGGTTTGTTCCCCAAAGACTTCAAATCTGCAATAGGTGAGTGCAGGGCTGTTTCGTCTGTCTCCTCGCATGGTCTGCACAGGGTTGAGTTTTGTGTCACCCCTCTGTGGTGTAGGTGGAAACGTAGTGGTGCAAAGCCGGTTATAAGGCTGACTATTGTTTCATGTTCCCTACGGTTTTTCCTGAGAAGTCCCTCAGTAAGTTTGGTGTTGGGTTTGGCCACCATGAGCCTCCTGTGGACATGTCCCTCAATATTGGACCATCTTCTTGTGGTCTGTTGGTCAACTCACAGCTGCCAACCCATAGAAAACATTATTCCCAATGTTATTTGTGTATTCTGAAGAGAAAATTAGGCGCCTAGTTAAGAATAATTGAAATTAGATTAGAAAATCAACTATAAATCATGAGAAAAACAAGGTTTTTGCACTTTCACATCTGCCTATATTCATGTCACGAGGAGAAACCTTTTGACACTCCATTTATTATTATATTCTTAAAAGAGGAAGTTGGGAAAAAATCTTCCTTCAATTCCTTTAAATTGTCCATTGTCATTAAGGAAACCATTATTTCTGAGTGATTATCAATGAATGATCTATCAACCCCTAGTTCTCATCAGCACCCTATTTCATTGCTATGTATGTGCCCTTGAATTGCTTCCATGCTTTGAAATTAATTCATTTGTTTTTACCTTATTTTCAAGGGTTCCTATAGCTCATTTCTGTGGCATCCTCCTATGTCAAGTGATTTGAAATTTTTTCTAGACTTGCCAGAAAACCTTCAAGTGCAAAGCGTACCTCACGACTCACCTCAAAACCCACGAAAGGGACTCGACGAGCGTGTCCTGCGCAGATTGCGGTCGCTCCTTCACCTCACGCCGCGGCCTGCGCTCGCACTTGTCGAAAGGGGCGTGTCCCTCCACAACGCCCCCCTCCCCTGGCCTCCTGCCCAATCAAACTCCCCCTCCCTCTACATCGACCAATCAGCTGCTCAGTCCTCCCGTACCCAGCATCCCCCTCCTCACAACCCCACCTCCACTTCTTCCCCTTATCGTTTCCCCTCTCTTCATGTCCAAACTGGTGAACCTGCCACCATCTGATCCAAAACAGGTCAGTTAAAATCAATTTTACACTAGTCAAATTAGGAACATGTTGTATTGCTGTTTTCTCCTTTTACTTTATTAATTTATTTTAATCACCAATGAGTTACATTTTATTTGATCTAGACTCTTCGTCAATCAATCAAACCACAATCAAAGCAATGATTTAATCATGTTGTTCACTAAACTTTTCAATTCCCATTATGAGATTTTCCAAATAAGAGTCATATCAAAAAGGGATTATCTACAATATTAGAAACTAAGTCACATTAGCTCTGACTACATTACCATCGGAATCCTCAATCGTAATTTATATGTATAGCTAGTAGCTCCGGCTCGCTTTGCTCGCCTCCACATCCAGCCGGGGGGCTTGCCCATTAAGTTACATGCGATAATCTTTAACCCCCCATTCAGGTGTATTACAATTGAAACATGTTGGGGATGGTGCTCGCTTCGCTCGCAAACGGAAGATCTCTAAGGGTAGATTTAACGTTTGTATTTATGGTAGCTGGAATTGAACCCCCCCCCAGGTCGTGGACTTTCGTTGGAGCCCACACACAGATTTTCCAGTTTGTCTACCCTCCAACCTTCACAACCACCCCTTACTCAGCAGGGGTTGGGCAATATTTTGTGCTGGAAGTTGCTGGTCGTATTAAAAAAAGAATCGCGCAAATCGGTCAATCCGTTCAAAACTCATGGAGGTACATACATACAGACACTTAATTAATATAAAGATTTATATACATTCAACCACATACTAATGTTGTCTTTTCACTTGAAGAAATGTTGAGAAAACATTCAATCAGCTGTTTCTTCTGACCTTCAAAACACTGTTGAAATTATTTGTGAAATTGATATCGCCAACCGTGAAAACTAGTTTTGCCACACTGTTAACATGTTTCCAACAAAAATATGATTTGAAATATTAAACTCATACACAGTTGTTACAGAGCCCATATTTCTTGGAATACATTGCAATGGATTTGACAAATTGTAAGAGAAAAACTCATTAAATAAATAAAATTAAAGAAATTAATTCAATTGATTAGTAAATTAAATTAATTAAAAAATTAATTAATTAAGTTAAACTCAGAAAAAAATTCACGGAAATTCGTTTCTGGGCATTTAAAATTGAACCACGAGTTTTAAAACTTTTTCTTATCATATAATAATATGTGGTTATGTACCATTGAGTATGTACCTTCCACTCAGTAGAGATTAGGTCCTTGAGAACGGAATTAAAAAATGAGGAATCGTGTTGAAAATAAAAATAATCACGCATCACATAAGAAGGGACGAGTTCAAGGAAAATGAGATTTGTGCATAAAAATGGGCTCAACTAAAAAGAAAAACGCACGAATCTCTGAAAAAAATGTAATTTCGAAAACTTAGTGTTCCAAAAATTTGAACGGTTTATTAATTATCTGAGAATAGCAAAAATTGGTAGGTACTATATTGATTATTTTATAGCTGGAACATCCATAGATTTAAAATTGTGCCTAAATTCAAGAATAGTGTGATCAAAGATTTTAAAATTATCGTGATGAAGGAGCTCTTTGTTTTTAAATTTGTATCTAGTAAGTAATAATTGAAAAAGAAAAAGATTTGTAATTAATAATAGGTTTCTCAAAAAATGGTTAACGCTTTCTCGCCCACTTCCAGTAATCCGTTAGGTACCTACCTCTAATGTTGAACCTTCTAGGAAAGCCCTCGTTGAATTAATTTGGTTAATGTTTACCCCCTTATGCCTGGTACATTGGTTGTTTGGTTAAACACTGGGAAGGCTGCTGGAAGCAGAGCCTGCAATTATGGAGGTTGACCACGAGCAGCCAATATCTTCTTCCTCTTTTCCGGCGCTACAGCCCGATGTGGGCTTTGGCTTCCCTAGTGATATCTTTTCAAGCTGGTCGGTCAAGAGCTTTCGTCCACCATCTTTCCACCCCAATAATTCGGATACCCTCAGTAATTTCATCTATCCAGCTCTTCCTCGGTCTGCCACGTCTTCGTGTTCCTGGCACTTCTTCTGTACACACTTTCTTTGGCATCCTTCCTTCTTCCATCCGTAACACATGCCCGAGCCAGCAAAGCCTTCGGGACTTTTGGGCGCTCAATGTCTTCGTGTTCAATCAGCTCATTGAGTTCCCAGTTTCACCTCATCCTCACCGGTCCAAATGTCTACCTCAGAACCCTTCTTTCAAATACTCTGAGGGAATTTTCATTTGCAGAGCTCAACACCCAGGTTTCTGGTCCTTAGCAAACAATGGGGCGTATCTGGGCTTTATATGACAGTTTTGTTTTCCTGGTCAAAAAATTAGATTCCATCTTTCCACCCCAATAATTCGGATACCCACAGTAATTTCATCTGGGCGCATAAGCGAAGCTCCCCATCGACGAGTTTTTATACGTGAAGCTCCCCGCTTACTTTCTCTTTGTGTATGCGAAGCTCCCCGGCTCCATTCTTCTCATGTACGCGAAGCTCCCCTCCTCCTTTCTCTTCATGTACGCGAAGATCCCCGTCACCTATATACGAAAGTCACCTAATGCAGTAACCTAGATTTTAGGCATTAACAAAAGTCAAAATGCTTATTTGATAAACTTTGATTCAGGCATCATCTAGGAGAAGAAAAGAAGAAGGAGAGGGAGAATTATCCATATCTACCACACCTCCTTACGAAAAAAGCGAGAAAAAATAAAAGAGAAAGCAGGTGGAGGCGGGGAGCCACCCCCACCCGCCATGGCGGCTGCCCATGCCAGAAACACAACGTTAAAGACCATCGACTCAACAGCCATTGACCGCCGTCACCGGTGCTAAAAAAAAGATTCTACACTATAAAGTTCAGTAATCAATAAAATTCTCTTCAATTTCATCTTAAATAAACTTCATGGTAGATCAGGGTAGATCATAAGGGGCGAACAAAATATCATACATGAATAATTTTAGTATATTAAAACAAAATTAATTTAATAATGTCACAGAATAATTCGTGAGCGTCGTCAATAAGGGGAATTACATAAAAATGAACATCGAAATGGTCAGCCTTCCGTTAAACATTATTTTGGAGCAACCTATTCGCAATGTCGCTTTCTACAGCTGGGGAATGGTCGTGGTCGTGACTGTCAACCACATCCACAATCTGCCTTTCCATTGTCTTTACTGCGCACTCACACTTCCTCACACTACACACCCACCTACTCATTTCTTTTGCCAACGGTTTTTGGAAATAAAATTTAAAACTGTCCACCAATAGCACATCGCGACCGCGACGAGTACCGGATGCTACAAACTTGGATACGTTCATGTTGGTCGATGATCACTGAGAGCCAGTTCGTTCAAATCACTGATAAGGCTTGAAACGCCTCGAAAGGGGAAGAAAGTTCGACGGGGAGCATCACGTACACCCATTCTCTCGGCACGGGACGCTTCGCGTATGCCTGCTAGAACTTGCCGGGGAGCACCGAGTACAGCGTAAATGACTTTCACTTCGGACGGGGAGCTTCGAGTGGTCACCCTTTCATCTATCCAGCTCTTCCTCGGTCTGCCACATCTTCGTTTGCCTGGCACTTCTTCTTTACACACTTGGCATCCTACCTTCTTCCATCCTCAACACATGTCCAAGCCAGCAAAGCCTTTGGGACTTTTGGGCGCTCAATGTCTTTGTGTTCAATAAGCTCATCGAGTTCCCAGTTTCACTATCCTCCACGTTCCTCCGTCATTAACCGGTCCAAATGTCTACCTCAGAACCCTTCTATCAAATACTCTGAGGGATTTTTCATCTGTGGTGCTCAACACCCATTCTGCTCCGTAGCAAACAATGGGGTGTATCTGGGCTTTATATGACAGTTTTGTTTTCCTAGTCAGAAGGTTAGATATGAACAGATTTGCAGGACAAGCATGCTCTGTTTGCTGTCATTATTCTATTTATAATTTCTGGGCAAATCAAGCTCCCACTGTTTATTGTAACACCCATGTATTTAAATTCAGTCGCCTTCAAAATCATAAGGTCCAATTTTCAAGTTACCTGCTCGGTGTGTTTCTGATGTGAATAATTCTGGATACTTTGTATATTCTTCTTTGACGAATAGCCCCAGCTTTTTTCTCTCTTGTTCTAATTCAACAAACTTTTCCTAAACGGCTTCTTCTGTCCCCCCCAAAATCGCCAGGACATCTGCCTACCCCAATATTTGGCTGGATCGTGAGAAACACTGAGAAGGCCGCTGGAAACAGAGCCTGCAATTATGGAGGTTGTCCACGAGCAGCCAATATACCAGACATAAAGCGGTACAAATGGATTAAAAGAAAACAGGTGAAATTTTCCATTGTAGATTTACCCTTTTTGAGGTGGCTGATTCAAAGTCTTCCCATGATTACCACCCCCACTTATTACTCAGAGAATTAGTTTTCTAACTTTTCAGTTGATACTTTCTAAACCTGTTTAGTTCTTGGAATTAAAGTCTTCAATTCTCTAGCTTTGAAACTATTGGAAATTGCACAAATGGTGGGAATTAAGATTCTTATTTCGTTGTCGTTCGAAATTCATAGCGTGGTTGGTTACAAAATTAATTAAGAGCTCTATCTGGTGCTGCTAACACTAGTAATTTAACTATTTAGTCATTCTTATTGCACTAATATAAAATTGATTCTCATGTTTCATACGATCAGCAATTTACGTAACAGTTCAACTGTTACTGTTCAACATTTCAACTGCAACAGTTCATGTCTCATACAATCAGCAATTTACGTAACAGTTCAACTATAAACTTTTGTTTGTTTTTTAATTGAACTTTGTTTTAACTGTTGAATCATTTCAAAAAACAATATATTGTTAGTATTTTTAGATTACGTAGAGCGGCTTCAAAAATTATTATATTTAAGCGAAGTAAATACAAGAAATAAAGGTTAGCATGAACACCGAGATAAGATAAGTTTCGACTGCATTATAATTTAGTCCTTCGTTATTAGAGTAGGAGAAACTTCATAATGGTCTGAGTTTGTTCTATGAAATAGTATCGACTTATAATCAAAATTATGCTAGTCTAGTTTTTTATCTAATGATCGCTTATTGATATCGCTAAACATGCATCGTTTGTTTAATTTTAATTTCATCGTAAAAGAAAAATCACATTCAGGGTAGTTAGTAAACTTTAAAAGTTACAAATTAATCTAATTGATTGAATAATAAAATTCGTAATAGGGTTTCGCATTTTAAAAATGCAGTACCTCTACCACTGGACAATTGTAAAATTTTCTAAAATACCAATCATGTTATTTGATTTAAAAATATATAACTATATATTTATGCTAGAAAATTAAACTTTATTATATTATTTGAGGAAAAAAATATCAATATGAACTGTTATCGAATGATTGAGAAAATATTAAATTCAGAGAATTTATCAGAGTATTTGAATTAGACTATTGTGTAACGCTAGTGATATTATGAGAATAATTCTATTTGAGTACAAGTACCTACACATTATTTAGAATGTAAGAATTGATAGGCTTGAAAAAAATAAAAGTTCCTTTCCAAAGAAAACAAAATTTAATACGATTGGTATGATCATACTCCTAGGATTAATAAAACGATGAATATAATATTAGTGAGAAAATGATAAATATAAATACGGAATTATCAATCTATTGTAATAGAGCTTATGATTAAAGGAAATATAACGATGAATATTTGCTTTTTTAGCTAGTAAATATACGAATAACCCTAATTTTCCAAATTAGTGGGGAAAAAAAAACGAATCAAGTTTGAGCGAAAAAGTTAAAAAAATTGTATATTGTCTAGTCAAAAAATATGAAATTAGGATCTAAAGCTTGCATGGATGCTACACTACTGCTGTATCCATGATGCTTAGGAATGACTGCCATTTTGATTTTCTTGATTTCAAGGTTATGTTTAGGTTATATATGATTGTAGTAGGTAATGAAATGTATTGGCTCGGAATTGTGTTGATGAATGTAATTATTTTACGGAGCTCATTTAATTTGGACAAAGCATAAGTTTTTGATAATTAGGTTTCTACCTACTAGTTATCCATTTTGGCTCCTATTGAAAAAATACCTACCTGTGACCCTAGGCTGTATTCATTTTTATGGATTCTTGTTAGTAATGGTTTCTAGTCAATAGTATTCAAATTCCTTATAAAAAATTTTTAAATTTGTTCATCACTACGAAATTGAAACAATTAATCGAACAGAAGGTAAATTAAAAATTTTTATTGACAATTAATTATACATAAATACAGTAAAATTACAGGAAATCTATATAAATCATTTTCACACACAATTTCCTTCCTCATGGAACCAGATTTTTTAAATGAAAATCAATTAGGCATCAACTGTGTTGAGCTTTGTATGCTTCATTCATAAGGAATTTTGAATATTTAGTTTTAAACTTCAAATTTAATTTATATTCCTAAACAATACATGTCTGATTTTTTGTTCATAAATGTATGTAAATTGTCGTTTTAACTTGGGAGTCTAAAAAGAATAACCTGTTTTTGACGATTTTGAAATAGGAAAAAAATAGCTGGCTGTATTTTGCTTGGTGGAATTATTCGTTAATATGATGTGATGTTTAGGTACGCTTATTCGAAGAATGAAAAGTTGATCGAAAATGACACGAATTGTTGAGTTTTACGTTAAAAAAAAAAAAACAATATAATTTAGAGAAATGTAAAACTTGGTGTGCCACTGATGTCATTTCATTACCTAATCATTGTTAAAAACCTGTTAATACTTACCTGTGATCGTGAGCTGCACCAAAGTTTGTGTTTCTCAATACCGTTACCTGTGAAGACAATTGTTAAGATATCTATTGTTATATAAAGAAATTTTAATGGAAGGCCTTGTTCATGATATTGTTTAAAGGAAAGAAAATTTTATTAGCAAAAAAAAAATCACTATACGAAAGATGTGATGTGATTATACGTATTGTAACGTTGAAAGAAGGAATTATAATACTCTTACGATGAGTTATTTCAGCTGTTTTCATGGACCCTCTTGTCTTTTAATTCGGTGACAATCTGTCAATCAAGGTGGTGATCACTGTTGAAGATGGTGATCCGGCAAACTAAGTACAATACTACGAAGAAGTAGTGTCCTAAAACTCAGATATGTGAAATAATAAAAATAAGGCTCTAATCGACCAAATAGAGCCTGTGTGCGAAAGAACGGATATTTTTCGATCGAGTTGAAGGCTAGTAAAGCTAGACGGCAGAGGCGGACTTCAGATAGGACATTCGGTTTCTACGCAATTTGAAACGTAAAATAACCAAGTTTGAGGGGTGTTCAAAAAACCTACCCGCTACATCAGCATTATTAGTAGATAATGGGGTATTAAAAAAAAAAAAAAAACTATTATTATTTACTTCACCAGTATTCGAGTAATTTTGATGTGCCCAGTAGTGTTACATTAGAGAGTTATAGCAAACCACAAACGGGGCCCGTTAGACCCTCGCATGGATACTATAGCAACGGGCCCCGTGACCTTGACGCGGTTTAGGAAACGGTAGACGTCAAACTGAAGCAACTTTACCGGGGGCCGGTAGAGATCACTGCGTATGCCCAGCAAACGGTTAGCCTTCCCAAAGGGTAACCAGACTGCTCTGCTTGCGGCGTTGACTTTCGGTTTCTTCGGTTCATTCTTCATAACCTTGCCAATAACTTGTATTTTTTTTTTAAATATTGACTTAAAAAAGCCATTACACAATTATTAGTAAGTTATGCCACAACTAGGCAATTTACAAAATTTCCACAACCTTTTCACCTGTTTTAATTCACTATTCACTTCTATTTTATTGAGTATTATTGTTTCATTTTATTTAATATTATCTTTAGTGATGTTTCATTTTGGTGGACTTACCTTTCTATCTCAAAAGATGAAATTTATCAAGATATTCGTTAGTCGCTCTCACAGGAGAACACACCTTGCGCTGTTGGAAGGAAACTGAATTTCGACCTACTAAAAAACAACCTCTAACAATTCTACCAATTCTGAGATACCTAAATGATTCCTAAAATCATGAATTCAAATGAAGTTCGCCTACTAAATTAGTTCCTGTGTTTACGCAGTCCTCAAATTCCTTTTTGACGAATCCTAAATGCAAAAATACCAATAGGTTTCTATTATTTCCATTTGTATTTTTAGTAGAATATTTTATGCAAGAAACTGAACCACAGCTCGCTCAAAATTAATCAAAAACAATTCGCGTCACTTTAGCGGTAGTATGCAAAGTTTGGTGTGACTTTAAACCTCAATGCAACCGGGGGGGTTCTCCACCATATGTTCAAATATGCTACAAGAACGGTAGCATCTCGTTTTGCTCGCTCCGACTACCGGTCACGGGCCTCGTTGAGTTGTCGTCACCCGTTGGTTGCTATAACTTTCTATTTACAGGAAGGTTAGGCTGGTGTTGTGTGCCTTTAGGTCCCCAAACGGGTGAAGTTAAATGAGCCATTCTAACGTACTCTTGGGTACGTTAGGGTGACGTTAAGGGCACGTTAGTGGTCACCAAAAACTCTCTAATGACTACCAAATCAACGTTATAAAACAATTCATGGTGCATGTGAACACGGTGCTATTGATTTTATAGCTGAGGAATTCGTAGATGACCGTCTCGGAGCTAACCCAAACAATTCCTGAAGACATCATCAAAATTGGCCCAATTGTTATTGGCTCAGATTGAAATATAATTTAACGTATTACAATACAACGGGTGATTTAAGAAAATTCGCTCATACGATGCAGCATGTTTTTCCATTAAATTGCACATAGATTCCGGATCTGCAATAGAAAGTGTGGGTTGGTATTTGATTATCATGCGCCAAAGTGGTGGATTTTAAAATTCAATTTCACCCTTGAATAGTAGGTAGGTCTCAAATTCAGCTCAGGTCTCAATAGAGTGAACAACCCCCCATCCTGAAGTTGAGTTTTTGAGATATGGCGCATAGTACTTTTAACATCACATTATTTTAGCATTACACAACCTGTACTTTTCATTCGCCTAGAATTGAAGTTCAACATTAATATGATATTCATGAAGTACCAAGGTTAGAAGAAGGATAAAATCAATAAAAATCAAGAAAAACATGCCGAAAATGAGGAAAACGGGCTTTGGATTGGACTCCATTTTCTTGGCTCAAAAACATGCAATCCGCCAGCGGAGTGCTCGGAACAGCTATCTGATTCATACTAAATACCCTATGGGACAGAAGAATGCAGCAGCTCCTTCTACTGGCCAATGAATAAGGGTGCGGGTGTTAGTGGTGTAGTAATATTACTACACCCGCACAGCGCGAAACCCCAGCTGTAGTAATATTATTACACGCGCACTGAGTGGGTTAAAAAAAATACAGGAAGTGGTCATTTGAAGTTTTTTAAAATTTTGAAAAGTGAAAAAAAGGAACCCATAAAAACAAGTTTTTAATGTAACTCTTTCTTTTTCTCATGTTCTCGGTTAATTTTATTGTTGTTTCAATATTTGGTAGTTTCTTGGCAACAGTAAATTGAAACAAAATCACATTGTTTCAAAATCACATTGATAATAACTTAAATTAAATTGACAAGGAAAATCATTTAATATTTTATTGACCCTGGATTCGTTGTAATTTTATGCAGACGTTCAATAGTATCCTTCTCCTCCCTCCTCATCCTCATCCTCCTCCCTCACTCCTCCTCCTCCCTCCTCCTCCTCCCTCCCTCACTCCTCCTCCCTACAATACACAACACTTGTAAGGTTTCCCATATTAAATTTCAAATTTTCGAAAATTTATAGTATAACTAACTTTTTCTTCGCGAAAATTTGATAAATTGAAATGTACGCCAGCATGAACTCGTGTGCAAAATTTCAGATCGATTGGATATCGGGAAGTGGGTTAAAAATCGATCTGAAATTTTGTCTCAAGCAAGAAGAGAATCGAAGCGGGGAGGGGGATTTGAACTGGGACACCCTGTGTAGACCAGTGAATTGTGAAGAAGGACTATCTAATAAATAATAATCATTTGAGTGAGAACTCAAAGCAGTTTTTTTCTTTCATTTCATTATTGAATGTAATGTACCACAATTGATCTAATTCTCCCGCGGTATTGTGATATTATATTAGTTAAATTAAACACATGTTTTAGAAGGTTATGTGTCTTCCTGCTGAGTGTGACTCCGTACTGACTTGTACTCAAGATTAAATGCGTATAGCGTCAGTGTGTGAAAGTTGGCCATACCGAGGAACAGCAAGTAGGGTATCATGAGTGGAAACGTTCGGTCGTGGATTTTCCTGAAGAGGACAGTGGCTGCACCGGTCAAGCCTGTGGCCAGAGATACGTCCACCAGAGCCAGCCTGATTGACTTGAATCCCATCAGAAGCGGTATGTAAGCCCATTGCAACGCCAGTTGGGTCCCGTACAGAACTAGGGGCAGTTGGGCCTCTTCCAAACCTCCTCCTTCGCGATAAACGGCGTAAGACGATATGCCGATGCCAACATCGAGGCAAACGCCAATGAGGAAAAAGAAGTGAGTTGGGTAATTCCCCTTGGGGTCCCACGGCGGTTGGTTTAGTGCACAATACCAATCCCAGTTCATCCCCGTCATTGAATCCGTCATTGCGGTGACCACGGAGAGTCCAAAGGTCGGTAGCCATTTCAGGAGAAAATACTTTCGGTTATTATCCATTATTTCAACTGACTGGTCATTAAATCAACTTTCACTCCTTAGGTTGGTACAATCTCACACCTGTGCATTGTAGGTTTGTGCTTACCTTCCATTTAAGTATAAACCTTATTCATCTCAGTTTATGCACCTACAGCTGTATTTTCTAAAAAAATTCAGTCTCTACTAATCACAAGAAGTATTTATTGGTACCTACATACCTGCATTTCTTGTACACCTATTCATTTACGTCAAGCTCTGAATCATTTCACAAACTTCATTACTTCTGAGTGTAATTCCAATGTCCATCACTAAATAATTACTTGTTCAACATCAATGAAGACTCAAGAAAATTACTGCCAAACTTGAGAGGTAATAGGCATTCAACCTGTTACTTGAAATAAAATTTGCAATCCATGGTTTTTTTAATGTAGTTCACCTACCCTCATGCAGATGTGTTGGTCAGTAGGTTCCAGTAACAGAAGTCACTCTCTTCACTTTGCTAAACTTGGGTGATGTTATATTCACGCAACCAATCTTAAACGCACACATCTGGCTCCTCGATGATTTCTAGTGCATTGAAGCCAGGATGATGAAAGAAACTCTAAATAGGATTTTTGTTTTGGAACGTGGTATGTTGGTGAACTGTATGGGTTTTGATGTGTGACGCTCATCGTTGCGTAGTAGGTAACTGAGATGTTTTTACTCACCGATTCCCTAGGTATCAAGATGCCAAGTAAATGTATTGGTGAAATTTGAAAGGCAAATTCAATAGTAAATAATGGAGAGTTGCAAGGTAGAGGTAGGTTGCATTACCTACCTACTACATTGGACAAGGCAAATGCATAATAAAGATTCAACTGTACATAACGATAGTAAAATTTTGTGTAACAGTTAACATAGTTTTCTTATTTATCTTTATAGTGATATCTTTTCGTGGAGCTAAACAACATATAGATAGGTAGGTAATGATGACAACACTCAACCGTAAGAACGAAAACCCGCATAGAAATCCCTGAAACCAAATTGAAGAACAGACGAGCAATGCGATCTATGTGCAAAAAAATTAATTATTCAGGAGATGCAAAAAAATCTTTTTGAACACAATTTTTGAAGTAATGTTATTCCCAATGCCAAAAGGTCTTAAAAGTTGATTCAGTTGATTGGTTGCAGTCATATTGGTCTCAGTAATTTAGCTTCGAAGTTGCAGTTCTAGTGATCATATACCGTTAATCTTTTACACAGAGTCTTATTGCACCAGTGGTAGGAGGGTTCCGTGGTCGCAACCCAGGAATTTGCTCGCATACGTCACTGGTGAGTGCTAATTTATAGTCGACTAGTTGCTCAGGCTCGCTTCGCTCGCCTCCACATCCAGCAGGAGGGGTAAGCCCCCCCGGACCCCTCCAGATGTTGCTTGCAAACGGTTGATCACTAGGGGTGGGTATGATGTGTGTAGGGGATGTTGCTCGCTTCGCTCGCTTGGTATGGCTATACAGGGTGAGTCTCTCGCAAATGCAAAAAAAAAAAAATTTGGGTAAAACTACATCAAAAATGGAGTAAAATGCCGCCAACTGCATATTTTTATCTCAATCCGTTCTCGAGATATGATTTTTTAAAGGTTTTTTCAGGAAAACCGTGTTTTTTTCCTTTTAAACTCAACTTTCTTCACTTTACTTCATTTAATTTTAATTTTTGACCACATTTTCGGAATCAGCACTAAATTTACTATAAGAATAGTACTTGGGTTCTTAAAAAGTACCATCCAAAGGCCCTCACATCAGCTCAAACATTGACGATTTTGAAAAAATAATATTTCTGAAAATCTTTAAAACTTTACTACTTTTTTTAAAAGAATCCTAGAAACTGGAAAATCTCATGAAAGCTGCTTCGTCTAATACTCTTTCCAACGGTATAATCAAGTTTACTTTTATTTTGTTATTTAGTGGAGAAAATGATGTTTTAATGTTAAAAAATGTGGGTTTTTCAATGAAATCGTTGGTTTTCTCGAAAGATGACCCTCCATGAACCTACGAGTATGGGGTCGGTTTCTATGTATTTTTTCACGCTGTATCGAGTGGTAACATTTGTAGATCTCTCCAACTCCGTTATAACCGAGTTTTACACTTAAAATCGCAAATGTTTAGTTTGTTTGTTACGATTAAATGTATGTGTGTTATGGGGTAAAACTAGTTAATTAAAGTGTAAAACTCGATTATAACGTAGTTGAGAGATCTGCAAGAGTTTCCATTCGATCCAGCGAGAAAAAATACATAGAAACCGACCCCATACTCGTTGGTTCATGGAGGGTCATCTTTCGAGAAAACAAACAATTTCATTGAAAAACCCACATTTTTTAACATTAAAACATTATTTTCTCCCCTAAATAACAAAATAAAAGTAAAATTGATAATACCGTTGGAAAGCATATTAGATGAAGCAGTTTTCATGAGATTTGCCAGTATCCAGGATTCTTTTTAAAAGAGTAGCAAAGTTTTAAAGATTTTCAGAAATATAATTTTTTCAAAATCGTCAATGTTTGAGCTGATGTGAGGGCCTTTGGATGGTACTTTTCAAAAACCCAAGTACACTATTCTTATAGTAAATTTAGTGCTGATTCCGAAAATGTGGTCAAAAATTAAAATTAAATGAAGTAAAGTGAAGAAAGTGGAGTTTAAAAGGAAAAAAACACGGTTTTCCTGAAAAAACCTTTAAAAAATCATATCTCGAGAACGGAATGAGATAAAAATATGCAGTTGGCGGCATTTTACTCCATTTTTGATGTAGTTTTACCCAAATGTTTTTTTGCATTTGTGAGAGACTCACCCTGTATATGTGGAGGAAAAACCGCGCAATCCGACGTGTGTAGGGAATGTTGCTCGCTTCGCTCGCTCGGTATGGCAGTGTATTGTAGGAAACACCTCATTGAACTCCAACGTTTATAGGGAATGTTGCTCGCTCGGTGTGGCTGTAATAGATGCGATGGTCTTTTACTGTCGTGTGGGCCTTGTAGAATGATTGGAGACGGTAGATCACTAAGAGTAGGTTTAACGTCTGTAGGGGATGCTGCTCGCTCGGTATGAGATGTATAGATGCGATGGGATATAGTGGGATATCATCGAGACTTACAGCCCATGTTACAATATGTCAGGAAGTTATACTGCCCACCCAACTTGGCAGACGTTTTTTTCTGTTGGAAATTACTTACTATCAAATTAAATCTTATAATAGAGATGTCGAACCACGAAAAGTTTATTAGATTTGATAAAGAGAGGCCATTATTTATTGCTGTGTAATAATTTGCTGCGTTTTCTATGTGGGACCATAAAAATTTTGGTTATCAAACCTCTTCGACTGTGAGAGTTATTTTCCTGGAGCGTTACATACCTACGTTATAAAATAATATTGCTAAGTAACCATAATGACCAAGTAATGCGAAGGCACTTCATAAGGAGTAGGTACTAGACAATGCATATGGTGGACCTCTGATGAGCTGATTGACTCCTAAAGCTGATTTCTATCGTATTTAATTTCTGAAGCTGACATTTGAAACAGTGTCTGTATGAGACCGGTAGAATAGAATATCACCATACGGAACCACCATAATTTACCGTGTTTTTTTTTTTTTTTTTTTTTTTTTAAACATGGAATCATGTTTTAGCGATGGATCTCCCGCCGAAAAGTGAGATGAAAGTAGCGCCAATAATTGTGATGATTTCCGCTTACAACCGAGTCGTTGCTAGGGATATGATACTTCGTCGTTTTTCATCCCACAAAATTCGTTGACCATTCGTTCGAAAGCTCTCGATTTATCCAACCATACTATATTAACTACTGCGAAGTGCGTGGCCAACAAGCTGAGTTATGAGCATTGTTATATGAATAATTGTTTACACACAGGTGATCATTCTCAATTATTGATATTGTGAACATGATTGCAACCGCTTGTTAATTTCTGATGATTTCATTGAGCTGGTGTTTCGATTATGTGATTCATAGCAGGTGATCCGAATATTGCGAGAACGGTTTGATTTGTGAAGCGGTGGTTAAATCATTTTAATAGGTAATTTCTATACTTTACACTATAGGAAGCTATAATTTCGTAAGTAGCCTCTTTAGCCTCTTTCTATAATAAAGTGAAGTTTACTCGCGAGTTTCTATTAGGAGCTCAATCGTCGTGATCATTTCTATAATAAAGTGAGAGCGAGGAGCTAAAACATGATTCCATGTTTTTTACATTTTAGCAGTCAGGCTCGAAGTAATAACATCCGGGGGGGTCCAGGGGGGCAAAGCCCCCCTGGCGAGGTCAAGGGGCGGAGCCCCTTGTGAGGCCCAAAGGGCCGAGTTTTCTTCACTATTTTCTATTTAATTTTGGAACTAAATCAATAAATTTACATGATAAAAATCCTGATTCACCTATAAAGTTCAGTATGAACGAACAAAACACCCCGTATCTTCACTTGCAACCGCTCTGTTGATGTTCATCGACAATCGTTCACCACTCGGAACGCTCTCAATTTACCTATTTACGTAATTTACGTATTTTTACGTATTTTACGTATTTCAATTACGTATTTAGGCGTATTTATCTTTCCTCGGACGAGGTATTATTTATTACCAGGTATTCAATTTACTCATTTCATTCTCATTTTCCTCCGTTGGTAATTGTAAAAATAAGTACAGTGGAACCTGGATAATTCGATCTTCTTTAATTCGAATATTTCTCTTGGTCCCTAGCTTTTTTTTATTTAAGGAATGCTAAAAAATCGTGGATAATTCGAATTTTATTTTGGATAAAATAAAATCGGCGTGCTAGTTAAGGTATAAATTTTAAGCTGCGACTCAAAATAATTGTAAATTTATCTGAAAATGCGTTATAGTAACTTGACTTAATTCCGTTGACTCCTATTGGAGCATAGGGCTTCCACGAGTGAGTTCCAGTCATTCCGTACTGCAGCAATTCTTCCTGCTTCCTGCCATGATTTGCCTGCCTGGCCTATTTCTTTTTCCACAGACCTGCGCCACGTCTCCTTGGGTCTCCCTCTTCTTCGCTGTCCTTGGGGATTCCATTGTAGGGCAGTCTTCTCTATGGCACCGTCTGGTTTTCTGAGAGTATGCCCTATCCATTTCCATTTTCGCTTCCTGATTTCCAAGTGGATCTGAAGCTGGTTGGTGGTTCTCCATAAATCTTCATTTGATATGCGTTCTGGCCACCAGATTCCCAATATTCTACGTAGGCATCGGTTCACAAAGGTCTGTAACGGGCGCGTGATGTTCTCTGTGACCTTCCATGTTTCGCTTCCACAAAGCAAAACGGATTTTACATTTGAATTGAAAAGCCGTATCTTTGTGTTTCTGGACAGGTTTCTGTTTTTCCAAACTGGATAAAGTTGCACAAAAACCCCATTGGCTTTCTTTATACGGCTTTTCACATCCTCCGCAGAACCACCCTCCTTTGTGACCACACTTCCAAGGTATACAAATGACTCAACCTGTTCGACAGTATCGCTCAGTAAGACAGGTGGTTTTTGGCATCGCTCATTCGTTCTCATTTCTTTTGTTTTGCCGACGTTGATTCGCAGACCAACTTGGCTAGCGATTCGGCTCAGAGCATCCAGCTTGTCTTGTAGGTCACTGAACCTCTGCGCCAGTAGACAGAGATCGTCCGCAAAATCGAGGTCTTCTAGCCTCTCTCTTAATCCCCACTGGATTCCGCGTTTTCTTCCTCCCAGGGACGCCCTCATGATACTATCGAGAACAATGATGAACAGAGTTGGCGATAGCACACAACCCTGCTTTACACCAGCCATAATCCTGATTGGATTTGAGAGCGCTCCCTCATGGACAATTTGGCACTCGTATCCATTATACTGGCTCCTTATAAGATTGATTATCTTGCTGGGGAGTCCATATTTGTCTAAGATTTTCCACATAATTTCCTGATTTATAGAGTCGAATGCCTTCTCGAAGTCAATAAATGCCAGGTACAGGGGGCTCTGCCATTCAATGCTTTGTTCCAGGATTATTCGCAAGGAGTTGATGAGATCGGTGCAGCTGCGGTGCTCCCTGAAACCTGCTTGCTCCTTTCTCAGGCGTTGTTCAATGGATTGCTTAATTCTCTTCAGGATTATCCGATTCAGCACCTTGCTTAATACAGGACGCAGTGTAATCCCCCGCCAGTTGGTACATTCTGATTCTGTTATAGTAACTGTGGTGAAAACCACCCCCTCTTGTCAACAGCCCTTTTCAGGGCTACCAAAAAGAGGTAGACACGACACAAAAATATTTATAAGACGTCGAGTTATAACTCCGTCAAACAAAATATTTCACCAGAGAGAAAATACGAAATTCTCTCTCAAAAGTGAAATATTAACTAATAACATACAAGGCGACCTCCCTAGACACTTACTGGGCGAGAGAGACGCGACAAGTATCTCGAACCAAGTCGCCTTGAATGAGAAAACTCAAACAGAAAATCAAACGTCCTCTAAAACTAACAAGGACAATTCAAACAAGCCTACTCGCCAATCAGAAACACTGATTACACGAGAGACAATAGGCGAACCAACCAGGAGGCGGCAAGCAACCACCTCTGGTCCAGCAGCCACCTCGGGGACCCCGTCTGAACAACGGACGCAGGGAAACCACCCGAGGTCCCCGTCTAAACTCAAGGTCGTCGGCTCCGCGACGGACGCTCGTAAGCCACCCCGGGACCCCGTCGCAACGACGGACGTGGGGAAACCACCCCGGAGGACCAGCTCAGCTATCATACTCGCAGATACTGAGAAAACAATGTGCGAGCCAATGAGATTACACAGTCGAATTAATGAAATTAAGCGGACCAATCAGGAGGCGGCAGGAGGCGGCCACCTCCCTATAAATACCCCGCTCGGAGCCCTCCGAAAATTCATTCTACTCTCCGCTCTCGACGACTACACCTCGAAGTACGAAGATTTCTACACGCCCTACGCTGACGAACCTTCTGCTCCCGAGTTCATCTCAAGAACGGCTTCCTACTGCTTTCTACAAGGCCTACCTTCTCTCCACACAGATCTCGCATTGGCATCTACGAGTCCAGTGATTATTCATCCTGCTCATTGCCCAACGTAGTTCTTCTGTCAGGACGCCACCCGGTACATCTATTGATATTCTCATTAGATCGTACGCCCGCTGGGACGTTCCTAGTCGTGTCGCCCGGGTTTCGTAGCACTAGGCTCGTCACCGACCGCTGTGGGCACGCCGGTAAATTACTCAGCTCATACGCTCTAATTTACCGTCCAAGGAAGTCTTTTTCAAGACTACAAGGTAGGACCCTGACATCCGAGCAAAGGAAAGAAGCTCTGTCAAGCGAGTCCACCTTCTAAACCCTCTATTTCTATACATAGAGGTATCGAAAACGAGCTAATAAACTCGGATATTTCGATGGAACGTCGGCCGTCCTATTTCCTCATGCACGGGGAGGTAGAAACACGGCGCGGCCGGGCCTCTTAGCCCACGCAGCGCTACCTACCCGCTGCCCGGCCAGTCCGCTGTTCCTAGCGACGGCTCAAGGCTCGATCCTCGCGACGAGATCGCCTTCTCACCTAACGTATTCACGAAGGAAACGTTAGATCAAGCCTCACCTATACAAAAGTTCGAGGATACCTTTCAGACCCGCTCTGAAGTCAATCATTATGATTCGACAAAGATTTCCGAATATCCACGATATTCGACACAAGGCTACCGGCCGCCGATCCGAGTGTCAAATACACTCCAAATGTACAAAAAACAAAGGATACTTTTCAGTACCTCAACCAAGCTCAACATATTCCTCCTACAGATATAAATCTTAGGCCGGAATATTACAAAACGGCTCAGTACCAAACTGATCGAACCCAGCACCCACTATGCGAGCCCAGTGCTCCACGCGGCTGCGACACGAACTATCCCTCAGTTCATCCCGCCAAGCAAGCTGACCTTGACGGTTTCGCTCACATTCCTTACAGGAATAACCCAGGGACTAACCCGCATAATCAGAATATAAATGTCCCACTTGGTCTACCTACACCAAGTAAAACATATTTAATCCACTACAAGGCCAAAATATCCTTTTTTGAAAAACAGTAGATTGTTTTTTATGGTTGCAGTTAAATACAGTACCATTCCAGGTGTCTTCATATTTATTGTTCAATATTCTGTTGGTCAATACAGTAATCAATGTACTTTACATTGTACTGTAGTTTGTTAAAATATAATTTATTAAAAACGTCTTTAATTCGAAGTTTTTGACTGGTCCCTTGAGGTTCGAATTATCCAAGTTTCACTGTACTACCTATTAAGGGAAGACATATCCAAGACCTTTTGTTTCTCCCATTAAGGGAGAAATTTCAACATTTGCTCCAGTCATCTTGGCAGTCTGCACTCTAAAAGTACCTACGCAGCTAGTCTTCTACGGTCTGGAGTTACCTACCAGGGTACCAAAGCATTCATGCCTCTCATAATCTTTCACATGCAAATAATATAGATTACGCGGCAGATATACAATCGTGGTGATTGAAAACTTTGTTTGTACTGAAATTCAGTAAAATGGCCTCAGACTTACAACGAAGTGCTTTTGGTTTATTATTTCCAATAATAAGCCTATGTGATCGTATAACAAAAACTTTTTATAACCCCCCCTCAAACTTTGTCACTTTAAGTTTCAAGGTGCGTAGAATCTAAATTTGAAATGTCCGTCCGCCGTTCGCCGTCCGGGCCATAAAAGGCCTTAGAATTGACTTAAAAAATCTGTTCTTTCGCACATAGACTCCACTTGGGGTCTAGTTGGTCCTAACTTCTCGCCAGCTCGATCGCTCCACACCCATGGGTGCTATGAGCCAAAAATAGGTGAAAAAGTGTCTTTTTTTTTTTTTTTGTATATTTCAAGTTGTATAGAAATTGGAGATTTATGAGTGAAAAGAAAATGTTAGCTATTAATTTTATGAAAAAAAAGTATTTTAAATGATACCCTTCTATTCAAAAAGAGATTATGGTTTTTAGGCTATTTTTTGCAATTTTATAGATTTTTAAAACAAAATTAATGGAGTTCAAGTTTGTAGCATAATTTCGTACATAAATTGTTGAATGTTCTATTTCATAGTTGATAAACTTTATTTGACCAATCTTATGCTAAAAAAATATCAATTTAACGATTCTTGGCCATTTTCAGTGATTTTTTCAGCACGTTTTTTGAAATTTGACCAATTAAATGATATCAATATACAGTATAGGTAACACTTTTATGTGTTGGAAAGATGACTTGGTAATAAATTGTTTTGTTTATCAACTATATTAAAAAGCGTAAAATTGTGAGATTCCGCTGCTGTAATGGATTGAACCCATTTGTGAGGTCCGAAGCTCCGAGTTCCGATACTAAATATAGGTACTATAAGCGGCGTTTAATAATTATGGACCAGAGATCTACGTAGAAGGGCTGTCTAATACATAAATAATAAACCTTTGTGTAATAATTTGCAGCGTTTTTTTAATGGGTGTACATCGCTGAAATTTTGAATTTCGTATTTGGAGGGCAGAGAAAGGGGGTAAAAGTAATTTAAAAAAGTATATTTGATGCAAAATAGATGTACAAATATAAGTAGGTAGATATAATTAGTTTGAGTTTTGTAACTTGGTACATACCTACTTATTACCTAATGATTTTGGTCCCCTGCACGGACTTCGTTTAGAAAAGCCTGTTCGTTTAGAATGGAGATAGTTCGCTCAAGGAAACTTCGCCAGTATTTGATGAAGTTTGTCGGACCAACTGTTGGTGCCAGTATTGGGCTTCTCAGATTGGGAGTCAGTAGAATTCTCTCTCAGTGAGAATCCACCCTCACAGGTAGGTGGAAAAGGTGGTATATCACAAGGTTCATCCACCGGCTCCTGAGTTGTAGCTACGTCCAGATTCACTGCAAAGAATCAATACTAATAGTTGCTAATGGTTAATTATTAATCAATCATTATTAATAAATACTAAATGTTAATGGCTAATTAATACCAATTGTTAGTGGTTAATTTAATTGTTGGTAAGTAGATAGACCTAGATAAGGAACATGTGACATGAAAGAATGGAAACGAAAGCTAAACTGGACGACAGTTGTGTGAGCGAGAAAAAATGCCCGAATTTGGTGAGCTGTTTTAAGCAAGTTTTCGTAGAATAGGTTCAGCGGAAATGAAATTTTTCCAAAATCGTAACCATCGAAATTCGTTTTGAGACACTTTAATTAACTAGTTTTACCCCATAACAAGCATACATTTAAGCGTAACATCAAACTAAAAATTTGTGCATTCAAGTGTAAAACTCGGTTATAACGGAGTTGGAGAGATCTACAAATGTGACCATAAGATTCAGCGTGGAAAAATACGAAGAAACCGACCTCATACTCTTAGGTTTATGGAGGGTGATTTTTCAAGAAAACCATAGATTTGATGGAAAAAAACCACATTCTTCAACATTAAAACATAATTTTCTCCCCTAAATAACAAAGTGAAAGTAAAATTTACTATACCGTTGGAAAGAGTATCAGATGAAGCAGTTTTCAAGAGATTTGCCAGTTTCTAGGATTTGTGGGGGGGGGGGGGGGGTTATAAAGTTTTTAAAAACTTTCAGAATCATTTTCTTTTTTCATTTTTTTAAAAATCGTCTATGTTTGAGCTGAAGTGAAGGTCTTAGGATGATAGTTTTTTAGAACCCAAATACTCTATTTTCATAGGAAATTTAACGCTGATTCCGAAAATGAGGTCAAACGTTGAAATTAAATAAGGTAAAGTGGAAAAATTTGGGTTTAAAAAGAAAAAACACGGTTTTCCCGATTAAAAACCTAAAACAAATCATATCTCGAGTTACCTACGGATTGAGATACAAATTTTTAGTTTGAGTTACGCTTAAATGTATGTGTGTTATGGGGTAAAACTAATTAATTAAAGTGTAAAACTCGATTATAACGTAGTTGGGGAGATCTACAAGCGTTACCATTCGATTCAGTGTGAAAAAATACGTACAAACCGAACTCATACTCGTAGGTTCATGGAGGGTCATTTTTCAAGAAAACCATGGATTTGATGGAAAAACCACATTCTCCAACATTAAAACATAATTTTCTCCCCTGAATAACAAAGTAAAGAATAATTTAGTATACCGTTGGAAAGGGTATTAGATGAAGCAGTTTTCATGAGATTTGCCAGTTTCCAGAATTTTTTTTGGAAGAGTAGTTAAGTTTTGAAGATTTTCAAAAATTTCATTTTTTTCAAAATCGTCTATGTTTGAGCTGATGTGAAGGTCTTAGGATGATCGTTTTTAGAACCCAAATACTCTATTTTTATAGGAAATTTAAAGCAGATTTTGAAAATGAGGTCAAACGTTGAAATTAAATAAGTTAAAGTGGAAAATTTTGGGTTTAAAAAGAAAAACAACACGGGTTTCCTGATTAAAAACCTAAATCAAATCATATCTCGAGTACGGATTGAGATTAAAATTTGCGATTGGCCGCATTTTACTACATTTTTTAATGCAGACTACCACAAAACATTGTTCGTCACTTATCCGGTTCCACCTTGTATATATAAGTATATACATTTTAAAAAGCGTTAAACTCTAGGATTCGTTTCAGAATGCCTCAAAACGGATTTCAATTAAGAACATTTTGATTTTAATTTTTTTGGAGCCATTGCGATAGCTTCATTTTCAACGAAAATTCGGTAAAAGCAAGTAGAAAATTTTGATTTCGGAAGACGAACAATTTTTTTCGACTTCTCACATGCACACAAGATCTGCCTTCGGTACCGAGGAAGCTATACGTTATTCATTATTTATTTTATTTATTTCACAAAGTACAGAGGACCTGGGTCCCACCGAGCGTACTTATAAAAAAGTAACAAGGAAACAGTAAAGGGCGTTTGTTTTATTTTTTAAATTAGTACTGATCAAACTAGATAAAAAAATAAAATAAAAGAGAGGCAGATACTCGGATCTTTATTGAAAAAAGATTAATGAGAATAGAGAAGAGATCATTGAGAAGAAGGAGTACTTACTAGATAAAGGAGATAATAATGAGAAAAGATGAATGAAGAGGGAAATGGGGTAAGGTAAAATCAAGAAGTTAACGGATAATAAAAAAAGTTCCAGTCATGCAGCATGATCGTATGAGCGAATTTTCATAAACTATCTATCGTACTATAGTATGTTAAATTGCATTGAAATTAGAGCAATTTTAGTTGACAGAAATGGTTAAAAACCAATTTTATGGCAAAAAACTTATTCTAAATAAAATTCCACTGATTCAAAAGGGATTTTTGATTTTTAAATTTTTTTGCAGTTTTTATAGATATTTTAGCAAATTTAATGACATTAAAGTACGTTTTTCATCATAATTTTGAGCAAAAATTTTTAATGTCCTAGTGTTAATCGTTGAAAATTTAGTTTTGACTAAAATTCTGCAAGAAATAGAAATTTAACGATTTTGGCCGTTTTTAGCCATTTTAGTGATTTTTTGGGTACATTTTTCGAAATTTGACCAATTTAATGTGCTCAAAAATTGTTGTCCAACGAACTCATCCTTTCTTTTGAAATGCTTGATTTTTTGGCGAAAGAACAAAGTTTTTATCTCAATTCTATCGAGAGTTATCGTCTGGAAATGACACATATATATATATATATATATATATATATATATATATATATATATATATATATATATATATATATATATATATATATATATATATATATATATATATATATATATATATATATATATATGTACATACATATAAAAAAGTGCAAAAGTTCCAGTCATGCAGCATGATCGTATGAGCGAATTTTCATAAATTCTGTTGAAATTTGAGCACTTTGGGGACAAATAAAAATTTTATTATACATTTTATAGCAAACTAACTTTTTGTCAGTAATATTCCAATGAACAAACGATTTTGTGGATTTTTACAATTTTTTCAAGTGTTCCTATCGATTTTTACCTTATTTTAATGAAATTTAAGTACATTTTTCAGTACAATTTTGTGCTTAAATTTTTAAATGTCCTAGTTCATGTTCGATTAATTTTTTTCGAGTAGCATTCTGCTAAAAAATAGAAATTTGTTAATTTTTAGCGGTTTTTTGCCTTTTTTAGTGATTTTTTAAGTACATTTTTTGAAATTTGACCAATTTAATGTGCTCAAAAAGTTTTGTCCAACAAACTCATCCTTTCTTTTGAAATGCTTGATTTTTTGGCGAAAGAACGAAGTTTTTATCTCAATTCTATCGAGAGTTATCGTCTGGAATGACACATACATATATATATATACATATAAAAAAGTGTTAAAATCCAGGAATCATTTCAGAATGCCTCAAAACAGATTTCGATGAAGAAAATTTTTGAAAATTTTTATTTTAAAATTTTTGGAGCCATTGCAATAGCTTTATTTTCTAAGAAAATTCGCTAAAAGGAAGGAAGGAAAGACTGCAAAGTGGGCCATACATCGCCTAAGAAAGGCCGAGTAGGTGGGCGACTCTCTGACAGCTAGGAAGGGTTTTCCATAGTCGCACACCACTCACCCTTGTATTAGACGCTGCAAAGGAAGTGAAGTGCTGAGGCATTGCAAGATTGTTGGATCTATCAGATTTGGTGTGTATGAACAGACCATCAAGGTAACCCGGACGGATTCCTAAGGTGAATTTAAATACAAACCAAAGCAAATCTATCTTCATAAGGACATCAACGCCACATCCAATCAGGGAGCCATAGAAAAGGCTCTCCACTTCGCACATGGCCGCCACATGGGGGGGGGGGGCAAGTGGGTACTGTTGCCCTGGGCCCAGGGGGGGCCCTTTGCAGCGTCTAATACAAGGGTGAGTGGTGTGCGACTAGTAAATAAAGAATTTTAGGATTTTTAGGCCTACATAAAACAGAGTGTAACACTTGACGGGCCCTGATTAGATTATACCTATTTGATTTACTACACCAGACTGTTTCTCTTACAGTTGCGATGATTGCGATGGCCCAAAATATTACTCTTTACCCTTTACCGTCTTTACCAGTAGGCACTCGGCTGAAGACTTCGGAGAGAGCATCCATGGGCCAAGAAAGGTTGAATTCCCTTGCCATTCTCAGCATTAAGCACAAGTTAGCATCCAAACTTGACTTTTCTAAGGTTATTAAAGAATTTTCACTTAAAAAGGCACGAAAGTTTTAAGTGTTTTGTCTTGTATTTTTCAAATGCAAATACATTTTTCCTCACTTTACTTTATTAGTTTTAAAATGTTTCATTTTATAAAACATGAAATTATAGCCTATTACAGTTTTCTATATTTAAACAGTTTTCGACAATTATAATTACAATTACAGAATGCTATTATAACTCAACAAAACAAAGTTCTCATTTTACTAATTCATATTTTTGATAGTTTTTCACTAAATAATTCTTGTATCTTTTGTTGTTATAAATCTAATTCTTTACTGCATAGCTTCATTACAAGTAGATAAACTGTAATAAAACAATTATATTTTTGTAGATTTTTTTTTTCTTCCAAAATTAATAAATGTATTCTTTCAAACATAATTACCAAACCATTGTTTCAATTAATTCCTTCAGCCATCTTGTATACAGAGACTTTCCTTTTTAATCTATCCATAACATTAAAATAAAGTTAATTGTATGTGTTGATTAGTGACTATATGAAATTTAGTCAATCATAATTTCTGCCACAATCGACCAATTGTGGAATGAGTAAATTTGAACTTCTCTGAATACGCCCTCTATTCACAAACAATTGTATTTAAAGTAGTTTAAATAAAAATCCTTTGACTGATTGGATATAAAATTTTTGTTTCAAGGTAATTTATGGCATTTTTATTATGGTTTTGTAATTGGTTGGTAATTACTAGAGTATGAATACTTGAATTTTCAATTCTTAAGTGACACTTTGCTTTAGATTAAATGTCGAATAAAACGTAGTGAAGTAGTAAGAGTTCAGCCCCTCAAGTGTTCTTATTCAAACACTGAACCTTGGTAGGAAGTATAAATGATTTTTCGTTTGGTTAGAGAAGGTTTAATCGTTTTTTTTTTTAAACAATTATCATAGCCATCTCTAGTAAAACAACTCGCGACAAAAAAAAAAAAAAAAAAAAAAGGGCCCGTGGCCAGAATCTGGTCCCGGGCCCGACTTGGAGATGTGGCGGCCCTGCACTTCGCACATTACAAATGAACCTAATGCAGAAATTAAAAGCGACAGTCGAACGCTTCACAGCGTCAGCTCTCAGCCCAGTGCTGAAAATTATATCAGAGTCAGTGAAGTAAGGGAGTATAAGGGATCGAACGAGACCACTCTTAATGTCATTGGTAAAAAAATGTTTGTAAGGCCTTATCAAGTAGAGAGCATGATATACTCTGGTTGATATATGTTACTAGGTAAGTACTTACTTGAAACAAACAGCAGCAACAGAACTATGCCATACAACGATTTCATGGTATAAGAGAAGGTACCTAAGTAGGTACCCACCAACCTAACTCTTAAATACCTACCTTTCCAATGAGAAAGCGTTTACACCAACCTCAAAGTGTTAAGCGCATGTCTCCTTATGATTAGACTTATATTCGACAAAACTACTTTCACCTTATAACATAACAATAGAAATTTACATGCGAAGCACCTCGGTCTCACAATACCAGGTAGATACATTATCATTTCTAAGAAGATAATTTTTTGTAGTTTAAAACTCTGCACATTAAAATACAATATTCTATATTATTTCTCTGCGTGGATATAACCAGTAGGGTGCCCGCTATTTTGAGAAAGGTGGAATTTTGATGACCTCCTCCCAAAATTTGGTTTAAAATGTCAAAAAAATGACCCCTGAATTTTTTCAGATTTTTTGCATAACAAAAACCTACGCCGGTAGCTCGATTTTGGTTTTTGAAATAGGTAGGTACGCTTTTTTGCCAATAACAGACTTGTGAGCATCAACTTTTACAAACTTCTTTGTAAAATTGCGAAACTTCCTTCTACTTACTTTTTTGGCGTGGCTGAACTCGAATATGCAGTCAAAACAAGTCGACAGCAACAACTTTTGATAGTTTGGAATCTCAAAATCATGTCAAAAAATGACAATTTTTCAAAATTCATTGTAAAATTATGAAAATTCGTATTTTTACGTATTTCTGTTAGAATTTTCATTAAATTCAACAAAAAAAGCAAATTTTTAATATTTAATTTTTTTTTGTTCATAATGAATTTTCAACATCAAATTTGAGTTTAGCGACCTAAATACCAACGAAATGAAAACAAAAACTCAAATATTAAAAATTTGCTTTTTTTGTTGATTTTAATGAAAACTCTCTAACAGAAATGCGTAAAAATACAAATTTTCATAATTTTACATTGAATTTTGAAAAATTGTCATTTTTTGACATGATTTTGGGATTTCAAACTATCCAAATTTGTTGCTGTCGACTTGTTTTGACTGCATATTTGAGTTCAGCGACCCAAAAAAACGGAAGTAGGTATACGAAGTTTCATAATTTTACAAAGAAGTTGGTAAAAGTTATATTCAAAAGTCTTAAATAGGCAGAAATAGCGTAGGTATTTTAAAAACCGAAATCGAGCTACCGGTGTAGATTTTTTGTTATGCGAAAAATCTGAAAAAATTCAGGGGTAATTTTTTTGACATGTTAAACCAAATTTCGGGGGGAGGTCATTAAAATCCCACCTTTCTCAAAATAGCAGGTGCACCTTAATAACCAGTGTTTTTTTTTTCAGCCGTACAATTTCGGGTTTTTATTTTTATTAATCAACCTTTGAAATATACTAAGAAATGAAATTTGAAACTCACTCAAAATTTGTTGGTGCGTGTTAGGTACCTACAAAATAAGTAGGTACCTACCGTAGATGTACCCAATTTCGGCAATGTCCCCTCACTTCGGCCATTTCAAGGGACTTAGGGAGTTGCACTTCA
This sequence comes from Adelphocoris suturalis, assembly GCA_030762985.1. Taxonomy (NCBI): domain Eukaryota; kingdom Metazoa; phylum Arthropoda; class Insecta; order Hemiptera; family Miridae; genus Adelphocoris; species Adelphocoris suturalis. The sequence continues at coordinate 36,052,910 of CM061041.1, forward strand.
CTAGTAGGTAACGCATTGGTTGTACGTGAAAATCAATAGAAAAAGAAAAAACCATTTCATTTTTCTATAATAATTTTCGTACTCACGTAGGCCAACCAATAAACATATCCATGCCAAAAACAACTTCTGCCAAGTTGGGTGGGCAGTATAGCCCAATAGTTGAACAACAAAGTACAAGTAAGTCAAAATTATTGATAAGACGACGTTATAAGAAATTAAAGTTTGCGCATGCGCACAGACTAGTATTTCTCCAACGGCAATGCAATTTAAAGAGGGACCTCTAAGAGCTAAACCGCATTATCCTTGAAGATTTCATAGAAATCGGTCCATTAGACCCGAAGTCTTGTCTGCATCGATCAATTTTAGTTTTGTGCATCCGCTTCCGTAGACCTACCCAATTTCGGTCATGCCCCCTAACTTCGGCCATTTCAAGTTTTGGTGGAATTGACAAAGCTTCAGCGGTTACCAACAATTTTCAATATCATCCCCACGTTATCAGCTACCGTCAAGGCTTACGGATATCACCCACGCTTTTTTTACAATTGTATCATATAGTACTTTTTTCAGCTAGTGTACCTTATAACTACTATAGCTGGTAAGCTGATATAGGTTGAGAACTTGTTTTTTTTGGAATTCAAGCAGCTTCTCAACCTGAAGGGTCATTAGCAGCAATCAAAAAAGGGTGTCAAAAGGACACTGCACACAGCGGTCAGGAACTAGACAAAAGTTCGGCTGCGATGCCGACGAAAACCCATGGTGAAAAACGATACTTTGAAGTACCAGAAAAACAAAAATTCAAACCCCAAAATCAAAGCGGTTCATCTCCAAAAACGGCGCATGAATTGAGAATGTATCGGTTACAACATTTTTTGACGTTCGATTATGACCCAAGCACAACGATAGGGTGATAAAAAAAAAAAAAAAAAAAAAAAAAAAAAATCTGGGATTTCTTGTCCCCATTGTTTTTTTTTTTTTTTTTTTTTTTTTTTTTTTTTTTTTTTTTTTTTTTTTTTTTTTTTTTTTTTTTGCTTCCTCGGTATGTCAGGATGACACTCCTAAATTTTTAGCAAAAAATATTAATTCTAATCACTTTACCTGGGTAGATTTTAGCCAGTTGTCGACCGCTATGGTAAACCAACCTCTAAATTGGTTCTGAGCTGATGATTTGACGGACGGATTTCAATTTTTTTAGGTCAATTTATGGGTTTTCGCATGCGCTGAACACGATGAACTTATTTATTTTACGCTCCGTCCACTAGTTATCCGGTAAACTGGCAGAGGGCGCTGCTTGAAGATAAGTAAAAATCGAAAATTTCACCGAAAATGCTGTCCCCTGGTTAAGAATTGTACTAGAAACATGCTATTATGGTCGGACAATATGCTTTGGCATGTTCTGAACATGATTCCGTTTTTGGTTTATTATTTCCAATAATAAGCCTATGTGATCGTATAGCAAAAAATTTTTATAACCCCCCCTCAAACTTTGTCACTTTACGTTTCAAGGTGCGTAGAATCCAAATTTGAAATGTCCGTCCGCCGTCCGCCGTTCGCCGTCCGGGCCATAAAAGGCCTAAGAATTGACTTAAAAAACCCGTCCTTTCGCACATAGACTCCATTTGGGGTCTAGTTGGTCCTAACGTTTAACCATCCCGATCGCTTTACTCGCATAGATGCTATGGGCCAAAAACGGGCGAAAAAGTGTCATTTCAAGGCTTTGTTAGACTTACGCACGCACGCACGCCTGGCACGCTTGGCAGGGGATCACGGTGGGTGGTGAGGGGTGGTGAGCGGGGGGTGGAGTGCGAGGAGGCGCCGCGGCACCTTGTGGTGGGTACGGCGTTCCTTCGAGGCATGAATATATGTTTTTTTCTAGGTCATATTTGTGTGTTAATACCAATGCTTTTCCTACGCATATTTAATAACATATCCTCTCGACTTTTCGTACGTGGTTAGATAATGATATTATTAAGGCAATAACTATTTGAATAGATAGGAGCTCAAATCGAGAAATATAAACATGCGTATATAATTATAGAAGTATAGGTTGTGGCAACTCGAAATAGGACACGCCGAGGAGTCTGGACGGGCCTTATGACGTACGCAAGCCAACTAAAACTACGATCATACTCAATTGAAAAAATAATAAACCTTTGTGAAATAATTTGCAGCGTTTTTACTATACTTTTCCGCCAATGATTGCTTCGTTTAACGGCCATTACCCTAAAATTAATTATAGGGTAATAGACAAATTCACCCTAATTTCACCGGAAATTATGTCGCGTTGATAATTTAAGGTTCTGAAACACCTTGTGCCGATGAAATTTGGTATTTGCCAGGATACTCGGTACAAAGCCGTTGGTAATTTGGCAAGGACTTGAACTGGCATTGTACTTATTTGCCAAATATAGCGGCAAAATGGATAAAATAGCTAAAATTTCCCAATTTTTCTGTAAAATTCCTTAGTTCCATCGGTTTTCCAGGGTCAAATTCGTAGTTCTGAATTGTCTGAACTGTGATTGGATCGTTTCCAATTTTCGATCGGTTACCTATTGTCAGCGGTATCGGTCACGTGTAAAAGCTTGTACAATGGTATCGGGTCGTTAAGCAAATAAGTACAATGCCGGTTCAAGTCCTTGCCAAATTACCAACGGCTTTGTACCGAGTATCCTGGAAAATACCAAATTTTATCGGCACAAGGTATTTCAGAACCTTAAATTATCAACGCGACATAATTTCCGGTGAAATTAGGGTGAATTTGTCTATTACCCTATAATTAATTTGAGGGTTATGGCCGTTAAACGAAGCAATCATTGGCGGAAAAGTATAGTAAAAAACGGAATCATGTTCAGAATATGCCAATATGTATATTGTGCATATTGTATTGGCATGTTTCTTAACCAGGGGACAGAATTTTCGGTGAAATTTTCGATTTTTACTTATTTTCAAGCAGCGCCCTCTGCCAGTTTACCGGATAACTAGTGGATGGAGCGTAAAATAAATAAGTTCATCGTGTTCAGCGCATGCAAAAACCCATAAATTGACCTAAAAAAATTGAAATCCGTCCGTCAAATCATCACCTCGGCACCAATTTAGAGGTTGGTTTACGATAGCGGTCGATAACTGGCCAAAATCGACCCAGGTAAAGTGATTAGGATTAATATTTGTTGTTAAAAATTTAGGAGTGTCATCCTGACATACCGAGGAAGCAAAAAAAAAAAAAAAAAATCAATGGGGACAAGAAATCCCAGAATTTTTTTTTTTTTTTTTTTTTTTTTTAAATCACCCTATCGTTGTGCTTGGGTCATAATCGAACGTCAAAAAATGTTGTAACCGATACATTCTCAATTCATGCGCCGTTTTCGGAGATGCACCGCTTTGATTTTGGGGTTTGAATTTTTGGTTTTCTGGTACTTCAAAGTATCGTTTTTCACCATGGGTTTTCATCGGCATCGCAGCCGAACTGTTGTCTAGTTCCTGACCCCTGTGTGCAACGGGCACGATTCTAAGGGAGCCATGCTGACTTCCGTCACTAAACGGATCGCCGTCACGAACTCCACTGGCCGATCGGAGGGGGAGGAAATAATAAAACGCAAATTATTAACAAACTGATATTAAAGAGAGGGATAGAGAAGAAGAAAGGACATTATTTTGACTGCATAGACCACATTTAAATAATAGAAGAGAAGAAGAAGTATACACAAGAAATAAGAATCTCCCAGGGGCCTTCGGAAAACCTGATCATGAGCAGGAAGTGCCAACCGAGCGGTTCTAGCCGAATACCTGTCCCTTCCTGGGTTGTTCACTATTTAGTGATGGCAATATTTCATGAAAAATCGATTTTTGGAAACATCGATGTATCGAGCTCATTAAATCGATGTGATACAAAAATCGAGCCCAAAATATCGATTTTTAAAAACATCGATGTTTTAACATCGAAGAAGACAAATTTTGTTAAAAGAAATATAAAGTACTTGAATTTAATATAAAGAAAGTAAGGTAATAGGCTACAAAATAGTAGTTTCTGAAAACGAACATTTAAGGGTTTAAATAAAACACAATCATTTCATTTTGTTGCTGTATTTGTTAGCATTGAAAATACTAAAGTAATAGATTAATCAAAGTTATATAATAATGATAATAAGTACAATAACTTATTTTAGACCCAACACACTATGTTATGTGTTTAAGGTAATATAATAAACCTAAAATGTAATTAAAAAAATAAATACCAATAATTTAGTATAGTAAAAAAAAATAATAATAATATTAAAATTTACGATACTTAAATATTCTCGAGACAAAATTTTGATTTAAGAGTCCTCTCTACCCCTGGGTGTTTTGAAACATAACAGGCAGACAGACAGACAATTACCATGCAACAGAGGTAGAATCAGTGTGTATTTTGCGTTGTAAGGTTTTGCGCGGTCCCATTTTGAGCGTGTATTTTTCAACATATCAATGCAATACGATATTATTTAAATAAATCATAGTCTAAACTACTGTGATTGCTTTTTTATTTTTTTTAAAAAAGGTCATAAAACACGTTCTATTGATGTCCAAAGAAAGTTGACCATTTTTCGACTTCGAAAGCTTTATTCCGGCGAGTTAAAAAATCGATGGTTTGGGATGAAAACATCGATGTTAGATAAATATCGTACAGCGAAAATCGATGTCCAAACATCGATGTTTGAAACTAAAAAAATCGATTTTTTGAAAACATCGATTTTCTTTTGCCATCACTATCACTATTACAATGTTACAATGTTGTTTACTATTACAATGTCTTTGGTTGTTCATATTCCACAGAGTAGAGTAGGAATTCATACCCCTGCTTTTGCTTAATGTCGGCGATGGTCTTTTACTGTCAAGTGGGACTTGTAGAATGATTGGAAACGGTAGATCACCCAGAGCTACTGATCTTGATCAGCTAGATCACTAATCCTGCTATATTTGTGGTGAGGCGATGACAAACAGCCGCGAAGATGTTGTGGATTACCTATCTAGTTTTCAGAATTATTCTTTGACGCAATTAAGAAACTAAAAATCTTTAGAGTCCTGTGGAAGGAACTGCCATGAGAGCTCTACCAGACGGGGATATTAGGTAGGTACAAATCGCAAGCGGGAAGGTAAGTTGGTACCTACCTACCTAGAGGGAAGGTAGGTACGCTTACATAATTACCGTATATTATTACTTGTTGTTCACGGAAGTAGGTACCTAATTAACTTTTTTATCCCTAAAATTTGTGTAACTGCAAACCTCGGCTCTTCCGAAAGTTCCGAAGTCTGTCCACCTGAACAACCGGTATGCAGAGCAGGAACAGGTATTTGGTTAGAACCGCTCGGTTGGCACCCACTGCGGTAGATCGCGTTTTCCCGAAACGCTGCTGTGCCGCAGACTCTTCAATCAAACATAAATTTAGAATGACAGTTTGAACCAGTAAACCTCATACAATACGAAATCACGCTGTTATTTTTGTATTAAGAATATTATACTAATCTTTACCATAGAAAACCAATATATTGTGCAGGATATATAATCAGTTATGTCTCTCCTCGCTGTATTGAAAAAATCAGGTTAGTAAAACAACTAGTCAACTACTGTAGTGCTTTTCGTACCATTTGCGCCATTCCCTATTTACTTCAGTACTTATCTGTTTGATTTTGGTGAAAATATTGTCTAAAAATTAACCCTTTACTGGTACGGTGGGGGTCGGATCCGACCCGAGCGTTGGTTGTTCCATTCCCCTCGCCCCCCAACACTTCAAAGGGGTCTCTCATGGCCAGGTACCCTACCAGTTAGTACCCTGGAAGGTGTCAAGACAGCCGCAGCTCCGTGGTAAATGCCCTTTGCTTCCCTAATCTCTGTTTTTCGGTGATACCTCTTGTGTCGGGTCACATCCGACCCGACCGTACCAATACCGTAACCGAATTCACAATTTAAGATTTTATTACTTTTTGCAGTTCGGACTTCAAAATGGCTTTCAAAACAATGTATAGTAAGCCTGAGGAGATATTAGAGGAGTTACTTCGTCAACAGGCCAGGGATTACGACAATGAAGAGGAAGTTGTCTCGGAATCGGAGGAAGAAATTCTTGTGAATAGTGATATTGAAGATTATATTTTTGGCTGTTATGAGACGTCTGAAAACTCCGCTAGTGATGAAGAACAAACTGATGTTGAAAGTATCGTAGATGATAGAGATTTCGAGTTGGTGAAAGACAATGAAACAATATGGACTCTTCCAATGCGCTCTAAGTTCTCAAGAACACCTCCTTCTAATTTGATTACACACTTGCCCGGGCCCAAAGGGGATGCACGAGGAATATTGGACGAAGAAAAGTTATTCTCACTCTTCATAAGTGATGAAACGATTCAAACAATCATTTGTCATACCAACACTGAGATAGAGTGATCTAAGCTCAAATATACTGCCCGTTCCTGTGCTTTCATAAACCCTACAGACGTACCTAATATGAAAGGCACCTATTCATAGGTCTCTTATACATGAGTGGTGTTTTGGAAAATTCCAGTTTGTGACTGGATGATATGTTTTCTGAGGCCTACAGACCTGATTTGCTATTGTCAGTACAATTTATTCTGTTGTACCTACTGGTTAATTTTTATTTGATAATGATTTCCTTTTGTGGAAATTTTGCTAAAATTGATTCCTAGTAGAAATAAGTGAATATTTTGCATTTTCGTTTTCTTCGGTATGGCTGGTGTTGGCTGCCTACCATTTCTGATTTTTGGAATTTGGCACTTTTTCGCATTTTTGCATTATTTTCGGAGATATTGTTTCATATTGAGTTCCTAGAGTTTTTCTACTAGTTGAATTTTGTGATTTAATTATATACTAGTAAGTAACAATAGGATTTACATTTGAGCAAGATTATAGTTTTTATAAAATCCTCAATTTATTTTCTATTTTCGTTTTTGAACTCATAGTACTTGACACGGATAACAATAGAGATTATGATTCATTAAAATGCTTATGTGCAATTTTTGTTGCCTAAGACCACAATAATAGTAGGTCGGGTCGGATACGACCCCACCGTACCTTGTATGTCTCCCCAAACCACCGTACCAGTAGAGGGTTAATTCAAACAACCATTATCATCGTATTTCACGACCTCTGAAACGAAAAAAATAACTTTTTCTACGAAAAGTTGGTAAATGATTACAGTAAAATTTTCACACCCTTTCCACTTTTATTAACATTAATTTTTTCAAAATTAACAAGATTTAGAGCTGAAATAATTTTAAACTTCATAAAACATACTTTTTATAATTTTTTTGTATTCTGAATCGAATGAAACCATTCCCAAGTCAAAACACTAATTCATTTCAAAGATAATGATTTTTCTCCCATATTTGGCTATTTGGCCCTACTGTGCGGCGGACGGGTGACGGGGAGATATTTTGTTTTTTAATTCGATTTTTGGATTCTACCTATCTTGAAACATAAACCAGCTCATTGGGGGGGGGGGGGGGGGGTCGATATAAACAAGTTTTCCCGGTCTACCCGGTCTATTACAAAGGTTAATTATTGAAAATAATAAACCAAATCCTATTAGTGCATTTGCACTAACTTGGTTTTTCAAATAAAAAAATATACGCATAATTAAATGGAAAAATCAGTACGACTTTTCAGCAAGCAAAAATGTGTACTATTACCTGCGAAATATATAAAAATTCAGAATATCGAGTTTTTCAAAGTTTGCAACTGCTATAATATTATGTACCTAATACAAGATTTTGGGATACGATCTCATGCTGAATCACGTAGTAATGTTCATTTATTGATAATATTTCACTAGTACAGCCGAAATCAGAGCTTTCAATCAGCTCAATTTCCTCAAGTCCTTAAAAAGTCCTCCACGCTTTCCTTCATGAAGACAACGTCGAGGAAAAATAGGGTCCCTCTCCTGCTGCGATAAAAATCTGCTGATCGCTTATCGCTAATCACAACAGTTCTGTAGCCAAAAGTTAACAACAAACTATTATATTAATCAATGAAGCGAAAATTTTATTAATTTCTTGTCCAGTAACCCATTATTGTCTCATTTAACAAGTGAGCAAGTTCTGTGAAAGGGAATATTCAATATGAGAAGAGCTTGTGTATTTTTTCATAAGTTGGCTTCCTTTGTTTTATTTTTTTGCGAGTGCAGAAAACCAGGCAGTTCTCTTGCTTTGTAAGCTGCGGCGGTTCAAATAATTATTTTTTCTTTCACGTCCTCGTCCAAACTCGATCATAGTGCCACCCTCAACCTTTGACTTTTACTGAGCCTTTGACTACGCAACGGAGCGAGAGAGGTTTACAAGTGAAAGGACGAACATATATTGGATTTCGGAGTGGGGATTATTCGACGAAGAGTATGGTATTTTTTTTTTATACCTGTGTGGATTCTTTCCCGGAATGAGTGAGAAGCTTCCAAAAGGAGTGAAAATCATGAAACAGATATTTTGGTTGAAATATTATATCATTCAGAACAACAAAATCTCACAGAGTTACGACAAAAGACACATTTTATGAGAGATCAACCTGAATTATAAAATTACTTAATCATAGTACTGATAAAACAAAACGTTCCCTGATTTATGTAGATACCTATGATGACGTTTTACAATCGAGTAATAATTCAAAACACTTAACTTTCCAAATGCAATAACTCGGCTCTCATTAACTCGATTGTCACAGAAACTCACAATCCGGTACAAAAGAGAGGGAAGAAAACAAATTAGTGTAAATATTAATCATATTCTCAAATGAGAGGTCATGAAAATTGTTGAATTTAGCAATCAAGTTCCGTTTGAATCATCAATTGAGTTGCCAATGATGATTTATTTTACTACATTATTAATATACAACTAACTTTCTAATGAACATTATAAATGTTTGGGAGATCATTAAAGAGATAAGATTGTTTATGTGATATATTTTAACTGTTAGTATTATGGTTAGAAACGCATTATTCGTATCTCATCGTATCTCGTAAATAACTGATACAAATCTGACGAATAAATTATCCGCTAAGAGTGGAAATTCATCAGTTCCAGAAAACCTTCTTGCCGAAAATCCTTATCTAACAACTACACGTATCAACGGCATACACCAGAAAATACAGTTGCCTTGTGATTGTGATTTCCAGCGCTAATACTATTCTTTGATACTTAACCGATGAAGTTGAAATTTAAAACGGAGAACCCATCGGACGTTTAGAAAGAATCATAAAGTCTGAAGCACCCAAGAGAAAACTTATTTTATGCTCATCACTCTTCAGCCTTCAAGAGCAAGGTGCTTTTTTTTTTCTTCATTCTTGGTCTATTGTATCATCATTGATTTTTAAATTGTATTGTTTCACGATTTGCAAACGATTATCACGGTTTTTTTTTTTTTCAATAAATCAATTCATTAATTTATTTTTTTGGAAAAGTGAGCCCAGTACACAAATATTATGCTAAATTAGTTAGATGAGTGAGTTGACATACAAATTAGAAATAAACTAATGAATTATTCTTATAAAATGTCATTAAATTGATAGGATTTACAACAAACAGATTGTAGGAAACAAGAGAGGAATTATAAGGAGGATCGAAAAAAAAGGCTTATTCTATGAGACACAAAATATTAACCGAAAAAGATCAAAAAATAAAACATAAAACTGAAATTCGTAAATCTCACCATTTTGTGTAAGGGATGATTTACCAAATATTTCATATGAGAAAATGGAATAATAATGTTGATAAGATTATCGTGATTACTACAATAGCATGCGTTTTTAGGCTTTCATGTATAATTTTGATTAATTAGAGAGTGTCACTCCAGAAATCCTATTTCCTCGCGGAAATGTATTCGATAGTTTTTCAATGGCAAGTAAGAGAAAAGGGATGACCGGGTAACCGGAGTGCAATATCAGTAGATCAACTTACCAAGGAAGCCAGGAATGGTGAACACTAGCAAGCACAGTCTGAACCACATGATTGCTGTCGAGAGCACTTCACTGATCGAGGGAAGGTGTCGAGGAACTGGTCAGCTGCTCTAGATATACCCAGTTTTCTCACCCCTCTGATGAGATGATGAGCCATTAGAACCGCTAATTTCAGAGTGGTAATGCTGTTGGAAAGTTTCCTCTGGCGTTTTTGATGCTCGTTTAATGAACCTAATAGGTTAACGACTCACACTTTCGGTCCCATTTCTAGTTGTTTTCAAAAGAAAAAGATCATCATCATCGGGAGTGAAAAATCTGTTAGAGAGAGCAATTAGCGAAAACTGATCATGTGTAATTATGAAATCGGTACGAATTCCGATTAATTTTATCAAGCGCATTAGGAAAAATGCGTATTTTCCAAACATAAGGGTATTATTACTTTTGTGCCAATCCTACCATCCCACGTCTTCAATTCTAATCCTTAGTGCAATCATTTAGATCGGTCCCGATTCCCGAAAAATGAAGGACTTTTCAGAAAAACTTTGTAAATTAATGATACATTCAGAGTCAGCGTAAAAATTTTCGATGCCGCCTTGTATACCTGTTGAAAATTTTCAGACCTATCGCTAAATCTATTTTCACCTCCGAGTAAAAATTATCTATACCTAGTTAATTTTTTAATGGAAATTAACATTATGTTCATAAAGGTCTGACGAGCGATAGAAAATGAGAGGTGGAGTGTAATTGTATAATTTATTTTCTACATCATTTAATCGGCTTCTGAAAGTCGTGAGAATCGCTCAGGGGCTCGGAAGCAGAAACGGAGATTTCCTCAGCTGGCTCTTGACGGACTTCAACTTCACGCTGGTTTCCACTCTGCTGGCTCTGCTGCCGTAATTCGGTGCAGGTGGCCCTGCAAACGCTAACGTTTCTGCTCATGGTTTTCTCTCATCTTTCTATTTGAAAATGTTTACGCAATAAATCAATATATTTATGTGTAACTGGGTAAGTAAAATCTTGTACAACGAAAACGACAACGACACTGCGACAATTAGGTACAAATGTATACAGAGTTAATTAACCAATGAGTATAATGAGCAGTCAAATCTGCTTTCAGCTATATGGTGGAGGGAACAGTATTTAACAAGAAGCCAGTGATTGACATCTCACAATGTGTCCCGTGTTTTACGGTCTTGATCCTTTTGAATTTTGACACACAATATCTTCTGAGTAAAGTACAAAGGCGGAGAAAGGTTTCAGGCGGGATTTTGTGAAATGGAGAAGGTTACCTTACAGAACCTCATGTTGTCATTTCTTTGGTGCTGTTTCTTGTGATTTAGCTAAGAAGGTTTTATTTCGCTTCACCACGCCCCCCTCATTTTCAAATTCAATTGTTCCCATGGTTTTTCTCAAACAAATTTTTGTATAGATTGCTTTTATGCTATCATTTTTTTGAAATAATCTACATAATAAAATAATATTATCAATAAATAATATAATAATTAAAAACTAAATAATAAGATGTGAAAATGCAAATGTCAATTACTGGTCTACAAACTAATGCTACCCTCGTTCTTGTCATTCGTTCTTCATTTTTTATATTTATGTAAATAAATAGCAACTACAAGCTGCTAGTTTACCTTTAGAAACGTATTGTACCTATGGTACCAATCGTATGTATTTTGTGATGAAACATCAGGTGATATTTTCAACATTTATGAATACTTATATCAATTTTATATTTAGATTAATAAAACTCAGTTTAAATGAGCAATTTATTTATAAAATGTTGAAATAAATGTTTCGTTGATACACGGAATAATTTATTGTAGAAAAACTGCTGTGTCAATCATAGGGTGTCAATCAAAGGTGCAGCCAAACATGGGTCAAAAAATTGATTTCGAAAAAACGAATTTATGATGTTTTGTGACTTGAATTAGTGATCTTTTCAATACTGAGCAGTTTGCGGACAACCTGATGTAGCAATAGATGTACGATTCAAGTTTTAACAAACGAAAATGCATAACTAAATTGCTTTCCAAAGTCAAAATTTCTCTCAAGGTGTCATACACAGGTCCCTCCACCCTAATAATTAGTAACAAAAATTAAAATAGAAGTGCAATAAATACCGTAATGATCCTCGGACTGGCCGGTATTTCAAAATAATACATAATAAAGGAAAGAGAAAATGGTGGTGATGTTTAGGTGGGGATCGTAAGAAAGGACTTGAATTTGATTCAAATATTGCGGGACAAATCCTAAGCTGAAATCTTACCAAAAGTGAAAATAATACCCAATATTTATTATCACTGAGCAGCTATAAGTTTAAGTAAAATGTATTTGTAGAATGCAAAAGAACAGAAATCAATCTGGACTTATAATTGAGATTAAATTCTATTTATCCACACCAAGATTTGTATTCATAAATTGCCGTTTATAGCAGGTTTTTACCAATGGATTAAATTGTGGCGTAACATTATTTAAAAGGAAAACTGAGGCAGAATCATAAATCGACCAAGAAATCATGCTGGGAAAAACAATAAAACATGGACACGCCTTTCTACAATGTATGGTGTTTCCCAACAATTGAGAAATTGAAATGGGAATTTTAGAAAGAAGAAAGAAAGATAAAGTGAATATATGTAATCAGTATAAAACGAATAGATATACACAAGATACGTGAATCATATTATTTTCAATAAAATAAATAGTACATTTCCTATTCTTTTCAAGTTTTGTTTATTATTTAAGAACTACCAAATTTCAACATCCTATCATTTGACTATTGTGCCTCGCTGACTTTAGTGAGCTGACCACGAGCCGTGATATCAATAATAATGATGGCATAATCGTGTTCAAACCTCTCCTATTCACCGTAGGACGTCGAAACTTGGTAGGGAGCCTCTCTGTGGCATCAAGAGACGAGCAAAGTGAGGGGCGCTATCCTGATCAGCTGTGTGAGCCAATATCTCTTCTGTTCACCGTAGAATGTTGAAAATTTATAGCGAGCCTCTCTGGGACTTCAAGAGACGAATGACCTTACAGGCTCCATCCTGATCAGCTAAGTGTGCTAAAAGTTATGTCGTATGTCTGATTACAACGAAATTCACCTTTTACTGTTCTGATTCACATATAAATAAAAATTCTCTAAGTACTTTTCACCTACTGATATTTTACCTATCTCTATTCGAACAGTTAATTCACCATACGCAAACTGCGTAAGCGTTTTTTTACAAATTGTATTTGATACCGTTTTTCTATTTTTGAGTCGACCAGGCAAGACTGTTGTAACGACATTATTTGTCAGGACTATAAACATTTTAGTAGGGGAAATAAAGTGCCGACAGAAGATGTGTTTGTAAATATTGTCAAACAAAAAATATAAATTTTAGGTTACGTGGGCATTGGTTATTTCTCATTATGAAACTTTTAGCTCGAAATCTAAACTAGATGGCACGGCTTAACTCCAGGCTTACTCTCACGATGACAGTGAGAGGTACTCTACCTCTAATCAGTTGATAAGCGTTGCTTTTCAAGTAATCTTTCGAGGGGAATTTATTACCTTTCCTTTCTTTGGTGCTTTTCTGAGGTGACGTAAAACAGTAGGAAGTTGTTTGAAAGTCAACTAAAGTCCGTATGTTGGTTGAAGCGATGTATGTAGTTGCATAGCTGGTGACATCACAAGAGCCGAAGCACAAATTTTAGGTAGGGAAATGTCTTATATAGAATTAAAACTGTTTTTTAACCGATTCCCATAAGTACGATATATAAATGCTCCTGTATATATACAATTTACATTTAATCCGTTCATTGCAACTATTTTGTGAAGCTACCCTTGTAGTCATAACTTACAATTTTTGATACATACAGACATTACAATTTTATATGAATGAATAAATAAATAAATCGAAAGTATGAATAACGTGGAGACAATTAGCGCTAATATCAAAGATCAACCGTATCGAAAAGAAGATCCGCTCCAGCTACATGCAATATTATCAGAGTGGTAGTTAGGTGGGAGGGGGGGGGGGGGGGCATTTGGGATCAATGTCAACGTTGATAACGAAAGGTCTAAGTGTCATCATCAAAATATGGTTCATATTCGATTCAGTGAGTGACCCAACGCCTTGAAGCACCCAATCGATTAGGCATGTTGATTTTTTTTTTCTGAATTCGTACATAATTACGAGCAAATTGTTCGCTAAGACTGGTACGTCATCGATAATCGTACATAACATAACTCCGAGTACCTAAATTGACTGTTTAAAATTATTCCATTGTGCGCACAAAAAGGGAAGAATGAGATATCACTGGAGCCGATTCGGTGCTACATTTTTCGAATTGGTGCCACACCCAACCTTCTACTAACTATGCTAAAACTTGTTGCACAGGCGAGATACTATACAATATACTGGTCATGATAAATAACTACATCGGAACCAAAAATACCAACAAAAGGACATAAATATATTTACTTAGTTGATTCCTAGAATATAATTGTAGATACTAAGGGGAAATAGAATAGGTTGCTAAATAATAGAGTCAGTATGCCGCTAATGACCTTTCTGGTTGAGGTGCAGCTTACGAAATTGAAAAACCGAACAAAAAATGAAATAATAATTATCGAGTCAAAAACAAACAGTAGTTTCAAGACTTATTTACCTTTCGGTGGATACATCTCTGAAACTCATGCGGGGAGTGTTTCTAAAAAACCGGCTCTGCTGCTCATGAAGTAACCCCGTTTCTAATATAAAACAGATGAAAAAATGAGATACAACTGCCATTCTTCTCGAACTGAATTATTACTAAATATGTGTCTTGGCCCAACCTTTACTGGTGACTGCTACAATTGCAGTCAATTATACTGGTACGTGTAATATGTAAACAATATTGCTAACTGCAGGTACTGAAGCACTTAAACCGATGAAAAAAACCATAATCTCATTCATCACATTTGAATTAACGTAGCAGCATCCCAACCCATTCATAATTACGTAAGGTTCTCATAACGACAAACAATTCAGAATCGTGTAGCTTGAAGCTTTATCCATGTACATATCTTCTATGTCATTGTGCTTAGCAATATTGTGTTAACTTTGCTGCGTTCATATCACTGTCAGATGGCATCAAGGTGAATCGACTTTCTGGACAGGATATTAGTTTTGTACAACGAAAAGAATTCGACGGACCAGCAAATCGAGCACTTCAAAAACACTGCCATCGAAAAGAGCAAAACCCGGGTGTACAATGAGTCATATATCATACTAACCGGTCAAATGAGCAACGGAGACGTGCAAAACGTGACACTTTGTGCGATTGAAGTGCCAGCAGGCGGTTTCTGACGCACGCTCATCCTAGATACTGGGATATTCAATAAAGCTTATTGCGTGAGTTGCCTTAACATATAATAATATACCTGTTAAGCTAATATTTTTTAGACGGTTGATAGGAAATGACAGGTGGTTAGCATTCCACTGAAGGCTGGATGATTTTTAGACCCTTGCAAAGATAAAACATCTATGGTAGATAAGAGTGTTGATGAAATTATGTAACGTACTATGATTAGAGCGATTAATCCAATTTAAATTTGAATAAAAACTATAGTTTAAAAGCGTGGAAAAACTGTTAGAAAATCCTTACTAGAATTATGCGACTTTTGTAATGGGCATTAGGTTTAGCTTTAAGAAAATGCTGGCTATCCCTAAAAATAAAAACTTAATTATATATCCATACAAATCTACATATTCGTTTCGGCTACCCGTTTATTGAAAAAAAAGAACAAACATAGGAACCCGGGACCTAAGGCGTGAATATACCAGTTGGATGGTAGGCTGGATGGAAAGGGGTGATGGATTACTCCAAACCTAATGGAAACACTTGCGTCTATAAGTAGGGAAGATACAGGGGAGGGTACGAATGAAAAATTACAATTTGTGTAACCTATATTATGTAGGGCGTATGAAGGTAGATGGAGTCTGTCTTCGGGAGACCTTAACATAAAGGGTAATATGGAAGATAACTACATAAAACCAGGGGGAACTGAGCAACTTAATAGTACAATAGCTAAAGAATAGCTAAATATTCGTCACTGCCAGCTGAAGACTGTTGCTTTAGACATTTCGACATCTTGTTAATCAACTCTCCAGTTCAGGAATGGAAGTTCTGTACGAAACACTTTTTCTTAAGGTGCGATACTCCTTATGACAACTGAGTTGAAGACTCTTACAGCAATCTTAGTCGCTTTCGAAACCTTAGTTGTTACTTCATTGTTTTACTATAATACAAACTGCAAGAATAAAAGAACGTTCAATCATACCTGAGTGATGTTAGCTTGCCTTACGTGACCTAACCTTGCATTACTTCAATTGACTTGAGCAATAAGTTTGTTACTAGGAAATACCAGGGCGTTGCTACTCGTAAATAGAACAAGCACATTTGAAAACTCACTTATAATGATCTCAAAGTTGTTAGAATATGTACACGGAGAAAAATCTGCAAATTATTACACAAAGGTTTGTTAGTTCTGCGTTAGATATCTCTTCTACGCAGATCATTGGTTTGTAATTAATAAACCCCGTATGTAATATATGATCAAAACATGTTGCATCATGCCTCCCAAAAGGGCTAACACCATTACGATTCCGAAGCCCAGTAATTTCCCGCTTCTCACTAAAAAATGTTAAAAAAGATGTCTATAGGTAAGAAAAGAATATAGGTACAGAGGCCCCTTAGTTGATCGGTGCGCCTCCGTGCCTCGTAATTGTTTCCGATGAGTCTCAGAGGAGCTCCATCGAAATAACAACACCGTGAGTCAAATAGGAGAGTTAGCCTCGGAGGTTTCGAAGCTGATCTGAGTCGCTCCATACTTGGTAATTGAATTTCAGATCTCCAAAAAGGAGCTGCATTTCAGGCTTCATCATTATAAGTCGATTAAAAACCAAATTAGACTCCGAGGCCCCAAAGCTGATCAGTATCCACTGATTGAATTCTTGATATTACAGAGAAGGCCCTTTTCATATTGCAAATACGTAGGTAGACATCAATATGTCTACGTTGATATAGGCACGTAATGAAAACTAGAAATTAACCTTGTTCCTGGAGATACACTTTCACGCAAGCTCAGGAGCTACTAATGATGCAATCATGTTAAAATTAATATGGAATAATCAAACCATCGACCCCCCTCTATGTACCAAACTTGAGGGAGATTAGACGAATAGACGTGAAAAAATTATGCTTGATGTAATCAACGTTTGCGCATGCGCAGAATGAAGTAATGATTTGAGAATATGCAATTAATAAGGGATGATTTGAAGCCTAACACGTACAGTCCCTCAAAATTTTATCAAAATCGAATGAAAACTCATGGCTCATTAAAAGAAATACACATTCGCGCATGTGCTGTAGCTACTAACGATTGAATTATGTTGAAATTACTAGGGAATGCTCAAATTAATATCTTCTACTAAAAATCCGAATTTCAGCGAGATAGAACGACGGGGCGAGAGAAAATGTTGCTTTATGGAATTTACGTTTGCGCATGCGCAGAGTTAAGTATTGATTTGGTAACAACGGATCTGATAGAAAACCATCTAAACCCTAACCCGCACATTCCAAGAACGTTTCATAAAAATTGGTGGAATATTGTGGAAATCAAGCTTGTTACAAGGATTCGAGGATACACAATAGATACACACACACAGCACGTTCACATGCACATATATAGAAGGACCGAACGAAAGTTTTGCAGAACAGTCTGAAACGTAAAATGCGAGTGAAAATTTTACAACTGTAAAAAAACAACAACCGTTTGGATTTTTGGAGATTAAAACTTTTTCATCTCTCAAAAGTGGAAACAATGCTTCCGCAACCTATAGGAGGTAGGTTTGGGAGCAATTTATGAAATGAAATTTAGCATCTAGGTAACAATGCCTCACAAGTAGGTACATTTGCATGGACAATAGTCAATAAAATCGATTAATATCATTGCGACTATGGAGTTATACGTATTCATCAACATCCATTTTTGGTAATTCCTGTATTGCATATTGAACACTTTATAGCAATTGGTCTAGATTTCTAATATTAAAAAAAAAAAAAAAAAAAAAAAAAAATGAATGTCTCTCGATCCTTTTACACTCCCAAAGGCCTTGAACTTTGACTGAAAAAAAGGAGTCCGTTTGGATGTGGCACATAGCTTCCACGTTTACTTCTCATGAAAGTATAAATCATTGAATAGTTTGAAATGATATTGAAAAATTTCATAGAGAAAACAAGTAAATCAAGAAAGGGTGTGGAACGTCATAACTTGTCAATTAATAATCGAAAAATAATACTCAATGTAATTAACATTTGCGCATGAGCATAATGATCTGATGAGTTGGGAACAATGGAATAGTTTAGGACCATCTACCACCAAACCTGCACATTCAATGACAATTTCTTCAAAATCGGATTAAAACTGTGGAAATTAAGGTCGTTCAAGGATTTCATATTGGCACATGCATAGTAGCTATTATTGATACAGTAAAGTTGAAATTCATATGGGATAATCAAATCGTCTTCTCCCAATTCTCCCAAGTTTGTTAAAAGGATTTTCGGACCCACGACAGACACACGCACACAGATACACACACACACACACACACACAAAGACAGACAAGGAAACAAAGTTGTTCAGAATGGTCTAAAACGTGAAATGTTTCAATCCAAAAAGTTCTCTCTCAATTTTCATTCGCGTTGAGTTTGTATTTAATCCAGTCCACCCAACTAGCACCGTTATCAATTTGGTTAGATGCAGCGGATCGCTATAGCAGTGGTGCTAAGCGGTATTGCATTCAACGTCTCACAGGCGCCGGGATACACAAAAAGAATAAGCAGTACCCATATAAAACTAAAATATTTTTTATCACATTTCATTTATATTCTCTGATTTAGAAGCGTGGGGCTTGTTCACAGAACATAGAAACAACTACAGTATCTATTTTCTGTGGACTTGTACCAGTTTTTAGCCAATCTTCGCAGAAAATGAAGCTATTGCAACGGCTCCAAAAAATTTAAAATATATGTATGTAATATGTACCTATGTCCTTCCAGACGATAACTCTCCTTAGGGTTGAGATAAAAATTCCGTTCTTGCACCAAAAAATCAAGCTTTTCAAACGGAAGGACGAGTTTGTTGACCAGCATTTTTTATAGCACATTAAATTTGTCAAATAAAAAGAAAAAGTGCTGAGAAAATAACTAAAAATAGCTAAAAACAGCTAAAAATTGTTAAATTTATATTTTTCACAGAATAGGCTCAAATAAAACTTATCAACTATAAAATAAAACATTCGAAAATTGATGTGAAATATTTTGAGGAAAATGTACCTACTTAAATATCATCAATATGTGATAAAAAATCGGTTAAAACTACAAAAAAGTTGAAAATCTAAAGTATCTTTTTGAATAGCAGATAATTATTTAGGATAAGTTTTCACCATCAAATTGGTGAATAACAATTTATTTCACTCAGTCCTCAATTTTCAAAACAATGTAACATACTGCAGTACGAAAATTCGCTCGTAAACTTTTTGTTCCCACGTGTTTGTTTTATATTTGTACAACACAGAAAAAAAGGAATGTGTAGTGGTCATGGTACATCAATTTCGGTTTATTGAAATCAATATTGAATCATTGTAATCGACAAAAATTTAGTCTGTCAAGTCAGGAGGAAATTACAGCTTCCTCACATAATATAACTCACGTATAATTAGTCGAAGAACAACGTACTAGTCGAAATGATTGATAAGTCGACGTTATAAGAAATTAATGTTTGCGCATGCGCAAAGACTACTATTAATCCAACAGCGATGAAATTTATCGGGGAACGTCTGAGAGCTATACCACAAAATCCTTTAAAATCTCATAAAAATTGGTCCATTAGTCTCGGAGTTTTGCATCTGTGAATCGATATGGTTTCGCGCATGTACAATATTTATTACTCTACTAATCGTGAAATATTTGTAAGACGTTTTCTAGAACATAAACCCAAATACCTACCGAGTTTGAACGAAATCGGTCCAACTGATGATGAGAAATCGACGTTATGAGATATCCAAGTATGCATGCGCACAGGGTGCAGTTGATTCGAAGGCATTGAAAATTATAGGGGACCATTACAGTAATTTGGGTGGTTTCATTCGGTTCCTAGGGTTGATGGGTATAATTGACACCCAAAAATATAGGTACTCTAATTTCTAAAGTTTCCGAGATCTCGATGTTTTAATATTTCATCCTCTAAATTATACCACTCAGGTACAATAGAAATTGATGCTGAGCTTCTAGGACCAACTAGACCTCACAATTTATTTTCGTTCCAAGTTTCATTTCAATACTTTTATAGAAAAGCTCTGGACGGCGGACGGCGTATGGGAAAAACGGATTATTCTCTGTTCATTTTTAGATTCTACGCATCATAAAACGTATACCGACCTTTTTTGGTAGGGATGGGGGTTAAGCTGGATTTTCTAGGTCGATTACAAAGGTTCATTAATGAAAATAATAAACCAATAAATGAAAGATGTGAATACTGCGGAGACGGTTTTAGCGAAATCAAGAAAGTACTAGGCATGATAACAATCTTGAAGCAAATTACAAAACGAGCAAATTGTTACATAAAGGTTTACCATTTCTGTATTTGAAATCCCTTCTACGCAAATCATTGATCTACAACTATTGGGAAATCCCCGTGAATATTATATCATCAAAACTTGGCGTTTTGCGCCTTCCATATGGGTTCAAACCTTTACAACTCCTAGACCTCTCAGTTTTACGCTATTTAATAAATGTTGAAACATTTAGAAAAAAATGTCTATAAAGAAAACGCTAGCCCGAAATTGGAAGAAATTAACCCCAGAGACCGCTCAGCTGATCAGTACGCCTCAGTACCTCGTAATTGCTTTCGGGGTGCTCCAAAGGAGATATCCATCTAAATTTTAGCACTGTAAGTCTATCAGAAAACTATTAGATTAGGCTCAGTGGTTCCAAAGTTGATCAGAAGCCATCTATACTTTGTAATTTTACTCTTTTAAGTTGTCCCAAAGGAACTCTATTTCAGGTCTCATCACAAAATATCGATTAAGAAAGAAATGAGGCTCAGTGGTCCCTCAGCTGATCAGTGCTCCTTCGTGTACAGATATTGAATTCAAAATATAAAAACAGAGTGGTTTATTATTTCATTGTTAGATAGCCCTTCTACGCAGATCATCTGTCTATAATTATTAAACGCGGTATGTAATATATTTATATAATCAGATCATGCCGCATAGTGCCTCCGAGAAGGGTTCACACTTTTACAGTTCCAAGATCACGCAATTTTACGCTTCTCAGTAAAGATGTTTAAAAAACGGGAAAATGATACTTGAAGTACTTCACGTTAGGGAATGCGCAGAATGGAAAAATGAAATTGGTAGGGTACAATCAACAGCCTAACTCACAAATTCCCAGAAAATGTAATCAAAATCTGATGAAAACTAGACCTTTTCCCTGGGAGTACACTTACGCGCATGCGCAGGAGCTAATAATGATGCAATAATGCTAAAATGAACATGGAATTATTAAACCATTGTCCCCCACCTACGCACCAAATTTGAGCGGGATTGGACGACTGGGGCGTAAAAAAAAATATGCTTGAAGGAATTTGCGTTTGAACATGCGCAAAATGAAGTAAAGATTTGAGAAATATGGAATTGATAGTGGACCATTCACAGCCAACCTCGCAAATTCCTTTAAAATTTCATCAAAATCGGCTGAAAACTGTTGAAATTAGGCTCGTTCACAAAATAATACATATTCGCGCATTCGCAGTAGCTACTAATGATAGGATTATGTTGAAATTGCTAGGGAATGTTCAAATTAATCTGTCCCACTGTTCTGAACGGAGATGTCTAATTCACTAAATGAATCTGGTATTAAAAATTCACCTCAATTGAATTATTTATTCAATTATAAAACTTTCTCACATAAAATTCAAAACTACGTCATTCATCATCAATTTCCGAACTATATTTTCACCAAACACAAACACTAAACTCTTCCAAATCTATATGTCGACTAACTAGACCCCACGATTCACACAATAACACATGTTGCTTTATAAGCATTAGTCCGGATAGCTTGTTTGTGAAGCCGTCGATCTATTTTGAACATCCACCCACCTAAATCACTGACGTTGATTGATTTTCTGTTCACAAACTTTGAAGGCTTCCACTTCTTGAAATTTCTGCTTTGTATTTTTCCTTCAATGTAATCTGTTTAGTCTTCATTCTTGACATTTTTTGTTTTTGTTTTCTTATTTCCTGCTTTCTTCCTTGTTGGTTTCTTAATCATGAGGATTACAGTTTGAAGTCCTTCAAAAGAGGTGTCGTAGTTAGTGGCCTGTCGTGCCCTTCAATCCATGGAAGACAGGCTCCAAATCTCCTCTCCTTGCTCAAACGTACCGTTTTAGAGGTGCCCCAGAGCTGATTCATGGAGTTCTACATGTGACTTTTTTCAAGATACCTGTTCAGTGACACCTATTGTTTCAATTTTCTTACATCTGTTAATTGCAAGGCTGTTCCCCGCTACAAATCTAACTAACTAACTATTTTAGAAATTCGAAGGTGTTTTTCGATGTTCGAGTCCTTAGGGAAAAGCGAACCGCGTTGCGGATGGTTTTAATCGATTCTTTGGGATCATATTTATCGCAGACAAGCAAAAAATCATTGCTGTTACGTTGGAAGTTTTTGAGATCTCGATTTTTGAATGTTTAGCGCTTTAATGATATCCTGTTGGGTTGACACAAATTTATGCCGAACTTCTAGGACCATGTGGATGGTTCTAGGATCATGAAGTTTGGTCTCTTAATTTTGGAGAAAAGCTGCGGATGGCGGATTTTTTTTCTTTCGATTTTTGTATTCTACGCATCTTGAAACGTAAACCAACAAATTTTCAGGGGGGGTTAAAAAATTTTGTTTTTTCAGTTCGATTACAAAGATTCATTATTGAAAATAATAAACCAAAAAAGAGCTCCATTTCATATTGCAGATCCATAGGTTGTCATCAGTTGAAACAGGCACTTAAAGAGGGAAAATTATTGCAATTAATTCGTGCATCTATACATTTTACTCGTCGCCCTTATCTAAGTATAACGACATTTTAGTAGGTAGTTACCAACTAGCTGAAAATTCATTTGATAAATTATACACCTACCAAAGCTTTGCAATAGTTAACAACTTGATTTCGCAAAGTCAGAATTCTATTGGAATTATATCAACTGATAATTCCATTGGAGTTACATCACATGATACGAGGCAAGTTTCATGTGTTCTCAATCTAACAAACATCTAATTCTTTAGCGGTCAATAATAAAAATTACCTATTGAATCGCTAATTCAAAGATGTGACTACCAGAAGTTAATCCGAGGTCATTTTTTCGAATTTCCACCGTTAGGGAGCCTTTCAACCCTTAAATGCTACCCTTTAGGGTTGATAAAAATCGATGCCGAGCTTTTCGGACCAATCGGGCCCAAATGTAATTATGTTAAACTTTTGCTTAGTATTTTCGGAGAAAACTTTGGTTTCTAGTCTATTTGTCATATACCACAAATCCTTGTAGCATGGTTTTGTTGCTACAACGTCAGGTTTTGATGAAACACTCAAGGGAAAATGTCGGTTTGGTTGAAGATGATCCTTTCAGTTACATTGTTCAAAAATCAATCGTGGTCTACACATGCGATAACGCAAAATCTGTCGACAATATTTTCTTTTGGTTTTGTCATTTGATCATGAGCAAACTCGGAAGGTAGCTAGGAGAACAAGATTTGATCATTATCAGTTAGTAGGTAGCTGCTTCGCATGCCCAGGAGTGATAGACTTTTAATATTCAAGTATTTCTTCTACAGTTTCCATTAGGTTTAATGTCATTTCCTGAGAATAAGCGAATTCGACTTGGAGTGAATCTTTATTTATTTCATATCTCAAAACATAATGGTTTTCACTGGATATGCACAGTTTCAATACCCATAAGCGTCACTTTCATGTAATCTATTGTCAAATTCGTATGGGTCATTGTCAAATTCAGAGGGTAGTCGGGAAATAACAATGTAATTATATACCCCATATGAGTTTCCACTACATCGTATCATTAATAGCTGATGCGTATGCATGAACCTAAATAAATTACTCAGAGCTAACCGTAATCTACATTTCTCGCATAAATATTAGAGTTCCTCTGAGACCTACAAGGAATTAGTTATACCCCTTCTCCCTCCTAGTACCATAGAACCAAATACGGAAGAAATTCTTCAATATTGCGCATGCAGAGGGTGGCGAATGCCTACGCATCTCCAATCGATATAATATGATCCGATTCCTCTGATAAGGTTAAAAGAAGAATGACGCAGCGATTTGGAAATTCCATGGTGGCACAAGTGGATTAGCTAATTTATTGAATTAGCGATCTATATACCTTTCATACCTACATTATATAAACCTCTAATGCTGTAAAACATAATTTTCAAATGTCAAGAGATATGAAATCCTCTTGATGTGATATAATGAATATAGTTGCATAAGTTCTGCAGTTTCCATCCTATTTCGAAGAAGCGTTGGATCTTGTAGTTACGTTTTTACCTTGACCAATTTTAACACATGATATTTCTTCTTTTCGGATATACCATTGGTTTTTACTATTCCTCTCGACCATGGAAATCACTCTGGCGTATTCAAAATGATTTACAAAATATCAATAAAATCTTCACATTCATGTTAAGGATACGAGGAAGATATATGTGAAACACGTAAATTGACAGACTTATTGCTTAATCATTTTTATTTTATAATATCCATTTATTTTATTTATTTATTTCTTCCTTGGGTCTTTTACAGGTCCTTTAGCGAACTTTCACAGAAAATGATGCTATTGCAATGGTTACAAAAATTTTAAAATCTACATTTTCGAAAAACTTCTTTATTGAAATTGAAAATTAACGTTTAGAGACATTTTAAAACGAATGGGGGGCTTCGCCCCCCTGGACCCCCCTAATCTATACTCGGCGCTTCGCGCCTCGCCGGATCTTTTCTCTTTTCTACTGCGTAGAAAACGAGTACAATTTGCTATGCAATTCGTATCACGAGAAAAAAAAAAAAAAAAAAAAAATGTTCAAGCCTGGCTGGATTCGAACCCACAACCTTCATCTCACGAAAAAAAAAAAAAAAAAATCAAGCCTGGCTGGGATTTCAACCCACAACCTTCGTCTCACGGAAAAAAAAAAAAAAAAAAAAAAAAAAAATCAAGCCTGGCTGGGGTTTGAACCCACAACCTTCGTCTCACGAGAAAAAAGAAAAAAAAAATTTTTTTCAGGCCTGGCTGGGATTTGAACCCACGACCTTCGTCTCACGAGAAAAAAAAAAAAAAAAAAAAATTTCAAGCCTGGCCGGGATTCGAACCCACGACCTCTCGCTTCCCATCTCGGGACAAAAAACGTTACACAAAAAAAGTGGACATTTAAAAAAAATTATTGGGGGTCGGCCTAAGAATTGCATAGCAATTAATATATGTATATGTATATATATATAACTCGGCCCTTCGGGCCTCGCAAGGGGCTCCGCCCCTTGACCCCGCCAGGGGGGCTTCGCCCCCCTGGACCCCCCTAATCTATACTCGGCGCTTCGCGCCTCGCCGGATCTTTTCTCTTTTCTACTGTGTAGAAAACGAGGATAATTTGCTATGCAATTCGTCTCACGAGAAAAAAAAAAAAAAAATTTTCAGGCCTGGCCGGGATTCGAACCCACAACCTTCGTCTCACGAGAAAAAAAAAAAAAAAATTTTCAGGCCTGGCCGGGATTCGAACCCACAACCTTCGTCTCACGAGGAAAAAAAAAAAAATTTTTTTTCAGGCCTGGCCGGGATTCGAACCCACGACCTCTCGCTTCCCATCTCAAAAAAAAACAAAAAAAACAGGACAAAAAACGTTACACAAAAAAAGTGGACATTTAAAAAAAATTATTGGGGGTCGGCCTAAGAATTGCATAGCAATTAATATATATACCTATATTCTGTTTTATTCCAGACGATAACTATCCTTAGGATTGAGATTAAAACTCCGTTCTTGCGAGAAAATAAACTAAATATTTCATATGAAAGGAAGAGTTGATTGGCCAGCACTTTTTGACCACGTCAAATTTCAAAAATGTGCTGAAACAAATCACTGAAAATGGCTAGCAACGGATGAAAAATGTTGAATTTATTTAATTTTAATCTGTATTTCAGTCAACAAAGTTTATGAGCAGTAAACTAAAACATTAAAAAATTGTACACGAAATTCTGCTGAAAAGGTACTTAAAGTTCATTAATATATGCTGAAAAACAAATAAAAACCACAAAAAAGCTTTAAAAAAATCAGAATCTTGTTTGACTTGCAGAATATTTTTGGAACTAATTTTTTGCCATAAAATTAGTAATTAACAATATATTTGCTCTCAGACTGCTTAAATTTCAAAACAATGCAGCATATCATGATTCAATAATTTACGAAATTCGCTCGAAATACTACATGACTGGAGCTTTCATCTTTCTTTGTACATAACCTGAAGGCGTTCAGCATTACGCTTATCAAAAGAAATCTAATTTTAAATAAATCTTTTGAACCTTCCCTGCTTTGTAAAAATTTTCTGAAAAATTTGAAATTCTATCGCTTAGCTTTCTGAATGATCCCAGCGTCTCACGAACCTTTGATGACAAGCGCGGAAGCAAATTAAAGGAGAGAACTGGCGGAGAAAATTGTCTCGAGTGCAACAATTGACATGACAGTTAATAATTTTGTTGTTGTGGATTCCCGAAGAGTGCTGATTGAGGTCATGAGAAAACATTTTATGGAAGAGGGTGGGAGCGACTTCATCCCATAAATTACTCTCAGTTTGATAACAAGATTCAGCTCGTCACAACCAACAAGTCTTTCATACAGCAACCGATTCAACAAGTCACCGTCTGAGTCTTGGAATAGTTATCTGGATATCAATGGGTAAACAAGAATACCTTACAGTTAAAACAGTCTACATTAATAATTTAGTACCACTTTGAAGCTATCGGGCGCAATAACTTAATAAAGTGATTTATAAATCGTTTTACAATGCGGTTTGGTCGTCGGATTCCTGTATGGGTTCATTTAAGAAATTCCGCTAGAGTGCTTTAAACATTTATCTATATTAAAATTCAAATGAGAGCAGATCTTTCAGCATAACTAGTCATTGATGGTATTTGTTCAATCTCTCTAATAAAGAAGGATGAGTCTTAACTAGGGATTCAAATCTTCTAGATTTTCAAACTATCGATATTTTTGTCTTGATATTTCAATATTTGGACAATGATATTCATCTTCCAATGTTATCCGATTTAACATGTGTGTGTTGGTTGAGAGTGGAAGGTATGACAGGCTTCTTCCAGTATCAGTTTTATTTATTGTTGGGTACATTCCTACACCTATACCTTCCACCCTCAGACACTCGTTTAGAGATGGCTACAACCACAGAAACTACGATATTTGTTTTCGATATGTGCAAATATACTGAATGATCAGTTTGAATTTCAACTTGGTGAACATTAGCGGAACTTTCGAAGCAAAGATTGAAAAAAAATTACCAAAAGTGGAATGGAGAGCAGAGCAATAAAAACCAAGGCATTGATGTCCAATATTCTTTACTACAAAACAAATCTCGTTTTCTTTGACATACCTTATTTACACTCTTTTTTTTTTTTTTTTTTTTTTCACGAGAAGACGTTTGCAAAGATTTATTCAATGTTATAGATAACTAAGTAAGCTAGTATAATCAACTTGTGCATGCTAATGCTACGTTTACGAATATTAGAGTTGGTATTATAGTCGAAGAAATAATACTAAAATTGGCACTAAACGTAACATCGATCGAGTTTGAATTATTCGCAATAATAAGCTGTAGGGGAAAATGATATCTTTGCAGCTTTACCGTGGCTAGCTCGTGCCCACCTTCAGTGGTCACGTCTTACCAAGGTATAGTGACTATTTGGTAACCTCTCTCTCTAATAGAATCACTCCCTTTCCCGCTAAGAACCGGCTTACATAACCAATTCTGTAGTTGAACACGTAAATATAAATGTTTAATAACTGAGCGCGGCAGTTTCCAAAGAGTCAGGCGACTTATATGTCCCAGGCAACGTGTGTAATTTTCGTGTTATGTCACAAAAGAATCCCTTACCCATTAGTAAATAAAGCCGTCAGTTTCCTATCTTAGTTTACTATATACTCATCCTGATTTGACACAAATTTACCTCAAAGGTCGGATTTTGTTTCGTTCACGCAATCACTCGAAGGAGAGCAGTTCATTATCTGCTTTGGAATATCGGTACCTATATATTATCTCAGAAAGATAAAATACATTTTTAGTGCAGTTTCAATTCGAGTAGGCTACACGTACCTACTACCAGTGCCTACATAGTACCCGTCTTATCTGAAATAGTAAGTAAATAATTTTATTATTCTGCCGTGTGTGTGTAGTAGTAGTAATATAGCGCTTATTCAAGCCTATATATCTACTACGAACAAAAATTATTTGTATTTGAAAAAGAAAACATATATTTACATTTTCCTATTTATATTGTTGACGCTCCAACTATGGGTACTATTTCAATAATTATTGAATCGGATGGATGAAAATCTATTTGGATTTGGATAAAAAGCTTTTGGATTTTCAGCGTTGTTTTCTTCAGTTTTTATCTATTTTTTTATGAATATTAATTAATATATACATACATATGAAGAAGCTTTAAACTCTGGGATTCATTTCAGAATGTCTTAAAACGGATTTCAATCCAGAAAATTTTGGAAAATTTTGAATTTAAAATTTTTGGAGCCATTGCAATTGTTTCATTTTTTGCAAAAATTTGCCAGCTATCAGAAATTGTCAAACAATCTAAATTGGTATCCAAAGCCGAGTACTGCTTAGAAACTTTTTTCACAATTCAATAGTTTGTTAACGATTCCTGGGCACATAAATTGCTCAAATTTCAATACATTTTGCATGGATGTAATGAGGAAATTATGATTATTCGATCTTAATAGATGCTGTACGGCTGAAACTTTTAGCGAATTTTCGTAGAAAATAGAGTTCTTATGTCGTAAGTATAGCGCGACAAGTTTGGCGACGAGTCAGGATGGCGATAGGGCGAGCAAACGAATGCTAACCTCCCGAGTCGTTGGTTGCCGAGTGGTGGGTCGTTGACGACTCGTGCTACGACCCAATAAGTCACGCTAAAGATGGAATTGATTTCCTCTCACTTTCTGCTGTATTTTATACGACTTTAATCCATAATTTCGTCGTGTTTTTGCTTGGAGTTTAATTCATTTTCATTACGAATACGTGCTACTCAGCCATTTTCATTTCATATCTGTTTTTTATTTTAATTTATTTTCCTTTTGATCCGTACGTTATGGACGAAGTTAGGGCGTATGAAGAGCTTTAACTGAATGGTGTAATCAGTGCACGGGAAATGGAGTTGGCGTTCGAGCGATTTGAGCCCACTGACTCGTGATGTCTTACCCGAAAAACCTAGAGTGAGCCACAGGCAAGGAAAGAATATTTGGGAGACTTTGTCGCATCGCCAACCTCGGCTGCAGCCGCCGGAGCAACAAGGCTTACACCAATGTCAACGTGCAAGATGTAAACTGTGCAATTTGATGATAGAGTGCTCAGACTTCTCCTCTGCTAACACCAATTACACATATAAGTGTCGAGGTGTAGCAGAGTGCCAGTCAAAAATGTGTGTGTACCAACTAGTCTGCAAAAAGTGCACTGAGGCACCTGCGTTCTATGTTGGCAAAGCAACCACACTCAATCTGCACATGAACAACCACAAAGTGTCTTTGTGGAAAATATAATTAACTGACTGAAATGAAAAATATTCCTAATGATGAACCGCGATGGATTGTTGAAGAGTGGCGATATTGCACAATGGTTAAAGTTATATTTTACTGACTATGAAATGAACAATCGATAATTGTAGAACAAGATAGAATGAATATATTTTTGTTGGTATCAAACATCATAATAATTAAACGAGGCTGTGTTTTGAACTGGGGAAAATTCGAAGACCGAAACTAGACATTTCCAAAATATCTCAATCCTTTAAATGAACATATCATCACGAGGCACGTCTTCCATCACCTCTGACGGAGTCAAAAACTTCTAACCGGTGTAGGTAAATATTACAAATTCGCTTTCTTAATAAAAGAGGGCCTTCGGAACCATTAATGCTTATGAAGGTATAATATAGGTGTGTGTTATTCATGCCCATGGGTCCTAATAAGGTGGATCTATACGCTAGTTATACGGTTCTTCGAAGCGCCTAAAAAACTACTATACTATGTAATGCTCTTCAATTGACTCACTCGGCTACATAATTTGTTTTAAGCTTGCATTTGTACATTCGCTGCTCCTTGTATCCTGTGCTGGTGATTACAGATTCCCAAACGGAACACAGCATGGAACTCGACGGTAACTGGCTGGACAGTTTACTCAAGAGATACGCTATAGAGAACTCGCCTGTCCGTGTGACCGACTTCAAAATCGTGGACGGCGTTGGAAAGTGGGAAAACTACCTTAGCAAAATAAAGCGCATCAACGCCAAAGTGACACTACAATCCGGAAGAACGCGGAATATATCACTTATAGTGAAAGATCAGCATAAGACGCTTTATCTCAAAAATATGACACAGAATGGTGGATTCTTCTTCAGGGAAATCATGGTAAGTTAAGATGTCAGTGGCGCTACTCTGCTATCAATTTAAGATTCATCCATGCAATTAAAAAGAGTTTTACGATGAAAAGTTTTTTCCTAATAGTGAATTTCATTGTTACTCATACTTGCAAAAATATTGCAATATCACAAGAAGTTAAGGAAGCTATTCAATTCGTCCCCATCAGGCAATCAGTCAGTTATGGCAGTTGCACTCGTGTATTTTTTGGTTTCTTATTTCCAATTATGAACATCTAATCACCCAAGAAAATATGTTAACTCCTCCCTTAACTTTGGTGGTTTACGTTCAAAGATGCGTATATTCCAAGAATCGTATTCAAAAATAAATCCGTCAGAGCTTTTTTCCGAAACTACTACACCACACTTTAAGGTACTTGGGTCGAAAATCATATTTGGGGATTTGAGGATCTTGATCCTAAAAACTCGGTATCAATTTTTATCAAACCTAATGGGTTACCATATTCAAAAATTGAGATCTAGAAAACCTTCAAGGCAACAGTAATGATTTTTGTATATATATTGTAATCGTCAAGTGATTATATTATTTATTTTTCATTTTCAGATGTACAGAGACGTTTTACCGAAAATGGATGACTTAATTGACGAAATGTGTGATATTGAGGGCTCCATGTGGGCCAAATGTTTTGGGTTCAAACTGTACGACCAACTGGTATTCGAAGACTTATCGGTGAGTGATGGGCACAAAAAAGAAAGTATTAGAAAACCGTTAAATGCAGTTAATTGTTTTCTCCCGATCTACTGAGGGGTGTTAGCCATAAAGCCAAAATCACCCTACTTCCGACTGATGATTTTTTTCAAAATTTATATTGTTCAATGTGAAATTCTTCAATAACCTTCAATTGGTCCTTCAATATTTTAAGTATTTATTATGGGATTCTGCCTATAAAGCAGCAGCGAGGGAAATAGTTATATATTATTTATGTATTTGCCAAATAATGAAGACTAGATAAATTCACCGATTCGGATTCATTTCGGTGACATAATTTTAGATCGATTCTATTCAAATATTTATGTCAAATAATTTGAAATTAGTTAAAATCATCAGTTTTTGAAAAGCTTTTTTCATTCATATAAGTAAATACAAACTGTCCTGTAGTCCTTATATCTAAAATTTTCATGAATTTATGTCCCTTGTTTCACTATTACTGAAAATTTTGTAAAATCACTCTCAAATTTTGTCGAATTTTGACCATGTAAATTCTTAAACCATATGTTTTGCTATGCATGATGTGTGTTGTACCCTGAGAGATACATCAGAATATCGGTTAATATCGTTGAGTATCGTTAAAAAAAGTCGAAGCTGAAATTATTATACCAGAGTTATAATATTTATTAATATGAATTCATATGTATGATGTAGTGAATAGTATAGGGAAACAAATCGGGAACTTTGCAAGAAAGGATGAATGGATAAAATAATTTTTTTAAACGAAACAATGGGCTTAGAGTTCAATATGCAAAGTACAACCCACCCCTAAAAATCCCTAAGAATAGACACGATCTGCCTGAAATTCGTTTCATTCAAATTTCAATGCAAATGTTTAAGAGGAAAAAGAATGTACTACATATGAATCAGTTGTTACATTCACACTTTATTGTGCCCAACTATGCACCGCGTCAAATTCCATTAAAAAATATTTGTGCATCTAGTAATACTCCTTAATTGAAAAATTACTAGAACGTGGAAGGTTGAGAGGGGTTGATACTACATGTTTTGGAATACTTTGTACGACAATATACTCAAACAATATATTTTGAATGATTGGCATTATTTATGAAAAACGTTGCTTCAGGACTTACGATTGATCGCATAGGCGTTGACTTATCGGTGGCGCGCGGCAGGGTTGAAAGTGGTCCCGTATGAGCAGCTGAAGGTAAATGCTGCCAATTGTTAGTAACTGCTTAAAATGAAAATACTGTTCAACAAATTGAAGTTTTTCACGGATTTGATTAAGTACTTAATATTGTGATTGATAAAGTTTTCTTTGAGAAGGATTAATATCCTCGTTGGCAGGACAAATAAAAAAGTGAGGGAATGACTAACTATCCAGAGAGAGCACTAGCGTAACTGCAGTAGGTACTGGGAAGTCAAATTAGACCGCCAAATTTAACTTGGCAGAAACAATTAGAAATGGCAAAATGGATAGCAATCCCAAAAATCGCGTTTTTCTCAATAATACGTACGTTTATCAGAGAAATGTTGATGAAAATACTAAAGGTTGCCGAATATGTGCTCAAAAATGTAAAAGAAAACAAAAATTAAAAATCTAAAAAACCGCATTGATAATTGTGTGATGTTGCAGGACTTGGAATTTTTCGTTTTGGTACTTAAGAAATAGAGTTTGGTGTGTTCTAACCATAGTACTCTCGAACTCTGTGGTAGATACTTATGTACTATGATATTGAAATCGGGACAATCAATTTTTCAGGCGTCAGGATACGAGGTGGTAGACAGAAAGGAACTTATGGATCTAAAAACAAGCAAGTTTGTCGTGAGAAACCTTGCCAGATTCCACGCTCTATCGAAAGTCCTCTTGGAAAGAGGTGAAATTCCACAAGACGTATTCGGAGAAAGTAATTGGGTCAAGAATGATACCTTATCGAGAGTGATCCCGAAATATACTTCTGAATTAGTTAAAGCGATGGAAAATTGGGGAAATGAATGGTTCGTACATGAAAGATACATATAACAATGCTTTCTCTGTCTATCTTCGTCTGATGACTGTTTCAATATTGTACAATGGTTCCTGTATCAACCGAAAGAGTTTGTCTACCTCCAAACTTTATTTTGGACTTGAACCCTCTGTTCTGAAGTATTGAAGTTATGACAATGAAGTGATGGAAATGTAGTATTTACATTTGAGAGTCGATTAACCTGCAACACTCAGAGGATATCCTGAAAGCTGATAGCTCAGGAACTATCCCCTTAGATATAACATTTGCAAAAATCGAGAAGGAGGAACTACTCCTATCCAGCACAAAGTGCAGTAGTTGAGGATATCTAAATCTCGAATAATCAAGAAAAGGAACTCCTGATATTTCTACATTAATTCACTATTATGGTTCAAACGGAGCTGTCACACTTCTCCACCGTTATTGAGGTCTTATTTGGCTATGCGAGCTCTACCGACCCCTTCCCATGAATCCGGTTGAAAATTAAATAGAGCCATTTTGCAAACTTTGAGCAGTGTAGAGACACCTTGAGCATTGAGATACAATTCTCTGCATGAGGCATTCACACTCATGTGAAAATAATGTGGAGTGTACGGCAGTCGGTACTAGACCTAACTGACAGCTTTCAATGAGTCCAGAAATTTGTGCACTAAATTGTGCCAAAAAAATAAAAATAATATATAATAATAAAAAAATGAATCAATAAGCTCAGTGAAAAATTGATAAAAACCGTACAAAATCGTGCAAAAATCTAGAATTGGTCCGTTGAGTATTATTGGAAATAACTTATTTTGTTGGAATTCAACATTCAAACATTTCAGTGCACACAGTGTCTTTGAATTAACTATTTAATCGAGTTTGACGTAGATATACCTAATGCAGAAAATAACGAAAAATCGCACAAATGGTCTAGAATGTTTTACAATAATTCTACGAACTTTGATCTTCGAGTTAGTGAAAATTAGTAGTTACTATCTCGTAAGAAGAATCACAATATTCGAAGGATCTCTTGTTCCCACAAGCGCTGACTCAACTAGTGATAAGGAAACACCTAGGATTTTTTTTTTTTTTTTTTAAACTCCTGTTAAGGGATCACAATGCTTCACCCGAAGGGTACCCACCCTGATATACTTGGAGCAAGAATATGGTACATCGGTATGGCAAACTGCGCGCCATCCCCAATGTATCTTTATCTGTATAGAGTCTTACAGGACGACCTTTCAGATTAGCGGCGGATATTGACACTCAGGAGGGTGTAAGAGCTGAAAGAGGTTACAATGCTTGTAAAATATGGTTGACCCAGTGCGTAAAAATTACGCAAAGTACCTATTTAGCGCACTGGTTTATTATTTTCTAGAATTGGATAACCTATTGTCAAGAGAGGCTTATGAGTGGGCTGAACTGTCCGTTGAGTGTAGCAATTTGACTGAAATTTCATGATTATTTCACATGAAATACAATAATTACCACTTTGTAACCCCTCTGTACCCAAATTACCCATGTATAGAGTGTTACACCTTATGTCCAGAACTTCTTAGGGGTCAATTCTACAACTAAATTGTGATCGAAAGTTCCTCTTAGAGATCTTTTCGAGTTATTCAATTATTAATATTTTTTCGTTTTTTCGACCTTGAGTTACTAAAATGGCCACAACTACCTTTATTTCTAAATTCAACAAAAAGTTCAGGATACAGTTGGAAATACTGTTAAATTTCCTATGGATATACTATCTAATGTGCAAAAATATGCAGGTAACATTGTCAGGAATCTACTCTAAATTGAAAAAATTGTCAAAAATTAAAAACTACGTATTTTTAACCTGCTACTCTGCATAGATAATCCCACGGAATTCCAGCGCACATAATTGGAAAAACCTCTTCAAACTGTCAGCTTTCAAACGGTCTAGTCAGTTTCACTTTTACTTTGCAAATTGAGGAAGAAAAGTATGTTTCTTAAAAAAAAAAATCTCGCGCTGAATCAAATGGCTAACCTCACAGATCGCCCCAACTACATTTTAACTCAGTTTTACACTTTAAATCAGGGGTTTAAGTTGATTTGTTATACTCGATTTTTTTGTGTTTTTTAGGGTAAAACTAGTTAGCCTCCTAAACACAACCCCTTCCTCCGCCTGGGGAGGGGAGGGGGTAACTAGCTTTACCCTTCAAAAGATAAAATTAAGCATAACAAATATACTAAAAAAATTGTGAGTTAGAGTGAGAAAGTCTGTTATAACGGAGTTGGAGAGATTTGCAAGCGTTATCATTTGATTTAGCATGAAATAATACGTGAAACCGGCCCCTAACTTTTATTTTCTCGAAGGGTCATTTTTTACCAAAACCCTCGGTTTCATAGAAAAAAACCATGATTTCAACATACAGACACAATTTTCTCCCCCAATCAGTAAAGTTAAATTGATTGTACCACTGGAAAGCAGAGCTTTCGGGAATGTCTTTCCTGAAACGCTAATGGTTTTTTTCACCATTTTGTTCCGATACTTACGGCACCTTTAAAAAAGCCGTAACTTTCAAAAGGGGTGAAATTCTCGTATATTTTTATAATTTTTTCGCCTATGCGATCTACTGTAAAAAGAATCTAAATGCCTTAGGGAGATGGGAAATTTAACGCTTTTTCCAACGATATATCTATTTTAAGTTTACATTGTAGGTTAGGGGAGTTATGACCATTTTAGTAATGTAAGGTCGAAAATACGAGAAAAGCTTGAAATTGAAAAAATCCAAAAATCAAGGGTTTAAAAAGATTGAAAAGAGGAACTTTTGGTTTGAAATTAGTTGTAGAATCGATCACTAGGAGGTTAACAATCATAAGTGTGATCACCCTGTATAAGCTTGCTACCCCATGCCCAAAGAGTAAATAATAAAAACTACATCTAAGACTAGATGATGCATATATATACAAGCTACTAATAACAAATATATAAGTAGTCCACATAAAATGATGCCATTGATATTTTATGTGCACTGCAGCAAGGTGAAATAAAGCTATGGCGAGAAAAATATCATACCACTGACAAGAGATATCCAGTCCGTAGTAAAGAACAGTTTCTTTGAGGTAAAACAGCAACTGCTGGACTTTTCATGGTCCAGATAGAATTTTAATCACTGAGGAAGTCCAAGTGGACCTGGAGGTCCATATGCTCGTAGGCTGTATAATTTTTCAGGAATGTTCCTTACATAAAAGTACAATGTACGGCACTAAACAGGTGTTTTAGGGTAAGACGGTGGTATGGCCTGTGACCACCCAATCGACCACTATTTGGTCCTGTCTTGGGAGCTGGGCACATGCCCTGAACGAAGCCGTGCAAACTATAATTGACCTAATCATATTATCATGATAGATAGAATTGGCTCAATGTTATTTGGAGGAGATCTGATCGTCAATGGACGATAAGCAATAAGCAAAGGCAACATCTCAATGAAACTTTCACCAACTGATCTCAAGAAAATCAGCTGACTCATTCCGTGTGAAACTGCATCTACATAAAAGTCAATGTTATGCCCAAAAGCTTCATTAGGTTAAGCGATTTTTGAGACAGATAACGTTCAGATTTTGTGGTTTCCAATGGTAAAATTGTTTCTATAATAAAACCGCATAGGTAACTTCTTACAAGTTAAGCTTAACTATTAGGCTCTTTACCTAAGCGCTTGTTCGGTGTACAATCAGTTCATTCTTTTTGATACTATGTTGAGATTTACGTTATTTTGATTTCATGAAAAGTACTAAGTAATACATCGGGATTATACCTCATAATAATATTATTACTCCGTTTAATTTATGTTTCGATAGGGTAGAGGCAAAGGACAAGTTGGAACGTTCTCCAAACAATTTAATTGAAAAATTTAAAAACGAGATGAAATCTAGTTCCATGAATTTTTCTGTTCTCAACCACGGCGACTGTTGGACAAATAACTTCATGTTCCGATACAATACAAGTTCGAAAAAACTCTCATCAATGAAGTAAGTACATACAAATTATGTTTCATCAAGGACTACATTATATCATTAACTATTATAATAAAGGCATATGCATACTAATTACGAATAAAGTTTGAAGTGCAACTGATAATATTCAGATAATGAGAGAATTTTTGTAACCAATATTGTAAAAAAACGGAAGTTAGTGAAAAACGTTGTCTATTTCTACGAAAAATAAAGAGTTACAATGTTAAATCAATTTCGACGGTTAGGCCATCATCACTAACAAACAATAACTTTTAGTTAGACCACGTTTTTCACTAACTTCCGTTTTGAAATGGGTTTCCACAACTTCGTCGCGAGTGATTTAGTTCGTACCAATATTGTTTTTGAGCCAACAGACATTTTGGAAGGTTGTCGATCACTTTTAGAAGGATGTGAAGTTTTATCCCCCCCCCCCCCCCCCCCCAATCAAAATCCCTTTTCACATTTTGGTTCCAAGATACAAAAATCCCCTTTTCACTAAAATCCAGGAAACAAGCACACTTTTTTGAATTCGTATCTGATCCTGATTAAATGCTTTAAAAAATAGTTTTAACCTTCAAAAACTCATAAAATTGAGTACAAAAAATGAACTATAAATTCGTGAGTTAGAGTGTAAGACTCTGTTACACCGGAGTGGGGGAGCTCTGCAAGTGTTACCATTCGACTCAGCGTGAAAAAATACGCAGAAACCCAAACTCGGATTTTTTTAGAGGGTCATTTTTCACCAAACCCTTGATTTCTTAGAAAAAAACATGTTTTCAACATACAAACATACTTTTATCCTCCAATTAGTAAAGTAAAATAAAAATTGATTACACTGTTAGAAAGCTGAGATCCTGTGCCAGTTTTTACAGATGATGTACACAAAAAACATTACAGAAATGGGACATTAACAGCCGGTTTAAAAAAATCGGAATTTTTCATACTCGTGGAAATTTTTCGTTCAGGCAGTTTTTCACTACATTAATCATATTAAAAAATTTTGATTTAGCATTAGATGGAAAGAAAATGTAACGGTCTTTACAACGGTGTCCTCAAATTTAAACTTGTAGTTTTTATTATTGTAGTTATTGCTGTTTTAGTGACTTAAGGTCGAAAACACGGAAAAAAGCTCACAAATTAAATTACTCAACAAACTAAGCGTTTGAAAAAATAGATGAAAAAAACAAAAAAAAAAAAAAAATCTGGTGTAGGAACTTTTGATCAGAAATGAGTATTAACCATTGCTCCAACCAACCAAATAAATACTCGGTTGAGTAATAACCATTGTGCATGCGCGAAACTAATATCGATTGGCACAGGCAAAACGCCGAGTCTAATGGAACGGTTTTGACGAAATTTTCATGTATTGCGGGAGATAAATTCTAGGTGGTTCTCTATAACTTTCATTGCCGTCACATAAACAATAGTCTGTGCGCATGCGCAAACGTTAATTTATTCTAACCCAACGTCGACCACGTGGGGTCCAGGTGGACCCCATGCGCACCTTTCCCCCCCTCCCTTATAGCCACTTTGCCCCTCACTGCCTGCTCCTCGCGTAGCTTCCCACTCAGTACTGCTCCAGAGGTTGGCGAGGTAGCACAGGATAGTGTACCTTTTGAATTCATTTCTGTTTGATGAAAATCGTTGTTGGGGTCTGAGTAGACCCCACGTGGACTTCTGTGAAAAAAAAAAAATTTCGGCACATTCACTCACATGTTTTGTCTTAATTTGCAATCGTTTGAGCATTCATACGTAGTGGTTACTTAGTTCTCCTGTTTGCACCATGGAAAAAACTGGGAAAGTGAATCAGCCGTTTTTTGTCCATACTAGTAGACAGTGAAGTGGAGGATGAAATCTTGCCTAACGATGACTCAGTGTCTGACGAGTTCTTTGTTGTGATAACATGAAAAATACCAATCGCAATGTGACTGCAAACAATTGGTTCATGTCATACGTATTAGCGGAGGTGCTCACTAAATGTAAATTCACTTTCGTAGGCACCATGCAAAAAGGCAATATGAAAAGGCAATTTTCGAAAAAGTTCTGTGTTGGCTGAAGTTTCGTATTTTATTGAAAAACAATGGGCCTTCTTAGAGTTTATATGCCTAAAAACTTGACTGAAGTTTATATTTCGTTCTGATATAAATAAAAGACTTGAACGGTTTGCTTTTTATTCCTTTCTCCTGCGTTTTTGATTTTCTTAGATGAGGAAATTCTTTGGCCCATGTAATTTCGGAGTTACAAGCTGCAACTTTGCTACCATAGGCACAATATTAGGAGACTATCCTCGTAGGCACCTCAGAATTGATTGCATGATGTTTTGACGCTAGTCCCATGCAACAATAGGGCGGCACAGCCAGAAATGTGAGTGGGGTCCTGGTGGACCCCACGTGGGCGACTATTATTCTAGCTCCCACGTGGTCGACGCAGGGCTAACGTTGATTTCTTATCATCTATTAGTCCGATTTCGTTCAAACTCCGGGAGTGGATAGATATATGTTCTTTTTAGATTCCCTGTTAATTATATCGCAATTGGTGGGGTAGACAAAATTCCGAGGCTAATGGACCGATTTCTTTGAAATTTTCAAGGATTGTGCGGTCTAGCTCCGAAACGTTCCCCTATAAATTAAATTGGAGTAAATGCAGTATGTGCGCATCATACGTAGTAACGTCCACTTATCAATCATTTCGACTTGAACTTTGTTCTTCTACTAATTCCATACGTCCACGTTACAATGACTAAGGATACTGCCCACCCAACTTGGACGATTTTTTTTTTTTTTTTTAAGATCTACTATAATAATTGAACCCTAGAAAACTTTCAAACTCAATCACTTCACAATGTCAGGAGTGGTCTAATATATTATTCAATATTGCCTGTTGTAGATTTGTAGATCTTCAATGTAGCTTTATTGGTTCTCCTGCGTATGACCTTCACTACTTCCTAGTTACGTCGGTCAAACCTGACGTTCAACAAGAAAGCGAGGATTTCCTCCTGGAATGCTACAGCGAAGCCTTAAAAACATGTTTGTTGAACTATGGTTATGAAGGATCCATACCTACAATCGCAGAACTTCGAAAAACTATGGAGGAGACCACATCATTGAGACTAGTATCGTCTCTCATCATAACTCCGATAGTCACTGGAATACATGACGATGTACTGGTAGGTTAACAACTTTCATATATCTGCCAAGCTCTTCAGTTTGTTTCATGAAGAGAGGGAAATTCGGGAAAATTTAGAAAAATTCGTTGCTTTTGAGGAGCTGCCTACTGATTATTCGTTTCCTTTTGAAAAGGATTTATACACATGGGATATTATGTTGATTAGTGTATATGGGTTGGTCTGTATATGGATATAATATCCATGAATCTTCATAATCACTGCCAGGGTCGGAATTCGTTTAAGATAGAAGAAGAGCTTGATGGGTAGATATCCTTTCTATAAATAATTTGTAGAGCTGTGTGATTAAGGTTAGGTTTTGCAACGAACCATGAAAAATCCCAAATCCTAGGCCCTGAGAAAGTGATATAAAATAGTCTATACCTACGTCCATCCGGACCTACTTTGTTTTATGTAATATGTCTATGCGTTCCGGAGGCGAACCATTTTAAATTTTATTGGATAGGTACTATAAGTCAACTAGGAAAGACATTATCTTCAGAATTCCTTCAATTGATCAGTAAGCCCTCAATATATTGTAATTGTACTTTATGAGTCTCGAGAGCGGCCTATTTCGCATTTCAGTACTGCTGAACGATTAGGAAAGCCTCAGCCTCAGAGGTCCTTCAGATTATCGGTGCTCCTCGGTACATTTTAATTATATTCCAGATTTCTCAAAAGCGCTTTACTTCCAACTTGAGCGAAAGGTCAACAATACAAAAAATGAATTAACCTCTGATGTCCGCCAGCTGATAAGCGCGCCTCCATACTTTGTAGTTTTATTCATGGTGTTCCCAAGGTGCACCGATTCGAGTTTCAACACCATTGGTAGGTTACTATAAAATCACTCTCCCAAGGTATAAGGTAAAAATAATTGATTTCGCCATAAAAATCAAGCATTGCAAAACGAAGGATGAGTTCGTTGATCAAGAATTTTGGAACGTGATGAATTGCACGAATTTCTAAAAATTTGCTGAAAAAATCACTACAATTAGAAAAACTGCTAATATTCTATTTCGCAGAAAACCTTGATCTCATATACAATAGGACATTAGAAAAAATTGTACAGACAATACAACATCCAAACAATACAACATTATATTAAAAATTGCAATTCGCTCAAGGTTCATAGCAATGACATGACGGAATA
Source organism: Adelphocoris suturalis (assembly GCA_030762985.1). Taxonomy (NCBI): domain Eukaryota; kingdom Metazoa; phylum Arthropoda; class Insecta; order Hemiptera; family Miridae; genus Adelphocoris; species Adelphocoris suturalis. The sequence goes on from CM061041.1 coordinate 36,094,618, forward strand.
TTTCAAATATCTCAAGACCGCACCAGATTCTTGGAATCTGATAAATACGTATGTATGCATTATAGGGATATCACTATGTATGGGTTATATACATATATGATATTGGTGAGAACGGCGAAGAGATCGTGATTTTTTTTTTTTTTTGTACCCCTCCAATATAACCTAACGAATTGGTTGAAAATATCATGTTATATCGATAAAATCGATATATCGTTATGTCACACACATCTATGTACGTTTTTTATCGTGGGACACGCTTTTACCGGGATCTTGATAGTGAAAAATGTTATAAAATATTGTGACAACATAATTTAGGGTGCAAGAACAATTGTAATATTTTTGTCAATGTGATATTTAATTAGCGATTCTTTTACATGAACAGGACTTGGAAGAGCTGATCGCTAATGATAGAAAGGCCGCAGAGCGGGGAGAACCAGCTCCTCAGGCATGGAACGTGCACCAATACAAAAATGAATTAACTAAACAACTTATGCAAAACTCTGTAAAACTAGCAGTTAAGCGGAATGTGATATAAAATAAATATGTGTAGACGAAAACAAAGTTTTCAATTTCTTATTACTAACCTTTAGTAACACACCATCTATACTTTTCAAGTACTAGTAGTTTACGCGCCAACTGCAAATTACTCGTAATTATATAAAATACTAGCTGACCCGGCGGACTTTGTCCCGACAAACAAATTATTCGTACAGTTATGGTTACAAATAAAAATCAGTCACTTATTAAAGTTTATTATTTAATTGAAGCGAAGTAAACGTTGAAAATAACCAATAAGGCAGTACGTTCAAAGGGTGAAGACGGGTGTTTGAGGGATTATAATATTTTGATCCATAATGATAAAATTAATTTTGTAAACGACGCCTCTTAATCCTAAGCTGTTCCTCTTGCTTTTAAGTTTCTTCCAATTATCTTTTAACAGACACTATTATGTAATTTATAGGAGGCGTATTTAAATTATATTCTGTTGATGTATTGTCCAAACCTTCGGATATGTTGAAAGATGTGTCTTACACTGTAAGTGATGGTTCATGGAAACAAACCTCCATTTTATTCGTTTCTCGATGTCCATGAGAGGCTCCCTATCAGATTTCAAATTCCTAGGGCGAGGAGAAAATTTAGCTAAGCCAGCTGATCTGGTTGGAACTCGTCATTGCATTCGTCTCTTAAAGTAGAAGAGAGGCTCCCTCTGTCAAATTTCACATTTCTAGGGTGATTATGAGAAAATTTAGCCAAGTCAGCTGATCTGGTTGGAACTCGTCATTGCATTCGTCTCTTAAAGTAGAAGAGAGGCACCCTGTCTAACTTCAAATTCCTAGGGTGAATAGGAGAAAATTTAGCCCACTCAGCTGATCAAGAAAGAACCCATCATTTTATTCGTTTCTTGATGTCCCAGAAAGGCTCCCTATCAAATTTCAAATTCCCAGGGTCAATAGGATAGAATTTAGCAAATTCAGCTGACCTGGTTAGAATCCGTCATCGCATTCGTCTCTTAATGTCCATGAGAGGATCCCTTTCAAATTTTACATTCCTAGGGTGAAAAGGGCAGAATTCAGCTCACACAGCTGATCGGGAAAGAACCCACCACTTTATTCGTTTTCGATGTCCCAGAGAGGCTCCATATCAAATTTCAAATTCCCAGGGTCAATAGGAGAGAATTTAGCAAAGTTGTAATACCCAGAAAGAATACCTAACGTTCAATGACGCAGTACAGTTAAATCTGAAAAGCTGAATAGGAAAGAAAGGAGCTAAAGAGCCCACTCAGCTGATTAGAATGGTTTCTCAAGTTGTAATATTTGTACTTTACAACACCCAAAGACGTCCTGCTCATAAATTGCAAAAAAAAAAAAAAAAAAAGCCACAGTTCCTTTGAGCCTGACGGCTAAAATTAAAAAACATGAATATGCTTTAGCCGTACACGACTCACTCCTCGTCGATTCTCTGAACCCGACCCCCCATCGGCCTCTGAACTCTGTTTATCATTCTGCCATCAATCCTAAAACATGGAATCATGTTTTAGCTCCTCGCTCTCACTTTATTATAGAAATGATCACGACCATTGAGCTCTTGTGAGATGATGATCTCCTAATAGAAACTCGCGAGTAAACATTCACTTTATTATAGAAATGATCACGACGATTGAGCTCTTGTGAGATGATGATCTCCTAATAGAAACTCGCGAGTAAACATTCACTTTATTATAGAAAGAGGCTAAAGAGGCTACATACGAAATTACAGCTTCCTATAGTGTAAAGTATAGAAATTACCTATTAAAATGATTTAACCACCGCTTCACAAATCAAACCGTTCTCGCAATATTCGGATCACCTGCTATGAATCACATAATCGAAACACCAGCTCAATGAAATCATCAGGAATTAACAAGCGGTTGCAATCATGTTCACAATATCAATAATTGAGAATGATCACCTGTGTGTAAACAATTATTCATATAACCATGCTCATAACTCAGCTTGTTGGCCACGCACTTCGCAGTAGTTAATATAGTATGGTTGGATAAATCGAGAGCTTTCGAACGAATGGTCAACGAATTTTGTGGGATGAAAAACGACGAAGTATCATATCCCTAGCAACGACTCGGTTGTAGGCGGAAATCATCAAAATTATTGGCGCTACTTTCGTTGCACTCTCGTGGGACATTTTTCGGTAGTTAGGTCACGGCTAAAGCATATTCATGCTAAAATTGCAGTACTTCCAGAAAAATAAACAGTTCAGAATTATTACATACTTATTTCCCGGCAGTCCCAAAAAGGCTTCAATTCTAACTTCAGCAATCAAGTTTCAACTTGTACCCAATTAGTCTATCAACCAAGCGTCCCCTCAATATAACCATCTCAATACAGCGTATAACCTTAGTTACATTAAAACTATTCCTGACAACATTGCTGCTGTTCATAAGGCATTTTAAATATCAATTTTTGAAGATCTATCTTTACGAATAAAAACTGTTCGGCTAAACCTATCAAAATCGTTTTGGTATCGATGAATTTGTTATCGAAAGTTCTTTCGCGTGAACCCACATTTGACGAGAAAAGTTCGACGCATGCCCAGTTTTTCCTTAATTACGAAGTTGTTTATCCGAGTGACGTCGTTAGGAAAAGCCGAGTTCTCGATGAAAGAGTACGTCTAGACCTAGAGGATTGTAATATAGCTTATCTTTCTTTCTGGTGTTCAAAGAGCATGCTGTAAAAAACAGCATCGAAATTGGTTCATAATTGTGGTCGCGCATAAAGGAAAAACAAACATAATTTGATTTTTATAGATATAGATATCACCTACCTAAGCATTAGAGGTCAATATTCATGACAAGAGATATAATAAACCAGGTTAAGTGAAGTTGAAATTCCATTGGATTTATATCAGCTGATACGGTTGTTGTAGTTACAAAGCGATGTTTGCTATGATCCACAAGTTACGATTTGCTCCTATTTTTGATACTTTTCCTGCCAAATTTCTACTACCAAAGAGAGCAAACGGATGAACATTCAGGGAATCAGGTGGTTTCATCCGAATCTTTGTGATAATATCATTGTAAATAAGACAAAACACAAAAACACTAAACTATACCTTGAAAGTTTTCGGGATCTCGATTTTTCAATCTTACAGCCCATAATTAATAAACTTTAGAGTTGATTAAAATTGATGCAGATATTGCTGGCACATCATTGGCTCACATTATGAGCCAAATTTCATGAAGTTTGGTCCAGTAGTAGCTTGGAACGGCGTACGTCGGACAGAGTTCGGCCGAAGGACGGATTTCTTTCATTCAATTTTAGTTTATTGTTTTCAATAGAGAACCTTTATAACCGATCAAGAAAAAGCATTTCTTTAACCCTCTCTCAAAATCTGTTGGATAACGTGTCAAGATGCAAAGAATCCAAAAATCAAAACAAAAACAACAAAAAAAAAAAAAAAAAAACCGTCTGTCCGCCGAACACCGTCCTCCTTCCGAAGCTTTTCTCCAAAACTGCTGGACCAAACTTTATGAAATTTGGCTAAAAATCATACCTCGGCGAGAAGCGTGCCAGTAATACCGGCATCACTTTAGCATAACCCTAAAGAGTAGAATTTGAGGAGGGTTGAAATATTAAAAAATTAAAGAACCCAATAACTTTCAAGGTAATTTTTTGTGGGTTTAATTTATAGATGTCCTCTCAAAGAACCGAATGAAACCACCGGTATCGCAAGGACATTGACAGGAAGAGAAGACATCTTTCAGTCGTAGTTAGAAGGAGATACACAACTGCACCGAAATACAGTACCACTGCACTTTACAGTAGGTAACTGCGCCTGCGGGAGCGTCAATAGCAGCTGCGCCGTTATAATTTACGGCCTTCTTTTAGTTGTTAATCTTCTACTCATATCGGTAGTACACATACTAAAATTGGAACGATACATTTTTTCGATGAAGTTGGACTTTATCTCATTGTCGTCGAAAATCAGGAAGATCACAGTGCAGCCCGACACCAGCGAAGTACCGGAGACATCAAATCCGAACAAGGCTCGATATTCTAAAACCTTCAGAAGATTCCACAGAATAAGAAAATATCAGAAACTATCACCTGGACTTCGTGAATATAGTGTGGGAGGAAGTGTCCAATCCAAAATGTATGTTAATAACAAGGAAATTGAAGTTCGGAATCCTCATAGAGAAACTGGGTCATCGGCACTATATCATCAAGCTGGACGATGGTTGTATATTCGCACCATGGTTAGCACAACCGAAGATCATTGTGACGCTCAACGTACTGAACTGTCTGAAACTGAACTGCCGTCGGACGTCAACCAGCCATGACTCAGACATCAAACTGAGAAATAAGACGATCAACTCGTGACCGTCGACCTCCAGGTTACCTCCAGGATTATGAAATATACTGATAATCAGCGTTTATTCTCCAAACAGTGTGGGAGACTGTTGTGTCACTACAGTTAGAACTTATTTATAGTGATGATGACTCGTTGCTTATAACAATAAGCCGGCACAAATTATTATTATTCCATAATATACTCGTAGGTATTACAATCAACTTCGTATTTATTAAATATCGATAATTATAGGAGTCTACACAGATCGATCGTTATTCATACCTAACTAAGGTTATAACAATTATCAAGGTGTATTATTAAAATAATTTTATTTTAGTTTTCATTTAATACACGGGCAGAAGCCAAATTTACAAAGAGTAAATACAATTCAGAAATTTTTCAAAAATGTTATCAAAAATAAAAAAGCCATAAATGCAAACGTCACAAATATTCAGACTACAACAAGCTTCTAAATATATATAAATCAAACAATGCATTTAAAATAATAAGTACTACTCAAGAGTCCTCTACCAGACCAGCCAACACACCTCGCCAAAAACCGAATATTGAACCAAAGCCGCACTAAAAACTCTACTTTATTGCGAAATTCGCTGACAGAAATTGCTTGAAGTGGTAACCAACAAAATATAGGGTATTTGATTCCAAACTTATGTTTTTGAACATTTTTAAGCATTTACGTATTGTACCAGCAATGCATGTTTATGTACCACAAAAATGTAACCAGGTGGTTCAGATTTCGTTTCTCGTTAGCGGAGCCACAAGCACATTCCTTATTGACATTCATTTTCAACAGCGTATGTACTTATCCGTTGAATGTGTATTCTTTTAATGGCACCATCAGATGCTATATTATCTAATCGTTCTACTTCGAACGTCATTCGATTAAGTGTTTCAAATATTAAGAACTACGGTTCTTTTGTTATCTGCCTTAATGACCTTGCTAGTGGAAATGTAAATTATATTTAATATACTAGCCAGTTATCCGTGCGTTGCACGGACCCACCTTTACGGGTTATTCGGTGTACAGGCTGCTGAAATAACTATATTCAGACTGAGTTCGTAGCCACGGAGGGTCCATGCCAAATTCACCGCAAAAAAATCCCATACCAATGATTAACCTCATGAAAACTTGTATAGCAACATAAAGGTAAGTAATGCATTACAGGAATGTCCCTATGAATGGATCGTATATAATTTTGGTGAGTATTAAAATAAGAGAAAAATCAAGATTACCCAAAAATACACTCCCCCCTCCCACAATTTAATCCCTTCACAGAATGTAAATTTAAATCTTCCAAGGTTGCATAACTGAACTGAAATCTGGATCGAACAAACCATGAGAACTGTTACGGAAATCAAATGAATAGGTATACTAAAAATATCATGATTCATCGCTATCGCCCCCTCCATTCACCCCCTTCCATATGAAATTTGGAAACTCCTAACACATTTTCCAAAAATGGACCAAATTCATACCTAGATGAACAAACTCTCAAATATTCTCAACTCGTGATATATCACGATTTAACGTGATTCCAGGATCACCATATCTATCGCGATACAGTTGCGGAAATTAATTTCAATGAATAAAATGTAAATTAATGAAGAACCATTGAAATAGCTTCTTTTTCTTTAAAAAATATCCGCTAATGAAAACCCTGTAACTAGGGTTGGTCGTCATGCACTGGAGGAAAAACCGAAAACACTCGATGAGATCGCTGATTGTTGAGAAAGATGACCACTTGACGGCACATTGTGAGAACTATATGATTGCCCCTATATTAGAAGATAGCTAGTGGGGAGACGCCACCCGTGAAACGTAATCACAAGGTACATTCGCTCGCGCAGATAGAATCCAGTGCCTGCGATCACCATCTCACGACACGTACCGCATCGATTGCGCAACACTTCATCACAAAAGTAAGACTCAAATGTCTGTGTTGCAGACCTGATTTTAACTATTATACTTAGATGGTTTTCGGTATTATACTTAAATGATGACGGTAAATGATTTTCGAAACATAGCCACTTCCTGAAAACGCAGCAAATTCTCAAACAAGGTTAATAATAGGTTAATAATACTGTACTAGATAAATCTCAGGTTCAGATCACTGAGATAATTATTGAATGTGGCCTTTGGTACATCACTATCCACTATTACAGCGCATGCGCAAAACTGTAATTGATCGACACAGACAAAAATCCGAGACATATAGACCGATTTTTATGACATTTTCATGGATTGTGCAATTTAGCTTCTAGACGTTCCCCTATAAATTCCATTGCCGTCAGAGTACCAATATTCTGTGAGCAATGAAATTTATAGAAGAACGTCTAGGAGCTAAATTGCACAATCCTTGAAAATGTCATAAAAATCGGTCTATAAGTCTCGGAGTTTTGTTTGTGTCGATCAATTACAGTTTTGCGCATACGCTGTAATTATTACTCCACCAATCTTGATATAATAAATAGAGAATTTTTGTGGAGCATTTACTTTCTTATCTACTCCCCAAGTTTGAACGAAATCGGACCAATAGGTGAGAAGAAATCGACGTTATAATAATTTATTGTGACGGCAATGAGACCGTCTAGATGCAATACCACACAATACCTGAAAATTTCATCGAAATCAATCCATTAGACTCGGAGTTTTTTCTGTGTCAATTTGTATTAGCTTAGCGCATGGGCAGTGTTTATTACTCTACCGATCGCGATTTAATTTTGTAGGGCATTTTTCTAGAACTTGTACCCGATTACCTACTGTGTTAGAACAAAATCGGACCAACAGATGATGAGAAATCGAAGTTATGAGAGATTCATGTTTGCACATGCACACAGGCTATTGTTGATTTGACGGCTGTGAAAATTATAGTGGACCGTCTAGGAGCTAACCCACAAAATCCGTGGGAATTTTATTGGACTCGGACTGAAACTTGTAATAGTTTTGGGCGTGACAAGGACTTACCACAGACTGACAGACAGACAGACAAGGAAACCGAAATTGAACTGCAAGCTCTGGAACGCAAAAAGTAAGTAGACATTTTTATTCTGAAGGAAACCTTTTTTTTAACTTCTATCATCAGTAACACAAAGCATCCCTACAATCGGTTGTGAGGAAGCAAAAACGAAGTAGGTGTACAATTTTCAAATTTGTGAACATTTATGAGAAATTTAGATTCTGGATTTGAGATTGATGCCAATATCATTGATCAACATTTTGTTCAACCTAGGATGCCGTGCGGTAAAAAATATTCAGAAATTATTTTTATCAGTAGCTAGTTTACTAGTCAACGGAACGTCAACGAGCGGCACAAGGAGAAGTTTAAATAGAGATGACTCATTGGCCGGCTTTGAAGGGCAATAGCGCCTGTGATCCACAGTTTTTTGACAAGAGTTTGAGATCAGCAGATTCTGTTCGGACCTCCTCACGTCTAGATAAAACGGTTTAGTCTCACGTTATTCGCCTCCGACGCACCAACTCTTAAGCAAGTTCGGTAACTTTGTTTCATCTTATTAACTTCAAAACAACGTTTGGTGAAGTGAAAAGATTGTTCAAGTTGGTGATTTTTGCATACCTACATATCTAAGATTAAGTAGTTATTTTCTCAGTAATGTTTTGAGCGTACTCAGAGGTGGGTAAGTAAGATCAATTAAATCATATTTTTATGTTCTACGGTTATGAATTGAGTGATACTCACTCAACTGCCAGTTTCATATTTTATGGTAATCTCTCCACCCTAAAAAGTTTGAAGGAACTGTTTATTTACGTCAACTGTACGATAAATCTGCTTCTCCATTATATTGCCAAGCTTGAAAAGGGTGATTTACAGGTGGCCATAAACTCCAGTCATAAGCAATATTTTTTAGCCCATATTCATGACATTTAAGTATATATTCTTCTCATAGCTTTTACCGCCCAAATTCATCAAAACAATAAGGGCACAACAGTCTTTCAAAAATTCACCATAGTCTCATATCGAGATTCCGCATATTCTAACGGTATGATTGATTTTAACTTTAGCGAATTTTCGTATAAAATAAGATTATGCAATGACGCCAAAAATTTTTAAAACATATTTTTCGAAATTTGTGTATTGTATATATGAGTGGTAAAATGAACAATCGAAGTGTTTTTGTTTGTGCATATCATTCCTGACAATAACTCTCCTTAGGATTTGTACGAAAATGCCGTTCTTGTGCCCAAAAAGCAAGCTTTCCAAATAAATGATGCACTTGTTGGCAAGCACATTTTAAGCACATGTTATTGCTCAAATCTCAAAAAAAAAAAAAAAAAAAAGTTGAAAAATCACTAAAATAGGCTAAAAACACCTGAAAATAGTCAAGTTTACATTTGTAAGCAGAGTTTTAGTAAAAATAAATGTATTAACCACGAAATAAATCATTTAAAAAATGCTGAAACTTTTCTTTACATTTATTCCATCAATTTTTGCTGAAAAATAAATAAAAACTGCAACAGAATACTACAAATCCTAATTTATTGTTGAATCGCAAAATATTATCAGTAGTAGAATTAATTTTTCATCTTGAATATAATTATGATACTTCAAATTCATTATTTACAATGAACAATATATTTATTTTTAGAAAAATGTTGTTTTTTGTTGGGATTATCATCCCTCATTTTTCACGATGCTACTGTCGAACCTATATGTAATTAGAACAAACTCAACAATATGCTTTAAAACAAAGTTACTCCACTGGAAATTTAACAAGTCAATCAAAATAGATCAATGCGTAAAATTAACCAAGTAATTCCGAAAAACCATGATACTTTACCTCACATTTTATTATTGATTAAACAGGGTATTAACACATTCGGTACGAAATCTACATACTAGTACGATAGACCCTACAACTAATTTCCAACAAAAAGTTCCTTTTTTAGCGCTTTATTTTTGTCTAATTTAATTTTGAAGGTTTTTCTCGTGTTTTTGGCTTCATTTCACAAACTCAAAGGTCTAAAGGGAACTTAGTACGAAACTAATTGCTTACAACTGCTTAGCACAGTAAGACATCTTCATGCCTCCATGCTAATATCGTTCAGGAATGCAAATTGTCGCCGCTTACACGGCAAAAAATTCCAAATTTTAGTACCGTAGGTCGATTATGGATCAACATTTAGCCTCAGGAGCCCGTCAGCTGATCAGAGCACATCCGCTCCTTGCAATTGTATTCTAGAAGTCCCAAAGGTGCTCCATTCCGACTTTGAGCACTCTATGACGAATAGGAAAACAAAAAATGAAATTAGCCATTGGGGTTCCTCAGCTGATGAGTCAGTCGTATTTTAGGAGTCCTAAAAGCTCTCCATTCCAAATTTTAGCACCGTAATTCGATTAGGGATGAGTTTAGCCTTAGAGATCGTTCAGCTGATGAATGCTTCTCCGTACCTTGCAATCGCATTCTAGAAGTCCCTAAGACGCTTCCTTCCGAATTTCAGCACTGCAGTTTGACTATGGAGGAAATTAGCATTGAGGACCCCATTACGTACCTACCCCGTAATCATTTGTACTTCAAACAAGAAGGATGTTGATTTAGATATTTAATAATATGTAGGTGAACCCGAGCAAGTTTTGACTCACACCAAGATTGTAACTAGAGCATTTCACGGACGTATGAAGGGGAAAATTGGCAGCTTGAGATGTGGAAATGTCTCAGATTTATAATAACAAAAATAATAACAAAATCCCCATGTAATTTACCGTGAAAAAATACCCCAAAACCACGTATCATATATATTGTGTGGCAATTGAATATATTTTTATCTTCATCATTTTCTTTTGTAGTTTCGAAAAAGACAGAGGACGGAATATTGAAAATAGTTTTGTGTTGTTATTTTCTGTTTTCTTATCTTAAGTACCTACTGAGTGATTATATATGTGTAAATAAATTTATCTATATATATATAAATGTATTTACACATATATAATCACTCAGTAGGTACTTAAGATAAGAAAACAGAAAATAACAACACAAAACTATTTTCAATATTTTTTATTTTCAATTTCATTATCAATTTTTTGTTTGCTACAAACGAATTCCATAATAACACAACCATAACAGTTTTTTCAGCTGATTGTCTATTGGGTATCTAAATTTCTGATATTTCCTTTAGTGTACAATATCAGTTTGATTTATTGGTGCGAGGGATAGAATATTTCAATAAGATTACCCAAGCTTCATTTCCCTAATGATGCTCATTTATCCCATTATCAATATTCCCATAATCAATTGTCATAAGCCGATTCGATTTGATTGGATCACCATCCACGTTACTCAAAGCAATAGTTATACAGAGTGCATGTATTTTTCAGAAGAACGGTCTGTTAATATTTGCACACACTCTTGTACGTTATCTGTTTTACTGTATCTCATGACAAGGTAAAAACGACCTGAAATACTAATTGCTGTCCGTTACGAGATATTGAAGGTTAAATATTCCACTAACTATCCGTGGGATCTAAACTAACTGACAAGTGGCACTTGAGTAGGCTTGTGAACTAGGTCAATTATAGGCAGGCAACGTTGATTTATAACATGGAGGAAAGATCAAGGAAACTATTCCGTATATATATAATAAAATTATTCATCTAAACCGTTAGTACGATATTAAATGATTGATGGTTCTCTCAAAAGTGTACAGTTTTAGATTTGCTGCATTGCGTTTTCTCATACCAAATGTCAAAAAGTCTAGCCTATTGGAAATGCTTCACATGAATTATTTGAAACTTGGACTCAGATTTTGCCGAGAATTAAAAATCAAGAGAATCTGTACCTGCTGTCGCCGTGATCATATAATGTGATTAAAATAATTTCCTTTGTATCATACATTGTTGGTGTTGAAACTATGGTCGTATTCTTCATAATTCGTATCTTTCCTCAGCTATCAGAATAAATATTAAAATAAATTATGTAGCAATATCCAACACAATCTGGGGGAACGCAGCATAGTTTGGGACTTGGTTTTTATAAAATAAGGGTGAACTTGACTTGTTTTCCATCCCTACCACTGCGGCAAAAACTAGATAGGTACTTTTTTAATTCACAATACAACTGCAGTGCACAAGGGAATTACAGTTAGGTTAATGTAGAATTTAAAATACCACGAAAATGGGAAATGGATAGGAGTTGTTCCCTGAAGACTTTCTCCTTTATGTGAATAACTTTTAACAATATCTGATTTTTATAGTTATTTAAATGATTAATTAAACAGAATTTTAGATTTTATTGTGTATGAGGTGATTTTTATTGAGTTTTAAATGTTTTTGGTTGTTGAAGATTGAAATTGTGAGATGTGGTCCTTATAGTCTGCGGATGGGGCGGGCTGGTGGTACATAAGTCCTCCAAAATAGCAGCAGTTAGCGGGTATGTCAAAATATGAAGCCTTTAGTGGAATCACGATTAGGTTTTTCGTTGGACTTCTACGAAAGTTTGGATTTCAGTGTCTCTGTGGAGATTATCGTTTTTTATGTAGCTTTCAGTACCAGTGATGGAAGATTCTTTTCACTTGAGAATTTAACGCCCCATCTAAAATCTGGCTGCCATAATCGCGTAAAGGACGAAAGAGTACTAGGTAGCTAAGTCATTTTATATCTAGGGATAGTGGGGATCAATTTCCTAGAAATAACTTCAGTCTTCCTACGTGGTGCCGGTATCTTTGGAGCGAAGTTGTTGTATGGGTGTCGAATGCCATGCTTTGGGTCAGTACTAGTCTGAGATAATGGATGTTGGCTGCTGCAGGAACAATATCATTTCCAATGCTGATGGTGAAGTTTTGAGGATTGTGAAGCTATGCAATGATTAACCAGAGTTGGATTTTTGGGAGTTAAACATAACCTTCAATCATTAGGAGGTCAAATGCTTGTTCTTAAATTTCCGAATCGACCTCTTACTTCTGGGTGAGCTGTAGAGAATAGCAATGTCATCTACGAATTGAGCTAACGTTATTGTTGGTAAATTGGGTATGTCACCTGAGTACACCAAGAACAATAGAGGGTCCAACTATTTTCCCTGCGGTTATACGCCGGGATCGTCTTTTCCTGAATGTCCTCAGAATTCAAGCGAGATCGGAAGATGCTTGATGGATTTACGTTTGCGCTTGCTCAAATTGGAATATTGAATCATGAGTAATGAAATCAAAGTTATTCGGAATGGTCTAAACCTCAAAATACGGCAGAAATGTCTGATTTTGGCGGGATTTTTTTCCTATCTAACGAAATCGAAAACAATGTTTCTGCTACCCATAGGTAGACTTGGGAGAAATATGGGAAACCTGCTATAAAAGTTTAAAATTCCAAATATTATACTGAAGCATATAGTTCCTTACTTAGTAAATGCTGTGATGACCATAACACCTGTAAATTGTATGATACGATCGGGTTATTTGAGTAATTCATTTTTGAATTTGTTATTTCTGAGACGTAATCAGCTTCGTACTTCCTGATTTGACCTAATATCTATTTGATAGAAATGAAGTTCAGCCAATTAGTTTGTGATAAGTAAAAAATATCATCACTATGAAAAGAAAAGTATTTTACCAAAATAAAGTTGCGTACCTGGGTTTAGTTAACAACATAATTATGATTTTACAGGATACATTGAGTCATGGCCGATAAAAAGCAATGGTTGGAAGTGGTGTTGAAGAAGAAGCACTACGAGGAGTCACCGGTTGAAGTTATCGCCATAGAGGACTCGAGCAATGTCGTCGGCAAAGGGGAGAACTACCTCAGTCAAATCGAAAGGGTCAAAGCTACGGTTCTTTTGGGAAACGGAAAAACGAAAAAAATTTCCCTCATCATCAAAAACCAACACGAAACTGAACAAATGAAGAAGCTCTCTCTTGAACTTGGAGTATTCTTCAGGGAGATAACAGTAAGTGACAAGAAAATTGATTAATAAAATAACATTGTTGCATCAAAATCGAGTAAAACCGATATTTTTAGGTAAGTGGTGGGTTTTTAGGTAGGTACACCTGCACAATATGAATATACTTTTCGTACTTCAGACTAGTATCATGAGGTAAACAACATTTTATCATTGGTACTGGTTACAGGCTAATTATTATTCACACCGATTTCACATTGATCTTTACAACAAAGTTACATCAGGAAAAGTTCCATGTATGAGCATGATCACACGTTCGTAGATTATTATAATATTATGTTACGTTGTTTTGAAAGTTGAGCACTTTGAGTGAACAGAACTCTTTATTCACCAATTTCACGGCGAGTACACTTGTTTTAAGATCTAAAACAGCTTTCGGACCAATAGCAATTTTTCATTTTTTTAATCGTTTTTTTTTTTTTTTCAGCAAATATTACCTTATGCAAAGATTAATTCAGCAACATTAATTACCTAAAGCATAATTTTGAGAAAAAATAGTTCAATGTTCTAACTTATTGTTGATGAACTTCTCTTGACTAAAATTCTGATAAAAAATGTATGTGTAACAATTTTTAGCCTTTTTGACTTTTTAGCAATTTTTTAGCATATTTTTTAAATGTGAGCAATCCAATGTGCTCAAAAAGTGTTGGTCGACGAATACAACTTTTTATTTGGAAAGCTTGATTTTTTGGCACAACAATCGAATTTTATCTCATTCCTAAGAAGAGTTATCGTCTGGAGTGAGACACATACACACACACACACACAAATACACACAGTTTTTAAACTTTTTGAACATTGCAAAAGCTTAATTTTTTTTTAATTTCTGCTAAAAACGCTATTCACTAAGAGAGGAAAGGAATACCTATTAGGTAGGTGAGCTTAACCTTCCTTATGACCTTCAAGTGTTTTTGAGTATGTACATCAAAATCAACACACACATATACCTATTACATATATGTATATATAACACACATATACCTATATATATATTATATATATATATATATATATATATATATATATATATATATATATATATATATATATATATATATATATAATAGGTATATGTGTGTGTGTGTGTGTGTGTGTGTTGATTTTGATGTACATACTCAAAAACACTTGAAGGTCATAAGGAGATATTTGTAGTAAAATTCCAACAATAATTACTGCACGAATAGTCATATATATATAAGCTTATAGTCCTCGTGTTTTGTCCTCGAAATATACGTTTGGGCTATCATCGCGCTTCCCCGATTTATTTTGTTTGCATTTTGATATTCCCAGAGTTCATGGCACCCTAGACGCTCAGGTTTTGTACTCAAATGTTCTGTTAAATTATATTTCTCAACTCACTATGCCTTTTTCTTGCATTCATCAGAGAGAGAGAGAGAGAGAGAGAGAGAGAGAGAGAGAGAGAGAGAGAGAGAGAGAGAGAGAGAGAGAGAGAGAGAGAGAGAGAGAGAGAGAGAGAGAGAGAGAGAGAGAGAGAGAGAGAGGGGGGGGGGGGGGATTGTAGGCGTTCATTTATCAAACAGGAAAAGGATTAGGACCGTGGTGGTCCTCTCTTACATCCCCCATGTACAACTTATTATGCAATTCCCATACAATCGCATACTTAAATTATTGAAAAATCCTACTGAATATTGATAAAATCCTACTGATAGATGAACAAACTACTTCTAAGGTACTACGTTTAAGGTACAGGAGAGAAACATGTTCTATTCAAGAGAAAGAGCAATTATACAAGAATGTACACAATAAATAATAATAGAACATGTTTAATCGAGATGTTGTACAATAAACAATAATAAAATATGCATATAGCAAAAAGAGATGTATTTATAATGCTTATGTGTAGTAATTCTTTGAATAAGCATCGTACAATATGGGGCTATCAGACCGTCTGTCGGATTTGCACACGAAACGCTAGCCATTGTAATCCTTCTACGAAATCCTTGTAGTCTCATAAAAACCAAATATGAAAAATGTTTTATGAATTCATTTAGTACGAATTCACCAGTTGAAACCCCGTACTAGTTCCCGCCTTTATCACCAAGCGACCCCACAGAATCCAGCCACCGACGACCACAATCTCCTCCCTAGATAGAGAAAGCCAGCCCAACCAACGAATCCTAAATTCCCTCAATACGGGGCACATTCCAAGAAAATGGATGATGTCCTCCACAGTTGCACAGCGAACCAACCTCACAGTTCGTATTTTCTTGGGATTGGGGCTTATGATTCAAACCAAGGAGCGAATCTCTCAGCTTCATATGGTACTTCACACATACCTACTTGATGTTCTTACGACGACCCCGCCAAGACCACGCATCAACATGGCGGTTCAGATCACGGTACAAGCAATTGTTCAAGGAAAGAGCCATAACAAGCGTATCTCCTCTTTGCGTCGTCTGGATGACCGAAATTAGCTGCTCAAGCTGATATTCCCACACCACATGTTGCCCGGGTTACTGTAGAAACGACAATCATGAACCCGCATCCCGCACGAGATTTTTGAAGTCCTCGAACCAGTAACCTCGACAGGCAATAACTTCCTTCGCAAACATTTTCAGGCATCTTTAAAAGAACCTTCTAATATAATCTCTTTGTCTGACCGTAATATTCGAAACCGATTGTACCTACTTAGTGTGGATGTAAAATGGGTCATGATTTTATCAATCTACTTTATCAGAAATTATTTAATATGTGTTTTCCCATAATTAAAATTTGTATTCATATTTATTACAGACAGGCGTAACGTACAATAAACACTGAGGACAGTTTATCAAACTAATATAACTAATGTGGAATAAGATTACATTTGTCTGGGTCTCCAAATTTTTATCCTCCTTCATTTCATTCACAGATGTACCGAGACATCCTCCCTAAAATGGAAGACCTACTGAACGAAATCAATGACAGTGAAGGCATCATGTGGGGCCGGTGTTTCGACTACAGGCTGTTCGATCGCCTAGTGTTTGAAGATTTGAATGTAAGTTGTTCAATGACTATAAATTTTGAATTTCAAAATGAATTAGAATCGATAACTTCGTTCTATTAAAAGGGCTCACTGAAATATCCGAGCAGTCAGCTTCTATTGCTTCAAAATTATGCATAGGTAATTAAAGTTATAATTCATAGTGGACGATGTAGGTCTCACAGTGAGTAGGTCTCACTCTAATAGTGTTGATTATCAATAGAATGCAAATCGTACTGTAATAGGTTGCTCACCTCAATCTTTTATTGCTAAAACGAATTCCTTTGGATTTATTTAACTTTTTTTCTACGACTTTGCAATCCTTTCGGAATGAAACAGAATGAAAGAAAGCACGAAAAAAGTTGAAGGTTGTAAAAAATCAGGCATATGGTTGTTGCTTCCTTCCTGCATAAACTGCAGTGCACTTAGTTCTTGTTATCGGATTGTTCCTGAAACATGTTCTTAAACAACTTATATGTTCTTTCGATGAAACGCTTAGGTGCAATACTCCAAAGCATTTGATCATGTCCATTTAGATGTCACCTAATCAATTTTCGTGCTGTGCGTACATATGCGTGCTGGTAACGACAAAATTTACAATTTCGTGACTAAAATATGATTCGAGGTACTCGAGTGGTACGTAACAAAGTTTGGTTTGGACCTTCCATTGGTGATCATCCTCTCAATTCAGCTGGGAGAGATTTCTCTTTTCTCGGATTCATATAGGTAATTGTTAGTGCTGTTTTTCTCAGACTTCCTTCTCCCTCACTTTTCTCGTTAGAACTTTTTTCTGTTGTTTGGGATGATGATGATCATCAACATAGAAAGAAGGGATGTAATTCAGAAAGGCAGGAACAAGAATCTGGTTGTGGATAATATGATCAATGGTTGAGCTTTTTTCATCTCCAGAATATTCATCAGTAAGGACTTGTGTAACATTATTTTATGGTAAAATTTTTTTACAACTTCTGATTATCCTATTGGTTCATCAATTCCCTCCAAAAAATCTGGCGAAAAAAAGCAGCTTCTTGCGAAAGAAGCAAAACAAATAAAAAACATTACTAACGAGGAAAGCACAAGGGCAGCATAATTTTGGTCAAATATTCTACTGATATCCTTCCAGAAGGATCGCTGAAAAAAGGAATGTGGCGATGATGAAGATGTTATAATTTTAACAGAATCATTCTGAACCCTCAGTAAAGCGTTGAAATAATAGCATAACTCAGACGATGTTGAAAAAACAAGAATAAATAAATGGATTGGTACCAACCCATCAACTATGAAATCAGGGTGATCACTCATCGTTGACGACCTTGCACAAGTCGCAGTGATAACGAGTTGAAAGGATATTGAATAGAAAAAATGGGCTTCCATCCTTCTATCATGAAGCAAAGAATAGATTCCGACCAACGTTGACCCCAAGAACACATCTGAACAAGGAAAAAAAATACCCTCCCCTTCCAAATAAACATCAAGTTTAACTGGGTTAATGGGCGTTAAATACACTTTACTAGTCATCCTTGTATGTAACAAGAGCTGATATCTAAGCAAAAGTGCATCAGAATGTAAGTATGTCGACTCAAACATAAGCACCTACCAAGTGAAAATTACCCTAGCCTACCCACGTTACACAAGTCAGCCCATATACCTACTACAACAAACTCGATTTGGGAAGAGATCATTCCATTGAAATTAATTTCAATGAAATTTTTACTATGCCCATGCTAGTTATTATTCACACTCATGTTACGTTCTTCTTTCAAGACAAAAGTCTAGCTCATGAGGAGTAAATTCATTTAATTGTTTGAAATAATATCCATCCAAAAACAAATCACTCTTATCCCCTTCACTACCAATTATGAAAAAATTGGACAAATAAAAAAACTGCCTTAAAATCTCTTAATGAATGGAATGGATGAAAAATCCACATTTTCAAATTTTTCAAATCAATAGGTTAAATGGACGGGGCAGGTTGTCCCATCGTGTCCCAGCCGTAGCGGCTTAGGCATCACCATGTGTCCCACTAGTAGGAGCAAGGTGTCCCAATGTGAATCAGTGAAGGAAAAATGGGTTCGTCCCTATGGTAGGGTACAAGTCCGATCCAAAATATCAAAATACTCGTAGTTGTCATTTGAACTCACCGATGGATCGTGAATGACCTAATTTTGGGGGTGGGTTTATGCCAACTATTGAAAGAATATCATCATCATGCTTGCGCCAGAATATAGAGTTTAGTTTACAGAATATTTGCAACAACAATGAAAATACCATAGTTAAAGTGCATGCATCAACAAATCCACCCCTGATAACTTGGTTCAAAAGCTGATGAAAAACAGAACATAATGGAAACCAAAAAATGTATCCTATTTCCCCCAGTAAACATATTTACGAACTTACTTATCAAACAGTGTAGCAACCTGTTGACCTTTGTACTGGCCCACAGTGCCTGGGTTTAGCTGGATCGAATCACAACGAACCACAGACGAGGTAACTCTGATTTCAATGGCGTAACATTTTTTACCTCAGCCCTTGGTGAACTTAAGTGGCTGAGAGTGCAACCATTCTCTTCCTTAGATCCACCGCGTCTATTGGAATCCAGTTGTAGCTGTTTTTTCCAATTTATCTTCCCAATTGACAATTTTAAGTGTCTGCTGGGATATAAGTATTGACCCACTGGGGGTGAAAGGGTTAATTTGAAAGTTTTCGAGATCCTGATTTAGCTTCCTCACTACAAAACGTAAGGATGGATGCTCTATGTTCGTGCAAGAAGTCTAAAAAATGTTTGCCCTCCAAAATTTCCAATTCACGCCCAAAACTATACCAACTTTTCGTCCGATTTTGATTACATTTTCTGGGATGGTGCGGGTGAGCTCGGATCAATAGTAGCGTGTGCGCGTACACCAACGTAAATTTCTTATAGGTCGATTTTCATGTTCTATCGATCCGATTTTTCTCAAATTCGGGGGTTTGTTGGGTATAATTTTCAAGATGATGCTCTATAGATTCAATTTCGGTTGGTTGACTGATAAGTATTGCGCATCCGCAAAACTAAAATCATTCGACTCAGGCAAAACTCCGAGACTTCAATCGATTCTGATTAAATTTTTTGGGATTGTGCGAGTTATCTCCCAAATGTCTTCCAATAAGTTTCATCGCTGCCGGATCAATCATTGCTAAAGTGTACTTTTTGTTGACTTGGACATTGTTCTTCATCTAATTCTGTTCGTCGTGAGGAAGTTGTACTATCCACCAAAATTGACAGACGTTTTTCGATATTTCAGCCTTTTAGAGCTAATTGAGAATGATGCCAAGAATTCAGGACCTCATAATTATTTGGTTTTTGACCTTACTTCATGAACTTTGACTCAGTATTTTGGTAGGAAAGCTCCAAACGGCAAATGTGCCACTTCGGTTCGCCGACATTTCAAGCCAGGCTCGCGTTATATTGAAAACAAGCTGAATGGGTTGCGCTCAGTAGAAAAAAAAGTATACCTACAGGATTGTGAATTGATGAAATGTTTGGGAGAATCCAAATTGTCAATAAATTGCAATCATGCAGCATGACATTATGAGCGAAGTTTCGTTACATTTCTTATTTTATTTAGGTAGAAATGTGTAAATTATTTTAATTAGCACCGTTTATATTTGAAAAGAAAGAGAAAAAAAAGTTCGAAAAATCTCAGCAATACGACCTTGAGTGTAAAATTCTAGAAAAAAATAATAGGTTCTTTGAAATGTGGAGAACTCACGATATATTGCTCGTGAGATAATGATTCACAACATAAATGTCTTACATTAATTTTATTAAAAAAATACATAATAAGATTTTGAATGTGGAGTAGGTACTAAATTCTGTGTTCTCTCTCCCACCAGGTAATGGGATACAAGATGGCTGACCGTAAAAAACAGCTTGGTCTCGATTCGGCCTTGTTGGTCATCAAAAGCCTTGCCAAGTTCCACGCTCTCTCCAAGATTCTTCTGGACAGAGGCGAAATCCCGATGGACATTTTCGGGAAACACATTTGGACCCGGAACCCTGAATCCACCATCGAAATGGTTACTAAAAACGCAGAACGTCTGTTAAGCGTAATGAAAACTTGGGGAGATGATTGGTAGGTTATTTTCATCATGTTTGTGATTGATATAGGTTGTTCCCTACTCGTTTCTTGTAACTACCACCCCCGATTATGCCTGGAGCTTTTTACCTTCAGGCCCATACTATGGTTACTGCAGGCTAATTGCTACAGCCCATTGAAGGAGTAACGATCAATTCACTCACCTCTTTGTCTCACTCAGAATTCCCTCAAAAGATTCAGAATGCCTCAAAATAGATTTCAATGAAGAAATTTTTCAAAATTCTGGTTTCAATATTTTTAGTAACCTTATTGTTTAATTTCATGTGGTTAAGAGAAGTTTTCCCTCTTGGCTGCAGTTACAATTGAAATGAAGCATAATATAGGTGTTAAATTTTCAGGAACGACGACACAGCCAGTTTTTGTTTAGATTTTATTTATGCGACGTTTCTGCCTCCAACATCAGTCATGCTACATGAGATGAAAACTGAGCATTAGAAGTTGTCTATTTAGGATATAACTACGAGTATGTGTCAAAAACATAAAAATTATTAAACTATCTTATTAGTAGAATGTACATATAATTAGTTTTTCTTACCTAATAATTTAGAGAATTATAAAAGGAGGAACTTGATGAAACACTATCATTATAGTTTTGTTCATGGTGGCCAACATAGGTACTATAATGTCCTAAGCTATTTTATGTCCATAGAGGTAGGAAAGAAGAAATAACAAGGAACACAACAGTAACATGGAAGTAATTAAAAAAACTAGAAGAAAGTAGTACTTGGGTGGATAAAAAGGTTTAAAAATATTGAAGCAGAGTGATTACAGAAAATTTGATTATTACCTACTCCTAGATAATAACTGAATGAAGAGAAGAATTATTTAGTTTTTATTTAATTTAGCATTTCAAATTCATCTACTGCATGGTCAGGGTTGTTGATGTTTGGGGTTGGTCTTTACCCCACTATTAGTTTATGATAGATTCTGCTCAGACCATTAACATCCCTTTCATAATTCATAGCTTTATTACTATTCTGGAGGATTAATTCCATTTCCTTAAATTTTTTTTTTTTTTAATTTCCCTCTTCGCAGCAGATGCCACATTGGTCAAATTGAGGTGTATGATGGGTTACACCACTACGTTTAGCTAAAGTAGATGGATATCTTTCCATAAATGGATTATTTTGTACTTTTCTATGGTCACTTATGTGCCCTGGGAGGCGTTTTCTCCAAAGTTGTTTAGTCTCCCCATAATATACTAAGCTGCAATTTCCCTCACATGGGATCCTATATCTAAATCCAAATTTTCGTCTTTTTTAAGGGGATCCTTCAATTTAGAAGAACAATTTTAATTACTTTTATAATTTTGTAATGGTATTTTAGTGTTAGGTTGAAAATGCCTAATCGTGTTTTGAATTTTATGGGGTATGGGTATGGGGCCTACAAATATAAGAGAAATATAGTTAATTTGATTTTGATCTTGTTTAGTTGAGGCAGGTGGTTGAATAATATATTGAGAATCAGTGACTTTACAAATTAGCTTCTTTATAAGGTGTTGTGGGGGAAAAAATTTGCCAAAAGTATTCATTTTACATCTTCAATAATATGTCTGTGGAATTGGGGATGTGCTGGCTTAAGACGTCTGTTAGATAAATTTAGTGCAGTGCTATACTTATATTTGAAAGGCTGATTAGATAGGAAGTTTATGATACGCCGAAGATGTATTTTTAGTATAGTAGTCTGTAATGATGCTACCTTCTTTCAGACAGACTCTAATGTCTAAAAAGGGGAAACTAGCTGCCATTTAGCAAACCTTATACCTACTAGATGAAATTTTAACTACAATCATTCCAAAATTTGACATTCACATTTTGCTTGCAAGAAAATATGTAGATCACTCGATTTTAATAGTCAACCAGGATAACATTTCCGATATCCTAGCTGAATTCAACAACTTTTGTTATTAAAACCTAAAATTCACCATAGAACAAGAAACTAACATTACCCTCCCCTTTTTAGACATTTGAGTGACCGCTCATGACTGGCTTGACTAGGGCCTCACCACTGCTGGAGGCAGAAAATTCGTATAAATAAAATCTAAACTACAACTGGCTGTGTCGTCATTCCTGAAAAACACTTATTGTTTGAGGTTATTACCTTAATGACCAAGCCCTTGGAATCACTCATGACGGGTTTTACTGGTGGAAATATTTCAACGTTTAAATGTAATCTATTTCGTTATCGAAATTCTTAAACATTTGGCACCAAAAGGGGTAGCTTGAAACTGTATAACGTGTGACAACACGAGGGCATACGCCATCTATCGACATCAGCCACGATCTAAAACTATCTATCGTAAAACCAACTTTTTGGTATAGCCCTCCCAAGGTTAGTTAGAACTTTAGTAAAATCTTGGAGCAACAATTACTTTCATTGAATAAACCATCAATCAGTGCCTTTCAATCTGTGAACCATCTATCTTCTTGATAGTAAGAATTAAGTATATTAAGTTGTAGTGGATTTAAATATGTTTTACTTGGCGTCGGTAGACCAAGTGGGACATTTATATTCTGATTATGCGGGTTAGTCCCCGTGTTATTCCTGTAAGGAATGTGGGCGGATCCGTCAAGGTCAGCTTGCTCGGCGGGATGAACTGAGAGATAGTTCGTGTCGCAGCCGCGTGGAGCACTGGGCTCGCATAGTGGGTGCTGGGTTCGATCAGTTTGGTACTGAGCCGTTTTGTAATATTCCGGTCTAAGATTTATATCTGTAGGAGGAATATGTTGAGCTTGGTTGAGGTACTGAAAAGTATCCTTCGCTTTTTGCACATTTGGAGTGTATTTGACACTCGGATCGGCCGGGTAGGCTTGCGTCGAATATCGTGGGTACTCGGACAGCTTGGTCGAATCGTAATGATTGACTTCAGAGCGGGTCTGAAAGGTATCCTCGATCTTTTGTATAGGCGAGGCTTGATCGAACGTTTCTTTAACGAATACGTTAGGTGAGAAGGCGATCTCGTCGTGAGGATCGAGCCTTGCGCCGTCGCTGGGACCGGCGGATTGGCCGGGTAGCCTGTAGGGAGCGCTACGGGGGCTAAGAGGCCCGGCTTCGCCGTCGTCTGCCTCCCCTTGCATGAGGAAATAAGACGGCCGACGTTCCATCGAAATAGTCGAGTTATTAGCTCGTTTCGATGCCTCTATGTACAGAAATAGAGGGTTTAGGAAGGTGGACTCGCTTGACATAGCGTCTTTCCTTTACTCGTATGTCAGGGTCCTACCTTGTAGTCTTGAAAAAGACTTCCTTGGACGGTAAATTAGAGCGGATGAGCAGAGTAATTTACCGGCGTATCCCGGCGGTCGGTGACGAGCCTAATGCTACGAAACCCGGGTGATACGGCTCGGAACGTCCCTCGGGCGTACGATCTAAAGAGAATATCGATAGATGTACCGGGTGGCGTCCTGACAGATGAACTACGTTGGGCAATGAGCAGGATGAATAATCACTGGACTCGTAGATGCCAATGCGAGATCTGTGTGGAGAGAAGGTAGGCCTTGTAGAAAGCAGTAGGAAGCCGTTCTTGAGATGAACTCGGAATGCAGAAGGTTCGTCAGCGTAGAGCGTGTAGAAATCTTCGTACTTCGAGGTGTCGTCGTCGAGAGCGGAGAGTAGAATGAATTTCGGAGGCTCCGAGCGGGGTATTTATAGGGAGGTGGCCGCCCCCTGCCGCCTCCTGATTGGTCCGCTTAATTTCATTAATTCGACTGTGTAATCTCATTGGCTCGCACATTGTTTTCTCAGTATCTGCGAGTATGATAGCTGAGCTGGTCCTCCGGGGTGCTTACGAGCGTCCGTCGCGGAGCCGACGACCTTGAGTTTAGCCGGGGACCTCGGGTGCTTTCTCTGCGTCAGTTGTTCAGACGGGGTCCCCGGGGTGGCTGCTGGACCAGAGGTGGTTGCTTGCCGCCTCTTGGTTGGTTCGCCTATTGTCTCTCGTGTAATCAGTGTTTCTGATTGGCGAGTAGGCTTGTTTGAACTGTCCTTGCTAGCTTTAGAGGACGTTTGATTCTCTGTTTGAGTTTTCTCATTCAAGGCGACTTGGTTCGAGATACTTGTCGCGTCTCTCTCGCCCAGTAAGTGTCTAGGGAGGTCGCCTTGTATGTTATTAGTTAATATTTCACTTTTGAGAGAGAATTTCGTATTTTCTCTCTGGTGAAATATTTTGTTTGACGGAGTTATAACTCGACGTCTTGTAAATATTTTTGTGTTGTGTCTACCTCTTTTTGGTAGCCCTGAAAAGGGCTGTTGACAAGAGGGGGTGGTTTTCACCACAGGGGCCCCCCCAAGACGTCGTGTTATTAACGACGACGCCGGCTGGGGTGTTTCGAGCGCCGTCACCCACCTCTCGTCGAATTTGGTAGAGGGGACGTGCCTTCTGGCAGATTTTCGGGGAGTCTCCTCCTTATTTTCTGCCTGATTTTTGTTTAGTGACACAGCTTCGTCTGTTTTTAGAGTGTAAGCTGGTTTTATTTGCTGTTTGGGAACTTTTTTTGTATGTTCGCCAATTTGCACTGTAACCGAAAACTTATCTCTTTTAACCACTTTGAATGGTCCCGTGTAAGGACATTGCAGAGAGGTGAGCTGTGTGGGCACTCTGATATAGACATGTGTACATGTATCCAAATTTTTGGGCATGTTTACGGCATATTTCGTATTATTATGTTTAATATGCGTAGGCCGGAAGAAGAGAGGCTCCGAAAGGTTTGTAGAAGTTACGAAAATGTCTCCTGGGAGTGGTACGTCAATTCCGTAAACTTTTTGGAACGGTGTAGTTTCCGTTGCTGGGTCTACTGCCGTACGCATGGCGAGTAGTACTTTTGGTAGGGCGTCGAGCCAATTTTCGTTTTGTGCTTTGAGAGCCTCTTTCAGAGATCTATTTCTGCGTTCTACCATTCCGTTTGTTGACGGTTTGTATGGTAACGTGTGGGTATGTTTTACTCCGAGACGTTCCATAATGGAATTAAATAGATCTGATTCGAATTGTGTGCCTTGATCACTTGTGATGTATTTAGGTACGCCTTTTGAAGCTACCCAAATATTGATAAAGGCGTTTGTGATCGTGGCTGTTTCGATGTTGTTAAGAGGGACTGCCTCTAGCCAACCCGTTGCTCTATCGACCATCATTAGAATGTAACGTTTCCCTCCTTTAGCTAAAGGTAAAGGTCCGGTAATGTCAACGTGTACATGTGAGAATTTGTTAGTCGTTTCAAATTCGGAGTAAGGGAGCTTCACGGAGCGAGTGATTTTTGCTCGTTGGCAAGTCTCGCACGCTCGGACCCAGTTGGAGACATCTGCACGGAGTCCGTGCCAAAAATATCTTTGTTTAACTTTATACACTGTAGAGTGTATACCTGGGTGTCCCAAATTGTGAATTTGGCTGATTATTTCTTGCCTTATTTCGTTTGGAATATAAGGTCTTGGGTGTCCTAGGTCTAGGTTACACCAAATTTCTCCTTGAGGAAATTCGACTCGTGTGAGTTTCAATTTGTCCTCTGCGTTAGGAGGAGAACGAATTTGTGCATTTGAAATGTGCAGTAGAAGATTGCACTCTATTGCAGCCGTAATTTGCGAAATTTCGGCTATGGGTGGACCCTCGTCAGTTTGGGTTGAAATCGATTTTGTTTGAATTTCAACTGGATCGAAGGGTCTGGAGAGTGCGTCGGCGACGACGTTGTTCTCTCCGGGTATATGACGAATGTCATTCGTCATTTGAGAGATGTATGTTAGCCATCTTAATCTCATTTTAGAAAAATGTGCATTTTTCTTAAGCATCGTGCCTAGCAGAGGCTTGTGATCTGAACAAATATGAAAAGATCGGCCGTCCAAGTCATTGTGCCAATGAATGCAAGCTTGGTAAACGGCGAACATCTCTTTGTCGAATGATGCTTTATTCTTCCATTGTTCCGGAATTTCTTTACTGAAAAATCCCAATGGTTGGTAAGATTTCGAGCCGTGTTTGTCTGTAATTTCCTGCTCTAGTGCTGCTCCGATGTGTGTGTCGGATGCGTCGCAGACTAATCTCCACTCTGCTGTAGGGTGTGGATGAGCGATATTATGTAATGTAGCTTTAATCATTGCTTGTTTTAAGCTGTTGAAAGCTTTTTCTCTCTCTGATGTCCATTCGATAGGTGTTTTGTCATTTTTTTTGTTTGACTGAATGGAGTCATACAGAGGTTGTGCCGTGTGAGCGAATTTACTTGAGCATGCTCGGTAGAAACCACACATACCTAGGAATCTGCGTAGACTTCGTACGTCTATTGGCCTAGGAAATTGTTCTATGGCTTCTATTTTATCTCGTTTAGGAATTATCCCTTCTTTCGAGATAGTGAAACCTAGGAAATCGACGGTAGGTTTTGAAAAAATGCATTTATCAAAACCTACTCGAAGTCCGTGTTCCCCTAGCTTGTCAAAAATTTGTTTGAGGTGGTTCATGTGTTCTTTATAATTTTTAGAAGCCACCAGGATGTCATCTAGGTATACAAATGCGAAATCAAATTTTCGCATGATGCTGTCCATGTATCTTTGCCATGTTTGAGCCGCTCCGGCCAAACCCATGCTCATTTTCTTAAACTCATAAAGACCGAAAGGTGTAATAATTGCAGTTTTATGAGCGTCATCTGGGTGCATCGGAATATGATAATATGCCGATTTTAAATCTATTGTCGAATAGATTCGTGTATCATGTAAATTCGCTTGGAAAGAGCGAATGTGAGGAGGAGGGTAGGCGTCTTTCTTCGTTTTCGCGTTCAGGAAACGGTAGTCGCCGGTGATTCTCCATGACCCGTCTTTTTTTGGCACACAGTGTAACGGGGATGCCCATTCGGAATCTGATGGTGCAATTATGCCTTCTGAAAGCATTTTGTCAAAAGTACTTTTGACTTGAGCCCGTTTTTCGCCCGCCATGGGTCTTGCTCGGAAGTGTACTGGTGTTCCTTCCGTGGTTATACGGTGGTAAACCCCGTTGTTTTTCCACTTTCCTTGAAGTTTGCTCATTTTATCATTGTATTTGTCAATGATAGAGCGAATGTTTTCGTCCTCCGTGATTTGCACGTCCTCTGGTTGAGGGTTATTGTCACGATGAGGGATAGTAGCTGCTATTTGTTCGTCAGTGAATTTTTTGTTCATGACTGCAGCTATTTTTTGATCGGCATAGCTCTTTATTTTATCTTTATAAATGTACTTGTGTTTGACCCGTATTCCGATATCCCAAGACTCGAGGAATGGTATACCTAGGATCGCTAGATCAACTTTCGTGATCATAAAATCGGTGGTCATGTCTCCGAGGCCGATGTTAATTGTCGTGTCAGCTCGCCCTAGTGTGTCTATAGGGGCTCCGTTAGCTGCTGTGAGCTTAACGTTGGACTTACGAATTTTTAAGCCCACTTTTTTTGTGACATTGTGGGGCAGAATGTTCACTTCTGCTCCCGTGTCGATGAGAAATTCAGTGCCATTTAGTTTGCACTTGAAAAAAAAGCCTTTTATACTCAGTAGACTGCCGGTGTATAGGCTCAGATACACTGGCAGTTATTCGTTTTCCGAACTCTCTACGTCGGAGGTTGGAACGGTACTTTCTTGTACCGATCTCTGAGTATTTTCGTTTGAAACCCAGGTTTTAGGCTGGCTTATAGTCGCTGCCTTTTTGCTAGTTTTGGAAGCAGTGTTTGCCTTCCAAGTGCAGTGTTCTGGGTCTGCACATTTGCGAGTTTCGTTACCGAAACGTGCGTGGTTTCGACAGACATAGGCCGTCGGTTTGTGAGGCCTACTCTCTACTGGTTGGGGTTTGAACTCAGCTTGTTGTGAGAGGGCCTTTTTGAAACCATTTTTCATGGGTTTCGGAGTAGATTCTACTCCTCGTATGTTTAGAGAGGTATTCTCTGTTTTGTACGCGTGTAGCGTATCAGCTAGGTCGAGCCGGGCGGTCGTGGTAGGCTGAGCTGCGACCATACCTCGTGCTTCGATGGGTAGAGTCTCGATCCACTTTTGAGTGATCAGAGCCTCTGAAAAGTACCCAACAGCTTTAGAGTACATTTCGTGGTACTTGGTGCTGGGTTTTTTGGCGAGAGATGCGGGGTCCTCGAGTGCGAGGAGCCTGTCCTGTAAGGACAACCCATATTCTCGCTGTAGGCGCTGTTTGGCCTCTTCGTAGGGTGCGTGGGGTGCCGTGAGGTAAGCTGAGTCGATAGCTTCCCTCATTTCTTCTGGTACCCACTTGTATATAGCTGAGAAGCATTCGTTCTGCGTTCTCAGGTGTTTTCGCACGCAGTATTGATCGAACTCTGCGAGTGCACGATCGATATTCTTCTTTTGGAAGATTGGTTTTTGATAATCTCCCATCTCCTCTAAAAGTGCTCGAAAGCCACTTTGTGTAGAGGGTTGTTGCATGAGATGTGGGGCGTAGAGGCCCGGCGGGGGTCGCACGCCCGCAGTGGTTCCCTGAAATCCACTAGCTTCATAAGAGGGAACGAAATGCTCCGTGTTAAGCCTGTTCAAAGGCGGGGTCACCATTTGTAGTGGATTTAAATATGTTTTACTTGGCGTCGGTAGACCAAGTGGGACATTTATATTCTGATTATGCGGGTTAGTCCCCGTGTTATTCCTGTAAGGAATGTGGGCGGATCCGTCAAGGTCAGCTTGCTCGGCGGGATGAACTGAGAGATAGTTCGTGTCGCAGCCGCGTGGAGCACTGGGCTCGCATAGTGGGTGCTGGGTTCGATCAGTTTGGTACTGAGCCGTTTTGTAATATTCCGGTCTAAGATTTATATCTGTAGGAGGAATATGTTGAGCTTGGTTGAGGTACTGAAAAGTATCCTTCGCTTTTTGCACATTTGGAGTGTATTTGACACTCGGATCGGCCGGGTAGGCTTGCGTCGAATATCGTGGGTACTCGGACAGCTTGGTCGAATCGTAATGATTGACTTCAGAGCGGGTCTGAAAGGTATCCTCGATCTTTTGTATAGGCGAGGCTTGATCGAACGTTTCTTTAACGAATACGTTAGGTGAGAAGGCGATCTCGTCGTGAGGATCGAGCCTTGCGCCGTCGCTGGGACCGGCGGATTGGCCGGGTAGCCTGTAGGGAGCGCTACGGGGGCTAAGAGGCCCGGCTTCGCCGTCGTCTGCCTCCCCTTGCATGAGGAAATAAGACGGCCGACGTTCCATCGAAATAGTCGAGTTATTAGCTCGTTTCGATGCCTCTATGTACAGAAATAGAGGGTTTAGGAAGGTGGACTCGCTTGACAGAGCGTCTTTCCTTTGCTCGTATGTCAGGGTCCTACCTTGTAGTCTTGAAAAAGACTTCCTTGGACGGTAAATTAGAGCGGATGAGCAGAGTAATTTACCGGCGTATCCCGGCGGTCGGTGACGAGCCTAATGCTACGAAACCCGGGTGATACGGCTCGGAACGTCCCTCGGGCGTACGATCTAAAGAGAATATCGATAGATGTACCGGGTGGCGTCCTGACAGATGAACTACGTTGGGCAATGAGCAGGATGAATAATCACTGGACTCGTAGATGCCAATGCGAGATCTGTGTGGAGAGAAGGTAGGCCTTGTAGAAAGCAGTAGGAAGCCGTTCTTGAGATGAACTCGGAATGCAGAAGGTTCGTCAGCGTAGAGCGTGTAGAAATCTTCGTACTTCGAGGTGTCGTCGTCGAGAGCGGAGAGTAGAATGAATTTCGGAGGCTCCGAGCGGGGTATTTATAGGGAGGTGGCCGCCCCCTGCCGCCTCCTGATTGGTCCGCTTAATTTCATTAATTCGACTGTGTAATCTCATTGGCTCGCACATTGTTTTCTCAGTATCTGCGAGTATGATAGCTGAGCTGGTCCTCCGGGGTGCTTACGAGCGTCCGTCGCGGAGCCGACGACCTTGAGTTTAGCCGGGGACCTCGGGTGCTTTCTCTGCGTCAGTTGTTCAGACGGGGTCCCCGGGGTGGCTGCTGGACCAGAGGTGGTTGCTTGCCGCCTCTTGGTTGGTTCGCCTATTGTCTCTCGTGTAATCAGTGTTTCTGATTGGCGAGTAGGCTTGTTTGAACTGTCCTTGCTAGCTTTAGAGGACGTTTGATTCTCTGTTTGAGTTTTCTCATTCAAGGCGACTTGGTTCGAGATACTTGTCGCGTCTCTCTCGCCCAGTAAGTGTCTAGGGAGGTCGCCTTGTATGTTATTAGTTAATATTTCACTTTTGAGAGAGAATTTCGTATTTTCTCTCTGGTGAAATATTTTGTTTGACGGAGTTATAACTCGACGTCTTGTAAATATTTTTGTGTTGTGTCTACCTCTTTTTGGTAGCCCTGAAAAGGGCTGTTGACAAGAGGGGGTGGTTTTCACCACATAAGTATATTTTAATATTATTCCCACAATAAAAATTACCAGAGCAAGCAGTCAGTCTATTACAAACCTCAGTGAATTTTCGTAGAAACATCTACATACACAGACACATTCTCAACCACGCACGCACACACAAATGTGTACCTATGTTTTTCTAAGGATACGTTTTTTTTTCATAGTATGGTCATAAATGGACTTGTATTCGATAATTTGTTCACTCATGCTTGGGTTGCCCCTCTCCCTCCTTTTCTCTAGATCAATTTCAATGAGCCATCTGCCTACATTATTGCTTAGCTATAGAGAGACACCCAAAAAACGAACGAATATAATCCGTAAAAAAGTTCATATTATGGTCATGCTGCACATGTGAGCGTCCACTGTACGGCTATTGATCTGGTTGTTTGCATTTCGTTTGATGCAGGAATGAAGCTGTCGACAGATTTGAAAAAGCCCTCCCTGACCTTGGAAAACGGTACGTGGAAGAATTGAACCCGAAGCCGGACGAATTCGTTGTACTCTGCCACGGAGATTGCTGGACCAACAACATGTTGTTCAAAGGAGACGACCTTGAGAAACCCACTTCTGTGAAGTAAGTCTTGTTACTGCGTCCACGATGACAAGAAAATTACACATTTAACACTCAATCAAGCGACGAGTTCCCATCATGAATAGTATTTCGTATGAAAATGGAATTATAAATGCATGAACTGTATTGCACGCGCGAACGGTTACCAATATTGTTACGAGTACTAATCACTTTGCATGCATCACTAATATTGAAAAAATTAACGAGCACTATACATAGTAGGTAGATACTAAGGAAATTGTTACCTACTTGTTCCAGAAAGTAGAATGAAGTAGAACTTACATAGAACCATACAACAGAAGAAACATACAAAAGAAGTAAAGTTTTCCCCCAAAATCTAGTGGCTATGTATAAATTTAATTAAACACAAATTGGGAGCCCGTTTTTTTTTTTTTTTTTTTTTTTTTTTTTTTTTTTTTTTTTTTTTTTTTCATCTTGTCTCGATATTGAGAAATTCCTCAGTTTGCCCAATTCTCACAGTTGTACAGTTTCTTGTGATCGAATAGTGAGAGGGATCGGTACTCATACTTTTTCATCTTTCGAATCGAATGAAACCAACTGCAGGTTGTTATGATGCTTGGCTATGAAGTCAGATCAGGTTAAAACAAAAATATGTATTTTTTTGTGTTTTCAAATGTGTTTTTGGTGTTTTTCCTGATTTTCATAGATAGTCATGGTTGCAAACGAAAATCCAATACGAAGATGGGAAGAGGAAACTCTTTTGCGTCAAATGAGACTAAACAGAGCTACGATTATTTATTTTTTCTATTCATGGATGTTCAGGGCACTACGTTTTGAAATATGATAATATGATGGATATGGACAGTCAATATTTTTTTCTTTCAGTCGTAGCTTCGTTACTATTAGCGGTTGGTCGCACTGGACGGAGAAGAGTCTTTTTATAACTTGCTTTGTACTATTCGATTTTTTCTGCTATCTCAACCTCTTTGAAATTTTGAAAAAATACCCCAATACCAGAAGGAAAATTCAAAAACTCTTTTTTCATCAAACTCCGTGTTGTATCTCCGTAACCAAGCGTTCCTAGACTTGCGGTATAAACGTCGGAACCAGAATTTTGTGCTCAATAAAACATTCTTACCGTAAATTGGATTATTATAATTTTTCGGGAAATGCGTACTTACATGATTTCTATACTAGCAAACAGGCATAGGCAGCTGAAACATTCATTTCTGATAATTCAATATATAATTATACCAAACCCTAAATGGATCCGCAAACCTACGCTTCGTAACGCTTCTATTTTCTCATTTATTTATGTATCTGAGATATGTGGACTCTTCTAACTATAACTATCAATCTTCAATATTTTTTATGTATGAGTATTTTATTACCTACTATTAATGTTATTTTTTAAAATAACGTTCGCGCAGTTTATTATACCGTCGTTTGCATATATCATTGATATTTACAAGTGGATGAAAATAAAGAAATTGGTGAGATATAAACATCTAAAACTTCATTATGGCTCTGATCACGTGCGGTGACGTCATGTTTGTTATATTGCTATTCTTCTTAATATTTTTAAAATGAGTGTTATGAAGATCTGGGTGAAGAGGTCACGGAAAATGGAAAGACAACAAATCGATTCCGTAACAGCATTAATTTGTGCGTTTGCTTGCCTAATGGTCTGGTGAAAATAAAAATCGTGTAAGTAAAATCGCTCCAAACACTATCAATGGTGGAATGGTAATGAAGTATGATTTCAGAACTATGACCATTCCGAACATGAAACATCGATTACTACAGATCACCTTCTTGACGATAAGTTTATCCATCTGAGCATTTTTTCTGCATGAAGCATTATGTTGTACAATTGTTAGGAACTCTGGGAAATATTGTGAAATTTAAACCCATAATTAGGTGTAAGCATTGACATACAATTTGGAAATTAGTATTTATCTTGATTACAGGTTTCTTGATATGCAAATCAACTCTGTGTGTTCTCCAGGGCGAGATTTGCACTATTTCCTTACAACCTCAGTGAGACTTGAAGTTCGGAAACAACATACTGACGAGATCTTACAAGTTTACGTTGATACACTGAAACGCTACTCATCGAAACTTCAGTACGAAGGTTACATCCCAGACGTGGACTCCATAAAAGATATTCTTGACAAAAAAACAGTATTAGCTTTAGAGGGCACCTGGAGCTTAATACCGTTGGTCACTGGCGATACTAGCGGTATGCCTAACCTGGAAGACACATTTAAAGAAATAGTTGAAGCTCAAGAGAGGGGTGAGAACATACCTGATGATGCTGGAAATTTTTTGAAATACATGACCAACGTTACGGAGTCCATAATCAAAGACATTTTGAAGGATGCCATGAAATTAGGAGTGATATAGAAATCAATTGGTTGCGTCAACATTTAGAAAATATCTTATGAATGAGTTGCAAGTACCGCAGCAGCAGTATGCATAGCTGGAAAGCTGAATTCATATCCCACTTTTAATCAATATTAAAATAAATATTCATACAAACCATTACAGCCGTTGTCGTTTTATGTAATAGAGGAGCTTATATCGATGCCTTGTGCAGTGACCAAGTGTGCATTGTGTTTACCTGCGGATGCGAATGTGGATAAAGTGTATCAACATTCGCAGAAATAGTGTAATATTTGCAGAATTATTTCGATTCATATCGACCAATAAATAATTTAAACTGTAAATAAATAGCTGAAATGAAATCAAAAGCGCTGTAACGGGCAAAATATTTATGTACGAGTATAAATATGAATGGTGTCATATAAATTATATTGTACGTACGTATGACGGAAAAATAAACTTTTTTTTCGTTTGAAAATTATTGTTAGCTACCTGTAGAATACGGTCCCACTTATGAAACCCAACCAAATTGACGATGATTATAATAATGTTGGATGTGTATTGACTGATTTTGCCATGTGTAGTTTTGTTATTTATGTATGGGTGTGTCATTGTACTGGTCTGATATTCAGGTATGAGGTGGTTTTTATAACAGATATTTGGAATAATTTTACCATGTTTGGTTTTGTTGTTTGTGAGTGGGTCTGTGATCGTATGTGCTAGGTACTTAAGCATTTTCACCGGTGTTTTCCAGTAATTCTAGTATAGTAGCAATGCAACACAATTATGAAGATAAACCTATAGTAATATAAGTCACCATTTCAAATATAATAGTTAAACGTTGAGATAGATGAATTTTATTATTGAGCTTATAGATGATATTAAGTACCAAAATATAATTGCCTCTAGAAGAAGATTTTAAAATAAACAAGTAGATCAACCGAACCTGTAAATTAGGTATATATTATTCATTTGAATACAGCAGAAAGTGGCAACAAGACTGAAGAGAAATATGAAAAAATTAAAAGAAAATTAAATAAAAAACTATGCATCCCTTGTGTGAAATGATCGCGTGTGTGTATAGGGGGGGGGTAAATATATATATTTTTTGTTTTTATTGTTTGTTGTTTAGCAGATTATTATTTAGAACAATTGTTATTATCAATAATTATTTAGGTTTGCCGTGAAATTTTTGGTTGAAAATTTTTTTGCAAGTGACCAATTTTAAAAACAATTTACTCGTAGCATGAATGTAACACGATATGTTACGAAAATTAAGGTTTTCGATCAAGCTGGAAGACTGGAACGGCTTTGTTGAATAATCTGATATTGAATTCACTATTTTCTTTCGGACACTATTTTCTTTTGCACGTAAAGTATTTATCTATATTAGATAGGTAGCACGTAGGTAGCATCGATATCACTGGTCCATAGAGCGTATGGCACACTATCGAAACATGATTATGTGAAAAGAGTCACCAACGGAAAAAAAAGAAAAACAACTACATAAAAAATAAAAATATTAATAAGCATTATAATATCTTACAAATGCTGCAGCGGTGGGGAGTGGGAGGGCCCATCCTTCGCATCTTTCTTTCCCACCGAAAAATTTAGGGTGAAGCTTGGGAATGTCTTCTCCGATCTCCATCCTCAGGTCAATGGCATCCCTCAAGACTCTGTGCTTAGTTGCACCAAGTTTATGATCTCGCTGATAACATCCCATGTGGATGACATAACTATCCTCCTCCGAGGCGATGATCTGAGAAATGTGAGTGACACATCGCAGCGTGCTTTGGATACTATATATCAAACATCGCGGAAGCAAGGTTCTAGTTTCTCACCTGCAAAAACTATCTCCATCCATTTTTGCAGAAAGCGCACACACACACACACACACACGTTTCCTTGGACTCATAGCATATTGAGTACTTGCTCCAGGCTACTATGCAGGGTGTACAGTTGCTATCTAACTATAATTCCCAGCAAGAAGTCCTCTTAAAAATTCTCCATGCCGTGCAATCAAGAACTTATGATGGGTGTGCAGTTTATGGATCAGCAAGAAGGCCCTTGCTGCGTAAGCTGGAATCTATATTAAACAAGTGTCTCCCTTTTTTACACTAGGGCCTTTCGTACTATCCCGACAGCCTCCCTTCAGATACTCAAGTATAGCCAGCCAAGATCAGGCGAAATCTACTGACAATCTGCTATACAGAGCGCCTCCGTTATTTCCCGGGGCACCCTTTGCATAACATGGTAACTCTACCACCCCTGGATGAAACATATTCCAGGCTCCAGACTCGAACACATCCATTGGGCATTCGAGTTCAGGAGCTCACCAGGTGGGACTGTATAGAGAGATACCCTCTGGTCCATTTTGATATCCCACCATTACATTGTCTGGAATACGCGTTGATCTATCTTGGGTTGGCGTCAAGGGCAATACGCCCCCACATATCCTCTGATTTCGTTACTTGAAGGCAATCCAGCGATATACCGGACACATTTTCTTTTCACTGATGGCTCAAAGACACCTGATGGTGTTGGCCTTGCTCTATGGAGCCCCAACTTCCAAATCACTAGACACGTACCAACTGTTGCGTTTGTATCCTCATTGCATCTCACTGTTGCGTCTATTTAACAATGCCAGTTATTGGGAGTTGAACATTATGTGCTCTGTAGTGGCCCGCTTAGGGACAAATATTCATATTATCCCCTAATACAAAGCCAGCGTTTGTCACTACACCGATCCATAGCACAAACAACTTTTATGTGGGAGCCCAGCCATGTGGGTATTCACAGCAATGAGTGTGCTGATGCCCTAGCAAAGAGAGCCATTGGTGATGACTCCATCAATATGTTGCCTGTGCGCATTGAGGATCAAATCTCCTACATGCAGCATAAAGCCAATTCCATGTGGCTCGGTCACTGGTCTGCGTGGAGTCCTTCAGGACCTTTGCCCGATTGATACTTTTGTGACCCACCTTCCAAGGAGGGACCGGATAATGGTCAATTGGGTAGCCACTGGCCATACCCGTCTTATTCACAGACAGTTGCTAGATCCAGTAGCTCTTGATGTCGTGTGTGGGAGATGTGGGGGTAATTTGTATATCCGCCACTTTTTGGAGGACTGCCCAGCCCTCATGGACCTCAGTGTCCAGCATTCACCCCCTCAGTGGGTAGATGTTCTGTCAGGACCAGACAAGGTCCAGTCCTAGTTGGTATAAGTACCTGAAAGCCCCTGGGCTTTACAACGAACTGTGATATTCTGATCTGTGCTATATTTATTTATTTATGTGCATCTGGTCATACCAATAATTAACTGAGATATATAGTATTTATCATTAAGTATATATTTATCAATAGTATGTTTGCATTTGTAAGGATCATCTAGTCGTAGTTTAGTTTTTCATTACGGGGTATTTTTATCCGCTGAAGGAGTTACAAAGCGGTCATTGCTGTTTCCGTTGAGGCAGAGTGCGGCGATGCCTCGCTCTGTTGCTTATTATTATTATTATTATTTCTCCCCCACCAATCTGCCAGTGGAGTCCGTGGTGGCGGTCCGTTTGGTGAAGAACGGTCAGCGTGGCTCCCCTTGGAATCGCACCCGTTGCAGTGTCCCTTTGACACCTTGTTGATTGCCGCTAATGACCCTTCTGGTTGAGACGCGGCTTAAATTCTAGAAAAAATAAGTAAACGGATTGTCACATTTGATTCATTTTCAACATAACTGACATTGCTTAGAACTGACTTATCGAGAATAACATTAATACGGATGTTTAAAATTATCCTATGACTAAATTCACTTCGTCAAGTCCTGTACAAGGAAGTTTTTGAAAACTGTATCTCATAGATGGCATTAGGATGTACCGAATTATGAAAATATTCCATTATCTATTTTATGTTATTATAATAAATTCACCTATTACGTGGTATCAAGTTTTATGGTTATTTTGCCATTTCCATTTAGGTACCTTCTGTGGGTATTAATACATTTTTACGACAACTAGTTTTTATTTCATTCATTTATTTACTCTTATGCTATTGTTTTTTACATTATTTTATCTTTTTATTTTCTATCTGTTATCTGAAATAATCAATCAGTGATAAATCTTAGAGGCAAAGTTCTGTAAAATAGTTATTTATTTCCCCATGTCTACATCACTTCATGGGTTTGGAATTGGATCCTGAGTATGCCCAGGTTTGTAACGGTATAGTTTCAATATTTTGTATCACCGTGGTGTCCTATTTTGTTAAGTAACATTGCTGAATATTTCACACGTTTTCAGATTTGTTGATATGCAGTTCAGTTCTGTAACTTCACCAGCTCGAGACTTGCATTATTTTGTTGTCTCGTCACTCAGACAGGAGATTCGGGAAGAACACATCGATCTCCTTTTTCAAACTTATGCGGAGAACCTGAGAAAATACTCAATAGCGTTGAATTATTCTGGGTTTGTCCCAGGCACCGAAGCCGTGAAACGGATGTACCAGGAAAAGTCGTTTTACCTGCTCTCTGAGAGCCTAGTCATGGCAGCGCTCGCTGTGGGAGATACCACAAATATTCCTGATTGGGAGGATTGTTTGAAATGGGATGAGGCTCGCTCTCGTGGCGAAACTGTCCAAAATTCTTGGAGCCATTTGGATAATTTGAACGAAATTTCTGAACAAATTGTGAAATATAACATTAGGCTTGCCATGTTGTTTGATGTAATTTGAAGTTTTCTACCAAAATATTGACATACCTATATGTATATTGGTCGCTATATATTGCATTTCATGTTAGGAAGAGCAATTTATAACCGAAACACTATAAGTTTTTGACCGGAATTTGTGCAAGCACAAAGCTGACACTTAACTCTTAAGACGCCAGGTGATATACGCACTCATCACGATTTTCGTAATTTCAAGCATTTAAACCACTCTCTATACGTTTTTCCATAAGCCTATGACTAGCATCAGCATTAATTGTGTTCCGAATGTGACCGAGCCTCAATAAAAATTTAAAATCTGCTGAACAACGAAAATTACGTTTTATTATATAATGAAGTAGGTCAAAAAATTGTTTCATTAAGTTCTTCAAAAATTGCAAATATACAACTCATCAATATGACGATCACACATCTTGTAGCATATGATTGTGAAACAGAAAGTACCTACCTTTCTAAATTTATCAAAAGGAAGAGGGGGGGGGGGGATTCAAGTTATTGAAAACAGGGGGAAAATAATAGGCAACCTCTTCTTTGGAAAGGGAAAAACAATGAACCTCAAAACCGTTACCGAAATTTTAATCTCAAAAACTAGTGACCTCGAAAATCATTTATCACATCTAAAAAGTAAGTATAGAAAGCAAAGAAAGAATCTTCATCAAAATATAAGAATTTATAGAATAGGTACATTATTCAAGAAAACACGAGGAAAAATATGAATTACGGAAAATCAGACTGAACACAAGTACATATTCACCGCTGCTCAAAGAAAAGGATATTTGCATACAATATTCAAGTATGCAATATTCCTGGCTAGTCTCTCTAAAATCGAAAAGAAGGCAAGAACTTAGGGCTATTTTATAGCAGATGAAAAATCCCTAGTGAGTGTGGGTTACTCACCTGGAACGTTAAAGGTTAAGCTGATAATGACTCAATTGTATGTACTCATAGGTGCCGAAATT
Source organism: Adelphocoris suturalis (assembly GCA_030762985.1). Lineage (NCBI taxonomy): Eukaryota > Metazoa > Arthropoda > Insecta > Hemiptera > Miridae > Adelphocoris > Adelphocoris suturalis. The sequence continues at coordinate 36,134,425 of CM061041.1, forward strand.
GAAAAAAATTGTACCGTAATCCTCGTGAATGACACAACGGATATTATTTGCCACTCTAGCTGCATGCGATCTGTCACTATTGAAAGAATATAACTCCCACCCCAATAAAAAAAACCGCAAAAAAAAACCATTAAAAATATTAAAAAATACTAAAACCCTTCGAAAATAACTTGATTCAGATTTCAAATTACTAATTACCTATTGGTAGGTGGAAAAAATCGTGTGAATTTCATGCGGTGTAGAATGAGAAATTTACGGAAGAGTCACTTTCTTTCGAGTCGCTTGTTGGCTGATCTCGATTTTGGGACTTATCGACTGTTTTTAAATTGACTGACCTTATTTTTAGTTATTTGTCCCCAAAAATTAGATTTTATCAAAATCACAATTCACCATTTCACGGGCTGTGTGTTCATCATCGTTATTCGGGAAATATCCATATTTACTCCTCAATGTAAATACACGACTTACATGATTCAACTTTTAGCAACGAATATTTACTTGCTAAAATTGATAGATGTAAAAAAAAAAAAAACGGTGAAAAAAAGAAAAAAACTTGGAAGTAGCTAAACTTGGATAATTAGTATTTATTACAATACTGTAAATAAGAAATTGCAGTGCCTTCAAGTTTAAATAACCCCACTAAAATCGTTGAAATTCGTTGAAGAGCTCTCGATTTATCTCGACACTTCCCTGCAAGGATTTTTCTTGTCTACCCCGTAACATCGTATTTCGGGTTACTCATTAGTCCTAGTTGGTTTACTCATTATTTAGCTAATTATCGTAGAAAATGAAGCAATTACAATGGCAACATTTTGTTCTTCATTAAAATCTTTTTTGAGGCGTATTGAAACGAATCCTAGAGTTTAACGTTTTTTAATACGTCTGTGTTACGTGTGTGTGTGTGCGTGTGTTGTATCCGTGTCATGTGTTTTTTATATTTATATGTGTATGTGTGTGTTTGTCATTCCAGACGATATCTGGATAGATCTCTGTAGGATTGAGATAAAAATCCCATTCTTGCACCAAAAAATCAATTTTTCCAAATAAGAGAATGTATTAGTAGGCTCACACCTATTGAGCACAATAAAATGACCAAATTATAAAAACCGCAAAAAAAGCTGAACTCGTTATATTTATCATTTTTGCCAGTATTTTATTCAAACGAAGTTTATAAAGTATGAAATAGAACATACCCCCCGTAGAGAACCCTTTTGTGCTGAAAAATGTTATTAATTTTCAATATTATTTTATGAAGAATCAACAAAACTGCAAAAAAAAGCTGAAAATCCAAAACCTTTTTTGAATTGCCGAGAATATCTTTGAACAAGTTTTTTTCTTAAAATGTATAGTAAACCAGAATTTCTGCGTACTCCATATTCTCCAATTTCACAATATTGTAACTTAGATGTAACACGGAATTTTAAGAATATTCGCTCATACGATAATGCTACATGCCTGAATTTTATTTATTTATTTTATTCTTTTTTAACCTGTTTTCTTATTTCTGTTTTTCCTTTTTTTTTTTTTCCTGTGAAGCTGATATTTGAAATGTATCCTCATTTTTTCAGATGTTCTAAACCTCACAGAGCTGTAGTATTTATTGTGTTTACATGAATATTTTCAATACCATTCATTATTTATGTTAATTTAATTATTATTATCGCTTCATTATTATTATCGCTTTTTCTTATAGGTATTGTTTTTATTCACGTTCAATTCAAAAAGCTACTTTTCTTAGAATTGCTGTAGTAGGTAATAAAAATGTGTGTGTGTGTGTGTGTGTGTTCAGTATTGTGAACGAATGTCTGTAAGTAGACGTAACCCACCATTTGAATACTTAAGATTTGTTGTACTTTAGTCACGTGTTTTGTCGATGTAACTTGAAACCACTGTGATGTACTGCGTTGTCCTGTGATCATTGTACTTGAACTTCGAATTTACTCCGTTGTAAAGTACATTGTGATTTAATTTTCTTAATGTTACTCATGAATGTGTTGGGTGAGTAAAGGTTGAACAAATTTTCTGTTATCTATATTATTGTTACCTATTCAGTACCTAATGTACACATTATGGTGAAAACCGTGTAAATGGCTTTGTACCCAGAAACGTGTCAAGCGTTTCACCTTGTCTTACTCACGTATTTGATTAGCCAGATGCGGGCGCAATTTCCCTGCCAGGGCCGACTTTAATACAAGCCGAAGCATGCTCGAAGCGGCAACATCGCAACGAAGTCCGACCGTGGGCCTCAGCTCACGTTCTTTTCCCGCTACGAATGAATGAATGAATGAATGAATGATACGATTTATTTGTTTTGACCCATATGGGTTAAATTACAAAAATATGTGATATATTCCGTTTCTTAAAAGTAAAACTCATTACAGTAAAGTCTGTATTCTAAAATAAAAAAAAAAAAATAAATAAATAAATAAAAAAATCTGAAACCATGGTTTGCTATCACTGCAGTCATATTATCATAAATATTTACTCATCTCCTTATCAGTTGATTAACAAAGTGAATTCAATCATATTTGTTTGACCGGTGTTATTATTATAAGGATACATCAAATTTTGAATTACCTAAATGCGTTTGGAAACATCTCAACAATCAGCTACAAGAAGTTGACATAAATAAGCACTTCAAAAATAAGCACTTGAAGCATCAACCACATACTTGCCCAATTAGAAGAGTCATTCTGTATTACATAAGACTCATTCTGTATCAACAATCTCAAAAAGTAATAATATCAAAGTTCCCTACCCTCCGTAATAATACATTTTGGCCGTTTCACAACAGTCTGAATAAAAGCATTGAGCTTTTGGAGACGCTGACTCATCACTAATAAATTTTATAAAGTGTGTTTGAATTATATCCAAGAAGCCAAAGCATCTTAGTCTCTCACCATTAAATAACTCACAAGAACAAATCATATGAGCTATCGTGTCTCTGTCTTCTGAATCACAAATCTTGCAAGGTAAACCTCCATCAAATATAATGTGGCACTTTTCACACCTGCCATCCTAATCTGTGCTAAGAGGCGTTTGCCAAAAGGGAAAGCGTTGGAGAGTTCATGAAGTGGTTTAAATCTAATAATTTATAATACTCATTGAATCTGGAAGCTTAAATTATCAATATTATTGACAATAGCATAAGCTTCGTTCTGAATTTTATTAAACAGGTCAGGAATCAACTCCTGACACGTTTTGCTGTCCTCTTCTGAAAATCCATCATCTGAACCTTTTCATCTGTGTGACCAGCCAAGCAAAACATATCCTAGGAAGTCTGGATTCGTCCATGGATTACAAAGTGGCCCACCATTATAAGTATAGCTTTTTTAAGGATTTCAACTTTAATGAGGGGTATGTTCAGTTCATTTCTAACAAATGCATCGGGGGTGTTCCAAGGAAGATGCAACAGCATTTTATAGAAACGGACATTCACTCTTTCAACCATATCATTGTAGGGCAACGCCAAGATTTCCGCACCATAAAGGCAGGTAGACAGGGGCTTGGCTGTAAATAGTTTCCTCCACAAATGCAACTGATTATTACGTGACTTTCTAATTATTGATATCACATTACACGATGCTGCTGTTCCTTTTGTTACCGTATTTCCGTTTTGTTCTCTAAAACAACCTGAGCTAAAAAAAAAGTGATACCAAGGTAGGTATACGAATTAACCACATAAATTCTGTCAGGCCCACAGTAAAACGTATAGTTATTCTCCCTCCCTTCCTGAACACCGAAGTCCGACCGCGGGCCTCATCTTGCGTTTCTCATCCCGCTATAACAACGGCGCTACTGCTGTAAGAGCCACGAGCATGTGGATTCGGGTTTCTTTAGGTTTAGTTTGGTCTTTTATGAGTAAAATAACAAAAACGTGCGTTGTTCCTAGTGCAAGAACTAATTACGCTGATGAGGAATTCGTCCGCTTTGATATCCATCTAAATCTGAAAGTTTAACCAATGATCGGATGTCCAGAAATTCAACAATTGCTTGTGTATAATTCATTGTCTGTCTAGTGACTGATAGTTTGGTAGAAGCATGCACTGACCAGAATGGTAAAATGGACCCGACCAAAACCTGCTCACTGCCCCACTGTAACACCAACAATAATTTAAAATGTTTTGTCAACCTCTTTCGTAACAAGGAAAAATAGAAAAAAGAAGGAATGTACTGAATAAAAGGACCAGTGTTGAAGCATGATCGTATGAGCAAATTCTCATAATGATTCATATTATATCTGATCTATAATTGATATTGTGAACATGATTGCCACCGCTTGTTAATTTCTGATGATTTCATTGAGCTGGTGTTTCGATGATTTGATTCATAGCAGGTGATCCAAATATTGCGAGAACGGTTTGATTTGTGAAGCGGTGGTTAAATCATTTTAGGTAATTTCTATGCTTTACACTCTAGGAAGCTGTAATTTCGTATGTAGCCTCTTTAGGACATTTACTTCACGATGCCCAGGGTCTGGATCAGATGAGTGGCTCTTAGAGCTTGCATACGAGTCTGCAACACATACTTGTCTTCAACTAAAGACATAGAATGTCCCAATGTGTTGCAGACTCGTACGCAGGCGTTTCTTCTGATGATTTACGCTTACAACCGAGTCGTTTCTTATGATTTTCTCGTACAACCAAGCCGTTGCTGGGGAAATGAAACTTCTTTAGTGTTTATGGGACAAAAATCGTTCTCCACTCGTTGCAAAGCTCTCGATTTATCACGCATTTCTTTCGTACTTGTTCTTCTATTCATGTCGTAGATTTATATTTATTTGTTAAAAATGGATATAGTAAACAATGCCGCTTGTTTTGTTGTCACTTGGTTGAAAAGTAAATCTTGGTTATAGTAATTGTAGGCGCGCACCATAACAGAAAATTACCTACCTAGGTACTCTGTTCTAATTTCGATTCTATTTTTACAACTTTCAAATTTTTCAAAGTGTGTATCGATTTTCAGCCAATTTTAATAAATTTTAAGTTCATTTTGACATGGATATGTCTTTGCTCTGGGGGGGTCAACCAAAAATTTTCGTCACGCAAAAGTTGATGTCACGATTTTTCAAACTAATGATTTTCACGTACAACCCAGCCGTTGCTAGGGGAATGGAACTTCCGCAGTTTTCATCGCACAGACAAACAGACGGAGTTTCATTCTTATAAATAATAGAGATAGAGATTTAGTTGGGTCGCGAGTGTAGTCATAAATAATTTAAACTAAGTTTCATCCATCTCGAGACTTACTTGGAAATTAGTGGGAAATACATGCAAAATAATTCGTGAACATGAAGGCTGACGACTTGATTTGGTGGGATGATGGTGAAAATGACGCTGGAGTGGCAAAATGTACAACTAGCCAAAAAAAAAACTTGCGCACAAGTTTTTTCGTATACCCGTCGCCCATTTATTGTATATTACGCTTAATGAATTTTTAGAATGACAGGAATAAATTACATGGTTAGAACGTGCTAATAAGAATATATTTTATCGATAGTAATGACCGATATCTCACGTTACACGAACTCTAGAAAGGTAACCACGGATAAATCAATCATAACCCACTCTAACCAATAACTCGATAACTCACACGATCGATAACTAACACCAATAACTGTAGCATCAAGGATACTAGACACTAGACGCACTTATCCTTTCTGTTATAATGCATGATTTTTTTGGCATAAGAACGGTTTTGTTTTCTGTATCCTATGGAGAGTTTTCCTCGGGAATTTATACATTCAATTGTATATACCTACATGAAAAATAGTTGAATGCCAGATCGTTTCAGGACGCTTTAACACGGATTCAAAAGAAGAAAATGATGGTTTTAAATTTTTTGAAGCCATCACAACAGCTTTGTGTTATGGCCTCATACGAGTGTTAAGTGAGTCTAGCGAATTCGAACGTTGAAATTATACTTTCGATCCATTATTATTAAAGCCCTATAATTATTTTGACACCTACTTTATGGTGAGTAGGAGAACTGCTTCAAGTTCTGGTGTCCCTGGACACCATATGGTGGAGCCATATAATCTCAACGTATTTTTCATCTACTCCACTAGCCGGGTCAGTGCATATTAGTTTATTGGTAACAAATAAGGAGATGGGGCACAAACCCCCAAGGAGCGAAAGTCCGCAGTGGCTTTTTGAATAAAACGGCGGTATGCGTAACCCCTCCAACACCTATCGGATATTCAAGCAAGTTGTTATCAGTTGTCCACAAAACCTCATGCACGACGGACTTTGTAACTGATAAAAAATTATAAGTCCGTTTTTCAAGTTCTGATGCTACATATTGCCATCTGTAGAGCGTGTTTATGCACTAATTAATTTTCTCCTGAAACCAATTTGACCGGAATCGTGGATCCGTCGAGTTGTTTCCATTAGCAAATTTCACTTGGGAACTGTAACATTCTGATAAGGGGTACGAAAACTAAAAGCTGTTGAATGAGGAAAAATTCCGAACTTCTTTTAGGCAAGAGTCCGCACCCCAGGTAATGCGGGTTTTTGCCCCGTATGATGGGATTTCAATTTTTAGCAAGTTTTCATTGCAAATAAGCTAGTGCAATGGGTAAGAAAATAGGAATTGAATTTTTCCAAAATTTTCTTCGTGGAAATTTATTTTGAGCTATTCAGAAACGATTCCTGTAGTTCGTGCAGAAAGACCATAAATCTATATTTTCCAGCAGAATATTACTTAGAAGAATTTTATCAGCCATGTATCAGAACAATAAAATACTATGCAAAAAGTAGTACCTAAGCACCTACCTAATGAACAATGCACAAAAATTTCAATAAGTGCTGAGAAAATGATTAAAAACTGCAAATATGTTAGAAATGAAAAATCATCACGTGGCTAACAGATTATTATTTCAAACAAGTTTTCGTTTCCCATAAAATGTATAGTTAGTAACTATTTCTTTGCGCTCAAAGTATTAAAATTTTGATGCAATTTGACAAAAATTCACTCATATGATCGTGCCGACTAGAACTTTTTAGGACGTCCCTCTGAATCTATTTCTTATAGGCAAGGCTTCGTTAACAAAAGGGATGCCTATTGGAATTGATCCAGGGGGGGGGGTGGACAATCCAAACATGAGAAGAAGAAAAATGAAAATAAAAATAATCTCATAAAAATCCGTTTCAGACCATTCTGAAACCGAATCCGTGAAAAAAACTTTACGTGTGAAAATTGTTCAAAAATGTGAATATTGTTCATAGTTACCTATGAAGTGGTAGTGATAAAGTTATCCATTTGCACGTTGTATAGAACGTTTTCAATGATAATATTGATTTTAGTAGGCTCCCGATCATAATACCTTATTAACTCTGGTGTAATGTCATCTGGGGCAAAGGTCCGCGCGTCTGACAGGCTGTTGACTCTTGCCCCATTGCTTGGGGCAAAAGTCCACACCGAATGTTAAAAAAAAAAGAAATCGCATTGCTACCTTAATTCTCATTGAAAATAACAAATCCACAGGGAATAAACGCAAGACCCTGATCAATCAGACACAACAGCAAAAACTCAGTTATTTTCAACTCAATTCTCAGAAAATGAAAAGGAAAAAGAGAAATGAAACCAAAAAGAGCAGATTTCTGCCGTCATCTCCGTAATAGAAATACAAGTCTGGCGATGACACTTCATTTTGTTCAAACGTTCGCTGAAAGGTTGAAAAATTTAGTCAAATCAACGCAATAGAGTGTACACTAAACGAAGATCCCGCTATAATCATGTGAATTGTTACAATACCTCTAAGCTCCACTTACCGAGCCGTTTTCCTGAAACATCACTCGTTAGCAAAATATTGTTTAGGCTGTTCAGCTAGCCTTCAATATCTAACAGATCCACATGTTCATTTATTGGTTTATTATTTTCAATAATGTCAATAATGAACCTTAGTAATTAACCAAGAAACAAATGTAACCCCCCTGAAAATTTTTTGGTTTACGTTTCAAGATGCGTAGAATCCAAACATTGGAGAAAAAAAATCCGTCCGTCATCCGTCCGCGGCTTTTCCCCGAAATTAATAGACCAAACTTCACGAAACTTGCGCTAAAAGTCGCATTTGGAATCTAGATGGTCCTAAACATTCGGCATCAATTTTCGTCAACCATAAAGGGTAGCATCAAAGGGATTTCTGAACGCGAGACCATAGACAATTAATGCGCTGCTAGCGAATCTATTGGTTAGCTGATCAAGCTCTAAAGTCCATTAACGATCGCTAGATAGTGGGACGGGAACACATAGTAATTGCCTTGTAAATATCAGCTGATATAATGTCAATAATGAAATTGTCAGGTAACAATAATGGGATGTAGCTCCAATGGAATTTGTTCTAATGTTGCGAAATCGAGTTTATCAACTATTGTCTGTGCGTATGTACCCACCTTATCGTGAAGTATTATTGGTACCTAAATGCTAAGTTTCATATTTTAAAGTGCACCCAAGTTTACCTATAGGTAGCGGAAGCACTGTTTACACTTTTAGGAGATGGAAAGGTTGTATGTACGAGTAGTTTCCACTAAAATCAAATGGTTCTTTTTTTCACATTGGTCCAATTTTTACTTTCATTTTACGTTTTAGACCATTCTGAACCACTTTCGTTCCGTGTGTTTCTGTGAGTGTGTCTGTGTGTGGCTATCGTGTATCCACAATTCCTTGTAACAAGCTTAATTTCCACAGTATTCATCCGAATTGTATGACATGTTCATGGAATCGGTGGGTTAGGGTGAAGGTGGTTTCGTTGTTCCCAAATCAATACTTCACTCGGCGCATGCACAAACGTAAATTCCATCAACCATCATTTTCTCACACCCCCATTTCCCGATCTCGCTTAAGTTTGGAGGATAGGTGGAAGAGATTATTTTGAGCATTCTGTAGCAATTTCAACATATTCCTATCATTAGTAGCTACGGCGCATGCGCGAATGTGTATTCCTAACGAGCCTAATTTCAACAGTTTTCATCTGATTTTGATGAAATTTTCAGGGGATGTGCGAGTTAGGCTGTAAATGGTTCATTTATGATTCCATACTTCTCAAATCATTTTAGGTTTATTATTTCCAATAATACGCCTATGTGATCGTGTAGCAAAAAATTTTTATAACCCCCCCCCCCTCAAACTTTGTCACCTTACGTTTCAAGGTGCGTAGAATTCAAATTTGAAATGTCCGTTCGCCGTCCGCCGTCCGGGCCATAAAAAGCCTAAGAATTGACTTAAAAAACCCTTTCTTTCGCACATGGAATCCATTTAGGGTCTAGTTGGTCCTAACGTTTAACCATCCCGATCGCTTTACTCGCATAGATGCTTGCTATATGGGCCAAAAACGGGCGGAAAAGTGTATTTTTCAAGCTTTGAGTGTTAGACTTACGCAGGCACGCACGCCTGGCACGCTTGGCAGGGGGTCAAGGTAGGTGGTGAGGGTGGGTGAGCGGGGGGGGGGGGGGGAGGAGGCGCCGCGGCACCTTGTGGTGTCTGGGGTGACCAGGGGCGTAGCAGAGGGGGGTAGGAGAATGGATATTTGTTACTTTTACGTGTTATACCCATAATATAATACACCGCGGCACCATGAGGTGGGTACGGCGTTCCTTCGAGGCATGAATACATGTTTTTTTCTAGGTCATATTTGTGTGTTAATACCAATGCTTTTCCTACGCATATTTAATAACATATCCTCTCGACTTTTCGTACGTACTTAGATAATGATATTACTTAGGCAATAACTATTTGAATAGATAGGAGCTCAAATCTAGAAATATAAACATGCGTATATAATTATAGAAGTATAGGTTGTGGCAACTCGAAATAGGACACGCCGAGGAATCTGGACGGGCCTTATGACGCACGCAAGCCATCTAAAACTACGATCATACTCAATTGAAAAAATAATATACCTTCGTGAAATAATTTGCAGCGTTTTTCTTTCTGCGCATGTGCAAACGTAATTTCTTTCAAGCTGCATTCTTTCACGCCTTAGTCGTTCAATCCTGCTAAAATTTGGTACATGGTTGGGGGACAATGGTTTAATTATTCCTTGTTGGTTTCAACATGTTTGTATCATTATTAGCTCCTGCGCATGCGCGAAATTATATTCCCAGGAACAAGGTTTGTTTCTAGTTTTCATCAGAATATGATTACATTTTCTGTTAATTTGTGGGTTAGGCCGTAGATTTGTATCTATCAATTTCATTCTGCACACCATTCTGCTCATTTGCTTATGTAATTTAATTCTAGCATCATTTTCCGGTTTCCTAAATGAAAGATTTCGAAGTTCTACGTTACCCACATCTTGATTGGCTATATTCCGCTATGGAGTTTTTTAATGATTATTAAAACCATTTATGTTATTTTCGAATGGTAGGTATACCGAGATCAGGGGGACTAATAAAATTTAGATGTTTTATTTGATTGCATTAATTTTCCTTCTGCAGGTGCCTATATCTACGCAGGCATATTGATATTAACCTTAGGATCTGCGATTTGAAACGGAAATCCTTTGTAATATCAAGAATATATTAATTTCAGTGCACTCTGATCAGTTGTTGGGATTCTGAGCCTAATTTGTTTTTTAATTGACTTATCATGCTGAAACCTGAAATGTTGCCTGCTTCTTCTTGGAGATCTGGAATACAATTACAAAATATAGAGGGACTCATATCAGCTTCGGGGCCTCCGAGGCTAGATTTCCTATTCGACCCACGGTGTTTTTATTTAGATGGGGCTCCTCTAGGACTCCTCAGAAAAAATTACGAGGTACGAAGGCGCACAGATCAGCTGAGGGAACTCTGAACCTATATTCTTTACTCAACTATCGACTTTTTTAAAAACAGTTTCACTGTGAAGCGAAAAATTGCTGGGTCTTGGAACTGTAAAAATGTTAACTCTTCTTGGAGTCACGATGCGCCATATTCTGATCATATATTACGTATGGGGTTTAATAATAAATTATATGACACTGAACTGCGTAGAAGGGCTATCTAACACATAAATAATTTTTGCATCGCTAATTTTGTTTATTATACTGTTTAGTTGTGCTCTACGTCGCTGGATGGAATATAGCATTTTAAGGATCGAAGGAGTGGTTTGAATCTCTAAAAATAACTTTTCAAAGACTATTTGTTTCGGCTTCAACTTACGTCCGATTTGTCGTTGTTGTTTTCTCTGAACTTACAAATCTATCTAGTTCAGCACCAAGAGTATAGTTTTGCGTTTCGAGCAAAAGTAATTGAAGTTGTTTGAAGTCGAAAATTACAATGGTGATGCCAGAATTCCATGCATTGTGGTTGCTATCCAGCCTTCCTACCGTATTTTAAGCAATTGTTACAACTTCAAGAGGAAAAACCTTGATTTTCTGTAGAACATTCTTCCTTCCAATGAATGGATTACTCAAACAACGTTATTAATTTTATTTTATTTCATTTTTTTCCCAGATTGCTTGATATGCAAATTTTCGCTATCACGTCACCGGCTTTCGATTTCCATGTCTTCGTTGGGTCGTCCGTTCGCTCTGAGGTAATTAAAAACCACTACGACGAAATGATCAGAGCGTATTATTCATCGTTTGAGACCTACAGCAAAGCTCTTAACCCTGAAGGAGCGATTCCCAGCTTTGAAGAGACGAAATCCGCAATAGAACAGAAGTGTGTTCTTATGATGGGGTGGGCGTTAATACTCGGGCATTTGGTGACTGCAGATACATCAGATCATCCATCCCCCGAAGATAGCATAAAGGAAGAAGTCGAATCGGCGGCCAAGGGTGAAGAAGTGATATCATTTAACCCATTCCGAAATTTCAATGATTCAACCAAGAACATGTACAGAAGTTGTATAGAGAAATGTATTGAATTTGGAAGCATGTGAGGATTACGAGGGCAAATGAGTCACAATTGAATTGAAATTGATCGTTCATAAGATAACACTCCAAGTGAGTTTGTGAGTGAGCAATCAACCTGTTTTGTGAATAGGATGAGATAACGTAAACAATTATGCAATGGAAACAATTTATAAAAAATTCTAATTAGAAAGAAATGCTGGAAATGATTTTGTCACCCGTATTATATAAACTATTAACCATCCTTATGTTTGTGTTCTTTTTTAACTCGAGTTATACATTATTAGAGAATGATGGCAAGAATAGAAGTAGTTTCATCCTTCATTCAATCAATTTATAAAATGAGTGATACCGTGATCATTTTATTTTTTCATTATAAATAGATTCCATTCAAAGCACCACCATCCGCGCATTCCTACGATGAGCAGTTTTCATTTTTTACGTTTTTCTGCACTGCTGCCGTCACACAAGGCAGGGGGTCTCGCCTAGAAGGGAGACTTGCTTTGAAGTCGCCAGTGCAAGAAACTTTGAAAAATGATGCAAAGGAAACTACTCATCGTAAGAGTGTGGTTGATGTCAAACTTATTAGGGTGGAATTTTGGTGTCTGCCTTCCCCGCACCCATGGTAATACTCATGCAAATTCTCTTGCTAGGTAACCCTCATCTTCTAATTTATCAGAAGATGAGTGTTACGTAACCTACAGCTGTGAGCCTATCAATGCTCTCATATAACTTATCCTCTTCACCAGACGGAAGGAATAGGTCATGTGGGTAAAAGCTCCTAGTAGGGTTCATGCTATCCATGTACTCCCATTGAATGGAAGTTATATGTACCCCCCCCCCCCCCCCCCGGTCCTGATGGAATTTTATGGATATGGAAGCCAGTATAAAGTTTCGGTAATGGGGAACACCAGTACTCAACAAAACAGGTAGGGGATTCCAACACTCAAGGCTCAAATTGTTCGTGGCAATGACGTTGAACATACCACTGTACCTGGAATGTGATATCTCGAAATGGTTCCTTAATTCATGGGATGAATCCTCATCCCTAGTCGAGGCAATCGATAATGTGGGTTTTCTAATGTTATTGTTTACTAGCCGCTCCGGCTCGCTACGCTCGCCTCCACGTCCAGCCGAGGGGCAAGCCCCCCGGACCCCCCATTAAGTTGCTCGCTTCGCTCGCAACGTGTGGCATGTAGGGAATATTGCTCGCTTCGCTCGCAAAGTCTGGCATGTAGGATATGTTGCTCGCTTCGCTCGCAAAGTCTGGCATGTAGAAAATGTTGCTCGCTTCGCTCGCAAAGTATGGCATTTAGGGGATGTTGCTCGGTTCGCTCGCAAACGGTAGATCTCTAAGGGTAGGTTTAACTTCTGTAGGGGATGCAGCTCGCTTCGCTCGCTTGAGGAATACTGCCCACCCAACTTGGCAGACGTTTTTTTCAGTTGGGAATTCTTACAAACAAATTAAATCTTATAAAACTACGTGGAACCACGAAAAGTTTATTAAGGAATGTTGCTCGCTTCGCTCGCAAGGTATTGCTGCATATTCCGACATGTGAATAGCTAAAACTACCTACGAATTTGCACCGCTTGGGATTTGGAACCCCAAAGGGTGTTAGGGCATCATTAGCGACCATTATGTGACCGTTATGAATAGCTCGCAAGAGCAAACTTTGAGTCCCTTCAACTCGCATTATTGTGAAACAGCGGCCCGGGTCGATTAAAAATGTAATTTTAAACGCTTTGCTCGCTTCTTCTCGCAATTTGACCGACTTAACGTCACTTTTTTCGATATCCGATTTCGGATTCAGATTCGGCGGACCCAAAGCTGTATTTCGCCCGCGAAAACCGTTCCGAAAAACGTACCTTTATGGGGTATATTTTAATCGGAAAAAACCAAGTTTTTCGGCGGACTTTTCGAGAAAACGGGTCCGTACTCTCGCATTTTTTTGACGCATTTCCCGATACTTTTTTCGCGATCCGATCGCGCCGTCGTCTTCCTTGTAGGAAAACCTACGAAACCCGTATTTTTCCGGAATTGTCAACGGCCGTTTAGAGGGGTAGGGGAAGCGGGGAAGTCCAAAAAGCGCACATTAACCGGAACTTCGACCCCCCTCCCGCCCTACGGCCCATGGTTCGGGTGGGATTAGAAAATTTTAAATTCGCTTATACACCCTATCGGAAAATCCATATATCAGCTGAGGGTCCACTGATACAGATTTATTTTCTAATCGGCCTACTGGAATGCAACAATTATTTTAATTAAGGATTAATCAGTCATAAATTGTACTGTTTTCCAACATTTATAGCATAAACGCATACATACGTGTGGCATGTAGGGAATATTGCTCGCTTCGCTCGCAAAGTCTGGCATGTAGGATATGTTGCTCAGTTCGCTCGCAAACGGTAGATCTCTAAGGGTAGGTTTAACTTCTGTAGGGGATGCTGCTCGCTTCGCTCGCAAACGGTAGATCTCTAAGGGTAGGTTTAACTTCTGTAGGGGATGCTGCTCGCTTCGCTCGCTTGAGGAAGTTATACTGCCCACCCAACTTGGCAGACGTTTTTTTCTGTTGGAAATTCTTACAAACAAATTAAATCTTATGAAACTACGTGGAACCACAAAAAGTTGATTCGGGGATGTTGCTCGCTTCGCTCGCAAGGTATACCTGTATATGTGTAGGACAAAGTCCGTATTTACTATTTGAAATGGCTCTCGCTTCGCTCGCAAGGTAGGTACCTATGTAGGCATACCTGCTCGCCTCGCAACGTTGTGACATCGAACCCTTCACGTCAATTCTTGAGCCTTCTCTCGTCCACGGCAGAATCATTTTAATCGCTTTGCTCGCTTCTGCTCGCAATTTGACCGAGTTCTCGTCACTTTTTTTGATATCCGATTTCGGATTCAGATTCGGCGGACCCAAAGCTGTATTTCGCCCGCAAAAACCGTTCCGAAAAACGTACCTTTATGGGGTATATTTTAATCGGAAAAAACCAAGTTTTTCGGCGGACTTTTCGAGAAAACGGGTCCGTACTCTCGCATTTTTTTAACGCATTTCCCGATACTTTTTTCGCGATCCGATCGCGCCGTCGTCTTCCTCGTTCAAAAACCTACGAAACCCGTATTTTTCCGGAATTGTCAACGGCCGTTTAGAGGGGTAGGGGAAGCGGGGAAGTCCAAAAAGCGCACATTAATTCTTACTTCGACCCCCCTCCCGCCCTACGGCCCATGGTTCGGGTGGGATTAGAAAATTTTAAATTCGCTTATACACCCTATCGGAAAATCCCAAGAAGATCCCCCCACTCGTAGATCCGGCCCACTCAGCCGTTTGGCCGTGCATAGACACGACAAACAGACAAACGGACGGAGTTTCATTCTTATTAATAGTATAGATATAGATATACTAATGATCCGCGAAAAAGGGTAGCATAATACAGAAATAATATTAAAGCTTTTTTCAGCTTTGTTTTTAATTTAAAACAAGCGTAAGCATCAAACGAATTAATGAATTCAAGAATTGAATGAAAACATCATACACTCATCTTGTACATTTTAACTCCAAAAATCCATGTGATACTCGATCAACACCAACATCGTTTTTTTTTTATTTTTTTTTTTTTTATTTTTTAAATGGAAACCCCCATTTTTTTATGCAGACTAGCTGACCCGGCGGACTTTGTCCCGCCTAAGATATTATTCGTACAGTCATGGTGAAAAAATAACAATAATTCATTTATTACAATTTATTATTTAATTGGGAAAAAGTTGAGAATAAGTAATAAAGTAATATCTCATATGCATTCTAAGAGAACATATCGGATAGAACGATGTTCGTAATGCATATGAAGAGGATATGGGATACTGAATGATGGCCAAGAAATGCTCAATTGTGGCAATTTTACTTTGCCTCCAGCACAACATAATCCAGTAAATTCACCACTGTATTTTAACGCCTTACAATATTTACAAATTATAGTCATTTCCCCAATCGTAAACGATTTGTCGGCACAATAATCTATAGCCGGATCATAGTGGAATGCAGCTCTTTCCAGATTTACAGGAGCACTGTGTCTGCGGAATCGCTCAATTTCATTATGACGTGATCGCTGTTGTTGTGTTTGATGTGCACGAACTCATTGCACCCTAAGCCTATCTATTTCATTGTCACTCACTAAAGAACGCAATTCTGACATAGCAATACAACTGTTTTCTTGATCTGTTTCTCTCTGATAAAGTCAGTGCGGTTAGCACGTGAGGTACCTAGCTCTTCGCACATTTAATTGACTGCGACGACCTAAGTCAGGTCGTTTAAATTGTAATTAAAGTGAGAAAAGTTCTGGCGCACTTAGCTGTAAAATGTCACTATAACAAAAGATCATCAAAAAAAGAGCACATAACTTGAATATCACCATCACAGAGGATCACCGAAGTAAAGAAAGTTCTCGCTCACGTGGCGGTAATCGTCACTCACAAAGATAAAAGGAAGCACTCTTTGTCTGAGGAATCGATCCACATTGAGGATGGATCGACATATTAGTTTGTTGTCAACTGTCAAATGTTATGGTTGCCGAGTCACCTGTCAACATAAATATTTTGGTTGTCATGAAGATCTTTCAACGTTCTGTCCAGTGCCTAAACGAAATGTAATGGTTGCCGGGTCACTATCACAAAAGATCTACAAGTGCACATTTTAAACCTTCTCTGGACCTTCTTAGGACCAAAATTAGCCAAATCGGTCTAGCCGTTCTCGAGTATTAGCGAGACCAACGAACAGCAATTGATTTTCATTTACTTATATAGATTAGGATTCTACGCAAAATTTTATGAGAAGATAACGATTATCAAGTGTCTCAACTCACTCTAGTAGTTTGGGGAAGGTAGATTAGTAGGTTCTGTGTGCTACCGCCTCAAAAACTGATGTATATATATATATATATATCTATATATATATATATATATATATATATATATATATATATATATATATATATATATGTGTGTGTGTGTGTTTACTTTGTTTTAAATATAGAAATAATTTCACAAATATATAGAGGAAAGAAAGAATCTGATATTTCGATTTTGATCTTTGTCAAAGAAATTAGAGAAATGAAAGTAATTCTTGATATCTTGGAAATTGCATGTGTGTCAGCGTCCATGTTACTTATCAACAAAATTGTGAAAAGTTTTCTGGGTTTGATGGATAATTGTTGAGATTGAGACCTGGAGGACGATTAGCGCCAAGTACCCACCTAAAAGCTCTCTCGGATTGTTGTAGTTGCCGGTCATTTGCATGTTTCGGCTTCTTCTTCAGAACCTGCATCCCATAGCACTCGTCAAAAGATGCCCCATGAGTTTTTGCATGCATCTTGACTAGAAGAGGACGTGGTTGGTTTATTGATGTCCTATGGTTGTTCATACGTAGATTCAACGTTGTGGGTTTTCCAACATAGAAAGCTTGTCCTCCATCCGAACACTTTTTGCATACCAGTTGGTACACACATGTTATATATATATATATATATATATATATATATATATATATATATATATATATATATATATATATATATGTGTGTGTGTGTGTGTGTGTGTGTGTGTGTGTGTGTGTGTGTGTGTGTGTGTGTGTGTGTGTGTGTGTGTGTGTGTTGAAAACGATAGAAGCGAAAAAGCGAAACGTCCAGGTAAACAAATCACTCCTTTTGCCCTTACCCTTGTTTAAATGTAGTTACATTGGTTACCTACCATTTCTGTATGTGTAACCCCAAAACCTATGCTGCGTTTGTCAAAATGTAAAGAGCAACCGCCTCTTATCTGGAAAATCAACTTTTCGTTGGGACATAAACTTTACTGCTTCCAAATCGTTGTAATAGGAATATTAGCAGCAACACTTTCCTCCTGAAGAGGGATTAAATACCCATTATTTTTCTACCAATATTAAAATTTGTCAGATAACGAATTTACACCGAAGTGCTGAATGTGAAACAGTTTTAATTCAAAAACCGGAGGATTTAACTGGTGTTTAATATTATAAATGAGGCAATAGGTATCTCTCTCGTCAAAAGTATCTCTTTCTCATAGGCTCTACTTTTCATGATAAAGTTGCCTCATCATCCCCACAGAGCCGCTACCTACATACTTGTTTTTTTCAGTTTCCATCTTTGATACTCATTCCATGGTTCCAGGGGAGGAGGTGGCCCCAACTTTTCCGGATGTAAATAATTACTAATCATGAAAAAGGTCGGTAAGTTGGCAAAATTGCTCAGCAAGGTTATAGCAAGGCCCGTGCATTAGTAGCAGACTACGGTGGGCGTAGATCGCAGTGTTACCATAACAGGTTGAGTGGGGAGTCGCCTCTCGTGGAGCTCAATGTCGTTCCAGCCGTTTACAATCATTCGCTAGAATTTGGACCAGCGCCTTCTCTCACTATCTCGCCAGACTACTTGAATATCACAATCTACTACAATTATATGCAGGTGAGTCTTCGATTATATTTCTGACATGGGTCGCATCTTCAACATTGAAGTATGTTTACTTATACAAAACTTATTCATCTTTGAATTTTTTCAAAGACTTCATTAAAAAAAATAATAATAATGATGGAAAAACGAAAATGAACATTAGTTAATGAAAGCAATCCAGAAAAGTCCCTACTAGTACTTAGAAACTAAGTTTGTTCTTGGCGAGAGTTGTGAACATAACGTTTTCTAAACGCAAGCTGGCAGTAAAGTCCTGAATAAATCTTGTTTATCCCTTATAGCCCTCCAATTTAATGTGTAACATTATCAAAACATGATACATAATTTGTCCTCAGGAAATATTCAGACCCCTTGCCTCACGTTTGAGTATCGGTCGATTCGCCAATTCAATTGAATTCATGGATAATAAATGCCCGAATACTCAGAAGCTGTTATAACTTATTAGCATCCACGACGAATAATGTTAATGAATCAGGCTGGATTACAATACTCAATTCTAAATATTTTACTGCTCCTCACATATGTTAACGTAAATACAATTCATTCAATTCAATTAAACAGGGTGTGTGTACACGTTAAGGTGCGCAGTACATAACCCACGTATTTTGCAACTTATTTCCAACAAAAAGTGCGTCCTAGAGTTTTTCTTTAAGGCTTTGTTTCCGAGTTATTTCATTTTTAAGATTTTTTCGTGTTTTCGACCTTATATCACTAAAATGGTCATAACTCCCTCAATTTACCGAATAAACTCAAATTTGAGGATACCATTGGAAGAGGGGCTCTTTCAAGTGTCAAACCGATTCTTTTTGCTTACATTTAATTGGCGAAAAATCACTCGACAATGCAAACTTTATGAACTTTTGAAAAAGGTTGTTTTTTCAAACGTTCATTAGGTCTTGTTAATTTAGCGTGTGATTACTTGCGCATAGCTTAAAAAATGCATAAGTAGGCATTTCTAAGGTACTGGATATTGAGTGAAAAAAAAATTAGAATTTTTATTCTTCCAAGGTGTATTAATTAACAAGTAAGTTCTAATTTTAATTACAGGAAATTTTCGAAATGCCCTCCATTTTATTGAATGCACAAATTCGTCTTCTTGCGCATTGCGTCAACAGCAAGCCGGAGCTCTGGTCGGCTCTGATTCATTTGGTCTCCGCAATACATTATTCTCTGCATGAGCTGTTCTCTCGATTCGATCCTGACCTCATGCACTTTGGATTTGAGCTTACCCCAGAGGTAAAAGTCCATCGGAGTGAGGTCAGGACTGCAGGGGGGCCAACGAACGAGTCCATACTGACCAATCCACCTATGAGAAATTTGAACGATAAATGATAACTAAAAAATTGGTCATGTGTCCCATCACCAATATGATTTTCGGGCAAACGTGTGGGCTGGAATGACGCGAAATCATATTTTTGGCCCTGTTTTGCTGCCTGACCGGTTAGACGGCAATGCTTTTTGGAACGTGAGTCGAGACTGTCTCCCACTTTTTCTCTTTCCGTCGATATCATCTTCTGTCCCCTCCAAACAAATGAAATCTTCTTGCAGTTACCGGATAATGAAGTATTCGGATTCCTCGAAGATATGCCTCTGGAGGAAAGGATGAACCTGTGGTTTCAGATGCAAGGGTGTAGACATGGTAGGGCAGGGAGGGGCCGTGCCCCCCCCCCCCCCCCAGACTTTCGGGAACACTAAAGTTAAATTGTGCTGAACTTACTTAAAAGAAACACTAGAATATTGAATGCGTATAGTAAGGGGCATGGGAAGGTATTATTGGAATTTTGAAACATGTCTTTTGTGAGCAAGAATACCTTCATAGTAAGAGAAGGTTCTAGGTAGGTATTGAAAACACTTTTGGGATTGAAAATAAGACAAGTGAAGAGCGCGAAAGGAGAAGTAATTCTGTGAAGCTTAAATTCTAGAGGCTTCTCATACAGCCTGGTTCCTGGTAGAAACAATTCTTCCAGGAATTGCTCGGAGGTCATACTGGAAAGTTCGAGAACCTCATTCGCCCAGTATAAAAAGAATTTGGTAGGTACAGGAGATCACCAGTTAAATGTTAACATCCACACGGACACGAGAAACGATACGGTCGATTCTTTGGGAAAAAAGGTACCTAAGTTTATTGAGCATGATTTCTCAAGTCAAACCTAAATATCTCAAACATAATGAGAAAAATTAGTGGAAAAGAAACTTTTTTCTTTCCTGTAGACTTCGTTAAGTACCAAATGATGTCAAGATCGACCCACTATGAGTAATGATGTCAACAATCGGGAATGAGGTCGGAACTAATAACGCGTATAGAAATGGTAACAAGTCCAATGAACCATTCTCAACAAAAATTGGCGTTATCAAATACTGCGATATCAAACTAGGAATACTAGCTTATGCTTGACTATATGAATGTTTGCGTTACGATCCGTTCCGATCCAAAAAATATACAAGAACTTTCGTTATCAAAATGGTTACTCTTATTCAGGTAAATATATTTATATAGGTATCAAGTTTGTGTGAAACGTTACGATTCAATATTACTATTATACACTGTCAATTTCACGACTTTACTTAGCGTTACGGTCAACTTGGGTATATTCAACTTCAATGTTACTATTTTACTCAAAACGTTACTCTGCTCAACTCAGCTTTGGTCTTAGATATTATTCTTATTACTCTACGTTACACTCTTAGCTTTATCACTTTCTGACCACTTTCCTAATAGTTATGAAAATGTTAATGTCCTTACACAATTTGTTGCCACGTCCTACCTATACCTATTGGCCAATAGAGTAGAAATATGGTAACGTTACCTCCACACCATCGGGGCTCTTAGGAAATCCTCGAGTCGAGAGTGTCGATGTGTCCAAGAGTGTCGATACCAAATAGGAGTCCAGGAAGATGTCAAATAAGAAAGGGCATTGATCGCAATGGTAGGGGATTCGCTACTACGATCCGGTGAAAACGGGGATAAAACGTTACACTTGACTGGGATACCATTAACACTAGGGCCTTACTCTGGACTGATAACACAACGCACAAAGCTCAAAATACTGAATAGATCTGGTTGAGAGGGGCCCCGCGTCCGGGGTACATAAATCGGACGCCCCCTCCGACCAGCGCTCCTTCTCTGGCTAGTCCCCTCCGTTCCACTCACCGGTCTGTCTGACGCATGAGACTCCCCCTCAGGCCTGTGCTCCGTTGGACTTGCCCCGGCTCCCATTGCGTGAGCGGGAGGAGCTACACTAGGCCTGAATCATCAGGCCTACAATCTTATCACAACAACGTCATCCACCGAACGTGTGAGACAACTGCGCGAATTTAATGAATTTCACAACGTTTATTGTTAGAAGGGAAACGACAGGTTTATTCTTAGCCAAAAACATATACGCGCTTTAATGTTTCTCCGTGCTAACTGAGTTTTAAATAAATATATATATAATGCCTAGTTATTAACAGGGTATTGTTTGTTATTCCAATAGGTAAACCATGGCTAGTCGAAAGAAATGGTTGGAAGTGTTGTTGAAGAAAAAGAGTTACGAGGAGTCACCACTCGAGGTACTCTCCATGGAGGATGCGAGTAGTGTCGTTGGCAAAGGCGATAACTACTTCAGTGAAATCGAGAGGGTCAGAGCTACAGTTCTTCTAAGGAACGGCAAAACAAAAAAAATTTCCCTCATAATCAAAAAGGAACATGCAACTGAACAAATGAAGAAGATATCTCTTGAACTTGGAGTGTTTTTCAGGGAGATAACGGTAAGTGACTATCTGTAAAGTACTTTGTAACTAGTTTCTTCTTCCCGATTCATGAAACTGTCACCCTCAAGGTTCTACCATTTAGGAAACGGATAACATTAAACAATATAAAACAAATAATCGAGACAAAAAGTAAAATCTATCAGATACAGCACTAACTTTAAAATATAATTTCCTACCATCCGCATTACATTTTCCAGGGATTCCTACAGATTACTATAACGACCTACTAATATTTAACAAATTATCATGTGTATGATAGAACTGGTCAATACCAGACTACCATAGAACTGATAGCTCTAAACAAAAGATAATACCTAGTATGAAACAAAAAATAGTATAAATCTACATAAAAATAAAAAATCAATATAAAACAATTATTAATATAAAACATAACTAACAAACCAACTTAACATAAATATAAATATAAAATAACAAATATAAATATAAAACATAACTAGCCAACAAACTAAACATAAATATAAAACAAAAAATAGTATAAAACAAAAGAATTAAGACAAAAAAATACAAATCATCGATAAAACACTGGCTTTAAAATATAATTCTCAACCCTCTGCCCAGAAGTGCCCTCAACCCAGTGGGCCATTTATTCCTACAAATTCGAAACTCCCAAGGTTTGCTGCATAACTGGACCAAATTGTTAATGAACAAAAAAGAATCGGTCGAGAATTATTGTAGCTTGAGCAGCAGTTATTAAGATCGGCTAGTGCACCTCCCACGTTGGCGAATCCGAAATTTGCATGGTTTGTTGGACAACTAGGCTGAGGTCGAACTAAAAAATAATTACGAAAATTGGTAGCGAATTGCAGATTGGGCATTGCATTAAAGGTTCGGGTATTAGCCTCCCAACACGTTGATGAAAGCAAAATTTTTAAAATTTGTAAATGTTAAGTGCAAGAGAGGCCTCCAGGTTGCAGGTTGGTTCATATTAATGATTATAAATGTCAAACGTTGACAGTTGCATTATTCTTCAGGGATAACGATGATGAATAAGACATCATTCATGATGACCATTGGAACCTCGTGTGAAATCTGCCGTGAGGCACGATTTCCAGAATGAGTTATAGAAGGACAATAGGACGATTCCTTACTGTCATGCAAATAATTCTTTGAAAAATATTTTATCAATGTTTTTGAAAGTGACGCCCATTTCATTCATTTTTCTCATTTAAAAAGGATTACAATTATTAAGTGATATACCTATAGAAGTACAATATTTTGTCGTAGAAATCTTATTCATAGGAATAATTGAAATTGATGGACATGGTTTTTAAATTGCTTTCCACTAACGAAGAAATGCATTCCTGTTTTTTCCCCCCCACAGATGTACCAAGGCATCCTGCCCAAAATGGAAGATCTGCTAAACGAAATAAATGACAGCGAAGAAATTTTCTGGGGCCAATGTTTGGACTACAGACCTTACGACCGCCTGGTGTTGGAAGATTTAAATGTAGGTTATTCTATGTATTACAATCAGGATTGAATAAGCCTCAAAAACTTTAGGAACTAAAATATGGGTTATTTGTTTGTTATTGATTAATTTCAATCAAACTCCATCATCCCGATATGTGAGCTCTCTGTAAGGATGTAAATTGAAAACTTCAACACGCGTAAGGGACTTGGTGTTATCATGCATGTGCATTGGTAAGATTTTCTTACAAATAATAATTAAGAATCTAGTTTAGTTTAACTTTCGAGACCAAGGACGGGGTACTGATGAGTAGGTCGGTTTTTAATTTTATTTCATTGTCTCATTTACTTATGGAAGGATCCCACATCTGAGTACCTTGTTACTTTTACAAGGGGAAGTTACGAGGCTGGCATCACGAATTTTGACTTCACTAGTTTTACTAGTAAAACTCATATTAAACGTCAATCGAAAATCACATACGTATGGCCCTAAAACTTGACATCACTTTCGACCATCCCTAAAAGGTCGAATTAAACGGCTGAAATATCGAGAAACTGAGATTGCGAGAGCATTCGAAGCATTTCTTATTTTTTTCTTTTTTTTTCTGGTTGCTATTGCCAGATATCACTTTGAATGATTGAATTAGCACTCTCGGATCGCTGTAGATTCAGCCGATTGCTTTTCCTAACGGTTCAACTTTTGGCAAGAAAACGAACATCTTTAGGAGAATGATTGAGAAGTGATGTGAACAAAGTACAAAACGCTGCAAATTATTACACAGTGATGTATTATTTCAATGTTGGATAGCCCTTCTACTCAGATCATTGGTCTTTTATTATTAAACCCCGTATGTAATATATGATCAGAACATAGCGCATCGTGCCTCTGAGAAGGGTTCACACTTACAGTTCCAAGACCGCGCAATTTTACGCTTCACAGTAAAGATGTTAAAAAAAGGGGAAAATCCTGCTTGAAGTAAGTCACGTTAGCGCATGCGCAGAATGGAGTAATGATTTGAGAAAAATGAAATTGGTAGGGTGCAATCTACAGCCTAACCCACAAATTAACAGAAAGTGTAATGTGAAGGCTGTTTGAGTTAGATCGTGAAGTTCGTTTTCCTGTGCGCTCTTGGCTAGGCTTCCCACCTGGTGTCCCAAGTGCCTATATTCACGCACCGGTCAAGGCCGATGGGCTCGGTATTGTCTCTCTCTCAGCCAGCATCCCATCTTTACGCCACCAGCTCCTGCTTCCCCTCAGGGGCTCGAGCTGGGAGGTCGCCCGCACTGCTGGTGACCTGGACTTTGTCCGGCAGCAGTTGTTGTGGTGCGATCGAGCAACACCAACTGCTTCCAAGCCCAGCTTATCTGCTGAGTTCGCTGCTGCACAGCATGATTCAGTAAATGGTAAAGAACTCTGACAGTGCTCTGACACCCCCATTGGGTGGAATGGGCTACAGAGGGCATTGCGGCCCGCGACTATCGCCACTTTCACGCCGTCAGGGTGGCTACATTAGCCACCTCGGTGAGGTGTTCAAGGAGTAGTCGCGGGACAATAGACACCCTTAGCCGTGAGAATCTTTATCATGAGGTACAGCAATGTCCTCGTACTGACGGTGGCAGCATTCACCGTCACGATGCGGTTGCCAAGCAGATAGCAGGTGCTTTGTCATCTAGCGGTTGGGATGTCAAAAGGGAGAGACTGTATCACATGCTGAGTAACCGGGGCAAGAAGCCGGATATCGGTGCCCTCAAGGCCGATGGGTCTGCAATAGTCCTGGATGTCCAGGTTGTCATTGGCAGTGTGGACATCTAGCAGACCTGGCGGGCAAAAATTAATAAATATGATAGAAATGATTTGCGGCAAGCGATTTCCGAGCTAAAAGAAGTAGCGACCAATAACATCAGGGTGATGGCTGCGACCGTGTCATGGCGCGGAGTGCGGTGCGGGAAAAGCTCACTCGAGTTGATTAAAGGTACTCGAGTTGTGCATTTCGGCGGGAGTGCTCAGTGGTATCACCACCCGCTTCCTGAGGGGTTCTTACTTGAACTGTTGTTCATTTTATAGGGGCACTTCCTTTCATCCCATTCTTCCTCCTCGTCCTGCAACTTCCCTTATCCCTAGAGCCGGCGTCGGGTAAACCTGGGCGTCCTCCCTATTCTGAATCATATTTTTTTTTTTTTTTTTTTTTTTTTTCAATTTAACGGTGTGCCCCCTCCGCCTTTGAGGAGAGTTTTGTAAAAACAAAAGTGTGTGTGTGTGTGTGTGTGTCTTTCCAGACGATATCTCTCCTTAGGATTGAGAAAAAAATTCCGTTCTGGCGCCAATAAATCAAGCATTCCAAACGAAAGGATGAGTTCGTTGGCCAACAGTTTTTGAGCACATTAAATTGGTCACATTTCAAAAAGTGTACTAAAAAATCACTAAAAATAGCCAAAATAATTGAATTGCAGAATATTATTTTTTAAGAGTTTTGCTGTCATAAAATTAGTAGTTAACTATATTATGCTATGTTAACTATGTTATATGCACTCAAAATGCTCGAATTTCAATACAGTTCAACAGATTTGAAAACAATGTATTCTAAATCAATTTGTTTTATCACAAAATATATTACGATTATTTACGAAAATTCGCTCATCCGATCATGCTGCATGACTGGAACGTTTTATCCATTATATTGTTCCAAGACTGGAATGCTCTTGAGCCTGTGAATTATGTGTGTGCATGATGCTAGTTTGTGTTGTAGAGGGTGATTTGAAGTAATATGTAACGTGGCGTCAGTTGCGGTTGGTTTTCTGCATATTCCGTATTGTTGTTTCTTATCAGTACGTGTAGTAGTGACGTCGAGGTGGTTCAATGAGTTCTATTTCTCAGTCTATACAGAATAGTTACGTTTGGGTTGTTATTGTTGAGATCTGTCAGTATGTAAACTAAACATGAGAACATACAAATTACCGAACATACTCGACTTGTATCATTTGATATCATTTGCCCTTATTTATCTTTAAACGATACGCTCAACGTACTGATTACAAAGGTTAATTATTGAAAATAATATATCAAAACAATTTATCCCACTCGGAACAATTTGAGAGGTACTGTAAAAACCAAAATCGCAAATACAAGAAAAACAATATCACAATTTGAATATACAGAAAAGAAAAGTATGGACTGTACCCCACCTAGTCAAACTGTGTTCGGTGTATTTCCTCCGAATCTCAAAGTCGTCCAATATTTTAGCTATTGAAATCATAAAATCGGTCGGTTTGCCGTTCGAAAATATGAAGTAGAATCGTAAAGGCATGGGACAAAGAGATCGAATCACAATATTCAGAGCTAATGAATTTACCGACAGTTCCAATTCATGTTGCTTGTGAGTTTATGGGATCGTTATTTTATTGAATGATTCATATCTACATATTTAAAACCTTAATACAACAGGAAATTCATGAGAACATTATTGTACGCACTAAGAATTATCATCGCTATCGGTGTTCCAGGAAGCTGGATACAGAATGGCTGACCGAAAGAAGCAACTCGGTCTAGGGCCGGCACTATTGGTCATTAAAAATCTCGCCAAGTTCCACGCTCTCTCCAAGATTCTTCTGGAAAGAGGCGAAATCCCGCTGTTCGTATTGGGGAAATGTACTTGGATGCGGGACAAGGAAAAGTCCGTGAAAATGCTCACGGATAGCGGAGAACGTTTGATAAAATTGATGAAAACATGGGGAGACGACTGGTAGGTTTATATATAGTATTTAGTAGCTGTACAGAGTGACCCACCTACACACCCATCTCCATTATGACCTCTACTATTGGGGGGAAAAAGAGGTTCGTACATAGTAGGTACCTGCATCATTTTAACACGGATATGTTTTTGGTCAATCTGTAATTCCCAACACCGATACCGCGATACCGATAAATAACAGCGTAACGTTGGAACCAAGGTCGCAAAAAGTTCACCACTATTTGAAAATATCTTAATGTATGCTGAAATCTTGTTTTGCCTATGCCTCCCCGAAAATATAAGCAGCTGAGCAACAAGCATAGTTGATCATGAAGTATAAAAATCCTCGAGGTACCTACATTCAAGATTCGGTTGTAACCAAGCTTAATAGTTTCATTATTAACGAAAGAAAAATTAAGGCTCGTGTTGTTACAGGAGATATTGCTGTTTTTTGAGGTTGCTCGTAAATATTACATGCAAATGTGTATGTTTTGTCACGCATTTTTTTTTAACGCTTTTTTCGTTTATGTGCCACAGTAAAGACATAAAATGTCAAAAATCGTCATTGCATGGAAATCATTATTTCCGATGTGGTTCAAGTGAAAAGATGCGTTACCGGTGTTAAACATGTTTTCGGGTTGGGGGTCAGTCAGATAACCGTGTCACCGACACCGCGAAACCGATAAACAACAGTTTTCCTAACGGTAAGGTTGCTATGCATGCGTATTCTGACGATCTTTTCTTCGTACGGATTCGTCCGAATACACAAACTACGCATTAGAATGAGAGTGGTTATTTTAGCAGCAACCAATTCGTCCGAACACTAGGTACCTTCTGTGAATGTCAGAACGGTTTGAGCGACCAAATTAGTTTTTATCTATCGTCCGGATTCTTTCCAACTAACTGACGTTACGCCAGCAAATGTGAACCATGATAAAGATGGTTATAATTGCCTACTGTTCGGGATCTTTGTTATTTGTTCCGTACATTTTTTTATGCTCTTTTTGTCTTTCTTCTGTTGCTTCGGCGGTAATAAATCATTTTCAAAGTCTGAGTTTTTTTCCAATAGATCTTTGTGGGACATGAGAAACAAAATAGTCGAATGTTGTGTAAGAACTAAATAGCAGAAAAAATTCTGCCAGCATGAACGTTTTGCTATAATCTTTTTATTAGTTTTATGTGGTCTTGATTACCTCATCATAAATGTGATTTCATAGCAATAACAAGAAACTAGGGTCTAAATAAAAATGAACAGCAAATAGGTAACCGCCGTTATCCATTTTCTACGTTGGCGAAAAACATTCTAACTATCAAAAACTGCAGTCAACATAACCACTCATCCAACCTTGTTCTGACGATTCATTGCGACGCACTCGTCCTAAGAAAATGTTCGCCAGAATAAGCATCCATAGTAACCTTAGCCTTAGAAACCAGCAAATTTCCAAATTTCAGCAATCAAATTTCAACTGGTACCCACCTATTTAATTTTTGACCTAGGACACACTTCGCCACTATAAAAATCAACAACCGTCTGATTTGATGGATACTAAAACTTTTCCATCATTATATTGAAACATTGCTGAAGCCATTTTCGTACTCTACTTTTTTTATGGACAATTTAACAAGTAGAGTGAAACGATGCTGCCATTGACCACATTGTTATTGTGAATTAGGCAGGAAGCAGCCGAAAGATTTCAAAAAGTCCTCCCTGACTTCGGAAATCGTTTCCTTGAAGAAATGGACACCAAGCAGGATGAATTCGTTGTGCTTAACCACGGAGATTGCTGGACCAACAACATGTTGTTCAAAGGAGATGACCTTGAGAAACCTACTTCAGTCAAGTAAGTAGTTGCCGTTACTGCCTTACCGGTAGTATAATTATATGATCAACGGATCGGATGATGCATCCAACTCATTTTGCCATTCTTCAGTGAATAAAACGATCATGGTTACAATATTTGGAACACGCTTCCAATGAATGGACGCCTATGTAAAATCTGATGTATGGATACTTTCAGATTACTAGTATTAATTACTAAACAGTATCATTCACTGTGATAACCGAACGCAAAGAAGGCTCCAACTATTTTTTCATCCCCCAATAACTTACTATATATATATATATATATATATATATATATATATTTATATATATATATTTTTTTTTTCTTTAGAATTTAAGCCGTGTCTCAACCGGAATGGTCATTAGCGGCAATCAAAAAGGGGGGTGTCAAAAGGACACTGCAAGGGTCCGATTTCAAGGGGAGCCATGCTGACTGTCCGTCACTAAACGGATTTATAATTTCTTTATTCGGACAGTTCAGATTATAACAATCTTTATAAAAAAGGCCTTCTCTCCTTAAACTGGTTTTTTAATTAACTCCAACGTTTCTCCCAAGGAATCCGGGCTTCCTCAGGGAGATTAACATTCAAAAATGTAAAATGTCTACTTACCTACTTATATTTTTCTTTTTTTGGTGTTAATAATCTAATTTGAAATTATGAGTTTTTTTAAAAAGCAAATTTAAAATCGTTTACGTTTATGTTGGTAACGATTTTTTTTTTTTTTTTTTTTTCCCGCACACCTAGCACACACCAGTTGCCCATGGAAAAGCACTTGTGTCATTGATAGACTCGGTTCAGTATGGAGCCAGATGCACTTCTGATGGGATGTAAAATTCAAGAAATTATGGCGGAGGTGCCGGTATAGAGTAGATTCAAATTCCGAAGGCAGGAGCAATTTCGCCACACACAGACTTGAAAGCATATAGGCTTCAAGTATAAGTATGAGGGGGTGGTAGTTTCAAAAAACGGGGAGCGGAAACTACGCAAATCCATCAAACTCTAATGGCTCTATAAAACTCAGAGGACGGTTGGGGGTGGGAGGAGAGGTGGAGTTTGAGCATCCAACAAGAGCTCGTTTAAGCAAGGTAGGGGTAAATTATTTACTTGTTTACAGGTAATATTCTAAAATGTATTGCCTTTGAAGCCTAAGGAGGCACGCGTGGAGGAGGAGGTAAGGACAACAGTATAATATTAATATTGTAGTAGGGAAGAGGGGAGATCTGGATCCTCGATCCGGTACAATATTCGGGTCTGAAAGAATGAAGTAGATTGACGTGGAATTTTACGTAATTCGTGCCAAAATCTGTTATCTAACAACGCAACGAAAAATGATGGATTGTGAGAAGGCTTGTGTTACAGGTGACTTGTGGTGTCCGAAGCTAATTTCTTTGCTGTTCAACCTATGGAGCTATTTTCTTTGTTAATCAACCTATGAAACAAGAAATTGAAATGGTGAGCCCTTGAACGTCAGGAAACGAATCATAAAGTCTAGCGCCCTCCTGATGAAATTTGAAATGGAGGCTCATTGGGGCATATAGAAACGAATCGTAAAGTCTGAAGGCCCCTAGTTCAGCTGTGTGAGCTCCACGGTTGATTCCTTTACTATTCAACATCATGAAGCTAAAATTTGGAATTATTCCCGTTGGGACATCTAGAAAGAAAAAAAAATGCCCCCTGGATCAGCTGAGTGAGTTCCGAACTGGATGCAACTTGTAAATCGTATATTTTTACGTAGAAACGCAAAAATGTATTCTATTTTTCTCTTGAGATCACTCTGAGGTGGATCTGAAACCCTATTACCTTCAAGTATGATGGCTGAAGAGAAAGCTAAAAACCAGTATTCACCAGAGCCACCAGAGCATGTATGAGCGGTACGAGTGCACCTACTTCTCATTTGGATGGTACAGAATCTGCACAGTTCCCTACAATCGAAGGAAAATGATGCATGGATAGTGAACACCAGGAAGAACGCGTTTGCCTCTCGGGATCGAGTTTATCCACTTCTGGATCTTTAAGTGAAAAGTATCTCATGGTGTCAAATACCAAGAAGGTACAATGCTTGTGCTCATATGGGTATGCAGAGTTCTTGGCGACCTTTTGAGGCTAATAGTGGACTACACGCTGCAGTTGATGAGGATATCTCATGCCAAATCTGCTCGCTGTGTAGTATTGAAAAACAATGGTCATAATGAACTTCTTGGCAAATTGTCCAGCCCTAAAATAATTTAGAAAAGCACTTTTCGGAATGGCGAGTTTGCAGTATAAAATGGTCTTGGCCATAATGAATGGAGTTTGATTGTTACTTCTCGCAAACTACTGCAACTCTGAATGGGCTTACCGGGCTATTTCAATTTTGGTCAATATTGACCTTATGCTGAGTTATTTTTTAAAAGGTTTAAGATGTATTTTTCGTGATCACTGTAAGTATATCAGTGATGTGGGACTGATACTGCGAGCTTGCTATCCTTCCCATGCGTCAGATCTAGTACCTACAAGCAAGGAAGCAACTTTTTTTTAATTTTTTTATAGCCACACTTATAAACCTTCACACTGACTAAGTGATTCGATTTTTATCGTAGTTCACTCAAGTACATGAATATTATCATAATATCATCAGTTTAGTACTCCATTGTATGCATAATTAGTCCGTAGTAGTGGATGTAAAAAGACTACCTTTCTATCTGATCTACTTTTCATGTTCTACATTTCACATTATTGTGTAATTTGTCAATGAACTCACTGGTATGGTGTTTCCTTGATCGTTTAAATTTCGAACCCCTTTTACTCAGGTCGAATTTATTGTACATTCTTCCAAATTTGCTAAGGACATCATAACGGAACATAGGGTCTAACACTAAGAGGCTTAATAATGTATTGATAGGAAGTTACCATGTTAGCGAGTAAAGGTTATCAAGTCACCAAGTTATTCTTTACCCCGAAATTCACGTTATCATTCTTAGATTGGATCAGTGGCGGCTGCTGTCTTGAAACTCAGGGGGTGCACAAAGATCAACAAGGGCTATCGTGGGGACGGTAGAAGTGCTTTTATACTAAATACGTACACCGGACACGAGAAATGTTCTCAAATGGAAGACAGAAATTCTGAAATACTTAACCATCAAAGGAGTTAACCCAAGGAATGATCGTATGTATAGGTACCCGCCCTGCAAGAACCATCGTGGAGGTGAAAGCAAATCTTGACATGGAGGGGAAGGAAAGGGAGAGGAGAGGTTCATGGGGAAAGAGAAGGGTTAGTCATCATCTACGTAAATAATGGGGAATATAAAAATAAAATCTATCACATTATAGGGGTTGAACATACGGACCGAATCAGAACGATTTTTGATTTTCAAAGCTTGCGTTAGTCCCAGTAGTAGCAAGGGGCGGCCAGCATCGCGAATCCTGCACTTTTCTTCGATTGACAAATGGGACCAGTTCAACTTGATGAACTCAACTTAATTATTCATAGTAAAAGTATCTACTAAACACTCAATAACTTCAAAAAATCGTAACACTAAATGAAATAACACCGGGAAAAATAGAAGTGTTACTGATAAAAATGATAAGAAGAACGGAAAGTCGCTACCTAGCGGAAGAGCATGCCCCTACGTATGCTCATCTCTGGATGTAAAAGACTCTCTGATTGGTCAATCTCACATGCCCGCTTCAATTCAAACTGAAAATCCTCAGTCCGGAGATAGGCGGTCAAGTCTGAGGTTGCGCAACAGCGAGTTGTTGTTCCCGCTCGCTTCTGATTGGTCAGGTTGGGTGAGCTTCCCCCTTCACCCCTCCCTACAGCAACCTTCTCTGTTTCGCGCGTAGATTTAGATATCCCGTCTACTGTCACTAGCTAACTTTAAATGAGAGTGGAGAAATTTTGAAACATTATTATTATTTTGGTTTGACTGGGGGTGCACATGCGCCTATGCTCCTATCAGTAGCCACCCCTGGATTGGATGTTGAGAACAATTTTTGCTATTGAGAAATTAAAAGTTCAGTGTGTGAAATATTACTCGTATTTACAACAATGTTTACTATATTTTTCATAAAACTATAAATGTGCAAAAGTTTCCATGATATCTGAGGATATTTGTTATGATTTCAGGTTCCTTGATTGGCAAGTCAGCTTTGTATGTACACCTGCTCGAGATTTGTATTACTTCCTCACGAGCTCAGTAAGGCTTGATGTTCGGAAACAGCACATTGACGAGATCATACAAATGTACGCGGACTCTCTGAAATTCTATACATCGAAGTTGAATTACGAAGGTTACATACCGGACGTGGGTTCCATCAAAGAAATATTGAAGAACAAGATCATATTCACCGTGGAGAACGCTTTAGGCATAGTACCTATTGCCACTGGCGATACTAGCGATGCTCCAGATATGGAAGATTTAGCTAAAGGATTTTCCGAAGCGGAAGAGAAGGGTGAAAAAGTACCGGATGATCTTTGGAATCCTTTTAAATATATGACCCCTACAACAGAATCTATAATCAAGGATGTAATGAAAAATGCCATGGAGCTGGGAGCCATATAGGTAGAGCCAGTCAAAAATCCTGCAATACTGTCAGGATACGATCCTGTCAAAATACGTTGAGCGTATACACCCGAACAGAATGACCTATTGAGGAAATTTAGTTTTTTTTACGATTTTTATTCATTTATTCATTTATTTATTTTTATTATTATTTTTGTTTTGTTTTCAGAATCGTGCAATAGTAGAACAAAGTATCGTACCTTGTGCATCGCTATAGTTTTTTTGTTTTTGCATATTTCAGGTGATTTTACGATAAAATTTGTTGAAATTTGAGCACATTTCTACAATGCTTCAAAAGAGTTCAACATCAACGTCTTAATTATATTTTGGTGTAAAATATGTAGTATATTCTACTTTATTTTTATAATTTGTAGCCGTTTTTAGAGAACAAGCGTATGGGTTAACTACCATGTTGTGTTTTTCACCTCTCATTTCTCGTTTACTTTTTTAGGTGAAAGAACCAAATATTGAACAGGAAGCAGCTATTCTACCTAAATTTCTTATTTCATCTAATTAACCAACGGAACCTCCCGTCTCTTTTACGGAATCGGAACTTACCTTGAACTTAGTGATAAGTAAGATATGTTGGGGACTGAACCCCAAGACCCCAACAAATCTTATTTTGAACAAAGCAGTCAAGAAACCAAACCTTATCTTAGTGATAAGTTCGGTTAAATCTAGGATTATTCAATAATTGGTTTATGTACAATACAATTTCGTTTTATATAATAACGAACCTTCGTACCAACGTATATTTTTTAAGCCCTTCTAAAATGGATGGATTACGTTTCAAGAAGCTTAGATTAAAAAACAAAACAAAATAATAATGATAATTACTTAGTAATTAACGATAATTTGGCGTAGACGCCAAGCCCCCTGGACCCTGGATACTGATTGCTAAGAGCCTTTTTATTTTCATTTTTATTTCATGTATTCACGGGACAAACCCAATTGCATATGAATAACAAAATAATCAGAAAAAATTCACAACTTAAATACAATTTACATAAAAATACCCTAATAAGAAAAAATTAACGTTAGAAAGACAGAATAGGAACAGTATTGCCCATATTCTCGTGACGTCACGCCTCTTGCGCTTACGGATACGCCTCGCGACTTACGTTTTTTGATAATTTTCTTTTACACGTTTTGGGGAAATGTAACTCCTGTAGTTTTTATCGCAACAATCGTTCTGGATTTTTTGGAAACCTCTCGATATATTGATCCAGATTGTATAATATATACGAGACTTTTCGATTATTACTGCGACTTTTTTATTCACAAAGCATTTCAGAATAATTTAATCCATCTTCAGGTATAAGGTACAACTCACATCTGGAATAAATTATTCTGAAAAGCTTTGTGAATAAGAAAGAAACATTGATAATCCAATAGTTTCCTATATATATATATATATATATATATATATATATATATATATATATATATATATATATATATATATATATATATATATATATATATATATATATATATATATATATATATATATATATATATATATATATATATATATATATATATATATAATAAAACCTGGATCAATAAAGATGAATTATCACAGAAGATCAGCAGCTACTCTTAAATGAGTTTACGAAGCTCTCGATTTACCTTACTGTCATCATATTATCCACTGTGCAGTGCGCCGGTAACCAACATCCTGAGGTATGAGCGTGGTTAATAATCGTATACATACATGAGATACTTCTCAATATTAATCTTCTATACAAGATTGCAATCACTATAGGGACATTAAGAGACGATTGAAAAAATTTAAAATAGAAATTTTTGAAAATAATCCACTGAAATCCGTTTAAAGGCATTGTGAAATGATTACCGAAGTTTGCGCTTTTTCAAATACGTGTGTGTGTGTGTTCCATTCCAGACGATAACTCTCCGATTGAGACGAAAATCCCGTTATTGAGCCACAAAATCAAGCTTCTCAAATGACAGGAATAGTTCATTGACCTGCACTAGTTGAGCACATTAAAGGACGAATTTCATAAATTTTTCCAAAAAAATCACTGCAATTAGCCAAAGATTGAACTTATAATTTTTAGCAGAATTTCAGTAAAGACAAATCATCAACGATTAACTAGGACATTTAAAAAAAATTGCACACATGCTGAGAAGCCTGCCCACTTAATTTTCATCAATACTTGCTGAAAAATCTGTGAAAATATCCAATAATCCAAAATATTTTTTGAATCGCAAAACCTTATACAGTGTTTTGGTCATAAATTTTTTTAAAATTTATAGCATTTCCGAATTGAGTTAAACTTTTTCCATTTAGGTTTAGTTCTTTTCCATTTAGTTTTAAACCTTTTCCACTTAGGTTTAGACCTTTTCCATTTAGATTTAAACCTTTTCCATTTGGATTTAGACCTTTTTCATTTAGATTTAAACCTTTTCCATTTAGATATAAACCTTTTCCATTTGGATTTAAACTCCATCAAAACGTCAGTAGTTAGCCCCATCATAGTAAGTAAGTGCCTACCTACTAAAATTTCATTAGGCTAGAAGTAAAAAAAAAAAAGGAAACGGATAGTTATAACTTAATTTATAACTTCCGTTCATGAGAAATTCTTGTGTTCAAAAAACATTTGTTCAATATTATATATATTTATTACATTTCTGTGCATAAAAAAACACTTGCATGATTTAATTTTCAAGTTGTGGCATAATAACGTCGGGTTAGAGGTAAAAGTACCGAAAAGGTAAATTCATATTGTGCAAAAATCAAATTAAAATGTCAAAATTTAGTTTGGTAAATATGATTATTTTCTTAGGTTGGATACATAGTTTGATGATATTGATCACCAATAATAACAACAGTTAAATAATCATAATATTCTGCATTTGATTTTCCCACGTGTTGAATTTGTGACTTGGGTACTTTTACCTCTAACTCCACGATAATTTCGTGAGTTTAAATCCAAATGGAAAAGGTTTAAATCCAAATGGAAAAGGTTTAAATCTAAGTGGAAAAGGTCTAAATCTAAATGGAAAAGGTTTAAATCTAAATGGAAAAGGTCTAAACCTAAATGGAAAAGGTTTAAACCAAAATGAAAAAGGACTAAACCTAAATGGAAAAGGACTAAACCTAAATGGAAAAAGTTTAACTCAATTCGGAAATGCTATATTTGTAATTTATTTGCTTAAATATCAATACACTTATAATACGCTTCGCTCATACGCTCATGCAGCATAACTGCATTTAATGTGAAAAGCGTTAAGCGTTAAACATTTCAGAATGCATCAAAACGGATTTGAATAGATTA
The DNA here is from genome assembly GCA_030762985.1 of Adelphocoris suturalis. Taxonomy (NCBI): domain Eukaryota; kingdom Metazoa; phylum Arthropoda; class Insecta; order Hemiptera; family Miridae; genus Adelphocoris; species Adelphocoris suturalis. The sequence goes on from CM061041.1 coordinate 36,171,332, forward strand.
AATTTGTTTTTGAAATGTTGGAAACAACAAGCTAATCTAATAGCCAAGCCATTAGCTAAAGGCAAAGCCAATAGCTTAATTTTTTCGAGATTTCGTTAAAAGTCGTTATCTAGAAAACTGTCAAGGTGAGAGAATGTTACAGACGTCCGTTAGGCTTAGGGACCCGTAAGGGATCCCCCCCCCCCCCCCCCCACCAAGGTTCTTTCTCAATGAACCTAAGGTATTGAAACATAAAATGAAGCTCTTTGAAACATCTAAAGACAGTTACAATGTATGGGGGAGGGGCTCTGGCCGGCTGTGGGACCTCTGAGGCTAATTTCATTCTTAATCTTTTGGGACACTTGAAAAAAAAAAAATTCGAGATTCATAATCGCACTAACCAGCTGAGAGGCTTCTGACTCTAATTTATTTCCCTAACGGGCTTTTGATTTTCTTTTTGTAATGAGTTACCGAATTACATACTATTTTGTGACAGTTCCCGCGAGACCAAAGGGAATGCGCTGCCGTGGGTCCGTTGTTTCCCAACGGGCGTCGGGGGCTTCTTCCCGTGTTTTTGAAATCCCGCGTTTGGCGATGGATGGGTGATCCGAGAACTGGAAAACCAATCTTCTCCGAACGTAGCTTATATGCTATTAGTACGAATTGTATCTCTTATGGTACTGTCACTCTCCTCTCTCTCTATCTATGAGTGTGGATTTAGGCCCCCATTGCACCACAGGGAGTCTAGGTCTATTACAATTTTTGTGAAATGAAACGACTCAAATTTTTCTATGAATTCAATTATTTTCACTCTATGGGATGGGGAATTCTAAGCAGCTACTCTGCTACCACTCAGTTTTTATAAAACTAAGAAACGACGAATAAATTTTATAGATATGTATTGTGGATAGTAGGGGTAAAGAAATATATGCTGAGTTAGGAGAAAGAGATTTTGTATTTGAAGTTGCAAGAGAGGTTTAGGACCTACCTAACGTCTCTGCACACTAATAAAATAATAATGCGATATGTTTTAGGGCTTGGAGGAAATGAAAAGAATAGAAATAATATTTTTAGGTGACCGACCAATTGTGAAGAAGTGTCCCAGCAGAGTTCAGCTATCACTGGAGCAATCTCCAGAATAATTTTGCCTAATCACCTTAACAACAAGGAAAATAAGTAGGTAGGAAAATAAAAATAGATAAATAAGGGAAAAATAAACTGTACTTGTTTGAAAAGGCAAAAGGCAAATGCGCAGTGGAAATAAATAAAGGAAAAATCAGAACCTCTGAGAAAAAGGGAAATTAACCTAATATGGAAAAGAAAAGGCACATGCTGAAAACGACAATTAAATTAGGTATGCGCGAACCTGACAGTTGGCACACATGATCACTTTCACTAAACTTCGGTGAGAAGGAAAACAAAAAGAGCACTAGGCTGTATAAAAATCAAATATGGAAAAAATGGAGGGGTAGGCTTATTAGGCACAAAACTATATGGATGGCTTCAGAGAAGAGAATGAGGAGAGAGATTATTCCCATTACAAAAGGATCCCTTGAAGAGGGATGGGGACCAAACAATATAGCCAACCGTTCAACAGAAAAAACTATCTAAGGCACCACCAGGTTATATATAAGGCTAGGTTCGGAGGAAGTGCATAGGACCTGGAACAGGTGATCCTTGACACATTTGAAATGACTGATGCCTTCCGGGACACGGAGAATATGAGGATATTGAGGCGAACTGATTAGCTGTGGGACCTCAGAAGCAAATTTCTTCCCCGGTCTACCAACGGTTTAGACATTTGAAATACAGCATTTTTGAAACACATTTAAAACAATTTTACAAAATACTTAAGACCATATATCAGCTTAGGTTCCGGTGATACAGGTTCATTTTCTAATCGACCTACTGGAATGCAAAAATTATTTTAATATCTTTTACGAGGTATAAAGCGCGATGCTTCGACGATACTATATATGGGGTTTAACTATTATATACCAATGATCCGCGAAAAAGGGCAACATAATACAGAAATAATATTAAACCTTTTTTCAGCTTTGTTTTTAATTTTGTTTTCAACCACACTGACTGCGTAAGCATCAAACGAATTAATGAATTAGAGAATGAATTAAAACATTATACACTCAGCTTGTACATTTTAACTCCAAAAATCCATGTGATACTCATGTCAGCGGACAGTCTGATGAGCCTAACGATATCTCAAAACTACAAAAAGAGATACGCATAAATACATATTTATATGCAGGGTATCTCACGAGTTATACACCAGCGTCTTATCCCAGTCAATATACGAGCTATAAAAACGAGGACGTCAACCATGATTTTCGCCCACCGCCTTATTGTGCAAACATGCGCGATCAACACCAACATTTTTTTTTTTTTTTTTTTTCAGATGAAAACCCCCATTTTTTATTGCAGATTAGGATTTTAGGATTCTACGCAACATTTTATGAGAAGATAATGATTATAAAGTGTCTCAACTCACTCAAGTAGTTTGGGAAAGATAGATTAGTTAGTTCTGTGCGTTACCGCCTCGAAAACCGATATATACTCGTACATTAGGTTGACACTATCTTTCTACTCGTGATCATGGCAAGTCGCGGAGGTGGCCCCAACGTTTCCGGATGTAAATAATTACTTATCATGAAAAAGGTCGGTAAGTTGGCAAATTGCTCAGCAAGGTTATAACAAGGCACGTGCATTAGTAGCAGACTACGATGGACGCAGATCGCAGTGTTATCATTACAGATTGAGTGGGGAGTCGCCTCTCGTCGAGCTCAATGTCGTTCCAGCCGCCTACAATCATTCGCGAAAATTTGAACCAGCGCCTCCTCTCACTATCTCGCCATACTACTTGAATATCACAATCTACTACGATTATTTGCAGGTGAGTCTTCGATTATATTTCTAACACCGGACGCATTTTCAATATTGAAGTATGTTAATTTATACAAAACTTATTCATCTTTGAATTTTTTCGATAAAACCATGGTAGAAAAACAAAAATAAACGTTAGTAAATGAAAGCAATTCAGAAGAGTCCCTACTAGTAGAAACTAAGTTTGTTTTCGGCGAGAGTTGTGAACATAACGTTTTCTACACAGCAAGCTGGCAGTAAAGTCCTGAATAAATCTTGTTTATCCCTTATATCACTCCAATTTAATGTGTAACATTATCAAAACTCGATACATGATTTGTCCTCAGGAAATATTCAGACCCTTTGCCTCACGTTTCAGTATCGGTCGATTCGCCAATTCAATTGAATTCATGGATAATAAATGCCCAAATACTCAGAAGCTGTTATAAGTTATTAGTATCCACGACGAATAATGTTAATGAATCAGGCTGGATTACAATACTAAATTCTGAATATTTTACTGCTCTTCGCATTTGTTAACGTAAATACAATTCATTCAATTCAATTATACAGGGTGTTCACGTTAAGGTGCGCAGTACATCACCCACGTATTTTGCAACTTATTTCCAACAAAAAGTGCCTCCTAGAGTTTTTTCTTTAAGGCTTTGTTTCCGAGTTATTTCATTTTCAAGAATTTTTTCGTGTTTTCGACCTTAGGTCACTAAAATGGTCATAACTCCCTCAATTTACAGAATAAACTCAAATTTGAGGATACCATTGGAAAGAGGATACCATTCATTCAATTCAATTGTATAAGCCTTGATCTAGCCTTTGGATACATCTGACATTTCTCTATCATGTGGTTTTCCCGCAGTAAGACAGTCAAATTATTTTAATGAATACTGTGCGGTAATAAATTCGCTAAAATGGTTCAAGAAGTAAACATGGGATGCACAACAGTACCATTCTATTCTGTCCGATCGTTGTTCAACAGAACCAACTGCTCTACATCATATAGCTTACATAGCTTTTAACAAACCAAATAAATGAATAAAATATTAATAACAAAATATTATTATTAATATTAAAGAATTTGAAAAAAAATTTAATTTCCGCTCTTAGCACTAAATACTAGAAGAAGTGCATTTTTTCTAAAAGTAGGTACCTATCTTAAGAAAAAATTGCGCTTTTTAATAGTTCTTCAACTCCGATCCGAGAACGAAATAAGATTATCGCATTTTAAGCTTCACCATCGTGTTCAGCACTAAAATATCTTTAAAATGAGGAGACACTCGGCAAAAAATGAGAGCAAATTTTCCGTGTACCCAGACCCCGTTCCCCCTGTGAGTGGTCCAATAACTTTCAGATTTTTTCTGACTTTTATTTGTGTAAAACTTAATAATTGGCACCCCGAAAATGCTCTCCCAGTTTCACTTCGATAACTCAAATACTGTGAAATAAAGCAAGGGGAGTGGCTTACTAGAATTAGAGTGGTTACTTTTGAGACACCCTGCATGCCAAGTTGGTATGTTTTGGTTGGGTTACGTTGTACAAACACGGACTCATTAGGACTTTTAACTGTTCCAAGTGGAGGGAGTTAATGTATGTTCATTATGGAAGCGATGTGGACATTTGATGAATTCAATTACAATTCGCGTTCACTTCTACCCTTTAACTAGGCGTAGGTAGGCTGTAGCCCTGCCAGTTTGTCCATTGAAATTACACTATACCTCCTTTTTCCCTACTCTTAGATCAACTGAAACCACGGAAGTGTGGGATAAAGCGTATCATATTTCTCTTAATTTTCCCTTGTGTCTCCCAAAGCTGCGGAAGCATTATTTCTAATTCCGCAAGATAAATGCAATTTTATTTCCAAAATCAGTATGTTTATGGATTGCACGTTTTAGACCATCCTGAATCATTTAAATTAATTAAAACATTTTAATGATCCTTAAATTGATGTTATACTAGGAAGGTATATGCCATTTCTAACTGGGCGTACATTTTTCTATGCTAGCAAGTCTAAGGTTTTAGTATTCGGACACAATAAGACCATCAGAAGTATAAAAGGATTAGATGAAGCTCAGAAGAGTTCTACTATGTTTTCGATTTTGAGTATCTGGGGGTGTCATTCTCGTCATCGGGGAAGTTTCGGGCCAATTTGGACCGCCGAGTGTCCAAAGCAAAATCGGCTGCTGGCTGTTTGAGAGATATTTGCGCAAAAGACAGGGTGCACTTTTTCAATCGCTGGTAGAGTCAGTGCTTTTGTACTCGGCTGAGGTCTGGGGGGTATGTATGGCGACGAGCTTGAGCCAGTGCAATCCCAATTTCTGAAAGGTCTCCTCTATTTCCCACGTAATACACCGAATCACTTTTTCCGAACTGAGACTGGGTTCCCTGCACTTAAGGCCATTGTTTATGAAAGAGCAATTAATTACTGGGTCAGGATTTCTATGATGGATGAGAGTAGGTGGCCCAAGATTTGTTTTAGGGTATTGGAGAATATGCATAATTCTTCAACCAGTTCAACTGATCATAACAACTGGTATACCTGCATTTTTAACATCTGCACCTAAATCTAATCCCACGATATCCTAACAGCTGAGGACCCTCGAAATTTGAAATCGATCCTACCTTCACTAATCGAAAAACTCTACAACCATTTTTGGTGCCAGGACATCAATCTGGTTTATAGTGCCAGATTTAATATCTTTTATAGGAGGATAGTGGACTATTCAGGTAGGCAGAAGTACTTTTGACTCATTCAAAATGTCCAGATTGAGAGGGTGCTGTGCCAGTTGCGTCTGTCTTCAAAGTTTTTGTAACTGTTTATTATAGAGGCACTTCTCATAAGTTTTGAAGCGAGAGCTTATGCAATATGAAAGAAGCTGACACCCTCTGCCATTTTTGTCTACGTTGCCCGATCTTAGAACCGTACCGAAGGCAATACATTCGAAATACATCTGTGGGCTCGCAGTGGTTAAGGATGAGGATCGTCTGGCAAATTTGCTCGACTTTGGTGATGATAGGGAGAAAATGTTAGATTTATTTCATTTTGTTACTAGTGCACTAGCACTTCGATCAATTGCGCTCATCGAATAGGTGTCTGATATGTACAGCATTAGCATTGTATAGTGTACAAAAGGATAGGTTTGTTGTGGATATTTTACGAGTACCACAGGTATAGCGTGGCTGTTATGGATTCATAACGGATTATTATTATTTATATCAATTTCATATCGATGACCTCGTTTATTTTGCATGTACTTAATTCAGCTGTAATGCCCTGTTAACTAGATTAGGAAGAAGCTACATTTGATTTATTTCTTAGCTATTATATATTTGTCTAATGATAATGTGTAAGTGGACCTGAACTCTTTGTAATAATCATTGATTTAATACAATAAACAACTTACTACTACTACTACTACTACTACATTTTTCTATGCGTTACATCTGCAGTTTGATAAACATACCAAAAAACTACAAACAACGTCATCACCGAACATTGTCATTCATTCAATTAAACGTATAGGTATATTATTATTGGATACTGTCTGAGCTACTACACAAGTTCTAGTGCCACTTACAATATTTATCGAGGCCAGTTCTCAGTTGTTTTGCTTTGAATATTCCGGTTCTCGTGATGACGATCCAAATTTTTATCGTTAAAAACAACGGAGTAGATTACGAACGAGTGTCTGAGAAAAGTAAATATCAACAAAGCCATGTTGTCAAGATAGCAATAATTTGTCTATTTCAGGTCGAATTTAGATCATCATTTTTTATATTCAGATTTCGAAAGTACAGACCCTCATTTTTCCTTCATTTATATTGCTCCCTTTGACAGATGGAGGGAACACGTGGTAGGAAAAATTGAAAACCAAAATGGTTTTCAATGCCGCATAAAGTTTATGCTGTAGCAAAAAAAAAATTATTTACGTAAGTACCGGTACAGTTAGGGAAATAGATGCAGAACGTATAGTAAGAAGGCGAAAACATTGACTTCAAACAGTAACCCTTCAGCCTTGTGACAATCAGAGTGATTGTCGTGGTTAATTTCTTATCCTCTAGCATATAGATCTTTATATATTCAGGTATACATATATTTATTAATTCGTTTATTTATTTAGGGATTATTAAATAAGATACGAAATTAATCACTTGAAATCATTTAATGCGAATTTCTTCAAACGGTGCTCCAAGGAAGAGATCACGAGGGGGGATTCATAGGCTAATATGATGTCGAGATATGTTGAATATAATTCAATCATAGGTAAGCAGATACCGCAAGAGGTTGAGGGCAAGTAGGATAGCGGTAATACATATAAATCAAAAAGGTATGAATAATAGATAATTGCTATACACATAAGAGAAAGCACTTATCTTTTAAGAAGATACGATCTAGAAATGAAAGGGGAGCTGAAGAACTCAGCGTTCTTTTGGGAACGTGCCGAGTAACAGTTCCTTCGATGGTAACTGTTAAAGAGTACAGTTCAGAGGGTACAGCGTTCAAGAGGGCCATTGCGATTTCCGTAGGTAGCTTTTTATCTGTACTTCAATAAAATGAATACAGAAAATCCTAACTCACGAATTTATGTTTCTTGGTAAATAATTCTTCAAACTAAAACTAATGCTCAATATCAACTGGGAACTGTCGAAGAACTAGTCACAAAAAATATTCCTCCAAGAGACAATCTTGTTTTGTCCCAAAATATTCACTTGACAATCTTGTTTTGTTGGACTGTATACCACATGACTAGTGAATGAAAAGTAAAAGGGTAATCAAAGACGTCGGAGGAGATCTCGAAGAAGGTTTGTCGAGGCTGGAAGTACACACTTACCCACTGTACTCGAAATTTAATTTATAAAACATCATTGGCGAACCAGTGGCCTGTGCAATGTGCCATGGAAGATGAAGTTTAAACTAGTCATTCGTCCCAATGTGTTTACCTTTTTTTCTTTTGACTCTCACGCCTGTAGTTTTTGAGGGTGAGCTAGAAATTTTGGGGAATATCGACTTAATTGTATTCGTTGATGTTCAGCCCTGTGCCTGGTAACTACTATACTGTGAAATGTGGGCATGATAAAAAAAATCAGATTATGCGTAGTGCGTTGATGGGGGGGGGGGGGGGGGGGGGGGGGATCAATGGTAGGGTCTCTTCAAATGTGATTCATTTATGGGGCCTTATATGGAACCTGATATCAGGTCTAGAAACCTGATAACATCACCAGACCCCGTAAAAAACAGTGGTGTAAATGTGTGAGGTCAGGCATATTGTTAGATGACGATCGGTTTGGTGGTAGATTAGTTCCCCACTCTTTTCCCTTGAAAACGGGTCTTTGAAATGCTCGCCACTAGGCATTTCACATTCTCACCAGTTGTCAAAAGATCTCCAAAATATACCCATATGATATTGAATGTTCGAAAACTCTTGATTCCATGCACTTCATCATACATATAATTAATAAAATACGTAGAATGGTTTTTGTCTTACAAGTCGCATAGCACCTTTTTCTACATCAAATATCTACGCCATGATACAGTCAAGGTGCGACTCAGGTGTATTACTCACGTTTGTAGTCCACTTGGTACCACTTACGGGTAATCTTGTCTATCGAGCTTTCAAGTATTTCATCATTCCAGATCCGCCCTCACCACCATTCACTTTGCTTGAAGAAGCAATTATAATAATCAAGAGTATTTCACATAAGCGAATATGTTCTAAAGAAGCGTGGCACACCTTGGTGTATAGGTTGATCACGAAAGAAATTATTAACAGAGCTCATTCGGCTGATCAAACCGTTACTATACAGTAACCCAATAATCCAAGGTGGGCGATTACGAACATTTTAAACAAATAACTTGCCAAATCGGTCCATCCATTCTCAAAAGATGGTATTTACATACTTAGTATACTTTTTTCTAACATATGTCTCTAGACTATCAAAATTTCTGTTACATTTTGACGTGGATATATCTAAGGCGTGGGGGTCTATCTGTGAAAATGTAACACAAAAATAATGCAACGTTTCTATTTCGGTCGATTTTACGTACATCTCATGGGCTCCTAAAGCAGTTGATTTCTATCGTATTGAATCTCTGAGGCTGAAATTAAGAGACGATTGAAATGATTGGCTCATTCCTACTCACCTGAGTGAGCTAAATTGTCTTCTGTTCATCCTAGAAAGTTGAGATTTGATAGGAAGACTCTCTGGGACACTAAGATACGATTGATTGATTGGGTCTTTTCTGATCAGCTAACTGATCTCATTTAATTGAGACATTTTCAACTTCATACAGAAAACACATATTTCACAGCGGGACAAATAGCACATATCCATGTACCGATGTATCTGCATGTAGGGTTGATACTTTAGTACAGCCAGTGCTATTCAATGTTTTGAAACAGGACAGCCAATCACAACTTCCCCTAGTTGCATTGAATAAAAATAAGAAATAACAATTTACTAGTATTGAACTATTCAATAGTATCCCCTGTTGGGGTTTCATCTTATCATAGTTATAACAATGTCATCCAACGAACGTGTTAGACAACTGCGCGAATGTAAAAAATTTCACGACGTTTATTGTTAGAAGGGAAACGACAGGTTTATTCTTAGCCAAAAACATATACACACTTTAATGTTTCTCTGTGCTAACTGAGTTTCAAATAAATATATATAATGGCTAGTTATTAACAGGGTATTGTTTGTTATTCCACTAGGTAAACCATGGCTAGTAAAAAGCAATGGTTGGAAGTGTTGTTGAAGAAAAAGAGCTACGAGGAGTCACCACTCGAGGTACTCTCCATGGAGGATGCGAGTAGTGTCGTTAGCAAAGGTGACAACTACCTCAGTGAAATCGAGAGGGTCAGAGCTACAGTTCTTTTAAGGAACGGCAAAACAAAAAAAATTTCCCTCATAATCAAAAAGGAACATTCAACTGAACAAATGAAGAAGTTTTCTCATGACCTTGGAGTGTTTTTCAGGGAGATAACGGTAAGTGACTACCTGTAAAATACTTTGTAATTAGTTCCCGAATCATAAAACTGTCACCCTCAAGGGTCTACTATTTAGGAAACGAATAATATTGAACAATATAAGACAAATAATCAAGACAAAACTTTGCAATCTATCAGATACAACAGTCACTTTGAAATATAATTTCCTACCATCCGCATTACATTTTCAAGGGATTCCTACAGATATAACGGCCTACTAATATTTATCCATTTCTCATATGACAGAACAGGTCAGTACCAGACGGCTATTGAACTGATAGCTCTAAATAATATAAAACAAAATTATCAAGAGAAAAAATACAGTCAGTTCAGATAATACACTGACTTTAAAATATAATTCTCAACCCTCTGCCCAGAAGTGCCCTCAACCCAGTGCGCCATCTATCCCCACGAATTCGGACCATGAAACTTCCAATGTTTGTTGCATGACTGGACCAAATTGTTAATGAACAAAGAAGATTCGGTCGAGAATCATTGTAGCTTGAGCAGCGCTTATTAGGATCGGCTACTGCACCTCCCACGTTGGCGAATCCGAAATTCGCATGATTTTTCGGGCAACTAGACTGAAATTGAGATCGAACGGAAAAATAATCACAAAAATTGTTAGAGAATTGCAGATTGGGCAGTGCATTATGGGTTCAGCTATTGCCCCCCAATACGTTGTTAAATGCAAAATTTTTAAAATTTGTGAAGGTTAAGTGAAAGAGAGGCCATCCAGGTTGCAGGTTGGTAGATATTAATGATTATAAATGTCAAACTTTGACAGTGGTATTATGCTTCAGGGTTTACGATGATCGATAAGACTTCATTCATAATAACCATTGGAACCTCGTATGAAACCAGCCGTGAGGCACAATTTCCAGAATGAGTCCCAGCGGTTGATAGAGGGACAATAGTAAAATTCCTTACCGTCATGCAAACAATTCTTTTGGAAAATATGTTATCAATGTTTTGAAAGTACGCCCATTTCATTCATTTTTCTCATTTCCAAAGGGTTTCAATGATTGATATACCAACAGAAGTGCAATATTTTGTCGTAGAAATCTTATTCATAGGAATAATTGAAATTGATGGACATGGTTTTTATATTTCTTTCCACTAACGAAGAAATGTATTCCTGTGCTTTCCTCCACAGATGTACCGAGACATCCTGCCCAAAATGGAAGATCTGCTAAACGAAATAAATGACGGCGAAGAAATTTTCTGGGGCCAATGTTTGGAGTACAAACTTTACAACCGCCTGGTGTTTGAAGATTTAAATGTAGGTTATTCTATGTATTACAATCAGGATTGAATAACCCTCAAAAACTTTAGGACCTGAAATATGGGTTATTTTTTTGTTATTGATGAATTTCAATGAAACAGCAACATCCCGATCTGTGAGCTCTCCTTAACGATATAAAATGAAAACTTCAACACGAGTAAGTGACTTGGTGTTATCATGCATGTGCATTGGTAAGATTCCCCTACAAATTATAATTGAGAATCTAGTTTAGTTCAACTTTCGAGACCAAGGACGGGGTAATGAAGAGTAGGTCTGTTTTTAATTTTATTTTAGTGTCTCATTTACTTGAAGAAGGATCCCACATCCGAGTACCTTGTTACTTTTATAAGGGGAAGTTACGGGGCTGGCATCACGAATTTTGAGTTCACTAGTTTTTAGGAGTAGAACTCTAATTAAACGTTAGTCAAAAATCAAATTACCTATAGCCCTAAAACTTGACATCACTTTCCACCAAACCTAAAAGGTCGAATTAAACGACTGAAATATCCAAAAACCAAGATTTCAAGATCTTTCGAAGCATTTTTTTTCTTCCTAGATATTACTTTGAATGATTGAATTACCCCTTTTCCTAACAGTTCAACTTTTGGCTAGAAAAACAAACATCTACATGCAGATGATTGAGAAGTGATGTGATCAAAATACAGAACGTAGCAAATTATGACACAATGGTGTATTATTTCAGTGTTAGATAGCCCTTCTACGCAGATCATTGGTCTATAATTATTAAACCCCGTATGTAATATATGATCAGAACATGGCGCATCGTGACTCTTACTTCTTCAGATAGTCTTAGTCTTCACACTTTTACAGTTCCACGACACCGCATTGTTACACTTCACAGTAAAAATGTTTAAAATATGGGAAAATGAGGCTTGAAGTAATTTACGTCTGCGCATGCGCAGAATGTAGTAATGATTTGAGAAAAATGAAATTGGTAGGGTGCAATCTACAGCCTAACCCACAAATTCCCAGAAAATGTAATCAAAATCTAATGAAAACTAGACCTTGTTCTCGGAGTACCCTTTCGCGCATGCGCAGGAGGTATTAATGCATGGAATAATTAAACCATTGTCCCCCAATTATACACCAAACTAGAGCGGGATTAGACGGCTAGGGCGTAAAAACATGTTTGAAGGAATTTACGTTCGCGCATGCGCGAAATGGAGGAATGATTTGAGAAGTATGGTTGATAGTTGACCATCAACAGCCTAACCCGCACATTCTATGAAAATTTCATCAAAATGAGATGAAAACTGTTCAAATTAGGTTCTTTAAAAAGGAATACATATTCGCGCATGCGCAATAGCTACTTATGATATGATTATGTTGAAATTGCTACAGAATGCTCAAACTAATCTGATCCACCTATCCTCCATAGAATAAGTTATGCTTGGGTGGATAGTGTTGAGCTATTTCAGTATGTAAACTAGATTTGAGAACGTACAAATTATCGAACATACTCGACTTGTATCATTTGACATCATTTACCATCTTCTATCTGTATACGGTACACTCAACGTACTGATTAAAAAGGTTAATTTTTGAAAAGAATAGATCAAAATAATTTATCCTACTCAGAACGACTTGGTAGGTACTGTAAAAACCACAATTGGAAATACTAGAAAAACAACATCACAGTTCGAATTTAAAGAAAAGAAAAGTATGGACTGTACCCCATCTAGTCCAGATTTCAAAATTATCCAACATTTTTGCTATTGAAATCGTAAAATCGGTCGGTTAACGTTCGAAAATATGAAGTAGAATCTTGAAGGCATGAGACAAAGAGATCGAATCGCAATTCAAAGGGATCATATTCAGAGCTAATGAAATTACCCACCGTTCACATTCATGTTGCTTTTGTTTTTACAGGATTGTGATTTTATTGAATGATTGATATCTACAAATGTAAAACCTTAAAACCACAGGAAATTCATGAGAACATTATTGTAAGCACTTAGAACTATTATCGCTTTCGGTGTTCCAGGTAGCTGGATACAGAATGGCAGACCGAAAGAAGCAACTCGGTCTAGATTCGGCGCTATTGGTCATTAAAAATCTCGCCAAATTCCACGCTCTCTCCAAGATTCTTCTGGACAGAGGCGAAATCCCGCTGGACATATTGGGGAAATGCATGTGGGTTCGGGACAAGGAAAAGTCCGTGAAAATGCTCACGGATAGCGGAGAACGTTTGATAAAATTGATGGAAACATGGGGAGAAGAATGGTAGGTTTTCAAGTGGCATTTAATAGCTATAAAGAGTGACCCACCTAAACACCCACCTCCATTATGACCTGTATTATTGGGGGGGAAAAGAGGGTCGTACATATTAGGTACCTGCATAATTTTAAAATAGATGTGTTTTTGGTCAATCTGTGATTCCTGTTAAATAACAGCCTACCGTTGAATCCAAGGCCGTAAAAAAATTTGCATTGCATGGAAATCATTATTTCCGATGTGGTTCAAGTGAAAACTTGTGTTACCGGTCTTAACATAAGTATGGTATAGCCGCGAAACCGATAAACTACAGTTTTGCCTTGGATAAGGTTACTATGGATGCGTATTCTGACGATCTTTTCTTCGTACTGATTCGTCCGGACACACAAATTACGCATTAGAATGAGAGTGGTTATTTTAGCAGCGACCAATTCGTCCGACCCCTACTGTGAATGTCAGATCGGTTTGAGCGACCCAATTAGTGGTTTTTTTTTTTTTCCCCGAATTCGTTTACGCCAAGCAATGGAAACAACGATAACAACAACGTTGCCTACTGTTCGGGATCTTTGTTTTTTGTTCCGTAAATTTTTTTATGCTCTTTTTGTCTTTCTTAAGTTGCCATGTGTGGTAATAAATCATTTTCACAGTCTGAGTTTTTTCTAATAGATTTTTATGGGACATGGCAAACAAAATAGTAGAAGGTTGTGTAAGAACTAAGTAGCAGAAGTTTCTAATATGTTTTTATTAGTTTTATGAGGTCTTGATTACCTCATTATAAATGTGATCTCACTGCAAAAACAGGAAACTTGAGACTATAAAAAAAATTGAACGACAAAGAAGGTAACCGCCGTTGTCCATTTTCTAAGTTGGCGAGAACCGTTCTATCAAAAACAGCAGTCACCGAATCCACTCATCCAACCATGTTCTGACGATTCATTGCGACGCACTCGTCCTAAAATAATATTCGCCATAATACGCATCCATAGCCTTAGAAACCAGCAAATTTCCCAATTTCAGCAATCAAGTTTCAACTGGTACCCACCTAATTAATTTTTTAACCTAGCACTCACATCGCCACGCTAAAAAACAACAACCGTCTTATTTGTTGGAGACTTTTCCATCATAATATTGAAACATTACCGAAGCCATTTTCATACTCTACTTTTTTTTTTTATGGACATTTTAACTAGTAGATTGAAACGATGCTGCCATTGACCACATTGTTATTGTGAAATAGGCAGGAAGTAGCCGAAAGATTTCAAAAAGTCCTCCCTGACTTCGGAAATCGTTTCCTTGAAGAAGTAGACCCCAAGCAGGATGAATTCGTTGTACTCTGTCACGGAGATTGCTGGACCAACAACGTGTTGTTCAAAGGAAATGACCTTGAGAAACCTACTTCAGTCAAGTAAGTAGTTGCCGTTACTGAATTACCGGTAGAATAATAAAAAGAACAACGAATTGGATAGTGCATCCAACTCATTATGTCAATCTTCTTTGAATAATACGATCATAGTAACAATGTTTGGAATACTCTTCCAATGAATGTAAAATCTGATGTATGGATACTTTCAAATTACTACTAATAATTAGTAAACAGTTTCATTCACTGTGATTACCGAACGCAAAGAAGGCTTCAACTATTTTTTCGTCCCCCAGTAACTTGAGGATGTGACAATCTTATTGATTGTCGTAGTTTAATTTCTTGTTTCTCTACGATATATATAAATATATATATATATATATATATATATATATATATATATATATATATATATATATATAGATATAGAGAGAGAGATAGAGAGAGAGAGAGAGAGAGAGAGAGAGAGAGAGAGAGAGAGTTCAAGGGTTACGAAAGGAGATATTTTAATCACTTGGAAATTGTAATATCAATTTCTTTAAATGCCGCCGCTCCAAGAAACAGATAAAGAGGAAATATTCTCTGACTATCCAATGACGGGATTGTTGAATACAATTGAATAATAAGTAAGAACCAACAAGAAGGTAAGGGTAGGTGAGGATAGCAATTTGGTTATAGATATGAATCAATAGGGAATGGATAATAGTTCATTGCCCTACGAACTCAAGAGGAAGCTGACGGTCTCAGCTGTCTTTCGGGAGTATTCCGAATAACAGTTCTTTCGACCGGAGCTGTTACAAGGATCAGCCGTGGTTTTTATTTCCCATAACTTTCCTTTATTAAGTAAATAGTGCAGTCAAGTCTTTTCGGATTTTTTTTTAGAAACCGAGAAGAGATCGCTATTAAACCCGGACCTCTCTCAACCATCTTCGACTTTCACAAGACATCCGTAGGATCATACTTTCTCGGTGTCCAACAAATCCAAAAAGACAATGACGACCCCCAAACCCACAGCCATACTTCTCTGTTACTTATACGAAAAATTTGATAGGACTTTCAGTGATTAAAACCCAGAAGTAAAATTAGGCCAAGTGCGATTTGCACCACCTAGCACACACCAGTTGCCCATGGAAAAGCACTTGTCACACTGATAGACTTGGTTCAATATGGAGCCAGATGCACCTCTTATGGGATATAAAATTAAATAAATTGCTGTTGAATGTATGAAGCTGAAATTTGAAACAGAGCCTTTATGAGACAAGTAGAATAGCATTTTATTATACAGAATCACCCTAATCTGCTGGAATTCCTAATTTCTTTCTCATTCGTCAAATTAAGCTGAAACTTCAAACTAAGCCTATTGACTATCTACAGAAACGACTGAGAAGCGTATTTCTACAACACATGATGGTAAACACTCTCCTCACTCTCCTTGTACCTTTCTATATCACACCAGATACAACCATTTGTGAAGTTTTGACACTTCTTTGCATTGAACTTGATGGCGTACAGTCCAAAAGCAGCGGGTTTTGAAGTAGTAATAAACTTACAAAACTGAAAGTTGGTAATGAGTACTTATAGGTCTGCTGTTTACGATTGACAAAGTGAGTACCAACAAAGATCAGCTGAGTGAGCTCGGGAGCTCATTTCTCTCCTAATAGACCGACGAGGCAGAAATTTTGTATGGAGGCTGTAAAGGCATGCTCTTATCTGTACGATTGACAAAGTGACGAACCACCCAGATCAGCTGAGTGAGCTTGGTAGCTCATTTCTCTCCTAACATACTTAATAGGCTGAAATTTGGTATTGAGGAACATTGCGACGCGAGAAAACCTAATACATGATTTTTATTTACTGGTTGCAACAGAAAATCATTTCACTGATCTATCAAAACCTCTATCTGTGCAAACTATCCATGTGATCAGTTACCAACACCTACTTCTATCTATATAAATGAAAACTAAATAAATTATGGCTGAGGTGTCGATCTAGATTCGAATTCCGAAGGCAGAAGCAATTTCGCCACACACAGATGTTAACTTGAAAGCATATAGGCTTCAAGTATAAGCGTGAGGGGGCAGTAGTTTCAAAAAACGGGGAGCGGAAACTAAGCAAATCCATCACACTTTAATGGCTCTAGATAACTCAGGACGGTGGGAAGCGGGGAGTCTGAGTGGACAACAAGGGCTCGTATTAGCAAGGTGGGGGTAAATTATTTACTTTTTTACAGGTAATATTCTGAAATGTATTGCCTTTTAAGCCTACGGAGGCACGCGTGGAGTAGGAGGTAAGGACAACAGGATAATATTCATATTATAGTAGTGAAGAGGGGAGATCTGGATCCTCGATCCCGTACAAAAAGCAGTTCTGAAAGAATGAAGTAGAATTTTACAGAATTCGTGCCTAAATCGATTATTTAACAACGGATCAAAAAATAATGGATTGTGAGAAGGCTTGGATTATTGTCTCCGAAGCTAATTCCTTTGTATTTCAACGCATGGAGCAATTCAGAGTATGAATAACTAGTTCGTAATATTGGATGTACAAAGATTACCTTTCTACCAGATCTACTTTTCATGTTCTACATTTCATATTATTGTGTAATTTGTCAAAGAACTCACTGGTAATGTGTTTCTTTGATCGTTTAAATTTCGACCCGCTTTAATTCAGGTGGAATTTATAGTACATTCCCCCAAATTTACTAAGGACAGCATAGCGGAACATAGGATCCAACAATAAGAGGCTCAATAATGTATTGATAGGAACTTACCATAATAACGAGTAAAGGTTATCAAGTCACCAAGTTATTAATTCATGTAATCATTCTTAGCTTGTATGATGAGTGCAATTTTCGCTCTTGAGAAATTATAATGTTCAGTGTGTGAAATATTACTCGTATTTACAACAATGTTCACTATATTTTTTATAAAATTATAAATGAGCAGAAGTTTCCATGATATTTGAGGATATGTGTTATAATTCCAGGTTCCTTGATTGGCAAGTCAGCTTTGTATGTACACCTGCTCGAGATTTGTATTACTTCCTCACGACCTCAGTAAGGCTTGATGTTCGGAAACAGCACATTGACGAGATCATACAAATGTATGCGGACTCTCTGAAATTCTATACATCGAAGTTGAATTACGAAGGGTACATACCGGACGTGGATTCCATCAAAGACATGTTGAAGAACAAAGTCATATTCACCGTGGAGAATGCTTTAGGCATAGTGCCTATTGTCACTGGCGATACTAGCGATGCTCCAGATATGGAAGATTTAGCTAAAGGATTTTCCGAAGCGGAAGAGAAGGGTGAAAAAGTACCGGATGATCTTTGGAATCCTTTTAAATATATGACCCCTATAACAGAAGCTATAATTAAGGATGTAATGAAAAATGCCATGGAGCTGGGAGCCATATAGGTAGAGCCAGTCAAAAATCCTGCAATACTGTCAGGATACGATCCTGTCAAAATACGTGGAGCGTATACACCCGAACAGAATGACCTATTGAGGAAATTTAGTTTTTTTACGATTTGTATTTATTTATCCATTTATTTATTTTTATTTTTATTATTATTATTTTTGTTTTGTTTTGAGATTCGCGCAATACTAGTAGAAAGTATCGTACCTTCTGCATCGGTATAGTTTTGTTGTTGTTGCAAATTTCAGGGGATTTTACAATCAAATTTGTTGAAATTTGAGCACATTTGCACAGTGCTTCAAATGCGTTCAAAATCATCGTCCTAATAATATTTTGTTGTAAAATATGTAGTATATTCTACTTTATTTTGATAATTTGTGGCGGTTTTTAGAGAACAAGTCTATGGGTTAACTACCACAAGAGACGGGATGTTGTGATTTTCACCTCCCATTTCTCGTTCACTTTTTTAAGTGAAAGAACCGAATATTGAACAGGAAGCAGCTATTAAACCTAGATTTCTTATTTCATCTTATTAGCCAACGGAACCTCCCGTCTCTTTTACAGAATTGGAACTTACCTTAAACTTAGTGATAAGTTCGGTTCAATCTAGTAAGTCACTATTACCCACAGCTAAGCCTGAAGGTTAGTTGCTCCATCTGTGGAGATTTATGGTGAATTCAGAAATCACTCAAATTCTTTTTGTCGTGATAATCGTATTCACATTGAGTTTGCTATTATTTTGTTTTATTATTCAATAATTGGTGAATATGCAATACAATTTTTATACAATAACGAACCTTCGTACCAATGTCATTTTTTTCAACCCTTCTAGAACGGAAGGATTACGTTTCGAGAAGCCTAGATTAAAAAAAGAAAGAAAAACAAAATATTACTAATTACTTAGCAATGATAACATTTATTAGGCGCAGACGGCAAGCCCCCTGGACCCTTAGATGCTGATTGCTTTAAGCCTTTTCATTTTCATCATCATTTTATATATTTACTGGACAAGCCAAATTGCACATGAAAAATAAAATAATCAGATAAAATGCACAACTTAAATCAAATTTACATGAAAATACCATAATAAGAAAAAATTAACATTAGAAAGACAGAATAGGAGAAGTATAGACATTGTGACAAAATACAATTAGAAAATCATGCAACATGAATTGAGTAGAGATTTTAGATTCGAAATTGTGTGGGTGAATACATCAAAGTCAGGGTAGGCACTCAAGAGCATATTCATCGAACGAGGAAGGCGCTGGACAGGTCGATTCCATAGATATATTGTTGGGGCGAAAGGTACAAGAAATAGAGGACTATTTACGCGGTGAGAGCCGAGGCACACGGAAACTTATCCTGGATAGTAAAGCCGGGCAATCCAGATGGTTATTAATAATTTCATAAAGGCATAAAATGTCAGCATGGCTACGACGAGTTGCCATAAGCAACATGTGGCATCCATCCAACTGTGCCTCGTATCTCATTTCTTCCGATAAAATTCCAAGTTTATAAGCCTAATACCGTGAAAATGTATTATGAACCCTCTCCAGAGCATACCAATGGATTACGTTGGGTGACCTCTGAGAGGCGTATTCAAGGATGGATTTTAAAAAATCGGCTTAAATTCAAAAAATGGAACATGCTTTAACCGCATGCTGGACTCAATCAGATGGATTGGATGTGTAAAAATCTTGCAAAAATATTTTATAACCGCGATGTCTCACTAGGTAACTGCAAGATATCCAATAATGACTTCGATGTTTCGGAACTTAGCAGCATATTATTATGGTAGGCGCGTAAAGAGACATCCAGTCTTTCCGTCTACTTGGCATTTCCAATCACGTAACCAGTAATTCTCAGAGAGAATTGGCAGCAGTAGATGTGTAGTGTTATTTAATAAATGCGTAGCGTTCCAAGGAGTGGAGCACGGTATTCGTTGGATGGTAAATTAGGAAGTTACATTCTCCCTAGTAACAAGGTTGTAAGTGAAAAGTGACGGGAAAGCAATCTCTTACAGGTACTTTACTTTGTTTGATATTTCAAGTCTTAATGAATTACTATCAGAGGGGATAGCCCGACAAAAAGCTTTATAAAACTTACGTAACTAAATATCATGCCATTTTAGGGTAGTTAGCTCATGACTAAAGCATGGTCTATGGTAATGTAAACGAATAAATTGAAAGAATAAGATTGAAAGGAAATGTTGCTTTCTACAACATAAAACTCATCGATCTAGTTGCCCATATGTGTCAATAAAATAAGCACTCTCTAAGCGTAAGGAAAGAATTTATTTTGACAGAAGTAGTTTTTGTGGATCCCACTTGCTTGAATGCACCAACAACGGTTGCTGTATTTTAGGAAGGATATAAATATTCATACTGATTCTAGTGGAGAATATTAGGACATTAGTTGTGCAACAATGAGAGGTGACGGAAAGAGGTGAGAGGCGATTAACATGTTACACCCAGAGGTATCCCTTTAGATAGGAGAAACCGTCAGGCATATCCCCAGATGCAGCGTATTCAAAATTCGAGAAGGTGGAGCCACTCCTAACGGTCACACTCCTGGGGCTTTCAAGAAGCAGTGGGGGGGGGGGGGCAGAGTGGCTCCAAATAGGCAGGGCAGGGGTATGTTTTTTAGTATGTAAGTTTTTGAGTTTTATTTTTTTTTAATTTAAAAATTTAATTGATTTTTTAATTATTAAATTATTAATTGAATTAATAATTAAATTAAACAGTTGAATTAATTAAATTTAAGTGTAGCTAGTTGATTTATTTCATCTTATTAGTTTTAAGTTAGTGGGGGTCAACGTCAAGGCCGGTATGCTTGGAATCTGATCCACTGTTGTTCTTGGAAATCAGATGTTGCTTATAATACAGTATAGGAGTAGTGAAGTGTAGGTGTTTTACTTAATTTCTCCTCGGTAGGCATCACCAACCAAGCCTGTTACCTGCGTAAAAGCGCTATCTAATGCAATTCTAATAAACCTTGTTGTTTATCAGCGTTTCATTGTCAATACTGACAAGTAAGTTCTTCCATATTCAACATTCATACAATATCGATTCATACTCCAACAGTAAGTGTGCGAAAAAATCTACCATAGACCATTACCCAATTGATCATATTTTAAAAATCGCAATTTATATATTTCGAGGTTACCTGCGTCCGATCATTCTCTATGAGTGTCCAATCATTCCCTGCATTAATGTCAAGACGCGGCTCGCCGTCGTGGGTGGACCTCTGAGAAATTCATTGCGTGATGATCAATATTAGCAGGCCTTTTATTCAATATCTACTAATAACATAATTTATTGTAGTTCAAATTGTTGCATTCCTAAAACTACTAATACACCAATATAGACTACTAGGTACCTAATAAACCAATATACTCCATTCGACTTTGTGATCTTGGTTAAGGGTACTAAGAGCTAAGTGCCATAGCCAGTTTCGCAGACGTTTTGTCGACATTCTGTGGTCTCATGAGCACTTTTAGATGTAGGTAAATTATCATTTGTAATTCATCAATCTACTGGAATAATGCTATATTTCTTGTAATTTCTGAATCATCTCAAATGTTTGTGAAATTTGATTCCTCACTGTGAATTTAAATGCTATCGGCCTACTCTTATGATGGACGAATGTATCCTTATGATTTCTCATGTTTGATACACTGGTTACGACATTGTGCTCTTCGAGCTTGCACATGTACATTTTAACGTGAATAGTGCGTTACAGAAATGTATGAATGGTAACAAGAGGAATATGCCGAAGTTATTTCCGAAATTCTTGCGGTAAATCCGCATACAAATAGAAACGCTTCAAATGACATATTTTGCGCGTATCAATGGTCTATAATTAATCATTTAAACGAATAGATACATCATTAAATAAGTTTTAACTCGGTAGATAGACAGTACGTATTATAATTATTTTTATGGTACCTATTGAAGATTATGATTGTTTCACATATCAACCTCTTGAATTAACGCTTCAGAGATGATCGAAGATGATGCCGAGTATTCTGAACTCGTGATTTCACGATTTCACGTGATTTCAGGATCACTATATCTATCGCTATACAGTTACGGAAATTCATTTCGATGAATAAAATGGAGATTAATGAAGAACCATTGAATCAGCATATTTTTATTTTTACAAATCCGCTAATAAAAACCCTGTAACTAGGGTTGGTCGTCGAACATTGGAGGAAAACCGAAAAAACTCGATTAGGTCGCTGATTGTTGAGAAATGTGACCGCTCGACGGCACTTCGTGCGAACTATAGGACCGCCCCGATAATAGGAGGTAGCCAGTGGGGGGACACCACCCGTTAAACGTAATCATACAACCTGCAAGGTAGATTCGCTCGCGCGGATTGGACCCAGTGCCTGCGATCACCATCTGACGACACGTACCGCATCGATTGCGCAATACTTCAACACAAAAGTAAGACTCAAATGTCTGTGTTGCAGACCTGATTTTAACTATTATACTTAGATTATTTTCGGTATAATTCATTATTATACATAAATGATGACGGTAAATGAGTTTCGAAACTTAGCCACTTCCTGAAAACGCTGAGAATTCTCAAACAGGTTAATAGGGTTAACAAGGTCTTTGAAACATCTAAAGACAATTACAATGTATGGGGGAGGGGCTCCGATCGGCTCTGGGACCTCTGAGGCTAATTTCATTCCTAATTTTTCGGGACACTTCAAAAAAAAAAAAAAAAAAAAAAAAAAAAACGTCGAGATGCAGAAGCGCTTTGACCAGCTGAGAGGCCTCTGAGGCTAATTTATTTCCCTACCGGGCTTTTGATTTTCTCTTGCTGAATCACATACTATTTTTGTGAAATGAAACAACTCAAGTTTTATTATGAATTCAATTATTTTTACTCTATGGGAGGAGGAAATCTAAGCAGCTACTATGTTACCACTCAGTTTTTATAAAACTAAGAAGCTACGAATACATTTTATGGATATGTTATGTGGATAGTAGGGGTAAAGAAAATATGCTGAGTAAGGAGAAAGAGATTTTTTATTTGAAGTTGCAAGATGTTAAGGCTACCTACCTAACGTCTCTGCATACTAATAAAATAATGATGCGTGATGTTTTAATGTTTTAGGGCTTGGAGGAAATGAAAAGAATAGAAATAATATGTTTAAGTGGAGTGTCCGCAGTGTTCTCGTTGGCGAGAGAGGAAAAATAATTATGTGCAATAAATGAATAAATAACGAATAAGTTGGGGAAATATTTTACCACGATGGGTAGAAGTTAGAGGTTTGTAAATAAAATAAATGAAAAGAGGAAATTTGACATTTGAAAAAACCGATGCCTTCCAGGACACGGAGAATACGAGGATATTGAGAAGGCGAACTGGGACCTCAGAGGCAAATTTCTTCCCCGATTACTAACGGTGCAGAAATTTGAAATACAGCATTTTCGATACACATTGAAAACAATTTTACAAAATACTGAAGGCCATATATCAGCTGAGGGTCCACTGATACAGATTTATTTTCTAATCGGCCTACTGGAATGCAACAATTATTTTAATTAAGGATTAATCAGTCATAAATTGTACTGTTTTCCAACATTTATAGCATAAACGCATACATTTACTATGGGATCTCGGAGCTGTAGAGGGGTTAACCCTTTCACGAGGCATTAAGCGCCATGTTTCGACGATACTATATATGGGGTTTTACTATTATAAACTAATGATCCGCGAAAAAGGGTAGCATAATACAGAAATAATATTAAATCTTTATTCACCTTCACTTTTTTTTTTTTTTTTTTTTTTTTTTTTTTTTTTTTTTTTTTTTTTTTTTTTTTTTTTTTTTTTTTTTTAGGTAAGTTTTGTTTTTAACCACACTGACTGCGTAAGCATCAAATGAATTAATGAATTCAAGAATGAATTAAAACATTATGCACTCAGCTTGTGCATTTTAACTCCAAAAATCTATGCGAAAATCATGTCAGCGGACAGTCTGATGAGCCCAACGATATCTCAAAACTACGATAGAGATACGTATAAATACATATTTATATGCAAGGTATCTCACGAGTTTTGCACCAGCGTCTTAACCCAGTCAATACACGAGCTATGAAAACGAGGACATCAACCATAAAATTTTCGCGCACCTCCTAATTGTGCAACACCAACAGTTGTTTTTTCAGATGAGAACCCCCATTTTTTATTACAGATTAGAGTTCTACGCAAAATTTCATGAGAAGATAATGATTATTAAGTGTCTCAACTCACTTTAGTAGGAATTTGGGAAAGATAGATTATTAGTTCTGTGTGTAACCGCCTCAAAAACTGTATTATATACAGTTTTATATATATATATATATATATATATATATATATATATATATATATATATATGTGTGTGTGTGTGTGTGTGTGTGTGTGTGCGTACATGTATATATATATATATATATATATATATATATATATATATATATATATATATATATATATATATATATATGTATAATACTTGTGTGTTGAAAACGCTAGAGGCGGAACGTCCAGGTAAACAAAAAACTCCTTTTGTCCTAACCCCAAAACCTATGCTGCATTTGTCAAAATGTAACAAGCAACCGCCTCTTATATGAAAAATCAAATTTTTGTTGGGACATAAACTTTACTGCTTCCTAATCGTTGTAATAGGAATATTAGCAGCAACACTTTCCTCCTGAAAGTGAGAGGTACATTGAGTAAGTACTTATTATTTTTCTACCAAAATTGAAATTTGACTAATAACGAATTTACACCGAAGTGCTGAATGTGAAACAGTTTTAATTCAAAAACAGGAGGATATTTCTGGTGTTGAATATTATAAATGAGGCAATACGTATCTCTCTCGTCAAAAGTATCTCTTTCTCATAGGCTCTACTTTTCATGATAAAGTAGCCTATAATCCCCACAGAGCCGCTACCTACCTACTTGTTCTCTACAGTTTCCATCTTTGATACTCATTCCAGGATGCCAGGGGCGGAGGTGGCCCCAACGTTTCCGGATGTAAATAATTACAAATCATGAAAAAGTTCGGTAAGTTGCCAAATTGCTCAGCAAGGTTATAGCAAGGCAGGTGCATTAATAGCAGAGCAACCAGCGCCTCCTCTCACTATCTCGCCATACTACTTGAATATCACAGTCCATCACAATTATATGCAGGTAAGTCTTCGATTATATTTCTGACATGGGTCGCATCTTCAACATTGAAGTATGTTTACTTATACAAAACTTATTCATCTTTGAATTTTTTCAAAGACTTCATTTCAAAAAAATCACGGTAGAAAAACGAAAATAAATAAGTTGTTAATTACGAAAGCAATTCAGAAGAGTCCCTACTAGTAGAAACTAAGTTTGTTCTTGGCGAGAGTTGTGAACAACGTTTTCTACACAGCAAGCTGGCAGTAAAGTCCTGAATAAATCTTGTTTATCCCTTATAGCCTTCCAATTTAATGTGTAACATTATCCAAACCCGATACATAATTTGTCATCAGGAAATATTCAAACCCCTTGCCTAACGTTTGAGTATCGGTCGATTCGCCAATTCGATTGAATTCATGGATGCCCAAGTAATTAGAAGCTTTTATAACTTATTAGCATCCACGTCGAAGAATGTTAATGAATCAGGCTGGATTATAATACTAAATTCTGAATATTTTACTGCTCCTCACATTCGTTAACGTAAATACAATTCATTCAATTCAATCATGTAAGCTTTGATCTAGCCCTTGGACTCATCTGACATTTCTCCATCATGTGGTTTTTTCCGGCAGTAAAACAGTCAAATTATTTTGATGCACTGCTGTGCTGTAATTAATTCGCTTAAATGGTTCAAGAAGTAAACATGGTGATTATTTCTTACACATCTAATTTACAAATCTCAAGCCGAGCCCGAAGTGCCGAGTTTCTATTGATTTTCACGTACAACCAATGAGTTACTAGCGAAGTGTAACTCCCATAATTTTCTAAGAGGAAAATCGTTCCCCATTTTATCATGATCTCTAAGCCATTGCCGTGTCAAGGAAAGCTGATTTATTACGCTAAGTTATAAACTAATATTGCTAAGTAACCATAATGAACTAATAATGTGAAAAGAAGGCACTAGGTTCATGGTAGGTACTTATACTATTGAGTAGTAGGTACTTGTAAACAGTAGGTTTTAGTCGACGCATAGACCTCTGATCCGCTGATGGGCTCCTAAAGCTGATGATTTCTATCTTATTGAATCTCTGAGGCTGGAATTAACCCTGCGTCGACCACGTGGGAGCTAGAATAATAGTCGCCCACGTGGGGTCCACCAGGACCCCACTCACATTTCTGGCTGTGCCGCCCTATTGTTGCATGGGACTAGCGTCAAAACATCATGCAATCAATTCTGAGGTGTCTACGAGTATAGTCTCCTAATATCGTGTCTATGGTAGCAAAGTTGCAGCTTGTAGCTCCGAAATTACATGGGCCAAAGAATTTCCTCATCTAAGAAAACCAAAAACGCAAGAGAAAGGAATAAAAAGCAAAACGTTCAAGTCTTTTATTTATATCAGAACGAAATATAAACTTTAGTCAACTTTTTAGGCATATAAACTCTAAGAAGGCCCATTGTTTTTCAATAAAATACGGAACTTCAGCCAACACAGAACTTTTTCGAAAATTGCCTTTTCATATTGCCTTTTTGCATGGTGCCTACGAAAGTGAATTTACATTCAGTGAGCAATTCCGCTAATACGTATGACGTGAACCAATTGTTTGCAGTCACATTGCGATTGGTATTTTTCATGTTTTCACAACAAAGAACTCATCGGACACTGAGTCCTCGTTAGGCAAGACTTCACTGTCTACTAGTATGGACAAAAAATGACTGATTCACATTCCCAGTTTTTTCCATGGTGCAAACAGGAGAACTAAGTAACCACTACGTATGTATGCTCAAACGATTGAAAATTAAGACTAAACATGTGAGTGAATGTGCCGAAATTTTTTTTTCACGGAAGTCCACGTGGGGTCCACTAGGACCTCAACAACGATTTTCATTAAACAGAAATGAATTCAAAAGGTACACTATCCTGGAGGACCGTTGCTACCTCGCCAACCTCTGGAGCAGTACTGAGTAGGAAGCTACTCGAGGAGCAGGCAGTGAGGGGCAAAGTGGCTATAAGGGAGGGGGAAAGGTGCGCATGGGGTCCACCTGGACCCCACGTGGTCGACGTTGGGTTAAGAGACGATTGAATAATTGGCTCAGTCCTACTCAGCTGAGTTAGCTAAATTGTTCCATGTTCATCCTAGGAGGTTGAGATTTGATAGGGAGATTCTCTGGGAAACTAACAGACGATTGATATTATCGGCTCTTTCTCATTCAGCTTAATGAGCGAAATTCTCTCCTGTTCATCCTAGGAATTTGAAATTAGATATGGAGACTCTCTGGGAAACTAAGAGACGATTGATTGATTGGGTCTTTTCTGATCAGCTGACTGAGCTAATTTAATTGTGACATTTCCAACTTGAGACACAAAACACAAATTTCAAAGGGGGAAACATAGCACATATCCATTAACCGATGTATCTGCATATGGAGTGTTGATACTTTAGTACAATCAAGTGCGATTTAATTTTTTGAAACAGAACAGCCAATCAACAACTTCCCCAGGTTACTTTGAATAAAAATAACAAATAACGGTTTACTAGTACTGAACTATTCAATAGTATCCGCTGTTGGGGTTTTATCTTATCACAGACAACAATGTCATCCACCAAACGTGTGAGACGACTACGCTAAAGTAAAGAATTTCACGACATTTATTGTTAGAAGGGAAACGGCAGGTTTATACTTAGCCCAAAACCATGTACACGCTTTAATGTTTTTCCGTGCTAATTGAGTTTTAAATAAATATATATATAATGGCTAGTTATGAAGAGGGTATTGTTTTTTATTCCAATAGGTAAACCATGGCTAGTCGAAAGCAATGGTTGGAAGTGTTGTTGAAGAAAAAGAGCTACGAGGAGTCACCACTCGAGGTACTCTCCATGGAGGATGCGAGTAGTGTCGTTGGCAAAGGCAATCACTACCTCAGTATAATCGAGAGGGTCAGAGCTACAGTTCTTCTGAGGAACGGCAAAACAAAAAAAATTTCCCTCATAATCAAAAAGGAACATACAAATGAACAAATGAAGAAGTTATCTCTTGAACATGGACTGTTTTTCAGGGAGATAACAGTAAGTGACTCTCTGTAAAGTACTTTGTAACTAGTTTCTCCTTTCCTATTCATGAAACTGTCACCCTCAGGGTTCTACCATTTAAGAAACGGATAACATTAAACAATATAAAACAAATAATCAAGACAAAATACAATCTATCAGATACAACAATAACTTTAAAATATAATTTCCTACCATCCGCATTACATTTTCAAGGGATTCCTACAGGTATAACGGCCTACTAATATTTAACAAATTATCATATGTATGATAGAACTGGTCAATACCAGCCCACCATAGAACCCCCCCCCCCCCCCCCCCCCCCGTTGGTAAATGCAAAATTTTTAAAATTCGTGAAAGTAAAGTGAAAGAGAGGCCATCCAGGTTGCAGGTTGGTAGATATTAATGATTATAAATGTTAAACGTTGACAGTTCCATTATTCTTCAGGGATTGCGATGATGAATAAGACTTCATTCATAATAACCATTGGAACCTCGTGTGAAACCTGCCGTGTGGCACAATTTCCAGAATGAGTCCCAGCGATTAATAGAGGGACAATAGGACAATTCCTTACTGTCATGCTAAAAATTCTTTAGGAAAATATGTTATCAACGTTTCTGGAAGTGACGCCCATTTCATTCGTTTTTCTTATTTCGAAAGGGTTACAATTATTAAGTGATATACCTACAGAAGTACAATATTTTGTCATAGAAATCTTATTCATAGGAATAATCGAAATTGATTGACATCGTTTTTATATTTCTTTCCACTAACGAAGAAATGTATTCCTGTTCTTCCTCCCACAGATGTACCGAGACATCCTGCCCAAAATGGAAGATCTGCTAAACGAAATAAATGACAGCGAAGAAATTTTCTGGGGCCAATGTTTGGACTACAGACCTTTCAACCGCCTGGTGTTTGAAGATTTAAATGTAGGTTATTCTATGTATTACAATCAGGATTGAATAAGGTCTCAAAAACTTCAGGAACTAAAATATGGGTTATTTGCTAGTTAGATCTTTTTAGTTATCCCTAAAAGGTCGAATTAAACGGTTGAAATATCGAAAAACCGAGATTTCGAGAGCTTTCGAAGCATTTTATTTTTGTTGATATTGCTAGATATCAATTTGAATGATTGAATTAGCCCTCTGTGATCGTTGTAGAAATAGCCGATTGCTTTTCCTAACGGTTCAACTTTTGACAAGAAAAACGAACCTCTACAGGAGAATGATTGAGAAGTGATGTGAACAAAGTACAATAAGTTGCAAATTATTTCAATGTTGTATTATGGTGTTGTATTGCTGTAAAATGGTGTATTATTTCAATGTTAGATCGCCGTTCTACGCAGATCATTGGTCTATAGTTATTAAACCCCGTATGTAATAATGATCAGAACATGGGGCATCGTGCCTGTGAGGAGGGTTCACACTTACAGTTCCAGAACCCGCAATTTTACGCTTCAAAAAACGGGAAGATGATGGGTGAAGTAATTTACGTTAGCGCATGCGCAGAATGGAGTAATGATTTGAGAAAAATGAAATTGTTAGGGTACTCAAAATGCTCTAATTTCAATACAGTTCAACAAATTCAAAACAATGTATTCTAAATCAATATGTTTTATCACATAATATGATACGATTATTTACGAAAATTCGCTCCTCCGATCATGCTGCATGACAGGAACTTTTAATCTATTATATTGTTCAGAGACTGGAATGTTCTTTAGTCTGTTAGTCCTTGTCTGAATGATGCTAGTTTGTGTTGTAGAGGGTGATTTGAAGTAATATGTAACGTGGCGTCAGTTGCGATCGGTTTTCTGCATATTCCGTATTGTTGTTTCTTATCAGTACGTGTAATAGTGACGTCGAGGTAGTTCAATGAGTTCTGTTTTTCATTCTCTACAGAATATGTTACGTTTGGGTTGTTATGGTTGAGGTCTGTCAGTATGTAAACTAAACATGAGAACGTACAAATTACCGAACATACTCAACTTGTATCATTGGACATCATTTGACCTTATTTATCTTTAGGCGATACAATCAACGCGCTGATTACAAAGGTAAATTCTTGAAAAAAATATATCAAAATAATTTACCCTACTCAGAACAACTTGGTAGGTTCTGTAAAAACCAAAATCGGAAATACAAGAAAAATAATATCACAATTTTAATATTCAGAAAAGAAAAGTATGGACTGTACCCCACCAAGCCAAACTGTGTTCGGTGTATTTTCTCCGAATCTCAAAATTGTCCAACATTTTAGCTATTGAAATCGTAAAATCGGTCGGTTTGTCGTTCGAAAATATGGAGTAGAATGTTAAGGGCATGAGACAAAGACATCGAATCACAATATTCAGAGCTAATGAAATTACCTACCGTTCCAATTTATGTTGCTTGTGAGTTTATAGGATTGTGATTTTATTGAATGATTGATATATGCATATGTAAAACTTTAATACAACAGGAAATTAATGAAACATTATTGTACGCACTAAGAATTATCATCGCTATCGGTGTTCCAGGTAGCTGGATACAGAATGGCAGACCGAAAGAAGCAACTTGGTTTAGAGTCGGCACTGTTGGTCATTAAGAATCTCGCCAAATTCCACGCTCTCTCCAAGATTCTTCTGGACAGAGGCGAAATCCCGCTGGACATATTGGGGAAATGTATTTGGATGCAGGACAAGGAAAAGTCCGTGAAAATGCTCACGGATGGCGGAGAACGTTTGATAAAATTGATGAAAACTTGGGGAGATGACTGGTAGGTTTTCATATGGTATTTAATAGGTATACAGAGTGACCCACCTACACACCTACCTCCATTATAACCTCTACCATTGGAGGGAAAAAGAGGTTTGTACATAGTAGGTACCTGCATCATTTTAACATGGATATGTTTTTGGTCAATCTGTAATTCCCGAAACAGATACCGCGATACCGATAAATAATTGCGTACAGTTGAAACAAAGGTCGTAAAAAATCGTCATTGCATGGAAATCATTAAGTCCGATGTGGTTCAAGTGAAAAGTTGCATTACCGGTCTTAACACAGGTATGTTATTGGGTTGGGGGTCAGTTGGATAACCGTGTCACCGATGCCGCAAAACCGATAAACAACAGTTTTTCTAAGGATAAGGTTACTATGGATGCGTATTCTGACGATCTTTTCTTCGTACGGATTCGTCCGGACACACGAACTACGCATTTGAATCTGAGAGTGGTTATTTTAGCAGCAACCAATTCGTCCGAACACTACCTACCGTGAATGTCAAAACGGTTTGAGCGACCAAATTAGTTTTCTTTTTTTTCGTCCGAATTCGTTCGAACTGAAGTTACGCCAGCAAATTTAAAAAACGATAACGATGATTATAATTGCCTACTGTTCGGGATTCTGTTATTTGTTTTGTACATTTTTTAATGCTCTTTTTGTCTTTCTTCTGTTGCCATGGGTGGTAATAAATCATTTTCACAGTCTGAGTTTTTTCCAATAGATCTTTGTGGGACATGAAACAAAATAGTTGAAGGTTATGTAAGAACTAAATAGCAGAAAAAATTCCGCCAGTATGTACGTTTTGCTATAATGTTTTTATTAGTTTTATGTGGTCTTGATTACTTCATTATAAATGTGATCTCATAGCAAAAAAAAACTTGTTCTGATGATTCATTGCGACGCAGTCGTTCTAAAAAAATGTTCTCCAGAATACGCATTCATAGTAACCTTAGCCTTAGAAACCAGCAAATGTCCAAATCTCAGCAATCACTTTTCAACTGGTACCACTTATTTAATTTTTTAACCTAGCGCACTCATCGCCACTGTAAAAAACAACAACCTTGTTGGAGACTAAAACTTTCCCATCATAATATTGAAACATTGCCAAAGCCATTTTCATACTCTACATATTCAATTTGTTTTTTATGGAGAATTTAACAAGTAGAGTTAAGAATTTACCAAGATGCTACCATTGACCACATTGTTATTGTGAAATAGGCAGGAAACAACCGAAGGATTTCAAAAAGTCCTCCCCGACTTCGGAAAACGTTTCCTTGAAGAATTAGACCCCATGCAGGATAAATTCGTTGTGCTGAACCACGGAGATTGCTGGACCACCAACTTGTTGTTCAAAGGAGATGACCTTGAGAAACCTACTTCCGTCAAGTAAGTAGTTGCCGCTACTGTTGCCTTACCGATAGAATAATAATAAGGTCAACGGATTGGATCATGCATTCAACTCATTTTGCCATTCTTCAGTGAATAAAACGATCATGGTTACAATATTTGGAACACGCTTCCAATGAATGGACGCCTATGTAAAATCTGATGTATGGATACTTTCAGATTACTACTAATAATTACTAAACAGCATCATTTACTGTGATAACCGAACGCAAAGAAGGCTTCAACTATTTTTTCATCCCCCATGTGACAATCTTAGTGATTGTCGTGGTTGAATTTCTTATTTCTTTCCGATATATATATATATATATATATATATATATATATATATATATATATATCTAAACAATTTCTTCTTTCCTTGTGCCAATTTTTGAACGATGCCTTAACCATGTACTCAACCTTAAGCAAACTCTGCTTTGTACATTGCAAAAAATCACATCACTTTCCAGCTTCTAATAGCTTTTTCTTTTGCAGTTGCCCTCTTGGCTCACACTTGCTCTTCTGCAGTACACCTGCCTCGCTGCACACACCACTTCTCTACTCAACACGCCGCTACGACCTGTAACAATTGTAAACCAGGCATTGCTAACAATCCATCTATATATATATATATATATATATATATATATATATATATATATATATATATATATATATATATATATAATGAGGCTTCTGTGTGGGATGCAGGATATCAGAAATGAGAACTCCAAGAAGTCTTGGATGAGAATGGTATATCTCATGGCCCTCTTGGCTCTTTATATACATGCTGGCCTGGTGAGGGGGGACACCCCCCAGGCCAGATAAGAGTGACAAGTTTCAACGGGTCCGGGTGTATACTACACCCCTCCCGCCTTTATAAGATTTTTTGTAGACGCGAATTACATGAGTGCAAGAAAAATCTGGAGTAATTCTTTCTGACCGTTTTACAATACGACGTAGCGGCTTGATGAGTAGAGATGTGGTGTGTGCAACGAGGAAGGTGTACTGCAGAAGAGGACTGTGGCGCAGCAGAGGAGGTGTGCTGAAGGAGGAGGAGCCGAACCCGTTGAAGTGTGAGCCAAGAGGGCAACTGTAAAAGAAAAAGCTGTTAGATGCTGAAAGTGATGTGATTTTTTGCATGTACAAAGCAGAGTTTGTTTAAGGTTGAGTACATGGTTAAGGCATCGTTGAAAAATTGGCACAAGGAAAGTGTTTGAAATTAGCATTTAGAATTAATGACGGGTTTTCCTTTTTATGAAGCCCTTAATTACCCGTATTTGGGGTTGTTTGTGTGGAATACCACGTTTTGTGGTGGCCCTGAAAAGGGCCGTGAAAAAGGGATCTTAGTAAAAGCCGATGGAGGGCGGTGCTGGTTTCTCAGAGGCGGCCGTGGTGTGCTGATGACGGCGAGGGTCCGGTGGGCGCCTCCGAGATACCAGGCGGTGCCGTGAAGCCGGAGCCGGAGTCCTGGGCCTCGCCGGTAGCGTCCTTGGACGTGATGGCGGGGTCGGCGGCCGGCTGTGTTTCGTCTCCTCGAGGGCTGGTGCGGTCTGCGTCGCTGCGTCGCAGGACGGGGGCTTGTGCAGGCCGTGGATGCAGCAATTGGTGCAGAGGTCGTCGAAGGGAGGCAGGATGAACTGCAGAATATGGGCCAGAGGCTGCGTGGAGACGGACATCACCGTCCTTCCCGTGGTGACTGGCAGCATTGGGAATTGATGGGGCCTGTGACCTCGTTGGCGGTGGCGGTGGTCGGCCGGGTTGCGCCCCCGCACCCGCCCCGGCCGTGGCCTCCGGGCGGAGAGGCCTGGAGTTTCTTGGAGGAGCAGGCCTGGTTGGCTTGCGTATCTCTGATGAAGGCATTAGAGAAATGTGATTTCGTAATGGGCCGGCTGGCTTTATATAGGGCGGAAGGAGGGGCGATCAACGCGAGATTAAGTGTTTGAGGTGTGTTGATCGGAGTGCAATGGTTCGCCAAAGTTAGCCAAAACGGTGAACGATCCTTGGAGTGTCAACTCGAACGTAGATAGCCTTAGCGTGGTGGAAAGTCGCAGGGTAGTAATTTTTTACATAACGGTAGTAGGCGTCATGAGAGAGCAGTGGAATATATGTAATTGTCGGAGGATTGATAAGATCATGAGGCAGGCACGGTGCAACTGCAATGAGGCGCTGTGAGGGTGATATATCATCCTGAGATGGACGGTTTCGTACCCCTAGTAGGTGAGGTGAGGTCCGTTGCCCATCGGGAACTGGAAGATGATCATATAAGGGCCTCATTGAGTGAACGATGGAATCGTTCCACAGTAACATTATAAGCGGATGGTAGGTGTTAGTGTGGCGTTTTGTAATGCCCCATTGCCGGCTGCAGATGAAATGAATGTAGAAGTTAACTGCGTGCCTTGATCCGCCGTTATGAATTTAGGAGCCCCGAATCGAGATACCCAGTGATCAAAAAGAGCTTGAGTGCCAGTTCGGTCAGTATTGTCACGTACGGGCTCCCCTTCAGGCCACCGGAAGTCTTTGGATTTTGGTAAGGCCCCTACAAGATCGATGTGGATTTGTTCGAGTGGCTGGGCATCTGGGAAGTGTCCGATCGGGGCTCTAATGTGCCAAGTGATTTTAGCTCTATTGCAGGCAGGACAGGAACGGGTAAGGACCTTGATGGAATCCGTCATCTGAGACCAGAAAAAACGGGCACGGATCAGGCTTGTAGAGGCCTTATTTCCCGGATGCGACAGACCATGGATATGGTTGAAGACTAGAGGTTGGTGGGGAGGAGGGATGTAGGGCCTGGGCGAGGAAGCTGACAAGTCACAAAAAATAGGAGTGCCATCAATGAGGAATTTTTTTTTATAGCCACACTTATAAACTTTTACACTGACTAAGTGCTTCGATTTTCGGTTTATCGTAGTTTTATCGTATTCGGTTTTATGGTAGAAGTACATAAATATTGTCATAATATCATCCGTTAGGTACGCCATTTCTACCAGATCTACTTTTCATGTTCTACATTTCACATTATTGTGTAATTTGTCAATCAACTCACTAGTAAATGTGTTTCCTTGATCGTTTAAGGGTGGAATTCATAGTCCTCACTAGGTTGAAAGGAAATGCTTAAGTGACGCTCTGTGTAGCTGGTGGCAACTTAACCTATTCATGGTCAGTGACTAAGTAATTGCTCAAGCGATTGCTCGAGCATTCGCTTAAGCATTTCGTAAGTGAGATTCATAAACAGAAAACCAAGCAAATGCTTAAGTTTATTCCCCTCAAATGAGCAAAAAAACCAAGGCAGGACGAAAGCTACCTTGAACATTTGCTTAGTGAGAATCCATCAGTTCATCTTTCCAAATGGGTTTTCGTATAGTGTGTATATAGTGGCTTTCATAGAAGTTATGGATCTCGAGAAAATTTTTGAAATTTATGGTGGGGCAAGAGTTTGATAATCAAGAAAATATAAGAGGTGATGAAACGTTCGAGTCGCATGGTTCATCGTGTGCTCGATGTATAGGTGTAGGTAGGACCTACTATTGTGAGTACTGACAAGAGTAATTTTTTTTTAAATCAACTTTGAATCAAAGTTATATATAGGGAAAGTAGTGTTGATCAGATCAGCAAATTAGAAGAAAATTACTATCAATGTTTCTTTCGCCTCAGAGTAACAGGTAACGTAGGGAACATGAAAGATTCGGCACTTGAACCGATTTGTCCCCCATTTTCGCATTTATGTTGAAACTATCAACTTTTTCGCACACATAGGTACCTATTTTTGAAATGAAAGATTATTTACTTTCGAAATTGCCCTATTCAATAAGTATCTAGGTATTCTTGTATCCAATACTTTCGTAGTATTATATAAGAAGCCCGACGACCACAAAGATGAGGACCAGGCTTGTTGCATTGTTGTTCGTCTAGTTGTTTTTAACATAGATCTGCTGAAAAAAAACTTTCGTAGTTCATCCGAGTAGTTTCATTTTCTATAATTTGTTGCAAATTGCAATACCTAAGTTAAAATTTCGTTCGATTCGGTCACGTGAGTATTGGTAGGTTCTGTTTACTTACCTACTGTTCTGTTTACTTACTGCGCAATGAAAGGAGTGATTCTTTTCGGCTAGAAATGCGGCTATACATTATCTCGAGAGTACATACCAAAATAACATTTTTACAACGTTCCTACTATTGATAGTGTACATATTTATAATTGGATTTTGCACGGTTGGATGTTTGTAAGGTTAAGATGTGAGCTTGCGAGTATCCAGAGTACCAAACTATACACATTTCGGATCACTATTTATTCAACTAAGTTGTGTTGGTACCTTGTCTACATTTCACTAAACGGATTGATTTAGGGTTATTTTTTTAATTTTTGAGATGCGAGCTCTCAGGATTTTCTTTATTGATTTGTGAGAAGCGAACTTGAAGGCATCCAAACCACTAACTATTCCCTTCACTCGCATACATCAATCGGGATTGAGACGACTATGGTCGAAGATATGTTGCGTTTTTCCTTAGTGAATTTGATCATATTTGTCGTAGGTACATCATTGTGCTTTTCGTTTGTGGATTAATAACAGCTGTGGAGCTTTTTAACTGCACATTCAATTCATTAGCGCTTAATCCATTGCATTCTATATTTGTAACGATTTCTGAATTTGTTGAACGGGTCAAACTTACTTTTCCTAATTTATTCGAGATCCTTACTACTACGAAAACTACTATGTATAATACACAGGTACACATATGAACTACAACAACGCAATGGAAGAGATTTCGAACCCCTTTAACTCAGGTGGAATTTATTGTACATTCTCCCAAATTTAATAAGGACAGCATAACGGAACATAGGGTCCAACAATAAGAGACTCAATAATGTATTGATAGGAAGTTACCATATTAGCGAGTAATGCTTATCAAGTCACCAAGTTATTGTTTACCCCAAAATTCACGTTATCATTCTTAGATTGGATGTTGAGTGCAATTTTCGCTCTTTAAAAATTATGAAGTTTAGTGTGTGAAATATTACTCATATTTACAACAATGTTTACTATATTTTTCATAAAACTATAAATGAGCAGAAGTTTCCATGATATTTGACGATATTTGTTATGATTTCAGGTTCCTTGATTGGCAAGCCAGCTATGTATGTACACCTGCTCGAGATTTGTATTACTTCCTCACGACCTCAGTGAGGCTAGATGTTTGGAAACAGCACATTGACGAGATCATACAAATGTACGCGGACTCTCTGAAATTCTATACATCGAAGTTGAATTACGAAGGGTACATACCGGACTTGGATTCCATCAAAGAAATGTTGAAGAATAAGATCATATTCACCGTGGAGAACGCATTAGGCGTAGTATCTGTTGCAACTGGCGATACTAGCGATGCTCCAGATGTGGAAGATAAACCTAAAGTATTGTCCGGAGCGGAAGATAAGAGTGAAAAATTACCTGGTGATCTTTGGAATCCTTATAAATATATGACCCCTATAACAGAATCTATAATCAAGGATGTAATGAAAAATGCAATAGAGCTGGGAGGCATATAGATAGAGACAGTCAAAAACGCATTTCTACAATGCTTCAAATGCGTTCAAAATCAACGTCTTAGTTATATTTTGGTGTAAAATATGTAGTAGGTATATTCTACTTTATTTCAATAATTTGTGGCCGTATTAAGAGAACAAGAGTATGGGTTAACTACCATAAGAGCGGAATGTTGTGATTTTCACCCCCCCATTTCTCGTTTGATTTTTTAGGTGTAAGAACCGAATATTGAATAGAAAGCAGCTATTGTACCTATCATCTTATTTGCCAACCGAACCTCCCGTCTATTTTACGGAATTGGAACTTACCTTGAACTTAGTGATAAGTTCGGTTAAATCTAGGTATTCACTGAGATGAGGTACCCTCAGCTCAGCCTGAAGTTTGTTGCTCCATCTGTGGAGATTTCTGGTGAATTTAGAAATCAGTCAAGTTCCATTTGTCGTGATAACCGCATTTACATTGAGTTTGCTATTATTTTGGTTTATTATTCAATAATTTGTTTATATACAATACAATTCCGTTTTATACAATAACGTACCTTCGTACCAACGTCTTTTTTTAACCCTTCTAAAATGTATGGATTACGTTTCAAGAAGCTTAGATCAAAAAGCAAAACAAAACAAAATAATTAATAATAATAATAACTTAATAATGATAACAATAATTTGGAGCAGACGGCAAGCCCCGTGGACCCTTAGATGCTGACTGCTTAGAGCCTTTTCATTTTCATTTTATACATTTACCGGGCAAGCTCAATTGCACAAGAATAACAAAATATTCAGATTAAGTTCACAACTTGAATACAATTCACATAAAAATACCAAAATAAGAAAAAATTAACATTGGACAGAATGAATAGGAACTGAATAGGCATTATGACAAAATACAATTAGAGAATCACGAAACATGAATTGAGTAGAGATTAAAGTCAGGGTAGGCATCCAAGAGCAAATTCATCGAACGAGGAAGGCGCTGGAGAGGTCGATTCCATAAATATAATAAATTGTTAGGGCGAAAGGTATGTCGAATAGAGGATTATTGCGCGCTGAGAGTCGAGGCAATCTGGAGATATTTAAAAAAATAAAAATAATAAAAATTAAAATGAAATGCATAAAATAATTTCCTCCATTGTCCAGTTATTTCCAACACTCGCCCCATTGTACGGTGCGAGTTCTCCAGTCCATTTTCCAAGAATAACATTCTAAAACAGGACTTGCATAATATGACTGCTTCAATAAAATATACCTACGTAAGGCTACTTACAGTGAAGCAAGTAAGATTAGTCTCAATTGTGCAGGTTTTTATATCTGCCCATTGGAAACGTCCTATTCCTGATGTGTTGTGGAGAAACGATGTAAGTATCGGTATTTGTGATTTAAACTGTTTTAGACAGTAAAGATCTTGTAAAAATGGTACTTCCCCGAGGGAGCGAGTGAATTCTTGAACAACCGTTCTTGTTGTCAGGATAACAGGTGATATCTGGTAGGTCACATTTATGAGCGTACGTTCATCACTTGAAGGCTTGATTTATTGAGTAAATAGGTAGATAGAAGTTACGAAAAGGTGCGGAAAGGTCTTCTTCCCGACACCGTTCTATTTTCATTTGTCGTACAAGGACGTACGTAGGAAGTAGACGAATGTAACTAAACACCTTGGTAATAAAGATACCTAGTGGACTAATTTGGAATTAAATGATCAATTATTATAATAAATACCCTAACAACCGACGAGTAATTAAAAAGACCTAATTATCGGTGAGTGATATCGTGAAACGACTTCTCATTTAGCTTAACAATCTACTGATGTCCCAACATTTAGTCAGCAGTATACCACTGAACCTACTACAAGACTAGCCCATCTGGAATCTTCGTTACCAGCCCACAGAGTAGGTACTAGTAAGTCGAATAGCCGGCCCTGAACTAAGATATTTTGTAGCATTGTAAGTAACATAGCACTCAAGCATAATTAGAACACTCAAGCGCATTCATCGTATATAGGTATATAAAAAAAAGCGAAATCTAATGGCAGTTAATACGGCCGTCCTATCCAGCCGATTTCCTTCTTTTTTTTTTTTTAATGAAAGGTATTTATGCACAAATTGTTCATCAAGCATTGAAAATCAGCTTTGTTCATATTTCATAGCTTTGCCTTTCAATATCTCAAGTTGTAATTGAGATGCATAGTTCGTTTTGGTCTAAGAACACTAAGTGAATCATGACTTTCAGGTAGTCAACTTGGGGTGCACAGAGTCACGCGGGTTATCGAATTTTCGTGGCTGGCCTCAGTGAACGAGTAGAACTCTCCAATTATCTCCGTTGAATACACTGTGACCCAGATGTTTCCTCAGCCGGGAAAAAATGACTTTGAGGAAAAATGTGACTCGAGGGGAGGTGTATATTTTAAGGGGATATCAAAGTGTTACCAGATCCTAACCACTACCACCATTTACGTCGGTTTAAGCACTAAGAGAAGGGGAAATGAAGCTAAATTACTTTAGGGGATAGACACAAAAATAATTGTGACTAAAGGGGGAAGTTACCGGGTGACCACTATAAAGTAGAAAGATACTATCACGGAAGGTGGGAGTAGCTAGCCACAAATTAGCTGCTTGAGGGGCGGGTTACCAAGGGTATGTATGTTGCCTGTCTGTACCATGAAGGCGTGACAGTGCACCATCGGGATCCTCTGTCACCACTCCTCTTCAAATTGGTCTTTGATACAGCCTTGGACAAGCTGCCAGACGAAATAGGGTACGATCTCGCCCCTGGGGTCATGCAACTTGCGAAAACCAGTGAGGGCTTGCAGATCACCCTCAAAGCCTTTGCCGAGCAGCTAGCCACATGTGGTCTAGTGGTCAACCCTTTCAAAGGTGGGTCAGTCTCCTCGGTCCTCTCGAGCCGCCAGTATTAAATGAAAGTGGTGGATTAGCAGTGCTTTGTCATAAGCCAAACAAACCCCCATCCCCGCCCGATCTTTTTTTGATTTCTGGGGTACCTTGGAGTTGATTTCATGGGTATGGCCACAATAGCAGCAAGCCGTGAGGACCTTGGTGGAGCATTAACTGCCAAAGTGGTTACTTACTGCCAAAGTGAACCTATGGGTTAGTCTTTGGGACGCCTACTGCGGGTAGGCTGCTTGAATTAGATCACGATGTCTGCTCCTTGCCAGGCTTCCCACCAGGTGTTCTAAGTGCTTACATCCACGCGCTGGTCAAGTTTGGTGGGCTCGGTATTGTCTCTCTTTCGGCCAGAATCCCATCATTACGCGAGCACCTGCTTGCTATTAGGCGCTCAAGCTGGGGGGTCGCCTGCACTGCTGCTGACCTTGACTTCGTCAGGCAGCAGTTGCTATGGTGTGACCGATCAAATTCAACTGCTCCCGAACCCAGCTCATCTGCTGAGTTCACTGCTGCTTTGCATGAATCAGTAGATGGTAAAGAACTCCGACAGTGCTCTGAATCTCCATTTTCTTCCCAGTGGGTGGAATGTGCTTCAGAGGGCATTGAGGCCCCGTGACTATTGTCATTTTCATGCCATCTGGATGGCTACACTAGCCACCTCAGTGAGGTGTTCGAGGATCAGTGGCCACCAGAGTAGTCACCCTTTGCCGTGCTGTCAGGATGAAAATGAGAAATTATATCATGTGGTGCAGCAGTAACCTCATACTCACGATGGCCACATTATACGTCATGATGCGGTTTCTAAGCAGATAGTAGACGCTTAGTCATCCAGTGGTTGGGATGTTGAAAGGGAGAGAAAACCACATGCCAAGTGACCGGGTCAAGAAGCCGGATGTCGTTGTTGTCAAGCCCGATGGGTCCTGGATGTCCAGGTTGTCAGTGGCAGTGTGGACATGGAGCAGACTTAGCGGCCAAAAATAAAAAATTACGATAGAAATGATCTGCGGCAAGCGGTTTCCAAGCTATAAGGAATGGCGACCAATAACATCAGGTTCATGGCTGCGACTGTGTATGGCGCGGGGTGTGGGGCCAAAAAACAACCACAGAGTTACTCGAGTTGGGCATCTTGGCGGGAGTGCTCCATGGTATTACCACCCACGTCCTTAGGGGATCTTACTTGAACTGGTGGTCCTTTTATAGGGGCACTCCTTTTCATCCCATTCTTCCTCCTCATCCTTCAGCAACTTTTCTCATCCCTAGAGCCTAGGGCGTTGGGTAAATCCGGACGTCCTCCTCACTCTTCTAATTATTATTTATTTTCTCAAGTTAATGGTGAGCCTTTTAGTGGAGTTTTCTTGAAAAGAAAAAAATGAGTGTGTGTGTGTGTGTGTGTGTGTGTGTGTGTGTGTGTGTGTGTGTGTGTGGGTGTGTGCGCGCGTGTGTGTGACTTAATATCATCAAGGTCATGGCGTGGGGTGTGGTGCGGGAAAAGCGCCACGGAGTTACTCGAGTTGGGTATCTCAGCAGGAGTGCTCCGTCTAATCACCACCCGCGTCCTGAGGGGTTCTTACTTGAACTGGTGGTCATTCTATAGGGGCACTTCCTTCCATCCCACTCTCCCTTCTCTTCCTTCAGCTTCCTTGATCCCAAGGACCGGCGTCGGGTAAACCTGGGCGTCCTCCCCATTTCTTTTACTTTTTTTTCATTTTTTAACTTTAATGGTGAGCCTCCTCCGCCTTTGAGAAAAAAAAAAACTGTGTGTATGGGTATGTGTGTGTGTGTGTGAATACATTGACCAGTGATCTATGCATAAGGGTAATAAGATCTATTTTTTATTTTATTTAATTTATTTATTTATTTATTTTTTACTTACTTACTCAATCAAGTGAACTAATAATGTATGTTATCTGTATGGGTTAGCACACAATGG
Organism: Adelphocoris suturalis; assembly: GCA_030762985.1. Classification (NCBI taxonomy): domain Eukaryota; kingdom Metazoa; phylum Arthropoda; class Insecta; order Hemiptera; family Miridae; genus Adelphocoris; species Adelphocoris suturalis. Next base: position 36,214,242 of record CM061041.1, read on the forward strand.
ATGTCGAAACCTGGCTGGACTCCGTATTGAAAAAGAAGGCTTCCGATGAAAGCCCCTTGAGCGTTTTAGAAACGAAATCTGAAGCGGCAGTCAAGAAAAATGATAACTATCTCAGCACCCTGAACAGAGTGTATGCGACAGTTTTGTTGAGGTCTGGTAAAATTCGAAAGATTACGGTGTTGGTAAAAACCTATCCTACCAGCCAGTACTCAAAGCTATTAACTACGAACATGGGTGTTTTTGTACGGGAAATCACGGTAAGTTTTCGATAGCAAACAAGCACTTGATTTATTTTGATACATTTATGTAATATGCCCGGTATTTGAGCAACAGACCATTTAAATATATCTTATACAATAATAATATGTATCATTCGTTAAATTACTGAAATTGTTTGGTTGCTGTAAAAATTTAGTCATAAAAATTAAGAATTATGTTCGAATTGTCTAAAACATATTCCAAATTGTGACAGGAGCGATATACTTTCCTAGTTACGTACATCATAACAAGAATAATATATAGAGAAGTTGGTGAATAAATCATACGGAACATGTAAAATAATCTATTAATATATACCAGGGTTGCAGTGTTCTTGATTTTTCTGCCCAATTATATTGAAAAGGTCCAATGCCTATGAAACTTATAAAAGATTGTTAGGTAAAATTGATAAAAGCTAATCCAATTCTTATAGATTACTCATTTGTTGAGTGAAATGATAAATTGATAGAAGCTGAGATAAAATATAATTGGATTGCCTGTAACATTTCTTGGTGGAAAACATTTTCGCCTGTGGGAAAATTATCTTGGTGGCGACCACAAAAACCAAAACATGTGATAATAGCACGAGCGAACTTCCAGGACTTTATTGGTCTTGGAGGTTCACTTGTGATATTATCTCACATTTTCGTTTCTGTGGTCACCACCAAGATAATTTTCCCACTGGCCAAAATGTCTTTGACCAATAAATTTCTGGAAAATTGTTCAAATTTTAGAAATTCAATGACATAAACTTTCGGCATAAAAGGCTAATTTTTTGCTGGTTTTGATATCATTTTGGCTAATCTGGATAATATTTGGTTAATCATTTTTGTTTATTTGATAATAAACCTTTCGTAATCGACCAAGAAAAAAAAGATTTAGCCCCCCCCCCCCTTCTCCCTCTGAACGTCTACGTTGGTTTACGTAGACACCTAAATTCCAAAACTCAAATTGAAAATTAAAAAAAAAAAATCTGTCCGTTTGCCGCAAAGTGGGGTTTATACCCACACCCTAAATACCCTAATTTCTGATCAAAACCTCAAAAATCCAAGTTCACTGAAATAATAATTAAAGATAAAGCCTTAGTTATTATATGACCACTTGGACAAACATAATCTTCCTCAACTCAACTCATGACCTCAGTTAGTGATCTCATTGCAAGTTTCGGTTTCCTGGAGCACACGTTTCCGCCAACACGCGGAAGAAAAATTGTTACTACTACTGTATAACATTTTCAAATTGAATTCGTCCTTTTTCAAAATGAATTCGTCCTTTTACAAAATGAATTCGTCCTTTTACAAAATGAATTCGTACTTTTATAAAATGAATTCGTCCTTCAAAAAGAGGGACCAAATCTTGAAGGCAACCAGAAAATGATATGCGGATTTCCTTTTTCGAAGAATAATAATTTATTGCATTGGTTTGAAGAGTTAATAAAGATGTATTTGAAGAAATTTACTACGTTTACAAGGAATTCGCACAAGAAATTTGCAAAACGTTTGCAAGAAATTCATACAAAGCCACGAAGTTTGAAGTTTTTGTTCATTATTTTCAATAATGAACCTTTGTATTCGTCTAAGGGGGGAAAAAGGCAGGCCCCTTCAAAATTTGTTGGTTTTGTAAAGATAAATAGAATGTAAAAAAAAAAAAAAAAAAAATCTGTCCGTCTACCATACGCTGTTTAGAGCTTTTATCTAAAACTACTTGACCAAAGTTTATGAAATTTGGCTGAAATATCATACATTAGCAGGGGATGTGCCAGTAACACTGGCATCAATTTTGATCAACCATAAAGGGTAGTAATCAAGGGCTGAAATATTGAAAAATCGAGATCTTGAAAAATTTTAAGGTAACGCCGCTGTTTTGATAATTCACGGCATTGCATCATCATAGCTCGTGTAAAGTAAGTTAGGTGTGTTATTTAATTTCATTTATTTCTCTTCAGGACGCGTCTACACCTATACAGACACATTAGATACCTACCTATTGATTCGATTAATATAGCATTTCCAAATTGAATTTTATTTTTACAAAATGAATTCGTCCTTTTACAAAACGAATTCGTCCTTTTACAAAATGAAGTCGTTCTTCAAAAAGAAGGACCAAATCTTGAAGGCAACCGTGAAATGATATGCAGATACCTTTTATTGACGAATAATAATTTATTGCATTGGTTTGCAAAGTTAATAAAGATGTAATTGGAGAAATTTACACCGTTTACAAGGAATTGGCACAAGAAACTTGCAAAACGTTTGCAAGAAATTCATACAAAGTCATGAATTTAAGAGTTTTGTTGTTTTATTTTCAATAATGAGCCTTTGTAATCGACCATGGAAAAAAAGTAAGCCCCTCAAAATTTGTTGGTTTGCGTTTCAAGATGCATGGAATCTTGAAAAAAAAAACGTCTGTCCACCGTATGCTGTCCAGAGCGTTTCTCCAAAACTACTGGACCAAAATTTATGAAATTTTGCTGAAAAACCATGCATTGGCAGGAGATGTGTCAGTAAGATCGGCATCAATTTTGATCAACCATAAAGGGTAGTAACCAGTAACCAAGTGCTGAAGTATTGCAAAATCGTGATCTCGAAAACTTTTAAGGTTACCGTAATGTTTTTTTGGTTGTCATGTTCATATATTTTCCCAACGAACCGAATGAAATCATTCGGAAATCCTTTCTTCACTTATCGACCTGTTTTTTCCCCTCTTTTTTTCCTTTGTGAAATTTTTCTGTAAATCGTAAAATAGCGGAGTCCTGGAACCGTAAAGGTGTGAAACGTTCTGGAGACACGATGCGTCATGTTCGGATCATATGTATGGGTTTTAATTATTTATTGTATACCAATGATCTGCGTAGAAGGACTATCTAACACAAAAACAATAAACCTCTGCATAAAATTTGCAGAGTTTTGTATTTTGATTACAGGCATCACAATGGTGGTTTGTAATCGTTCACACACAATGTTTACTAGGTTCTATCACTTTGAAGTCTTGGTTGCCGATTCAATTTGACAGTATCTAAATTGTTAAAAAGTCAGTCATCTGTTTCCGAAAACTAAGAGTAAGGAATTGGTACTCATCGTACTTATAATTCGTGATCTAAAGCTCAAATACATTGACTGAAAGTTGATGCGCATCTGTTGGTGTGGGTGCAGTAGCAGAAGGGTTCTGCCTCCCCTCTAAGTTTGTGACTAGGGCAATGTCTACTGATCAGAAATCGTTTACTGCCTTAGGGTCGTTTGATTTTTTGCAACGAATTTATTCTATATAATAACGACATACGCACAATACATTAAAATAGAAATAAATTAATCATAAATGGTGATAAAAGCTATAGTTTTCAGATGTACCGTGATATATTTCCGAAAATGGAAGACCTAATGGAAGAATGCGGCATGGAAGATGAGCCAATGTGGTCCAAGCTGTACGACGTCCAACTTTATGACCGATTAGTTATGGAAGACTTGACCGTAAGTTACTCTGGGCTGTCTATGGAGTATGGGGAGTGGTTGCGAAACACAACAAGTAGGTACCTACTTCGTGAGAAATTGATTTCAGCCATAGAGAAATTCGTAGTATTACAAACCGATATGGCCAATAGCTTTGGACCCTGAACACTATAAAGTAGGTATTCATTTTTAAGGAAACTACCTACTCTAATTGAATTATCAAACAATCCAAACATCATACCTACGTACACATGCAAACAGACATTTGAAGTTGTATGAGTTCTGAAAACTTCTTCATGGTGGCTGATTTGTGAAGTGGAGGCTGAGGGTCAAAAACTGGAAATTTGGAATGTAGGCTCCTTGGGGCGTCTAGGAACGAATCATGAAGTCCAGAGCCCCCCAGATCAGCTGAGTAAGATCCGGAACTAATTTCTGAGTAAGATTATGAGCTTAATTTCGGAACTAATCTTCTCTGCTTTTCACCCTGGGATGTTGACAGACAGACAGTAGATTGGAAATACCACCTTCTTTGTTACAGGACGCTTATATATTCTTGTAGACAAAAATTTAGGTACTAGACCATCCTAAAACGGGAAACTTGTAAAAATATAATAAACCAATCCTTTCAGTAAAATGTAGATTGGCTGAACAAATAGATCATAATTACGTTTAAAAACTGTTTTGAAGTTCGAAAGAAAAGCTAGCGGGCTTGTAGTTTTGAACCACAGACCTCCTGCTTAGCAGCTCGGTTCACTACTGTCACAACCATTGACGACGTTCGAAATTAAATCAATTCAACACAATTTCGTACGACGATTCGCTCATACGATCATTCTGCGTGACTGGAACTTTGATTTGCTATCCGGTAATTGGTATAATAATTATAGGTACATTGATTCCAGACCAGAGGATACAGAATGTTTCCACGGGCCCAACAACTTGATCTGACCCATTGTCTCCTAGTGGTCAAAAACCTCGCCAAGTTCCACGGCCTTTCACATGTACTACTGAAGCGGCTAGCGGTTCCTATGGATCTTTTCCGACACAGTGCATATAAAAACATCGCCGATGGATTCACAGAGAGAAATATGAGCGCTTACAAAGTAATGCTGAAGGAAATCGACTCATGGGGCAACGAATGGTAAGGATTCCTGAAACCGTTGGGTTCTCTCTCTAAAGGAGGTATTCTCTGAACGTGATTTAAATGAGACGAAGTGAGTCGAATAATGATGTTTTAAGACTATAAAAGGCACTCTATAAAATTAATCCTTAAGACTAAAGATACATTGAGAGAGAACCACGGAATACAATAAGTGATAAAGTCAAAAGTAAGTCAGCTGGAATCTGAAAATCTTTGTCTGCCATCTCGAAATTGGTGACCTGCCATGACAAAATGGTGACCTCATAAAGGTGGCTTAAATTGCCCATTTTAAAGTTTTCCTCTAATAATTCCTAAACCGTGCATCCTACAGAAATTTTTATAAGGTAAATAGTTGTAGATAATAAAAAATCAAAACGATTCGATCCCGAAACTCTGACTTTTCTTTCAAAATAAGCGAATTACTAACAATTGAAAATCGGGGTAATTTTGGGGGAGTCATCTCCTTCCCCCGTCAAGACTTTTGCCCTTCAAAATCAGGTAGTTGCGATATTATTGGTCTGATTACAGTCCGCTAAAGCTCATTCAACTCAGCATTAAATATTTTCTAAAGTTCGTATCAAGCATGTTTTTGCTCAGACCGTTTCCCATTAAAGTACAAAGTAAAATGCCGTTTTTGCGAACATTATGTGTAAAATGACATGCAGTTCAAAAGTTCGGCTGTAGGTAAGTCAATGGGGAAAGGTCTCAGTTAAAATATGCTCCATACGAACTTTAGAGAGTATTTAATCTTCAGTAGAATGAACTTTTGCAGACTGGAATCAGACTAATATTAGCGCCACTAGGTGGTTTTGAAGGGAAAAGTCTAGACAGGGGGAGGAGAGGACCCGCCCAAAATTAGCCCGATTGTTTGCAATTCGCTTATTTTAAGAGATAATTCAGAGTTTTGGGGTCAAATCATTTTGTTTTTTATGTTCTACAACTTTGAGATCGCGTATTAAAATGTCTGTAGGAAGCAGATTAGGAACTATTTGAGAAAACTCGGCGCTCCGCGCCTCGCCAGGGGGCAAGCCCCCTGGACCCCCGGTTACCTCTATTTACATACTTCGGACGAAATTATTGAAACACAGAATGTGTTTGCGTTGTCGCGCAACCAAGTGACAACCAAACAAGCGTCATTGTTTACTATTCATTTATAACATCAATTTATATAGTTATAGTATGAAACTACGAAAAAAAATACGAAATAAATTCGTGATAAATCAAGAGCGATTTATCAAGTAAATGTTAAAATATGCTCCATACGAACTTTAGAGAGTATTTAATCTTCAGTAGAATGAACTTTTGCAGACTGGAATCAGACTAATATTAGCGCCACTAGGTGGTTTTGAAGGGAAAAGTCTAGACAGGAGGAGGAGAGGACTCACCCAAAATTAACCCGATTGTTTGTAATTCGCTTATTTTGAGAGATGATTCAGAATTTTGGGATCAAATCATTTTGTTTTTTTTATGTTCTACAACTTTGAACCATCGCGTATTAAAATGTCTGTAGGATGCACGGATTAGGAATTATTTGAGAAAAAACTTTGAAATGGGCAAATTAAGCCATCTATAATATATGAGGCCGTCATTTTGTATTCCACCAATTTTTAAGATGGCAGGCAAGGATTTTCTCACTCAGAACGGACTAAATTTTCAAAATCTAATCTCAAGCCTTCCCCTCAAATCACTACCTATTTTCGGCCCTGGCTCCAGGACTAATAATAGGTGCCCGTAAGCATTATAATTTTATCATTTAATAATGATTAACAGGACGTTTCCATTTGTTTTCGTCCGTCACGAACGTCACGTCATGGTGGGGTTTTCTATTGATTTTTACGTACAACCAATGCGTTACTAGGGAAGTGTAACTCCCTTAGTTTTCATAGCAGGAAAATCTTTAGCCACTTTTTGGAATGCTCTCATTTTATCACACCATCTCATAATCCCTAAGCCTCTGTAGTGTCAAGGAAAGCTGATTTATTACGCTCAGTTATAAACTAATATTGCTAAGTAACCATAATGAACTTATAATGTGTAAAATTAATCATTATTAAATGATCTGACTGTAGAACCGTAGGTCTACCGTCCGTTTTTTTCAATTCAAATCAATTTACTGTGATATCTGCATAACTTAAAATGATATAGGTACCCAAGGGCTAAGGGCTATGACGTACCAAAAATCTGGAAGTTATCTGAAGCCACCTTGAGTTGCAGTATTTAAAAGCTGGCAACATTAAAAAAGTACCCACGCGTAAGGATGTGGTTCTTTATCCTATAATACTGTGTACGGTGACGAATGATATTTATCGAACGTACCTACTTGGTTTACTTGTCAAATTCACTTGATTACTAACATGATTACTTGAATACTATTATAGGAAGGAGGTTCGACACAAATTCGAAAAAGCCATGCCAGAGTTGACGACACGACTGTTTGAAGCAATGGAGCCTCATTCTAGTGACTTCGTCGTCCTGAATCATGGTGACTGCTGGAAAAATAACTTTCTTTTCCGTTACTCTCCAGATTCTGAAATCCTGATATCCATGAAGTAAATTAATAAAAAACTCTTTATATACACATACCTCTTAAACACAGTGTAAAAGTTGAGGGTGGACCACTGGCCAGGGGTAGATTATACAGCTCATTTCTGATCAAAAGTTCCTCTTAGTTTTTTATTTTATTTATTTATTCTTTAGTTTTTTTAACGCATAGATTTCAAGTAGCTTGGTAACTTAATTTTTGGGATTCTTTCGTGTTATTCACCTTATATCACTAAAATGGTCATAACCCCCTTGATTTGCTGTGTAAATTCAAATTTGAGGATACTGTTTGAAAGAACATAGAATATCCTACCGGATAGATTCCTGAGCTCTTTTTAGAAATAAGATTTAATACACGAAATAGCCATCGGAATAGCAAATCTTTCCTAATTTAGGAAACCTCGGGTTTTTTTTTTTTTTTTCATTCGGGAATTGAACTACGAGAACTAATATTTTTTCAAGGAACGCAGGAACGGTAAAAACTGCGACAAAATTTCAACTTTTCAACGAAACAGTCAATTTTACATATACTTTGCTAATTAGGGAAGAAAACTATGTTTTAATGTTGAAAAGAATAAATTGCTTTTACAATGAAATCGAGGTTTTTCGTGAAAAATGACTTTCTTTGACAAAAACCCCTAATTTCATTGAAAAAAAAAAACCATATTTTTCAAAATTAAAACAGTTTTTTCCCCCTAATTAGCAAAGTAAAAGTAAAATTGATTTTGGCACAGTTTTCACCTTTTCTGTGTCTTGAAAAAATATTGGTTTTCATGGTTCAGAAAGTGATTGGTAAAACTCGAGGTTTCCCAAAATTAGGTAAAATTGGCCATGGATTGACTGCACGTGAGAGGTGACATGAGTGATTTTCTCATACCTCAAAAAAAAATTTTTTTTGCATAAAATCCCAGATTAATTGATCCCCATGTTATGTCCGTCTATTTTGAGGGTACTATAATATGGTATTATTTGAGGTTTAGAGGGGTTAGGTGAGAGAAAAGAGTGCGCATGTCCCTCCGCAAACATGTTGAAACTGCAAAAAATACTGCGATTCCGAAATCATGGCTGGAATAGCAGAATGTTATTTAGATGACATTTTTGCCCTAAAATTGATAGTTAACTATTTCTATTCACTCAAAGTGCTCGAAATTGAAAAAAATTCTACATAATTTAATTACGAAAGTTCATTCCTCAGATCACGTGGCATGACTGGATTTTTTTCTATTTATTCTTTATGCTAAATTTTGTGAATTTTTAGTTAAGTCGGTAACTGAGGCCTTTACAATGAAAATGAGGTAAGTGCCAAAATTTTCGAAAACGCTGTTTTGCACTGGAAATAATCCAAGTCCAATTGAAAATGACATGGAAGAAGAGACAAGTTCCAATCGCGTTTCATTTAGTTCAGGTGGATGACGGAAGATGGTGCGAGCGGTAACTCCTGGAGCATGACAAGCAAATGGAGCTCTGGAGCAATGATGGTAACTCCTGCAGCAATGGACAAAATAAACTTTTTTTTTTTTTTTCTTCAAAACTTGACAAATGTGTTTTTAAGTCATGTCCTTGTGTATATATTATTTGTTTCACAAATAAATCGATTTTTCCAGCTAAAAAGTGTGCAATCTATATTTTTTGAGTCACCAAAACGTTTTCAGCTTCTCCTTTAATACTTTAATTTTGACACTTATCTCATTTTCATTGTCAAGGCCTCAATTATGGAGCTGGAGAGAGATCTGAGAGTAACACCATTCCGTTCAGCCAGATAAATAATTATGGTGTAATCGACACTGAACTCATCAGTTCATGGAAGATATTTTTTCATAGTAACCCATGATTTTCTTGAAAAATACACTTTTTGGATACTAAGTGGATTTTTAGTGGGAATTGTGTATTTCGAAATAGTTATCGTCAACATCAGAAAGCTGAGGTCATGAGGAAATTCTCTCCATTACGCGTTAGGCAAATTAATATATTATTATTTATTTATTTATTTATTTATTTTCCGAGAGACTTAAATCTAGTTGTACCTAAAATATGTTTTGTGTCAGCCCAATTTTTTGTCTGCGGGATATACTTTTTTTAAAGTATGTTATTGATGTATTATGATAGGAAATTCAACATTGTTTGTAACGGTGTCCTTATGGTTATTTTACAATAGATCCAAAGGCAGTTATAGACTTTTTAAAAACGTGACGTACAAAACACAAATATAGAAATCATAACTTGGAAATACTAGAAAACAAAGCGTTTGGAAAAAAGTATTTTAAATAAACTTTTGTTGCAAATTAGTAGTTGAATTTATCCCTGCAATTGTTCACCCATGAAGATTTAACATCATGAATAGAAAAGTAATGCGAGCAGAAGGTGCGTTTTTTGTTTTGGTTTAGTATGATCAATTCAATTTGATTTTCTAGGCATAGGTATATACATTGCATTTATTCTAATTTTTTCTCACCAGATTTGTTGACTTTCAAATGTGTTTTATTGGGCCACCTTCGTTCGACCTGGAATTACTATTAGCTTACTCCGTATCGCCCGAAAACTACCAGAAACACTGGGATCTCATCATTCAAACATATTGCGACGCGTTGAAATCCACTATGATCAAACTCAACTTCGACGGAACCGTGCCGGATTTCACAGCCATGAAGACGCTTATGAAACGAACTCATATCATCTACTTGATATTCCCCATAGTTCACGCTCCTATGCTACTGAGTGAGTCTGATAACGTGGACTTTGAAGAGTTACTTTCGAGATCGTTTAATGCAAGAGGAGGCGAATCGTGGAATTTGTCCGAAAATTTGAGTGGATTGGCAAAAACAGTGACACAATTCGCACTCCGCGACGCAGTGGAATGTAAATTGATTTGATGTCCTGAGAAAAGGAACCGCATGCCACTACAGCACTTTCACAATAATAATGTATTTTTCCATCGTGGTCATATGCAATGATACTCACTGTTGATTGTAAAATATATCTTAAATCTTTGTTTTTGCTAATAAATTGTTTGGATGTAAATCACTCTCCTTCTGGCCTGTGATTCTTCAAGATATATTTCCGTTCTTTCATATTTAGAAATCTTCCCTTCTTTCAGGAAAATTTTGCATTTTAGGATCATTAACTTTCAGCCCGTAGAGACATCGGTTAGACCATTGAAAGAAAGTTTCCGACATCATATTTGGCTTATACTCTCCCTCATATTTAAAAAAGAGGCCTCATTCATTTAAAAAAGGTGATTCTGCCGGTTACCCCGAGTTGGAGTCATCACAAGCAAATCTTTTGCTTAGATCAACAAATTTTTGTATTTCTTCCACTCAATGTCACTGAGGGAAGCTCATTAAATTATATGAAGTCCACATGCCTCCGTTCTAGATTACTAGTATCGGTCGCATTTGCAAAGGAAGTGCTCAGCGGAATCTTCCTCGATTCCGCTTTGGGCACATAGGTAGGTGATAGGTTGTTATCTATGATATTTAGCATCCTGCGGAAATCATGATGTCCGGTAAGGATCTCAATCATTGTTCTAATTGACTTTCTGCTTTTACTTAAAATACAATATGCTCGCTTAAGATCGGAGGACGTGACAAGAATTCTAGTCTGTCTATATTTTGCTGTTACTCTGCGCCAGATGATGTTTAGATCCTGTGTGACTCCTGTTTAAGTTTTGTTTCACTGGCATTTTTGGAAATGGTGATGGCAGGGGAGGGGTGCAAAACTGTTGTCTTGAGCCTACCCGTACCAACTGGTCCGCCTTCATGATTATCATGACCTTGAATCCATTTAATGATTATTTTATTGTTGTTGATAGAAATAGATTGTTCAAGGATATATTGGTTTCCCAGACCAATTTAGAGGTTGTGAGGGAGTTCAGGAATGCTTTAATGCTGGCCTGACTGTCAGTAACGATTTGTATGTTTTTGTTGTTAGTGTTATGGTTTTGTAAAGTGACCAGGCACTTATTGATAGCAAAGATTTCTGATTGAAATACAGTTGCGTGTTTGTCGAGGCTATAGGAGTCTGCGACTTGAAGGCTGGGTATAAACACCTCAGTGCCAGAAAATAATTCAGATCCCTTATCAATTTTAGAACCATAAGTATAACGGTTGATTTTGTCTATGGTCTCAACAGGAACTTGCTGATTGGTCCACTCATTCCTATGAGAAGACCGCTCGTAAAACATCGATAGGGGATGGGGTGATAATAAAGGTCGGGGTTGGTACTTCGGGGTCTTCAGTATCCAGTGTGCACAGTATACGAACAATAGGTGAGTATCATTGTCCCCTTCCTCTACCCCTTTCTCACCAAAATCATCACCGATCGCGTTTTCGCGGTCATTCAGTCCGCTCCCTCCTTCCCAAGGCCAGTGTCGTTTAGACCGCTCCCTGCTGCTTCTTCACTACATAAGGTAGAGAAGATTTGTGTTCATGTGATAAGAGAAAAAAAATTTGTCTTTAAAAATCAAAAATTCTGTCTGTGGTAAATCCTTGACACGCCTAAAACTATGCCAAGTTTTATTCCGATTTCGATGAAATTTTCAGGGATTTTGAGGGTAAGCTCCTATAACGGATAGACGGAGCCCTATAACGGCACGAAATTCGGGAATCGTTTCAGAATGCCTCAAAACGGATTTAAATGAAGAAATGTTTCAAAAAGATGTTATTTTAAAATTTCCCAAAACATTAGGAACCCATCTTCATTTTCTTCGAAAATTCGATAAAAGACAGAAATAAATTAACTCCTACCGAACAATAGAGTCATTCATATGCTATTGAAAATACTAAACAATGAATGTTTCAGTGATGAAGAAGAATATTTTGTACTCAAACGCAGTTACAAGAAGTGACTTTTTTTAAGCAATAATTTTCACGATTTTAGACAGTATTTCTACCATTTTTCTTGTCTAAATATAAAACTGTTTTTCGTCACCTCAACCTTAGAATTTCAATCGCCTAATAGGTATAATTTCCACTCAACTGTTTATCAGCGGTCTAAACTACCACTCTCTCCTCCTATGAACAGGGGTAGATTAGACTGCTCCGTCCTCCTGAGCGCTCAATGAGAGTTACCCATGGATGCGAAAAAGTTACTTTTTTAAATGGAAGAAGATTTCATCCTAATAGTTTTGCCATCAACCACACTCTCCTACTATGAATAGTTTTCATTATATGATTTATCAAAGTTACGCACACTGGTGACGTCAAAGCACCATCCCACCTAGGCGGGACCCTCCTGCCTACGAGTGTGACATCACCGGAGCAAACATTTAAAAATTATAGAAAGAAAACTACCCAACGTAGGAGAGTGCGGTTGGTGTAAAATTTCTTAGAATGGAATCTATTTTCATTTAAAAAGATAAAATGAATACTTGGGTAAATGCTCTTTCGTCCGTTCGGGCTGAAGGTTAAGAAGATCCACGCTTTTGTTTACTTGAAAAGTTAAATATATTAATTTTTTTATAGTTTAACTTATTGATTTCCTTTGTGGGGTGGCGCCCATTGTACATCTCTCAATTAACTTGAGATTTGTAATATTAGTCGTGGAAACCTAACTTCCGAGCTTCAGTGATCACCGTAGGAACCTAAGCCAGTTTCTTAGAAGGCAAAGGCAGTAGAAGCTGGGAGGAAGCTTCCTACAAGAACATGAAAGAGGTTTGCCAAACCTACAGATCAGGATAGATGAAGTCATCCGATTCTGATTATTTTAATTATTTACGTTTCAATTTGCCTTAGTTTCAACACAGTACATCTCATCGTTTCAAAATAAAGCTGCTAATGTTGACTCGTGAATCAAAGTAAATTTTCTAGGTTCACATTCAACATTTGGCGAATTTCTGAAGAAACATGAAACACCCTGTATATGAACATGTAAATTTTTTCCAATAGCACGTCTATATGATTTTAAATACATACTTATAATGACAGATGAGAAATGAACCATGACAGGCGACAAAATACAGGCTACAGATGAGAAATGACCCATGACCGGTGATAAATATCCATGTCAAAATGTCTCAATCAAATTAACTCAATCAGCTGATCAGAAAAGACCCAATCAATTGAATCGTCTCTTGATGTCTCAGGGAGTATCCCTATCAAATCTCAACTTCCTAGGATTAACAGGAGAGATTTTACCTAACCCAGCTGACTAGGAAAGTGCCAATCATTTCAATCATCTCCTAATAATGTCCCAGGGAGTCTCTATATCAAATCTCAACTTCCAAGGATGAACAGAAGAGATTTTAGCTTGCTCAGCTGATTAGGGAATAGCCAATAACCGCAATCGTCTTAGTGTTCCAGAGAGTATCCCAATTAATGTCTGCTTCTTAGGGGAAACAGGAGAGAATTTAGCTCACTCAGCTGATTGGGAATGATCCAATAATCTCAATCTTCTCTTAGTGTCCCATAGAGTCTCCCTATCAAATCTCAACTTCCTAGGATAAACAGGGGACAATTTAGCTCACTCAGCTGAGTAGGAATGAGCTAATCATTTCAATCGTCTTATACTTTCAGCTTCAGAGATTAAATACGATAGAAATCATCAGCTTTAGGATCCCATCAGCTCATCAGAGGAATATGCATCGTCTAGTGCCTACGGCTTACAAGTACCTACTTCTCAATAGTATACCTACCATGAACCTAGTGCCATCATTTGACATTATTAGTCCATCATGGTTACTTAGCAGTATTAGTTTATAACTTTGCGTAATAAATCAGCTTTCCTTAGCACTACTGGCTTAGAGATCATGAGATGTTGTAATAAAATGAGAGCGTTCCAAAAAGTGGAAAACGATTTTCCGTTTACAAAAACTAAGGGAGTTTAACTTCACTAGTAACGAATTGTTTGTACTTGAAAATCAATGGAAAAAGAAAAAACCGTTGCATTTTTTCAATAGTAATTTTCGTACTCATTTAGGCCAGCCCATAGACATATCCATGTCTACTAGGTCTACCTATAGGTAGCGGAAACATTTTTTCTTTTTTTATTTTTTTTAGCATGGAACATGCGTTAGCCATCACCTAACTGGCCAAAAGCGTAACGAAACAGTGGAACAAAATTAGCGCGGGATTTTTTTACTTTCCCAACATCCCAACGGAGTGGAAAGTAATGTCCATTTTTACTTTCCCAACATTCCAATAGAGTGGAATGTAATGTCCATTTTTACTTTCCCAACATCCCAACAGAGTGGAAAGTAATGTCCATTTTTATTTTCCCAACATCCCAACAGAGTGGAAAGTAGTGTGAAAAGCAGGCCCATAAAGAGATAAATTAAAACAGACAACAAATTCATAGTGAAAGGAAACAGCAAAGAAATAAAACAAAAGCATGTTTCTTGAATTTTAGCCGAAGGATCTAAGCAGTAACCATCCGAGGTGGCGAGGCCCGAAGGGCCAATTTTTTTTTTTTTTTTTTTTTTTTTTTTTTTCCATTTCATTTCTGTGTGTACTTAAAAATTGAAAGTTTAACATTTAAAATCGAGAGTACCTGTACAATAAATTCTCTCCTTGTTCTGAACACATTAGTCCTTATTTTGTTAATTGTGATAGCTCAATTTTCCACGAAAATGAGTGATAATTGTTTATTCTCTATGAAGAATCATTATGTCCCTCTGAGATGTATAATTTACTCACTGGTTATAAGGATGATGACCAAGCAGTTTTTCAACTGCCGTACTTACTCACGGTCTTACATAATTCCACTCAAGTATAGACCGCGGGACGGATAACTAGTTGGTCCGCTGGCCAGGTTCCCCACGAAGTTTGAAAAACTGTTTGCCTAATATAATGTACTCGACTTCACTTCTTATTCACGATTCTATGTGACAGAAACTATTGAAAACGGTTGAAAAAACTATTGAAAACAATACTCGATTTTCGGTTAATTTGACGACGATAATCGTCGGAACGTCATAAAAAACTATACAGCTAATTACTAATGTCTAAAGATGTGATGTTGAGATTGTGATGTCCAAGTTAACAGCTTCGCATTTCGGCCTGTAGCACAACATAATACTCACCACACGCTGATGAATGCTAACCGATTCAATATAGAGACTCACTTCGTTCGTCAATCCCTTTAACTAGCACGTGAACAAAGAACTACTACGACGGCTAAAAATCCTACAAAATGGTATCCTTTTGGATTATTCGGGATTTCCTAGCTGTCTCAATAATTTTACAATCTTAGTATGCATCATCACTGAGTTATCTCAACCTGGTCAGCATGTGACTGGACGTTGGGTACACATCATGTACCGCTGTGCGCGCCCCTACCGAGCTGAATTGTAACTAACCCCCCCCCCTCCCCCCCCCAGTCACCCAGTATTTTCGCACAAATAGGTTCCATTGAATGAATTGGCGCCTCAATTTGTATTATTAATCTATGTCCGCTGCTAAAATATAGATTAGTTGGACATTGTATAGTTAGGTTGTCTTGATGCTTGCAAGCTCTCACCTCAAAAAGACATAACATCAAGTACCTAGTCAATCCCTTTGTAAAAATTCAGATTAGTTGGACAAATAGATTAGGATGATTTGTGTATTTTCGTGGTCTGGATACTCGCATTTCTAAAATACAAGTAGTCAATCCCTTAGTAAAATACAGATTGGTTAGACGAATAGATCAAAATTCTATTTTAAAGTATGATTTAAAACGTTTATAATAATGATGTTTAAAAATATGTTTCGGAGGGTGAATTCGTACGCAAGAAAATATAGTCCCGACCTTTATAGATCTCGAACTCAGGTCCTAGAATATGGAGTCTGTTACGCTCTCCACTACACCACAGAGGACTTTTGCAACCATTGCATAATAACAGAACTTTGCTACCCATCAGGGAGCGTATTTCCATTGGCAGTTGACGCTAGTTCGAATTCAGGTCGGCAGGGGCCCGCACAGCGGGACACGTTGTGTATTTAGGTCAGCATGTGTTTGTCGTTTATTTTCATGCAGGTTATGCCAAACCATGTGGTAGCCCTGTTTCTGTCAAAGACTATTAAAGCACTAAAATCTAGTTCGGAATGGTATTTGAAATGGCTTATGATGACTGTTATAGAAATTTGACAATTCAATTCCAATTTCCTGTCTCTCGAAATTATTATTTTTTTAAGCAATGCTGTTTGTAAAGGAACTTCAGAATGATCACCCCCGCGAAGTGATATCGCCACAGACTAAGATGGGTAAGAAGCACTTCAAGTTCGGCGAAAAATACCACCATGGACACTCACTACAGGAAAACTAGGTTCACGTACGGTACAACAACGTAGGTACGCCTTGCAGGAGAGGTAACACAAACTTCGTTGACGTAATATCACCATTCACTTTGTGTGGGATGAGATCTTCGAGTTCGACGATGCAATATTACTATCCTCTGTATGTTGGAAAAGTAGGGTAATAGGCAGCTAGAGATTGTGATGAACAAGGCTGAACGTATGTGTCATGACCTGTCTTATACGTTATTCAAATGTTAAAGATTCAGCGAATAGAGCTAACAAACAGGGTGTGATCCTCAAGCCTCACCTAGCCTGCGATCCAAAGCAGAGCGTATCACCTCATCATCACTTGATACCTCTGCAAATGGGGTCTTAACTTATCCTGTATAAAGTTGAAGAAGCGCACCTTTAGCATACCTAATGAATATTCAAACTTGGCTTTTCCTTTGCCCTCAAAGCCATTCACCAAATCTTCCATCCTTACTAGCAGAAGCCTTTTAATACACAATTGAACTCATGTAACGAACGGTTTAATTACCAAGTTAATAATATTCTTTCTACCAACGGTTTCAGTCTCGGGAAGAAATTCCTATTAATGCCATAGATTCCAATACTAGGATACACATCCACATTACTCACGGTTACACAACCGGGTAATAACCCCCCCAGCCAACGGTTTCAGTACCACAGATTTTTTTATCAGGAAAATACAATTCAAGCATCACAAGTTTTGGTGTTTATTATGAGAATTCCATTATAAATATATGGAAGCTTACAACAATTTCCCTTGCGTAAATTAATTTATATAGAAACACTCCTGAATGTTTGATTGTGATAGACACTTGAACGTGGGGGCTCTATTTTTTCCGTAAACTCCTTTCTAAGATTTTTAGCCAAAAATAATTTTTTCTTTGCGCTTAATGTTGTCCTAGAATTACATGTATATTTTTTAATAAAATTGGAGAGATAATTACCTAGGCCTTCCATTATTATTTAAATTTCACCACCAATGATTTTTGTTGTGCCAACAAAATAAAAATGGTTCTCTAAGCCGATAATATGAATGCCCAAAACTCCAACGTCATTCATGAAGTTGACTACATATTTGAATATGTATCTTGAAATCGTGAACGGGATGTTCACTCCCGAAATTAACAGAATTTTTTTTTCAGGAACCATTGCAATATTTGTTTCTGTACATAAAATGCGCAAAAAAATTCCCAGTAAGATGACTTTACTATTGACTTTATGTACTTTAGTAGGTGTTTCAATTCACGAAAAAAATTTGAAAATGTTAGTTTTTTAGTGTATTCAATTGCCACGTGTGAAACCTGATTAATGGGTATTTTCTCACGCTGAATCACGTATTGATGTTCAGTTATTGATAATCGCATTATCGCGCACTGAAAAATTCGGGTGATGGGGCATTTTACAACGAAATTTTTGTAGACCCCAACTGTCCAATAAAAAAATAATAATAAAACCTGTGTTACTGTTTTAGCGCCACTATGGCGCGTGAAAATTCAAAACCTGGTCTCAGTTTTGAATAGTACTCGAAAAATTATGGAAGCAGCAGAGAAATGGTTGGGGTGGGGGGGGGGGGGGTTGAAGCTTTTTAATCTCTTCAAATCGAGCCACTCACAAGCCATCGTCTTATCTCGTCTTATCTTGTTTACCCTGTCGCGCTCTCTTATCCCAAATGCAGTGTCAGGTGAGTCATAGTTCATAATGAGTCATACATATTATAATTCAGTAGGTTCATAATGCCGAATTCAGGTGATAGTGATTCCGACCCAGACGATCTTCTTTTAAACAACGATGTTTTAAATCCCCCCACTAATTCATTGGATACTAATTCAAATTCCAATTTTTCCGATATTCCAAGCTCTTTCAAACCTCTTTCAAAGCACCACCAAAATGTCAAACATTGAGAAATTCCGTAATATATGCCCGAGAAAATAAAACAAAGCCAACGACCCCGGTTTTCAATCAATATTCTCCTCACATATTGGTCTTAGGTCCACCAGAGGTTATTGCTAAAAATCAGCCAATCAATGATGTCGAAATGAATTCTGTTGACAAACCCGGACTGGTAATATCATGTTCTTACAAAGGATCAAATATAACATCAGAATTAATTGAATTCATTCGCAAAATTAATGCTAAAGCATACATAGAAACTCTCGTAAAATGAGTATAAAATTACTCCTACAAATCCACTGGAATACAAGGAATTTATCTCCGCTTTTACTGGTCAAAATGATATTGAATTTCATACCTAGTTATGTAAAGAAGAACGTCCCCACCGGATTGTTATACGAGGTTTTCCGTCTGGCATTGAATGTTTCATGTATACCTAGCCCCACACACATTCTAGAAAATATTCGTTTCATTCCCGAATCGTATTAAATTAATTGATTAACTTTAGGTTACTCAGAGAGTCTGCGGCACCTAGGCCCGTTTCAAGTTCCTTCACTCATCTGATCGGGCGGGGGGGGGGGGGGGGGGGGGGGTTACTTGCGAAATTATCCTACCTAGTTCTCAGGATGGATCGGTCAAAAATGAAGTCTTATCTACTGATATTCAACATTTTTTCTTGCATAGTAGTATCAATAAAAAATGACGGGTTGAAAACTACACTGCCAGACATATTTTAGCGAAGTATTCAGAGGCGGTAGGTACCTTCACACCGAAGCGAGACCTTCTACTGTGTGAAACGTGGAGGGGAGATCGCGTCCTAGTTGGCCCACCGAACGTCAGATTAGTCTTGAAAACTTCACCGAAGATATAACATAACGTCTGTTTGCAGATTTCTCATTCGGAATCGTCACTACGCACCCGGAAATTTTTTGTAAGTCACCTCCGACTGTACCATTCATATTAATGTTAATGACAGAAATATCGATTAGAACGTTCATTTATGCTTCTTGAAGGCTGAATGCAGTCATATCAACATAACCGACAGGTTGTGGGGAGAAATTATAGAGGTAGGCTCACCTCATGAACATAGACCTCTCTATATTTTAGTACTTTCGAGATAAACTATCGTAAGTCTAATACTTCCATTTGCACTGTCTAAGATGTATTTTTCCGGGGATAAGGTCTCGTTAGTGTTATGGTCACAGAATCTTGAATAGTCAACATTAGGTACTTCGTATGAAGAGCTTAAAAGAGTTCTGTAGGAAACTTATTTTGGCTCATGTGTAAAATCTCTCACTTTAAAATCATTTGCTTTCTTTAAAGTCATTCACAACAGTTGACCCCTGGGGTTCAGAAGTATATATCCTGTATAATTATTCACTATAAGTATACAGGGTGTCCCAGTTATTTTGAACCAAGTTTGTAATCCACTCTTAAATTAGCTTTAAAAGAAGGTTGAGCTGTAACCCCGGTAATTTTTGGCCAGAAATCCAAATATGAAATTTCCGCGTGTCGAGCATGTGCGCAAATGCGCGAAACGCAAGTCAACTTTTTTTTTTTTTTTTTTCATAGGAACCTCTATTTTTATTTCAGATTCAGAATCTACGTCAAATTTTATGAAAAAAATCTGCCCCCACTCGATTTTTTTACCGCGCGCAACCCGTTAAACGCGTAAGTGAATTTGCGTGCAGTGGTTTTTTTGGCGAAATTGACAATGTCCGCAACGCTATACGTTGAATAGTTTGCTTTCCCTAAGGGCTTGAACATCGGAGAAAAGAAAAACTTTCGAATTTCTGAACACAAGAAGATAGAGAAATCACGCGCTGCAAGCGGATGTATTGAGTAGACGATCTA
Organism: Adelphocoris suturalis; assembly: GCA_030762985.1. NCBI lineage: Eukaryota > Metazoa > Arthropoda > Insecta > Hemiptera > Miridae > Adelphocoris > Adelphocoris suturalis. Next base: position 36,234,611 of record CM061041.1, read on the forward strand.
GCCTTAAATTCCATTAAAAATCGCTAGATAGTGATACTGGAATACTTAAAAATGGCCTTGTAAATATATATTGATATAATGCCAATATTGCAGGGGATATAGTTCCAATGGAATTTATTATAACGTTGCGAAATCGAGTTTATTAAATATTGTGCTTGTGATGTACCTACTAGTGAAGTATTGGTACCTGAATGCTAAATTTCTTCTCTTAAATTAAATTCTTGTGAAGTGTAGATAAATAAAGGGCCACTTGCGGTGGCCCTGCGTCAGTGTGGGAGAAAGAGGGCAGATTTATTTTCCTTTGCATTTCGTCATCGCATCACTGACCCGTCGGTGCAAGATATTTAACAGGGTGCCTGGACGGGGGGGGGGGGGGGGGGTTGTACAGTCCGGTTCTTTTTTGTTTGTTACCCACACTAAAGCTATCACGCGCCTGTGTAGGTAGGAGGGCGGTTAGCCCTTCGCCCGAAAGTGGGGAGGGGATATCGTAGTTTAGAGGGTGTTGGGGTCCCTTGACGAAATAGAAAAATAGGCAGAGCGCTTAGGCCTAATGAGAGATGGTAGTGCAATCAAGAGAGGAATCAGGAAAAGAAGTATTAGTCAATTTGTCCATATTGAACGAGAGAAAGTAGGAAAAATTGACCATTGTAAGCGTCGTTGTTGGCGTGTATAAAGTGAAGCCCTGTCCTTGGGGCAGGGTGTGGATAAGGCGGCGTCATATCAAAAGGGCTGTGGGCGTTCTTGAACACACAATTATTATGTGGGTAATAGTCTAGATGAGTCTTATTCCTCACTTGTCCATGCTGAGAGAAGAAAAATGTTACTGTGTATCTTAGAGTAGGTAGGAAACTGCGTCAAAAAGTATTACGCGTATTTTTGTAACACAAAGGGTTGATGTGAAGAAGACCGAGAGAAAAAAAGCACTGTTTTATGCACTGTGGAGCGTGATTTTATTCCTAAGTTGGTTCCAAATGAAAGTTCGACAAGCATACTCCTTAACTTTTAGTTGATAAATAATTAATAATGCGGATTAGAATATTATGACGTCCTCCAATATATATATATATATATATATATATATATATATATATATATATATATATATATATATATTTAAATCACAGTAATGGTAAAGTTCCGACCACAATTTAAAATTACTTACTGCAATATCTCAAGGTGAACTGTTAATGGGTTTCATGTTTTGAGCTCTTGCAGTGTGAAGTTCATGGGAGGATTCTGGGGCTTTCTTGAAAGCGAATCGGTAGCTTTAAACTAATTACCTATAACAAGTCATGCATCTGTTTTGATATTTTCATAGGTTAAGCAATGGTGGATGATAAAAACTGGCTGGAGTCTGTATTCAAGAGAAATGCTTACGAGGAGAGTCCTTTGCGCGTCCTGGATGTAGAAAGTGCTGCCGCCGTCGGGAAAAATGAAAACTACCTCAGTAACATTACAAAAATGAATGTGACCTTGCTGTTAGGGTCTGGTAAAATTAAGAAGATGACAGTGATGGTGAAAAACTGCCACACCGGGCCTGTGATGAAGCAATTCACAACGGCACTTGGCGTATTTGCGCGTGAAATAGCAGTAAGTCCACTAGTAATAGTTTTACCACTAACTAGTCCTGACCTAACTATTCATTCTTAATCTTACAAAAAATTTTACTGTTTATCGATACTGTTCCCAGGCATATGGATAAATTAATGTACCTAATATTAAAAAATAGTAGGTAGCATACAGTATAGTGTATAGAGACTTTATTAAGTGTAGGTACTTGTTTCAGAGGTTCATGAGGCAAATTGTTGATTATCAAGGTTTACTTAATTATCATGCCTGAATTCAATAATAAATTCTCTTCTATTCAATAAAATGAAGGAAGAGGCAAAATCCAATGGAGTGCGATTGTTTAGTTCTGGCACACAACCTAGCAAACGACCGATAAATCTAACCAATTAAACGGTAACTATGGTTCAATAATGTATTAATCCTACTTCTCACATGTTTTATTTAAGATTCGGTTCAATACAACGATTGAGATGCTCAATCAAACATTTTCATTTATGGAGAAGATAACTGGTTTCCTATAGGGTGACCTCTCAAGCGCGTTAACGGCACCCATTCTGTGGACGGCGCTCAAAAATAAAATAGCTAGAATAAGGATTGTAGTACAATATAGATTGTACTTACAACAACAACACAATATAGACTGTAATACAATATAGTGACTCTTAGGTAGGATATCACATAAGTTTCTCAAAGTAGCCTATTCAGTAGTTTAATTGAGCGATCACACACTGGTCTGACATTAGATGAGTTTCCCCATAAATTTACGACACTAAGTTACGTTTAAAATTTAAACATAACGATATTAACAAGATATTTCATATCTTTCTAAGCACATTTCAACTATTTACTATTGGGTAAATAGCCCAAAGTATATTATAGCCCTGATTCCCAAATACCAAGGCACTGCCTAGAGACTGCTATTTCCCAAGAGCCGTCCTAAGATCTTAAAATTTTAGGACATAGAAATTTCATGAATTCAAAGGTTTTGCAGCCTGTTTGATAAACAATTTTCCTTGAAAATTAGGATAGCAAAGATCCATGATAGAGAAAAAAATCGTTGATTAATAGTGATAAGTGATCACAGATTGGGAACTAACCGTTTACGATCAGGAAATGTTTCATCCACAAACAAGCCAACTGCTCTTTTCTATCCTTTGACTCTTGATTTAAGTCTGTAAGTATAATGAAACTAAGTTCTATTATATAACTTCGATTCATTAAAAGATTTCGAAGCACTTCGGACCAGAAAAACGGGAAAAGATTTAATAGGGGATGTATTTAATGAAGGAATGTATTCATGAAGTTGAAACTTTTAATCCTTATTCGGTCACACCCTGTGATCAAGTTATTTAATCAGTATGATTACCTTATGATGGAATGTGAAATAAATTTCCGTTTTGCAGATGTACCGAGACATATTACCCATGATGAAAGACCTGATGGAAGAATGCGGCATGACAGATGAACCAATGTGGGCCAAATGCTACGATGTCAGGCTTTACAATAGACTCGTTCTCGAAGACTTGACTGTAAGTAGCAACACGTTGTAAGGATAAATGGAATGGAGTTATGTGTTATCCGACTGAGGTCAACTGGATCGGATTTAGGATCAATATTGGTGTTGACCCCGATCATTTGAACAAAGACGGGTCAATCATATGAATGATTATACAGTTAATTTCATGATTGCTGATTCCAATGATATACTTATTTGATTGCGAGGAACCATACCTTTATGAAATAACTTATCAACGGGATTCGCACTGCTCCAAAAACAAGGAATACAGGGGAGAGGCATTTCCGAATGTATGTAGGCATGCATGAACACAACTTTCTAAACATGGCGAAGGAAACAAAAATTTGCAGATTCAAAACTTCACACTACTTCTCCTACATTAGTACTTTAATGCCGCGCATTAAGCACTGAGCAATGCAATGCATACTACTGCGTAAAAAATTCTGGCACACCTATTGAATGGGTATACATTGAAAGTTTTCAATGATCTTGTTTCAGGCGAGTGGGTACAAAATGTCTCAGCGAATTCAACAGCTTAGCCTTGACTCTTGCCTCCAAGTAGTAAGAAATATTGCCAAATTCCACGCACTCTCCCACGTGTTGCTGAAACGATCTGAGATCCCTTTGGACATCTTCAAGAATAACGTCTGGAAAAACCTCAGCCACGTATACGAAGAACAAAATTTGAAAAATTTCCGAACGTTATTGACTACAATCGACTCATGGGGCGACGATTGGTGAGATTTCTGAATTGCACTGTTTCATATTCATCCCAAATTTAAGTTTCTAACTGTGGCTACACATTAATTTATATTAATTGAATCAGGTACCTACATATAAGTATTGATTTTCATTGCACTTGAATGGATGGAAAACGATTGCATTACTTGAAATCGTTGGTCCACGTTGGTCCAGGGTTATCCTGAATATAATATAAGTGCACGGAGGGGCATTGATCAGCTGAGGGACTTCTGGTCCCAATACGTTTCAATATTTCAGCACAGACCAATAAATAAATCTTTTGGCAAAGAATACAATGAAAAATTATACTTCTGAGGCAAATTCCATGCCTGATAGACCAACGGTGCTGAAATTTAGGTGGAGCTCCTCCTGGACACCTCGAAAGCAATTACGAAATACTCAGAAACACTGACTGGCTGGGGGCCTCTGAGGCTTATTTCATTTTCGTAGTAAGGTGATAAAATGTGAGGTAGAGCCTTTTTTAAACATAGAATACAATTACAAAGTATGGAGGAGACTGACCCGGAGGGAGTGCCAAGTTTCCTCCGTTAGTATACAATATATGAGGTTTAATAATTATAGGCCAGTGAGTGCGCAGAAAGGCTATTTACCTAATACAGAAACAATAAACTGAGTAATAATTTGCAACGATTTGAGTTTGGGTTAGAAGATTTAAATAGATTCTCGACATGTGGCTCGAATGGAGGTTTCGCAGATGTTTTGGTGATCCGCACCATGATATATGATATTTACTGGTCGATCCAGGCTGGTTTAAGGTGCCTTTTACCTACACCAGTGAAGTGTTGCAAAGGCGGAAAGGGGTATGAGATGTCAAGAAGGAGACTGTCGGTTACTCTTGTCTCGATGCACTACGATGTATTGTTAATTTGGCCTCTACTGATTATTAAAAGGCAATTTTATCAAATAGCGGTTAACGTACATCTTCTTCTTCTTTCCTATAAAAATCAAATTATGTTTGTCCTTTATGCGCGGGCTATCTATCGGAATCTTCCACAAACGAACTCCTTGTCGTCAAATTGGCTGCCCTTCACAACTAAGGTAAATACGAGGGGAAAGCGAATTACTTTACTACAAAAACGTAGTAAATTATCACACAATGGTTTATTATTCTAGTGCCCTTCTACACAGATCATTGGTATATAAATATTGAACCCCGTATGTAATGTATGATCAGAACATGGGGCATTGTGCCTCCGAGAACGTTTTCCACTCTTATTGTTTGAAGTGATACACTGATAATGAATTCTTGGTATTACAAAGGAGGTCCATTTCAAATTGCAGATCCGATAGTTAACATCAACATGCCTTCGTAGATATAGGTCACTGCAGAGGGAAAATTGAACAATATGAACATTTTACTAGTCCCTCTGATCTTAGTATAACGATATTTAAGTAAGTGGGTACCACCAATTTCTCCAATTGAAAATAACATAAATGTATGGGTCATTGAAATGGTTTTAATAATCATGAATAACTACCCACCGGAATACAGTCAATCAAGATGTAGGTAAATTGAAACGTCAAATTCGTTCATTTAGGAAACTGGAAAACGATGCTTAAAGTAATTTACGTTAGCACATGCGCAGAATGGAGTAATGATTTGAGAAAAATGAAATTGGTCGGGAAAAATCTACAGCCTAACCCACAAATACCCAGAAAATTTAATCAAAATCTGATGAAAACTAGACCTTGTTCCTAGAAGTACAGTATAGCGCATGCGCAGAAGCTAATAATTGTGCATTTATGTTGAAATTAACATGGGATAATTAAGCCATTCTCCCCCAACTATGCACCGAATTTGAGTGGGATTGGATGATGAGGGCGTGAAAAATGATGCTTGAGGGAATTTCCGTTTGCGCATGCGCACAATGAAGTAATGAATCGAGAAGTATGGAATTAATTGTGGATCGTTTACAGCCTGACCCTCACATTCCCGAAAATATTATCAAAATCAAGTGAAAACTGTTGAAATTATGCTAGTTTAAAAAGGAATACATATTTGCACAAGCGCAATAGCTAATAATGATTGGAATATGTTCAAATTGCAGGAGAATGCTCAAATTAACTTGTTCTATATATCCTCTAAATAATATAAGGGAGATCGGACAACGGGGGCGTGAGAGAATGATGCTTCATAGAATTTAAGTTTGCGCCTGAGGAGAGTGAAATATTGATTCGGGAACAACGAAGTTCATAGGGAACCATATTTACCCTAACCTGCACATTCAATGAAAATTTCATAAGAATTGGTTTTGAATATTGTGGCTTGCATATTAAGCTTGCTACAGGGATTTGCGGACATAAACAGACAAATACACACAGAGAGAGGGAGAGAGACTGTTTGACTGTTTGACTGTTTTTATTATTTATCTGTACAATTTAGGGCCAAAAGGCCCTCTCTTACAATTATACAGAATTATAAAATAAAATACAGTTACAAATCGCTGTCAGTCTTCACGAAAATTAATATATAAAACAAAATATCACTAGCAAAAGGAATTTGAATATAAATAGGTGTAGATCTCAACGTAAATTAATCATTGCTTGATCATTGTAATATATGGAGTTGCTCAAAAAATTGACTTGTTAGTTATATCGGCTCAACAGTTTTTCTTTTAAATTTTTCTTAAATGTTGCAATAGAATTGTTAAAATTATACAAATTAGGGAATTCATTATATATTCTAATGGCTCTCACTTCAAATGAACCATCATATAATACAGTTCTGTGTTGCGGACACACCAGTGGGCTTTCTGATGGACATCCATTAAAAATTTAAATTTTGTTCTTAAATAGTGAGGTTCATTTAATTTCAGAATTTTAAATAACAATGTCCCTATCCTATACTCTCTCCATTCTCGAATTTTTAGCCAGCCTAACCTTTTTTAAAATGGAGTTATATGTTCCCTTTTTGGAACTGAAAAAATAAATCGAATGCAAGCATTCGAGAGAGATACCGAGAGAGAGGGAGAGAGAGAGAGAGAGAGAGAGAGAGAGAGAGAGAGAGAGAGAGAGAGAGAGAGAGAGAGAGAGAGAGAGAGAGAGACCGAATCAAAGTTGTTCAGAATAGTTTAATACGTAAAATGCGAGTGGAAATGTTACTACCGTAAAATAACAACAACCGATTGATTTTAGTGGAGGCCACAACTTTTCTATCTCTCAAAAGTGGAAACAATGTTTCTGCTACCCATAAGTAGACTTGGGAGCAATTCAAGAGAAGAAATTTAGCATTTTGGTACCAATGCATCACGAGTAGGTACATCCGCACGGACAATAGTTAATAAACTCGATTCCGCCACGTTAGAATAAATAAATTCCATTATAACTTTATATAACCTGATAAATCCATTATTGGCATTATATCAGCCGATATTTACAAGGCAATCTTTATGTATTCCAATACCAAGATCTAGTGATCTTTGATGGAATTTTGAGCTAGATCGTCTAATCAATGGTCACTAGCAGCGCATCAGTAACCGCGCTTAGAAATTCGAAGGTGTTTTTCGATGTTCGAGCCCTTAAGGAAAACGAACCGTTCAACGTACAGCGTTGCGGATGGTTTTAATCGATTCTTTGGAATCATATCTATAATTGACAACCAAAAAATCATTACTGCTACCCTAAAAGTTTTCGCGATCTCGGTTTTTGAATATTTAGCCCTCTAATGCTACCCTTTAGGGTTGACATAAATTGATGCCGAGGATTTAGGACCATCTTGACCCAAATGCGATTTATAACGCAAGTTTCATGAAGTTTGGTCTATTAAATTTGAGGAAAAGCCTCGGACGGCGGACGGACGAATTTATTTATTTATTATTATTATTTTTTTTTTTTTCGAATTTAGGATTCTAGGCATCTTGAAACGTAAACCTAAAAATTTTTCTGGGGGGGGGGGGGGGGGGGGTCCTTTTTTTTCCCTTGGTCGATTGGTTTATTTCTGAAAATAATAAACCAAAAGTGGTGCGCGTTGATATGACAACTACCTCGAGCACCAATATATGGCAACTACTTGGTGATGAAGAGAACCTGTACCAATCCCAACTAAAGTGAGGGCGAACTGTAGTAGGTAGTAGAGTAAAAGGTAGTTGAATGTTTTAGCGCACTGTTGAATATTTTAATCGATAACTTGTTTTTTCCCGGCTGCAACGCTCCGAGAAATTCGCTAGTTTCTTATAATACAATTTACCTAAAGATAAGTAGAATTTCAGAAACAACGATGGTTTAGTTACTGTATATTTCTCTTGAAGGAAGGAAGTACGACAACGATTTGAAAAAGCCATACCGGAGCTCACATCAAAGACGCTTGAAGCAATGGAGCCTGACGTTAACGACTTCATTGTCCTGAATCATGGCGACTGTTGGACTAATAACTTCCTCTTTCGCAACGCTCCAAATACAGAAACACCGATATCAATGAAGTAAGTAGTAATCTAAAACACAACTTACTACTTATAATTACGCAGGTACCTACCTATTTAAAGAGATGAGCCGTGAGTATTTTATCCATGCTATATTTAGGGTAGGTAAGCTCATCAGTGATTCTGTTGGAAGACTGCCATTGGCTGTAATTCCACCTAAATGATTATGCACTTCTTCCGAAAAAACAAACAAGTACTTAGGTCCAAACAGCATACTTCGTAGTTGCGACATGCTGTTCTTTTGGCAAGATTTATAATGTGAAACAGGTACACGCCTGAAAAGCAAAAGTTTCTTCAAAATCTCTGTATTCTTGGATCTAAAATTTTAAAAATGAACATTCTGAACAATCATCATGAACTGATCATGAACTGATGTAGAGTAGGTACATTGTTTCTAGCGATGTTGATTTGATTTCTTTTTAATCCTCAGATTTGTAGATTTCCAATTGTGTTTTACTGGACCAGCATCGTACGATCTGGACTACCTACTTGTTACCTCCGTCCCGCTTGAAAACTACAAGAAACACTGGGATCTCATCATCCAAACTTACTGCGACGCATTGAAATCCACCATGCTCCAACTTAACTACGAAGGGCCCGTGCCGGATTTCACAGCCATGAAAACACTCATGAAACGAACGCACATTTGTTTCCTGTTCAATGCTATAGCCATAGTTCCTACGGTGCTGGGGGAATCCAAAGATATTCCAGACTATGAAAAGGTCTTCGCTGAAGAACGGGAAGCCAAGTTAAGAGGCGAGGAAGGAAACCAATCTTGGAACATGATGAGAAATTTGAAAGGACAAACTAAAACAGTTATACAGTTCGCACTGCGAGATGCAATGGAATCGGGATTGATTTGATAGGTAAGTAGAATTGGATAGGTACCTATAAATATTTTAGACAGGGTGTACACAAAAAAGGTCAGCCAAACCAGCAGTAACCATTTCTAATCGAAAGTTCTTCATATGTACTTTTTTAAACTCTTAGTTTTCGGGTAATTTCATTTTTAGATTTTTTTCCGAGTTTTCAACCTTTTGTCACTAAATTTTAACTCCCGTAATTTGCATTAAATTAGAATTTGAGGTTACCGTTGGAAAGAACATTAAATTTCCTACCTAGTTTTACCCTTTAAACCCCTTATACCCTTTTACATAGTTTTACCCTTAAAAAACACATACAATTAAGCTTAACAAGAGCTAAAAACTAGTTTGTTAAAGCGTAACACTCGATTGTAACGTAGTTGGAGAGATCTGCGAGTGTAACTATACGATTCAGCGTGAAAAAATACGTACCCCAAACTAGTATTTTCTTAGGGGGTCATTTTTCACGAAAACCCTCGATTTTATAGAAGAAAAAAAACACGTTTTTCAGAATACAAACATACTTTTCTCCCTCAATTCACATAGTAAAATAAAAAGTGACTATACTGTTGGAAAGCTGGGATTATGATGCAACTTTTAAGCTTACACCATGAAAATTTCCACCCAGGACGTTTCGAGAGACAAACTTTGAAAAAAGTGAAAATTTTCGGAATCTTACAAATTTTTCACTTTTGGATTATTTTTCATCCGTTTAAATACCATTAAAAATGTTTAATAAGTCATTAGGGAGATAGGAAATCTTACGTTATCTTCAACGGTGTAATCGGATTTGAGTTTTGACTGAAAATTTAGGTAGTTATGACAGTTTTAGTGCCACAAAGTCGAAAACGCGATAAAATCTTAAACGTGAAAAAAGAGGTCTTTAGTGTGAATTAAAAATTAAATGTTATAGGTCAAAAAAAGTCACAAATTCGTAGTAAAATCGAACCCTAGCAGGTTGTGCGCTTGAAACTGTGACACCCAATATAACTAGGGACAATTATACCTAAGCAGCATTACCTCGTCCTCAAGATTCTTCAACCAACAGACATAACGGGCTATCATACCTGTAGGTTAGTCGTTACAACGATAAATGTTATGTGTGGTGCTATTTATATAAATGTTCATGTAGCAATAAGTTCTGATCAGTATGTTGTGCTGAAGAAAATTCATGTAAGAAGGGGGTACATTTTTGTGTTGCTTTAACCCTCAAACCGATCTGTGCGACCTTTCTGTCAGACTTGCTGGTGAAGCCCTAGCAAAAATATTTTTCAAATAAGCGTCACACCCTTTTTATTCTACCCTTAAGCACTGCATGTTACCTCTCGGGTGGAAAGAACGCTTTTTTTTCTTTTTAACGAAAACACGATTTTATGTTATCCTGATTACTTTAATGAGTTCATTATATTTGGTTTACACTATTGCAAGATAATGTTTCTGAGTGATATTAGTTGTGATAGAGCCACTCGGTATTTTAGGACATTCGCTAATAGGGTACGTTAGTTGACATTCCCTACATATTCTCAGACACTGATCCTCTTATTATGGTTTCATGTAAAATATAATTGTACCTAATAAATAGATTGGAAACATGTTAAAGTAAGAGTTCTAAATACATTTAAATATTTATTACAATCGGTAATCCCCTCATCGGATTTCCATCTGTTGGAACTTGGAAAGTCACTTTATAGTAGGACGTAGCGCTGGATTGGATGCAACCCGACCTTTCTTTCTGTAAATATTCGCGTTACGGTTTGTGAGTTCAACTTATCCAACTCTCAAAACACTTATTTAACCCTCATTATTAAATGTTAACGACCAACTTGCATTACTGTAGAACCAATTCAAAAGTTAAGAGTATTATTGATGCCTGGAACCTTAGGTGTAATGCAATCTTGTTGATAAATGTACAGGTACCTGAACATATCTAATGTGATTCTCAGGTTAGTATATTAATTTTTACATTCCACGTTTTCTTTCTCTTTCAATTATTAAATATGTAATGGCACTTGTATAAAAACAGAAAAAATAAAAGAATTGAAAACAAATTTGTTGCTGATTTCTTCTTTGCAATGATTTTTCGATAGATACCCAATAAGAATTGAAAAAAAAAACGAGCGTCACGTCGAAATCTACCAAATATTTCAAAGGATATGTACCGTGCAGGATACATCCAAATCATCAGGCAACTCAGGAGGCAAGCCTCTCTCAGACTACGCAAGGGGGTCAATGCTGAGTCGAAGATTTACTTTGTTACTTATGTAGCCACGTCTCTCAACAATGGTTTATTGAAATCTTGTTAATGCGAGACTAGCGTCTCCCTGGACAAGAGGTAAATGATGTATTTCATTATTTAGCAACTTCCGAATTGAGTATAGGATAATATTTAATATTATTAGGTTTCTTGTTGTATTTTTAAATAGGCAGTTTAGTTTTTTCTTTTGTTCTGAAATCTTTAAAAGTGAAAATAAGGCGAATCTTGGAAAAACGAATTGAAACTTCGTTTTGCGAAGAAAATTTTTCACAACTTGAATTATAAAAAACCACGTTACCTGACTGCTTCATGATCGTTCTTGAGAAGAGTAAAAAACCGTTATTTACAGATATTGCTTACAGAAAAGCATATGGACGATGGATGGGAGTAGTTTCCTTTTTCCTCAATCAAGGATATCTCTGGATATCAAGGATATGTATATAATGACGAATTTGCTTAGGTGGAACACCAGGCCATAGCGCCCTGTTTGGCATTAGGAAAGTATTTCTTATTTGGCCACTTTCCCCTAACAATCACAGAAGTGTTCAATGGGAGGGCAGTTTGTTTTTGAATTGATAACCAACATTCTTGATTTACTTTTTTCTGTACCATATCACCTTCACCCATTTCTGTACCTTCATATCACCCCATAAAAAAGCCATTACTCATGGAAAACCGTGCATTGCTCACGATCAACATGTAATCCATCAAATCTTCGAATCACGATTTTCAAGGAACGGCCTCATATTATTCAAGTTATCCCAAAATCATATTTTTGATTCACTGCATAAAGTTTTAATTGTATAGCTATAGTAGATCAATCGGTGATTTTTGAGCAAGGAATTTCAATAATCCTACTGATCTCGATATCTCATAAACGGTTTGTTATACAATTCAACTCTTCCGAATCAATCGTAAAGTGGTTGACATTGCTGATGACTCATTATGCATGAATGCATGCATGAAAATAAGTTCAATCACGTGATACTTGACAACTAGTAATAGCCATACATCAAGGTGATAAGAATGATAACATATCAACCGCATGTTATATGACGATCCTGTTGTATTTCGAGATTAATTTGAAGAGTACAAAAAAAAAAAAAAAAAAAAAAAAAAAAATAAACGAGAACTGAAAACCTTTGCTTCCCTACACTGAACACAATAACTCGTCCTTCCTATTCCAGCTTCCTTCTTAAAGCCATTACTTGTGAGAGATGTGAAGATGATAATACACCTAGGTTCTTTTACTAAAATATTTTCGCTGTTAAAAATACGAAAAATTATTTTAGCAAATAAAAAAGGAAGACGTTTGAAGCGAACTTTTTATTCGTTTATTCAACTTAGGATTTTCCACCGAGTACACTTGACGTTCATGAGTGACCATTACGTTCGAGGCGCTCAAGGCCACCAGCGACCACCTCTCACAACGATTTCAAGACGACCTTCATCAGTGAAGCATTACAAGCCCTGTACAAGCACGGTTTGGATATGAGCCAAATGACGACAACACTCAAATAAACTAACACTTGCAGTGCGTTTCCGATCCCCGTGAAAAATCCGTGATATGAACAATCTTCAAGACAAGATGCCCTACTGCAGGTGGTATCAGAGTGGACATGAGTGGTAGCCATAACTGTATTCATATAGTTTACTACAAAAACTTGGCGCTTTGAGCCTCCCAAAAGGGTTCATATCTTTACAGTCCAAGACTCCACAATTTCACGCTTTTTAGTAAATGTAATAGAAAAAAGTAATTAAAAAAGGTAAGTAGAAAAGGAAAGAAATCACATAGAGCTCCTTAGCTGATAGTGCGCTTCCGTACCTCTTTAATGAACGATACCCATGAGATTGAAAAAAATACTTCAACTATTTATTAGTGAAAGATCCTAAGAATTTTGGCATCAACCTAACTCTCCTACAATTAGTAGTTTTCTACACACGATGTTTCAAAAGTGCGCACATTGGTGACGTCAAAGTTCCCCTCCCGTCAGTGCAGTAAATTTTAAAACATCATAGAAAGAAAACTGCCAACCCATCTTAGAAAAGTTTGGGTGATTCGTCAAAGTTCTTAGAATCGAATCCATTTTCATTTAGGAATATAAAACGGATGCGTGGGTAACGCTCACAGTTTTTGGTATTTCCGAAGGAGTTCCATCTAAATTTCAGTACGAGAAGAGGAAAGTAATTCGCCAGAAGTCCCTCAGTTGGTCAGAACCCCTCAAAACTTTGTAATTAAACCTACTCAACATGTTCCAAATGAGGTCAAATCCAGGTTTCAGCTTCATACGTCGATTAAAAAATGAATTGGGGTCAGAGGACACTCAGTTTATCAAAGCGACTACGTGCATTGGCATTCAGTTCTAAATATCCCAATGGAGCTCCATCAGTTCCGTTGGTTGATAGAAAATACTTCACGGGCTCCTTAGCGTAATGAACTTTTGTAAACGACTTACGTAATGCAAAGTCGTGGTGGCCCGGCGAAAGGCTGACTTTGTTATTAGTATATGTAAGTAGATCTTTGAACCTACAGAGAGCAAATTAGTGCAATTTATTATTACATCTACACTTTACTAGTCCCTCTGATTTATGGATAACGGTATTTATGTAGGAACCCACCAATTGAAAATTCATGCGATAAGATATAACACTTACCAACGCTTCACAGCTAGTCTTCAGTAGTGGCAAGATTCTTAATAAAGTCAGAATTCCATTGAATTAAATCAGTTGATATAATAGGGCCGCCGTCCGCGGATAATGTCCGTTTAGAAATTTAAAATAAAGATTACAAGGATGTTGAGATCTGGGAATAAATTCATATCACAATACTTTCAAATGGGGAACTTTCATCTCTCAGTACCTGCTGTGGTGATGTATAAGCTGATATTGGTATATACAAATGTTTTCACACTTGCGGCTCATGATAACTCCTGTTCAGCATGGCTTTTACCCCAATAAACTAATCAACACGGACCTTGGATGCTATGGGGTCTTCCTGTCAGATAATTTAGATGGGGGTGCTCAGGTAGATGCTGTGTACACGGATTACAGCAAGGCTTTTGACAGGATTGACCATGGCTCAGTACTGGAGTTTCGAGCCACATCAGGAGTTCCTCAAGGTTCAAATTTCGGGCCTTTGATATTCTCTTTGTACATCAACGATGTGGGGAACGTTGTGAAGTTCAGTAAAATATTACTTCATGCTGACGTCATAAAATGGTCTAATCAACTTAGACGTGTGTCTAATCAACTTGAGCTCCAGGAAGATCTTGATGGCTTTGTGCATCAATGGAGCATGAGGAATAAATTGTAACTGAATCTGAAGGAATTCCACACTATTACCTTTACTCGCAAGAAAAGACCTTTGCAGTTTTAATATAATGTTGAGGGATCCCCACTTGTGCGCGTGTCTCCCATTCACGACCTAGAAGTTACTTTTGACTCAAACATATCATTTGATGGACACTTGCAACGGGTGGAGTCTAAAGTGATGCGAATGTTGGGTTTCATCATAAGTAATTCCAGAGTCCTAACACAAAAAAAACTATGGAAGTCCTTTACTGCATATTGGTCCAATCCCGTCACGTACCTCGGAACTAATGATATGATTTCAGTCAATCAGTTTGGCTTTAGAAAGGGCACTGGTGTTGATGAGGCGCTTTATCATATTACTGAAGAGATGCATCAAGCATTTGACAGAGGATACAGAGGTACGTTGGTAACTTTGGACCTAGCCAAGGCTTTCGACTCGGTCAATCGGTCCATGCTATTATCCACTTTCAGGGATTTTGGAACAGCGGGTGCGGAGTTGGCTTGATATAGAGCTGAGGTATCTGGAGTTGTTGATAGATGAAAAACTTTCATGGTACCCTCATATCAACATGCTGGATACCAAGCTGAGGAAATACTTATACTTATTTTTTAATATTCGTAAATTTTTACAACTTGATTTTCTTATCATGTTGTACCAGGATTTTTACCAGCTAATTCTTTGTTTTGGTATTATAGCTTGTGGAGGGGTATGGAAAAGTAATATAGAATCTCTTCACGTAATGCAAAAGGCTTTCCTCAAGGTGATATCTCATCGTTACAAACGCTACCCTTCAGCCAATCTGTATGATACCCTTAAGGTTTTTTGTTGAAACAGTTAAAAGCAAAATCAGCCTTGATGTTCTACCATAAGCATACTAGTTGGTTTCAGTTTTCTGAGACCGACAGTTCTCAAGCATTTCATGTTGACACACGTCAATATAGCTTGGCCATTCGCTCACCACCATTATATACCTAGATGGCTTAGAAGCAACTTCATTGCAATTTATTGTTATTTCTTCATCATTTGATTGTATGCAAAAGTTTTTATTTTCGGTTGTTTCCCATCATTAGTATTTATTGAGTCTATGTTGTGTATGACTGTGCTAAACGTAATTGGATAAGTTCTGGTTTTGCGCAATAAACTTATTATTATTATTACCAGACAGTCACGGAACTAAAATTGATCAGCAAGCTCTAAAATCCAAAGAGCAAGTGGAAATTTTGATTTTGGAGGGCAAACTTTTTTTGATTTCTAACACGAACAGAAAGTTTCCCTACCATTGGTAGTGAGGAAGTAAAAGGTAACTCGAGTATAAGATTGCTATCTCCTAATTCGGCATGAAAAACGAAAGGTTCGATGTTAGTTTTAAACCCTGTAGAATTATTTTCTTAGGATACACATGTTATTTAGAGGGTTGCGAAAATTGGGGTAGTGAGAATAGAGTAAAGAAAAAAGATGTAAAAACGTCTTATCAAACCCATCTGAAGTTTCTTCAAAATAAATCGATTTATTAGGATAAAATTCATTGGTGTTATTTATTTCGGAGAAACATTCAGATAACCTATTATTTAATACGTCTCGTGCTCAAGAAGATATTTAACAGCAATTTTCTAGGGGGGAAAAACGTGATTTCCGGTATTTTTTAGGTTTTTTAAAAGTAGATTTGAGTGTTTTTCAAACAAGCAAGGAACCCATCCAATAATTCCGATCTCTCTAGAGTTGAGTCTATTAAATATAAGCAATATTGCGTGACTTTTCACACAATAATTTATAATAGTATGGTACGTGTGACACGATTATATAGTATAAAGAAGAAATTAATCATTTAAAAGAAATGATAATTGCTGGTTGACAAATGATTAAAGGCCAGGTTGAAATGTTAAATTTAATATTAATCGTATCTTTTTCTTCCTTTGGTCCATTTGGTCATATTACATAGTACTGGTGAAGGCGCATCACTTCTATAGTAATAGGTAGTTGAGTAGAGTAAGTCTTGTAGTGTTATAATCATGAAATGGAGAATTTCGATGATGATTTGATGCAAAGCCAAATTCGCAGAGTAATACAATAAACTCGAATGTAGCGAATAGAAGTGACAGTAGTAGCATGAAAAGTAGAGATACTGCCATAGAGATACACGAACCATCACTTGTAAGCAACTCACGTTTAGGTCTTCGAAGATGATTCTATCGAATAGCCTCACGTCGTAACATTTGCCCCGAAGGGGTTTACTCGTGTCGCCCACCTCTTCCATCAAGTCTTCCATTTTCGGTAAAATATCTCGGTACTTCTGAAACAACAATGAGCGGTTCTGTTAGCTGAATTATTCCTTATACAACGTCTTGAAATTCAATAGTCTATCGCTAAAATGAGGTGTAGTGTAGATGTGTAACCGAACCACAAAATGTACTGTTTTGCAATAAATTAACACCAACAAAAGTATGACTCAAATTAAAAGAATTATTTCACTGATGCTTCCTAACAATGTGTAAGTTATTTTTCTTTACTTTTATATTCTTTTCTTGAATAATATATTCTACGAATTCGTGTAATTATATTAGGTTTTTTCATTGATTTGCATACAATTGTTAGGACGTTATAAATGGTGTTCGAGGTTACTATTTCTTGCAATTTGAATTTAGTGAACGGTTTCTGAAGTTCTTCGATTATCCTTTTCCAAAGAAGAAGTCCTATTTTTTGCCGTTTCAACCCCCCCCCCCCCCCCACCCTTCGTTTTCTTGAACTTAGTAAGGCGCACATTTTTTTTCCACAGCTTTATTTTATAAGACTTGTGATTATAACTTATTAATTTGTAACATACTTACAATTTTTAATGATCGTGATATAACCTTCGTTTTCTTTTCCCAACTACCTCATTGGAATGAAATCTTATTTTTTCCTTGGGAGGTTTTGTGTTTTTATTTATGTCTATATACACTTGGAACACAGTTAATGCTTTTTCGCCATAGGATAATGTTGAGACGCGTGGTTCAAACGCTAGAAATTACATAAACCGTGATAGGTGATTAAATAGGTTGGTACTCTTCTGGCGCAAGGGAGGTGTTGGAGACAAAAAAATCCCGATGCTATCATGGGGAAAAATCTTACACTTGTGCTTTCACATTTACCTCAAAACGAGTCGGGGTATTGATAGTTGAATGAGCGTTACTCATGGTTGCGTGAAAGGTATTCTATGATTAAATGGAAGAAGATTCCAGTAGAGTACCTGGCACCAGAAGAGTACCTACCTATTTAATCACCCATCACGGTTTACGTAATTTCTAGCGTTTGAACCACTTTCCACGCGTCTCAACATTATCCTATGGCGAAAAAGCATTAACTGTGTTTCAAGTGAATATATAGGCATAAATAAAAACACAAAACCTTCCAAGGAAAAAATAAGATTTCATTCCAGTGAGGTAGTTGGGGGACAAAAACAGAAGTTATATCACGATCTTTAAAAATTGTAAATATGTCACAAATTAATAAGTTACAATCACAAGTCTTATAAAATAAAGCTGTGGAAAATAAAATATGCGCCTTACTAGGTTCAAGAAGATGATAACTTTTATAAATGTGGGTGCCAAGCCATGTAGGTATTCACGGCAATGAGTGTGCTGATGCCCTAGCAAGGAGAGCCATTGGTGATGACTCCATCGAAACGCTGCCTATGCGCATTGAGGATCGAATCTACGTACATCATAAAGCCAATTCCATCTTATGACTACTCTTAACGCACGTTCTGAGTTAGTTTGTTAAGTGTAATATTGGGAATTGGTATCACTTAGGTAGGTACCTGATCATTTTTCTATATCCATCGATTGTTTCAAATGAGAACTTGATTTTATCTCTCGTGGAATAGTGCTTGAATTCACCAACATCGAGAGAGCGAATTTTCTCTAGCAATTTATTTATATTTAATAGATTTTTAACAAAGATTGGAGGTGGTTTCGGTTGTCCATCTTCTTTAGGTGTTTGTGAGGCTGAACTAGCTTCGAGCTTGGATAAAGGCGCAAAAGAGTTAGATAAGGGGATAACAGTACCTGCTTCTGTTGATGTTTTCTTGCGTTCAGCCGGGCTCACCGAAAGGTGAATCATCGTTATCAGTTGGGTCTCCGTCCGTCTCCATCCCACACACACACACGAACAAATCGCTACGTAGATAAGAGATTGGATGATCAAAGACAGAGCTGTTGACACTTCAAGCTCCAAGAGCAACCTGAGCTTTAGGAGCAACTCAGATTTTCTGCACCCTGTGCACCTTCAAGGTTACGTCCTAAGGAGGCTACATTCGATTCAGTTTCATACGATTAATATGTTAGAAATTCGATTTTTGAGCTACTCAGCTGATCCCGGACCTATGCATCTTAATGTATAAGTCCTAAGGAGGATACTAACAAAGTGTAGCTTCGTACGATCATAGAAATTAGCTTTGGGAGCCTCTCTGCTGATCACGACTTCATTATGCCTCAAGTGGTGCACGCGATTTTCGTGAAGTGAAAATTGTCGGAATTACAATAATCACATCCGTCCTAAAATAAGGGTACAACTTAAAAATCGCGATTTTTGAGTTAGTCGTGGTTTTGAGAAGTAGAAACGGTCTAGTTTGTCTGAAGAAGGTGGAGATATGTGTAGGGCACTCTAATTCCGCTAGAGAGTGTGTGTGTCTTTCTTCTATGGAGGGAGTAACCAATTCCCGTCCTGGTCCTAGGAAGAAAGACACAATTCAGTTGAGTTCACGCAGTCTGTGTCTCGTTTTGAGTAGTTTTCTTTTTGTGTGGACAATGTCGGCATAATTTTAACTTGTGTCTTCCTTTTCTGAACATTTTGGATCCTGACTGGTGAGATTTCAGTAGTGTTTGAGTTTGAACAACTCAAAAATTCTTAAAAAATAAACAAAACCTTTCTCCCCACTCTCTTCCCAATGGCAAAAAAACTATTTACTCACTATGGGGTGTTAGAGCAATAATGTAGGAAACAAGTTTCGCTAAGATTTATTATGTTAATCGTGTTCCAAAGAACGGGTAGCCAATGGTGCGGAAGGAAAACTTTGAATGCGATTTGCCGAAAATGACAATTTTTGAGTTGTACCCTTATTCTAGGATGGGTGCTATGTACTTAGTTACGATTTGGTTAAACAGATATAAAACTTTCGGGCCTTTTCTGTTATATCCCCGCATATTTTCGTTACTTCTCTATTATTCATTCATTCTGACCTGCATGTTCAACTAATCTGTATGTATTAATCTGCATGTATGTGTTATGTATTTTTGAGATGCGAGCTTGCGAGCATCCAGACCATCAAACTATAAACAGCATTCAGATTTATTTTACCACAGTGGACGTAAAAATGATTGGGGATCATCAATCCGATCAATCCCCATATTATAGAAAATAGTTTGTAAATGCAGAGATATAACAGAAAAGACCCAAGCTTTTTTTTACAACATTTTCGGGCTGAAAAAAAGAGTCACAATTTTTTCAAAAACCCCGAGCTGATGAAATATCCATTTCAAATCTCAATTAAAGAACTTGATAAATTGATTAATCATTTCCGCTGAATGAAGGATAAACTCATACGGTGGATACAGCTTTCGTACAAGTACGCAACCACGAGAGACATTTTATGTCTTTGCGCCCCCTTTCCCCTTCCTATAAAACCCCGTATTGTACTTTTGTTTGTAGAAATTTGTTGCAAAAACACGTTTTTTAAAAAAATATCTTTTTTATTCAAATAAATTTCAAAATACAATTTTGTTTTACTCATTCCATATTTACATCATTATTATCATCAGAATTTGTAACGCTGAGTAATGGCCGATGATGAGAAAAGTACGATGTGTAGGCTAGAGTTTGTATATTTGACACATTCCGCGTAAAAACTCCATCGACGCACGTCATATTTCGTGTCTTCGAGATTTCCGGAGAATTGTTCAATTCACACCCAAAAGTTTCAGTCATAAATTTACGAAACGCTAACGTTAAACGCTAAACCCTAAACGCTCGGCGGAGCACCTCCTTAATTCCATAAAGGAACCCCTTCCGTTATGATTGACTGTCTATGAAGACTTAGACGGGTTTTCCATACAATCCTATATTTTGCGTTGTAGGTAGTTAATTATTAATACGAGGGTATTCCATACAATCCTATCTTTTGTTTCTTATTTATTCGTTAAAAGTATTGATTAGAAACCGACAAAGAAAAAGATCGACAATTGATTTGTTAGCTGATCTGGGATCAGTCAGTTGTGTTCAGAAGTCCCTCAAGGGCCCACATACCAAATCTCAGAATCGTGGGATCATTATGGAAAAAACTGGATTCTAGAGCCACTCAGCTGATCTGAGATCGGTCAGTTGTGTTCAGAAGTCTCTCAAGGGCCCACATACCAAATCTCAGAATCGTGGGATCATTAAAGAAAAAACTGGATTCTAGAGCCACTCAGCTGATCTGGGATCAGTCAGTTGTGTTCAGAAGTCCCTCAAGGGCCCACATACCAAATCTCAGAATCGTTGGATCATTAGGGAAAAAACTGGATTCTAGAGCCACTCAGCTGATTTGGGATCGGTCAGTTGTGTTCAGAAGTCCCTCAAGGGCCCACATACAAATCTCAGAATCGTGGGATCATTATGGAAAAAACTGGATTCTAGAGCCACTCAGCTGATCTGGGATCGATCAGTTGTGTTCAGAAGTCCCTCAAGGGCTCACATACCAAATCTCAGAATCGTGGGATCATTAGGGAAAAAACTGGATTCTAGATCCACTCAGCTGATCTGGGATCGGTCAGTTGTGTTCAGAAGTCCCTCAAGGGCTCACATACCAAATCTCAGAATCGTGGGATCATTAGGGAAAAAACTGGATTCTAGAGCCACTCAGCTGATCTGGGTTCGGTCAGTTGTGTTCAGAAGTCCCTCAAGGGGCTACATACCAAATCTCAGAATCTTGGGATCATTAGGGAATCTCCGCGTAACGCCCTCCGCGTGACGCTCCCCCGCGTGACGCTTTTTCATTTATGTGCCATAGTAAAGACATAAAATGTCAAAAAAGGTACTGATTTCAGAAAACGTACCTACTACGAACCTACTTCAATAACGATAGTAGTAACCATTGTTGTTTATTGGTATCTACAATTGTCCGTTGTAATGAAGATTTGAGGCCATTATAATGCAACCAAAGAGTACTGCTTCATTGTTGCTTTACAGTTACTCAATTTGATTATTGTATCGCGTTACAATTCTTCGGGCTGAAAAAAAAATCACACAATTTTTTTTTTAAACCCCAATCTAAAAGACATATCCAAGTAAACAAACAAAAATAATAATAAAATAAATGAATAATGATAATAATTTTGCCAACAAGGTATTGTTTGTGGGTGCGACATGAATTATAGTGGGTACCTTACCACCGACTTTAGGTTACACTAAAGATACATTAGGCTGTTGGCATTATGACACATGGCTATACTAGTCAGTGTGTAGATTGTTATCGTGCATTTTATTGACTAAATATTACCCATGTGAATATGAATTAAATAGTCGTACATACAAATTAAACTGATCCATAAAGGAACATTAGGAATCGTCCAGACACTTGCCATCAAGTAGTGAAATCCAGAAGCAGACCGTTTGAAATTAGCAGACAACCTTTGGCCGTGGGGTCAGCCAGGCAGGCCAAGTGTGAGGTAATAAAAGGAGCTAATGAACAAAGTTTTTGTTTGATGAAGGATGAAATCTGCCGGGAGGTGATCGAAAGGACCGTTCCAACCGGGAGGTCCCCAGAGGGACGGAACGAAAATCACATTAGGCAAGCGGCAAGTTCTTTCCAAGACGGCGCGAGTCAATCAGACGTGTCCGCCAAGGGTTGCAACACGGCATCTTTAAAGGGAGCTATGAGATCGGACCTTCGGCCATTAACCGTAAGAAACGCGGACGACAATGAAGTGGGTTTGGGTGCTGCTCGGGGCGGCTTTGTGCGCGTCTCTCGCTACGTTCGTCAGCGCACACGACAAACATTGGGAAAAGGGCGGAGGGGAAAGTCACCACTCGGACCACCACAGCTCACACGGTGAAAAAGGAGATAAGGGCTACAAGAAAGAGCACGGGCACCACGAGGACAAGAAGGGCCACCATCATAAGGACCACCACAAGGTACCTCAGCAATCAAATCCAATTTACCGTTAAAACTGTCATATGTAATGCCAGGAATCATTGATTTTTGTTTGATGTTTCATTAGTAATGTACTCGAGAAAAAATAATATTAGAACTAAACTGTATTTGTCGCATAATTTCCGATAAAAAACGAACACTTGCAACGGCTCCAGAATTTTAAGGAACTTCTTTCGTTGAAATCAGTTGTGTAACATTCTGGATTGAATCCTATATCTTAATATTTTTCTTATAACTATATAAGTTATAAGTATACACGTCACATATGTATCATTATAAATATAGGTCTGTGATTACAGAAATCAAAACCTTTTAGTATCGAGTTTAAAGCAATGCAAGATATCACGAAAGAGAGTAGGTTCCAAAAGCATTTCGGCTCAGAAGCGTGCATGAACTGAAGGGGGAAAAAACGGTAAAGAAGGAGAAATAGGTATGTCTCAAATCTTGAATTTTTTAAAATGTTAAATATGCTATAGAAAACGGTTGTACGGCACGGCAGTCTATAATAGTCAATTCAGAGTGGCAATAACTAAGATAACCCAAGTAGGAATTTTTTTATACAAAGTTTTTAGACGAGGCGTCCGAAGATCAAAGCAATGTAATCCATACGATTACAGAAACAGAAATTATCTGGATGAGCTAATCAGGATGAAGTCCATCATTGCATTCTCCCTAGATCTATATCCCAGTGAGCATCTCTATTAAATTTCAATTTCCTTAGGTGATAGGACAGAATTTAGCTCGTTCTGCTGATGGCTGGAACCCGTCATTTCATTCGACTCTTGTTGTTTCAGAAATATTTCTTGTTGAATTTCTTTCTGTAGTGAACGAGAAAGAATTGAGCTCATTCAGCTGATCAGGACAGAGTCCGTCATTTCATTCGTCTTTAAGGGCACTTGGTACCCCCAACAAAAATTTTTCAACCTTTTTTCTTTTTTTGTCTTAAATAAAACTAGATTCATTCCTGAACAAGATAATATATTGCATATAATATTTACAAAATTCAAATGTCTCACCAATTAACTTAGAAGTTGCCCGCCTCATAGTCCGCTGCCCCTGCTTCTTCAAATTCAAACAGCTAGGGAAAGTCGATAATATCCAAAATACTGTTACTTACTAATCCTAATCCAAATCCTAATTTCTTCTTGGAGGAAGATAAGCAGCTTGAGTCGCCGGATGAAGTACTAGGAAAAAGAGGGGTTTCAGAGAAAGAAGTTCCAGGAACGGAAGGATCATAAGAAGCCAAAAGATGAGAGCCGGGTGAAAGACTTGAGCCGGATATTAATTGCTCATCAATCGTCATCTTCACGCAACTTCTTGGAGTAATTTGCGACATGGTTGAGCTCCTTGAATATTCTTTTACTTTTCGTCATTGCGTATACCACTGAAACACGGACTAAACGAATTGCGGACAAACCAAACACGGAAAGATGCACAGACGAGTGGAAACGTAAACAACATAGAATAACAGAACATTTGATCATTGTTCCCATCTTATCATTCGTTGGTATTATGCTCTGACTGTGTGAAGTGAAGTCATTGAGGTTACTACTTCATTCACACATACTCAAGTCATATTAGTTCTCCAAAACGTCGCAGAAGCGCGAATATCGTTACTTTTTCGTTTTATGGCTCTCCTGAAAAGTAGCATATTTTTGCGCATCGGACCCTCTATCTTGGGATCTACTGAACCGAATTCATTTAACTTTCTTTAGAAAGTTATCTCTCAACCTACTGCATATATCTGCGGGAATAGTTTATCGAAATAAGTTATTGTAATTATGGGACAGATAATCGAAGTTACCTCAAAAACCACCAATATTTCCAAAATTGGCTTCGATATTGTAATGCCGCAAATTAATATTTTTCCAATCTGATTCCGCAGATCTTTAGATCTTTACAAGATCTATCAGTTAAAAAAAATATCATCGAAATCTGCCCAACGATATCCGAGATAATGGGTCACGAATTTCGCCATTTTTGGGGGGGTACCAAGTGCCCTTAAATATCCCAGTGAGGCGCTCTATAAAATTTCTACTTTCTTGGGTAAACGTATTTTCTATATTAACTTTTCGGTGAATTTATCTTACTCTGCTGATTTGGTGGGAGCCCAGCATTTCATTCGTTTGACGATGTTCCAGAGAGAGTTCCTTTGAAATTTCAATTTTCTAATGTAAACAAGAGAGAATTGAGCTGCAGATCAGGACGAAGTCCGTTATTTCCTTGGTCTCTAGATACCCTAGTGAGCATCTCTATTAAATTTCAACTTCCTAAGGTGGCAGGACAAAATTTAGCTCACTCTGCTGATTCGGCTGGAGCCCGTCCTTTCATTCAACTCTTGACGTTCCAGAGGGATTCTCTGTTAATTTCAATTTCCTAAAGTTAACAAGAAAGAAGTCAGCTCATTCAGCTGAACAAGACGGAGTCCGCCATTTCATTTGTCTTTAAATATCCCAGTGAGGCGCTCCACTAAATTTCAACTTTCTGGGGTGAACACGGCAGAATTTAGTTCACTCTGTTGATTGGGCTGAAACCACTAATTTTATTCGTTACTTTATGTTCCAGAGAGGCTCCCTATCAAATTTAAACTTTCCAAGGTGAACTGCAAAGAATTTCGCTCATTCGTCACTCTAGGTAATCAAACAGAAAACTCCAACCAACTTTGTGTGTGTAAGAACGGGTCGTTCTCAGAAGAAAACAGAAGGAGAGGAATGTTGGCAGTATTAGATGTATAGTGACGTGTGATAAATTTAGAAATTTTCAACAAGTGATGAACGGTGTATGCATGTTGAAGAATGAGAAAGTCCCAACTCTCAAGCATCCTAGCATCCATTGGTTGTACCTGAAAATTATTTGAATATTTAGCGAATTATTACAAGATTTCGCTCCTCGATTGCTGAACATTTTCAGGCAGTTAGGTTATGACTAAAGCATGTTCAACTCTAAAAAAAAAAAAAAAAAAAAAGTCCATAAAGTCATATTTATCAACATTCCATATTTTCCATACGACTTGTTGGTGGTAAATGATATAACCCTCAACCCTTGGATTTAAATAATTTGAAGACAGAGTCCTGTTTCAGGGTGGCTACGAAGACCATGGCGGACACAAACACAAGCACCACGACGAGGGTGGCTACCACCACGAGCACCACAAAGGGGAAAAGGGACATAAGGGCCACAAGTTTGAGGACTCGGGCTCCTACAAGAAGGGACATTCGACCAAGGGGAAGCACGAGATCCACAAGCTGGACGAGTACCACAAGAAGAACGAGTTCTATGACGAGCACCACGACGGCGGACATCATGAGGAACACGGAGGGTATGTAGATTACAAACCATCATGTTGGGCTTACAAGATCTTTTTCGAGTTGGCTCCTTCAGATTTGTATACACCACTACTTCCCGAGGTACAGTAAAAGACCTAAAACATTATGTTTTTGATAACGAATAAGCTACAGTTGAAGTACCTTATGTATACGACGTGGCCATGTGTGGTATCTACGAATTTCGTAAAGATCAATATCTCATTTTCTATTATCTGAATAACTTATTGTATCATTCACTTTTGGTACCAACTATAAAGAACTATTTCTCTAGGTAAAGATTCATTCACAACTTTATGAATAAGCAACACCTGTTGATTTATTTCTAACTTCTTGTTTTCCAATTATTGCTGCAAATGTTTGTTTTGATCATCTTCTCAACTGGCATGACACATCTTAGTGATAATCTTGCAGGTTGCAGAATTTTGTTATTCGTTCCATCCATCAAGTTAAAATATCCTTTCCACCGTTTCGAACTCAGCGGCTGCCTGACTTGAGGTATAATAATGTCGACCCTCTCAACGTCTCCTGGATCCATAATATCGAAGTCCAAAAATCTCGGACTCTGACATTATGAACCATGCTTTCCTACCATTCGTAGTATGTAAAAATTAAAAGTGGATCGATTTTCTATTTCCTTTGTATCACCCAAATAACTTGTATATTTTACTTCTCGTAAAATTTTGGAGCTGGAGACAAAATTTCACGGTAATAGTCCAGCAAAACTATATTTTATGAATAAGCAACACTTGAAGGTTTCTTACAATGCAGAAACAATTAAATTTTGTTTCAATTCTGAAGTTGCCATACTATAATTTAGAAAAATCTCTCAATTCCGGCACTATGCTATTAGCATTGTGCTAATGCTCCGTTCAAACATACCTCCTTGTATACGACTTGTGGATGTGCTATTTGTAATACATCAGGGAGATGACATGAGCTATAAGTACTCCAACATCTCGTCTGGTCCCTTATGTCGATCTGTATCGTGTTTGAAATACCGCGAGGCAAATACCCAAATGAACATTTAGCTATGAGACTACACCATATCTCACGGTATGAGCCTTCATAATAATATATATCGGTGTCATTTATGACTCACCAAAATCTCTTGATCATGCACCACATTTTAGTGTTGTCTTGTCTATACCTACTCAAACCGTGAGATTGAACTTGAGGTGAAGGCTAATTTTTTATTGTGCATGAGGATCAATAAAACACTATAATATGGTGGGTGTGTGTGCTTTTTTTTTTTTTTTTTTTTTGACAAATTTAATGTACTCAAAAAGTCCTGGCCACGAACTCATCCTTTCGTTTGGAAAGATTGATTTTTATTCGCAAGAACGGAATTATTCGCTAAATGATGTATTTTGTAATACATCAAGAAGATGCTGTAAAACCCCAAAATGTAGTGTTGGGGTATGTACAGGACACCGCAGAAAATTTTCCAAAATACAGGCTATTTTACAGTCAAACCAAAATATATATCGGACTATGTGTGACATTCCATGATATAACCTATTCATGATTAATTTTATTTACCCAATCAATCATTTTATAACCCAATCAAATCTTCCAAACTCTAAGAATTGAATTATTGTCAGTCAAATAAAATACTATCTTCACATGGGAGAACGTGGAATCCTTGCACTAGGTGCTCTTAAGTTAACTGAATAACTACCAACCATTTGCATTTTGGAGATTCTGGGCTCGACTATAAAAATACCACTATTATTCGTAATATATATCGTTTGGGGATCACCTAAGAACTATATTTCCCATAAAACTATCTTAACAACTAACCTACCTTACTTGAGAGTTAAGAAGAACGATTCACTAATTACTCGTTTTCCCTTTTCTTGAATATTTCAGTTCAGGTCATGACATTGCTCAAAGGAATGTGTGCTTACAATGCTACCTGGTAGAGTTTTTTCCGTTCTAAACAATCCATTTTAGCAAATTTTCGTAGAAAATAAAGCAAATGCAATGGTTCCAAAAACTTTCTTCATTGAAATATGTGCTGAGGCATTCTGAAACAGATCCTAGGGTGTGTGTGTGTCATTCCAGATGATAGCTCTCCCTAGGATTGGGATACAAAATCTGCACTTAAGACCAAAAAAAAGTTGAGTTCTCTAAATGAAACATTAGGTTCTTTGGCTACCACTTTTTGATCATATTAAGTTGCTCAATTTCAAAAAATGTGATCAAAAATCGTTGAAAAGGGCGAGAAACGTCTAAAGATCGTTTAATTTATATTTTTAGCAGAATGTTAGTCAAATGAACTAGAACATTAGAAAACCTCAAGCACAGAGATGTACGCTGAACGGTGTACCTACCTGAATGTCGCTGGAAAATCAATAACAATTCCACACAAAAAAAATAATAATAAATCAATTTAAAAAAATCTTTTTTGAATTGCAGAATATTATTTAGAGGGAGTTTTTTGCCATAAAGTTAGCAGTTAACAATGAAATGCTTTGAACCTGTAGTGCTCAAGTTTAAAAACAATGTAACATAATATAATATTTTACTAAAATTCTCTCACACAATGACTGCAACTTTTTAAAAGTTGGTTAATCTGCACTGCTGTGCATTCAAGTGTAGAAGCCTTATACAGAAACAGGAGATGAATTAAATATATTATTTTTCTAAAAAATCCAAAGGATTTAACTATGTCAGAAGGAGCACTGGCAATTACGAAACAATCACTGGTCCTTTATACCCAGAAGTGAGACGTATTGCCACTATTGAACGATTGGGCTGCGGCAACAAAAACGTCAAGCCGAATTTGCGGCGATATGACCTTCAATTTGCCAATCGTGCGAATGCACCCTCAGAATACCTTCACCGCACGGCGAGAAGAAAAACGGGGCAACGGAACGGAAGTAATTTACAAGGGAGCACTCAGCTGTGCAAACCCAATAAACTTGCGGTTTTCTTTAGCTATCCGTTTACCTCGAGAATTCTGAAGATCGTTGATATTTTTACCAACGATAATATTTTAGCGTGTTGAAAGCCCTCAGGGATCGGAGCTGAGGTTCTCAAAGTAATTTTTCAATGAAAGAAAACGAATTCACTTTGGTAACCTCCGGGGAATGAAGGCTAAAGGTGAAAAAGAGTGAATAATAAACGCCGTAAGTCCAATCTCAACCGAAGACACTATGTCCCTGAATAATACGGTTATACGAGAGCATGTATATTATTCATGTTCATAAATGAGAGGGAATGTTCAAAAGCCGGCTTCTGTTTTTAATGACCACAAATTAACGAAACTATTCAAGCTCGAGGGGAGGGGTTGAAATGGGGTATCTTGGACGCTATTGAAAAAACTGTGGGGATCTGATTAGGCGAATATGTTTGGATTATTCTAACTTAAATCTCACAGTCTACTTGAAATTTTTCAAATCTACCCCATAGGGGTGTTTTAGGGGAGGATTGGGGGGGGGGGGGGGATGTGGTATCTTTGTCATCACTGAACAAACTGGGGATCTCAGCGGGGGAATATGTTTGGATTACTCTCTTATGAACCACAAGGTACTTAAAACTTACCAAATCTGACCCATAGGGGGTGCTTTGGGAGAGGAGGGGGGTGAAATGGGGTGTCATGGACATCAGTAAATAAACTGGAGACGTAACTGTTGAAATATACTAGGTACTTGTAATTTTCAGAGCCAACCATTGGGGTTTCGGGGGGGAAGGGGGGTTGAAATGGGGTTATTTTGGACATAACTAAATAAACTGAAACTGATTGGTGGGAAATGTTTGAAATACTCTTACATGCATCGCAGACTATTTCAAGTTTTCCAATCTAAACCATAAGGGGTGTGGTGGGGAGGGGGAGGGGGTATCATGGACATGAATAAACTGGGGTCCTGTTCGCTAAAATATGTTTGAATTACACTAACTCAAATCACAGGCTACATGGAATTTTTCAAATCTGAATCAAAGGGGGTGTTTTCTTAGAGGAGGGAGATGAAGGGGTGAAATGAGGTATCTTGGACATCACTGAATAAAGTGAGGACCTAATTGAATAAATATGTTTGGAATACTCTAACTTGAATCTCAAAGTACTTGAAATTTTCAAATCTGAACCATAAAGGGTATTTTGAGGGAGTGGTGGGGGTTGAATGGGGGTGAAAAAAGGAGGGGGGAAGGAGGTGGTTAAATGGAATAATTTGGTGATCTGATGTTCGGACGAATGAAATTGGATTAGTCTGATCGTTCTTTTGGGTTACCTATCATGAATATTTTTAATCTGAGATATGGGGGTTTTGTGGAGAGAGAGTGGGGATTGATCTCAATAGTTTGGTCCCAGTAGGTAATTTATAATTCATAAAAAAGTTTAATGTGATCCTGACGACGAATGGCTGCCCTATCAACATGGTAGACCGAAATTGACATAATACAGTTCAAGGAAACACTCAGAACAGTAAACCTCCAACTCAACAATAACTGCATGCCATACGTGAAAGGGGAGGAAGAACCGATGACAAATATTAATTTGTCTTTATAGATTTGAGCCTTATAAATACGTAAATTTTGGCCGTTCTAATACAACAACAAAACAAAAATGTATACACATAAGCCTCTTGGGCCTTTTGTGTAAAATAATGAAAAAGAGCGACAAGAGCAACATTAGAGCAACATATTGCCCGAGAAACCTTATAAAATCTTATACTGGTCGATAAGAACTTCTTAATACGCCGATAATGACCCTTCTGGTTGAGGTGCGGCTTGAACCTTGGGGAAAAAAAAAAAAAAACTTCTTATTCTTCTATATTCCATTCCTTCTTTGTATTCAATTATAATCCTATTCGATTCCAGGTGCTACAGATTTATTTATTTTATTTTTTTTTTTTTTCATTTTTTTTTCATGATTTATAGTTTGGATTCCCATTTTCAGAGCAATCTCCCCTTTTCCAAAACATTTCACAAGAAAATCGGTAGTGTGATAGTGGCTTTACAACTGTTGTAGTTTGCTCTCACTGTTCATGTTTGTTTTAAACTCATACCGAACCTAATCCGAGACTGAATCCTCACTTTACGTAGTGTTTACCTACTAAATAATTCCCGGGTCGGTGGGAATTACGTGTTAGTTTACCTGTAGCACAAGTTTGCTGACTGAGGTGGCAGAGAGTGCAAGTTCGACTGTCGAGAAGATTTATGAACTATAGATTCTGCAACACCTTTCAGAGTGAACATAACTTGCCACTGATTATGCTATGAAGAAATAGTTTCACCGGTTCAATTAGGTAGGTACTTGACTTTTCTTGGAGCATTACGGAACAAATCATCTGTCGGACATGGGGATATTATGGAATTGCAGAGGAATTTACAGACTTGTCAGAAGAAAAAAATGCCTTCACAAGGCTTTTTATTTGTAGCTCAATGGGTGGTGATGGTGATCTGACTAGGAGGCTGATACAAAGGAAAACAATTTAGAGAAAATCCTGATGTATGTTACCTCTACCTCGATCAATCCACATGCCATTTCTAGGCAGGCAGGTCCCCCATCAGGCATAAAAATTATGGTGGTTTCGGACCCTGTTACTATTACTGTAATCATAAATAATTAATTCACGTAGTTTGTGTGCCCCGACCACCGATTTCTTTAATCAGTGTTCATTCTCATTGACATATATACCTTTGGAAGAATTGGATTTCTTTCGAAGACTTCAACAACTTCTCTCCTTTTTTCGAACAGCGATTTCACACTGTTTTTGAAAGCTTTTCTCACTAACACCAGTTCTTAGGAATTATTGAACATGGACGTCTATGTATATCTCACTTTCATTCGGTTTAAAACAACTTCCAGATCACATTATGGACTCTAAAAATTGGCATCTCCGTTAACGTTTTGTGAATAATACTTTTCTAAAAAAATTTCAGGCTGAATAATTCTGTTTTAATCTCTAAAGACAGACACAATAAATTGTTCGTGACTGTCATTCATATCTACGACATGAGTAAAACCAGCTCTTCATAATTATAGAATATTTTTGAGTTGACCGGAATTAAGTATAGGTACTATAGGAAATTTCACAAACATTCATTGTGAAATAGCTTATGTTTTTGAGATTTACAGATCATGAAACATAAACTAAGCAATTTTGAGGTATTTCGAAAACATTTTCTTTCTGGATTCATTACAAAGACCCTACACGAACTGTGATATCTGATCTGTAATACATTTATGTGAATCTAGTTATAGTTGTATATCACTTTGCTGATTATACATAGTAATATGTACATTTAGTTATAAGCCTATACTTATAGGCACACTAGTCTAGGTAATATTTTTTATTTTTGGAGTTTTTATTCGCTGTAGGGGTTAATCAGTGGTCATCGCTGAACCCCTTGTGGCAGCATGCAGACATGCCTTTATCTGTGGAATGCAGTGGTTGTTTTTTCTTCCTCCGATCGTCCAGTTGTGTTCATAATGACAGTACGTTTAGTGACGGAGGTCAACATGGCTCCCTTTAAAATAGTAGGTACTCCATGCAGTGTCCCCTTTTTCACCAACTTCAATGCCTACAATGACCTTTCTGGTTGAGGTGCGGCCTAAACCATTTAATAAAGCTACATTTGCTCAATACAACTGAGTCCTCGTGTAGGATTCTTTTTTTAATTTTTGGTATTACCCTTTGCATTTGATTTTTTTTCTTCCAGATATCACAAAGAGCACGGCCACAAGCACGGAGGCCACCACAAAAAGGGCCACCACAAGAGCGGGCATCATCATGGCGAGAAAGGCCACAAAGGGCACCACCACAAAGGCCACCATCATCATCACCATCACGGCCACAAAAAGGCCGGTGGCCACGATGAGCACTACGGCCACCACCACAAGCATGGGAAGAAGGGCGGACATGATGAGCACAAGCACTGGGGCTACAAAAAGCACGGCCACTGATCATCGGCCTCCGACCTGCTCCCACATTGCTCCACCCCTCCTTCCCCTAATGATATAGTCATATTAATTGTAAGCGTTGTTATTGTTATTGTTATTGTTTCATGTGTTGAGTAGTGAATAAGTATATCGAACTTATTAAAACACGTTAGATATTTATAAACATCCATAATTATTACTATAAGTAAGTAAAGTAAAGATCGAAATGTTCTTTTTATATCAATGAGTTATATTATTTATTACTACCCTGATTTAAATCTAAAATTGAATATATCGGTTGCAAAATGAGCTTAATCAATGCTTAGCTACATATAGGTTCCAAAAACATTGGAAAATCAAATTTTACACACCATAAAATATATGTTAAACTGTTGAAAAATATTTTGTAGCTACTTACGTTGATATTTTGGCACGTAATAATGAAATTTGTATTATATCTAAAGGAATGAAGATCCCAGTGAAGAGGCTTTGTTGTTTCTCACGAAAGCTAGAACAGATTCAGACGCTAAGAAAAAATTCGTGGAAGCGTTTGAAGATCTAGAAATGTAGAAACTTGGATTAAATGCAGAATACACCAAAAATGTCGATCGTATTAAAACATACACTACAATTGAACGGAAACTCGCAGCATTTGAAAGCGAGTCTATACATATCTTTAACGTCCACTCCACGGACTCGGACTCCATCCGCAACTTATAAAATTAAATTGGAGCCGTTGAAGATAGCGGATTTTAATGGTTCACCTGAAAACTGATAATAATTTAAAGGTCTACTTGATGAGAATCCTGCTTATTATAACCTTGAAAAGGTTACTTATCTCACGGCGCATCTGACTGGTACTGCTAAAAGCATCACTAAGGGCATCCCGCCGATAGAAGAAAATAATGAACTTCTCCTGTCCACGCTTACTAAAAGTTTTGACTATAAGCAAATGATAGGAAATTACTATATTGATCAAATAAGGAACATTAAAGTAATTTCACCGGAATCTGATAAGAATTTGGACTCTTTTTTGGATGGATTTTTCGAGCCAGTTCAGGCTATTAAAAATCTAGATATTATTGATATCTTAGATTATTTAATGCTGTAGGTATTTAGCCGTTAAAAAACTTGATAATGAAACAAATAGGCATTTTGATGTGGCACATCGAAACAAACGTGCCTTCATTCGATCAATTGAATCAGTTTAAACGTTATCAGTCTAAAATGCTGGCACGTTCCAAAAAACTCCCCGCCGAATCCATGCAATCGCTACTTACTCTGCACTCCACATCTCCAGGTGAGCCAAGTCACCGGGTGGTAATCAGTATTGTTTTTTGTTTAGGAAAGAAGCTCATCAGTTATATAAATGTTCAAAATGTCAGCTATTCCGCCGTAACAACGTTTGCAATTTGCGAAAAAAAAGCTAGTCTCTCTAATCAACATTTGTTCCTTAAATTTTAGACTTTAACGACATGTGCCCATTGTAATCATAATGATCATTGCTTACTTCATTTGGGTGGGTAATGGGAACTCCTCAACATCTTCCTTCACCATTTGTACTAGTGGGGATCGACCATGCCTTGATTGGAATTCTTCTAACCACATCACTCACTGTAATAGTTCTAGCTCAATACCCACTGAGACAACATCCACGATGTCCAGTTTTTGTGACCACACATTGGCTCGGCTGTCAACAGCTCAGGTCACTGTTTATGATGCACGAGCTCAACACGTCGTTAAGATAGAACCCCTGGACCCACATTCGCAATCCCATTTCGTGCGCAGGAAGTGTTGTGACCGAATTGGGTTTGACTTCTAGGTCTGTCAATTCCACTGTTCAGGGGCTGGGTAAGGATACAACAACGGTGCATGCTGAGACCAAGCTTACATTCCACTCGATGGTGCAACCTGGGAAACCATACTTTATCAGTGCTTTGGTTATGAACGAGCTAACTAATCGGATGACCACAATGCCAGTAACTTGATCCTATCGAATATGGATGAATGCGCCTCTTTGGTCAAATAAGGGGAAAACGGTCGATTGTGTGATACACACCTTTCTCTTCCTACCAGCCGCAACTGCTATGCAGCTTCTACATTGAAAATGAGCATTGGTTCTGCTGTTTTGTTGTTCATGTTAATTTAGTGTTTCGATGGTGTTCAAATTCTGTTTAGAACGAATAAACTATTGCGAACATACTTTTGAAAAATGTAGAATTTTTTGAAAATTCATAAATTTGATTTGAAATAATTATCTATATCAATGTGTGAAGGCTTGGTACATTTATTTTCTTTCTAATCATAAAAAAGTTTATAAAATTTATAAAATATTTAAATTCAATTTGGATATCGTTGGATTCACTTTGGAAAATGTTGGATTCAATCTGGGAAATGTTTATTTTAATCTGAAAAAGATTGATTGTTATTCTAATTTAGTAATCCTCAGATGTAACAATTAGAAATAGAAACATTTAGGGTTCGAGGATTACTGACTTTACTTGAAAATAACTCAGAAAAAACCATCCTGGTCTTTGAAGGCATGGGCGAATACTAAACACAAACTATTTAACACAGAAGGAAGAGATGAATAATCACTACTCATTAAGATTTTCAATTACCTATTTCTGCGTCGCGCAATGCCCGACTTGGCATTTTGTCAGATTGACATAGTCTCCATCACTAACAGCTGAAAGATTAAGGAGAGCCAGTTTCAGTTCGCACGGTCTGAGAAGGAAAAACCTGTGCTTACTCGAGTCATTGTGTAAAAATTATTCAAACCTACCAGTTTGGGTTAAATAACCTCCATCGATAACAAGAAACTGTCAAGGTAAGCATGATTGAGGAGTCTAACTCGGTCGACTCAATGGATGGAAATAGTCACGCGCTTACATTTTCACAAAAAGATACACATCCACGTATTTTGTACGGCACCATAACCGCCAACGTTTCGTAGCCGCTCGGTGATTCCCCATTTCCCCAGTTCCTCTTTATTTATCAAGCGAAGGTTTGATAAGGGAAAGGGGGACGCTTCTGCGGGATTTATATCGGGGAGATAAAGCGAAAAAGTGAGGCTTAAGAGCGTTTAAGGGCTAATCTTCAAACTAGGAGTGCGAGTACTGCGGGACCCACTTCATCCGGGTCTCATTCAAATGCTCCGTTCGTTTTAGAGGGCGAGCGGGGGCAGATTAGACGAACAATGCAGTCTCCGAAAATCCCAGGCGGTGAATCTCGGTCATTGTTTGGACGGTTGACAGCATCGTCCGTTTCTGCTTTGCCCCTTTCAGAAGTTATAGGCTCGGAACGTTCGGAATGTTGGACTCCAATACCCGAGGAGGTCGAAATGATGAAGGTTATATCTTCTCTAGAAGTACCTAACATAGTCTGTGCTTGTTCAATCCAGTGGAAAAGAATTCTATATATGAATACCTTCGGCAGAAGTATTTTGTTCTCTTTTTTAATTTTCATCATTTCACTAATACACTTATTCACCTATTAATAATTGACATTCAAGGAAATGCGCCTATTTCCTTGGGATAGAGATGGAAAACACCGTTCTCTTACAATTAAATTTTAAAAAAGAAGAAAAAAGCCCCCTGGATCCCTTGTTACCTCTTTTTACATACTTCGAATGAAATTATTGAAACACAGAATGTGTTTTAGCTCACGCGTTTCACATAAACCTGTGAAACCCGCATATAAGAATGAGTCGGATTTTGTGGTGTATCTTATCACTAGATGTCAAGTTGTTTTATTCAGTTATCACCAGCGCTATATTTGAAACCTCCTTGTCATAAGCTTTCATTTGAGCCTTCCACCAAAAATTCACATTTTACAGTGTTTTTACAGTGTTATGAAATTAGAGCACTATGTGTGCAAATTAATTGTAAACTACCAATTACATCGTTAAAAAAACTCGTTCTAAATATCCTAAGATTCAAAAATGACTATGAAGTTTAAGATTTTTCTTTTTCAGTTGTTATCGATTTTTAGCAAATATGAAATTAAAGCCCATTTTTCAGCGTACTTTTGTATTTATAATTTTTCAAAGTTCTATTTCTTCGTCGAATAATTTCTTTTGACTAAAATTCTGCTAAAATACACAGATGTAACAAAATTTAGTCAATTTTAGTGAATTTTGATAAAATGTTTATTTTTATTTGAATTTATTTATCGGCTGGAATGAAAGAATGAGCAATAAGTACCTTTATCCTCTACAAAAATTCGCTTAAAAAAACAAAAACAAAATCATGCAGACAATGCATTTAAATTTTTAATGGAATATTCACTTAGTATGAGCGCTTAATACTTGTAATCCAACTACACTTCAAATTAGGAAAGTGTATGCACACAATTTCGCCGAAAAAGTGTCGATTTCAATAAAATACCGAACAAATCTACATAAACTCCAAAGGAATATTTCCAAATAGCAGAATATAATAGTAACACGTATTAGTTTGTCTGCATAAAAACTGTTCGATCTGTAGAAAATTTTACCTAACACGACATGCAAAACAATTACAAAATTGTGGCCATAATATTAGGTGCGTAGAGTACGGGGGAACTTTTTTTGTCTGCAAATGGAATTTATACTGATTTGAAATTCCATCCAACTTACCTACTCCTCAAATAAGTCGTTACAAAAATTGGCACTCACCGATAAGTAATAGGCTGAATGTCAAATGAGCCAAAGTAAATTTTCAATGAGGATCATCCTATGAATTCAATCAAGAGTTGAGGATTCAATGTCAGAGCAGTAACAGCTGTGCTCATGGCAAGACTTTTTGCATAAGCAAGAGTTTTCAAAGCAAGAGTTTTTGGATGAGCTGAATAGATAGCTGATTCCAAATAATAGCAGCCTTCGACTTTGAATTGTAAAAAATGATGTTATGATTTGAACTCCACGAAAAAATCTGTACATGAACAATTGCACAATTTTCGCATTGTACCTGACAATAATGAGATGAGGATTGTCATGAATAATGGTAATAGATGTGTTAAATATTCGACCGACGCCCGAATTCGTAGAATATGGATCTAATATTGAATCCTCTTGACCTCGGATTTTCAACCACGTGGAGCTGACAGCGAAACCTTTTACCTCTAAATTAACGGAGGCAGGTGAGCCCCAAGCTGGAAAAAGCCTTCCAACGCAAGAACGCTTGTTCAAACAAGGGATCGTTTCATACGACAGATCATGTTTACTGTTGGGTGGAGTTGTCACTAACAACCCAAGGGTTTTCCCGATATGAATTGTCAGTTCCCGCGCCATTCAGCGGGTTAATTGGAGGGACCGGAGCGTATTGCGACAATCGCGGGCTAAGTTTCCCTTGGTGCGATTTAATCATCGGCTCAGCGTTTGTGGGGTCTACGGGACCCGGGGCTCTGATTAGGCGGTTAAAACAGACCGGGACTTGGGGGGTGGCCTTTCGTTTTAACGCGTGTACCTACTGCTATGGCGTTAATTAGCCGCCCTCCGAATAGGACAAGGTTTGAAATAATGAAGTAATCAGTTAGGTTTATTATTTCCAACCTGTGACTATGCCTCCTTTCCGTTACAGTATCGATCGGGTAAGTACTTAGTTCTGTAATAAGCTTCGAAATTCGATTGTTATTATTGCTCAAAGCTATGACAAGACAAATCAGGCCCGTGGGGATGGTGGGGGCACTGGAGATATTCGAGCCCGGATTTTCTTTAAAAAAATAA
This sequence comes from Adelphocoris suturalis, assembly GCA_030762985.1. NCBI lineage: Eukaryota > Metazoa > Arthropoda > Insecta > Hemiptera > Miridae > Adelphocoris > Adelphocoris suturalis. The sequence goes on from CM061041.1 coordinate 36,273,389, forward strand.
ATTAAATTTATAAATAAAAAATTAATTGAAAATTAAAATAAATAAACTAGACCAAATTAAAAGTTGAACGAAATCAAATTAAAAGTTGAACAAAAAAATTATCACAAAACTAGGAAGAGATTAGTTAAAACATCATGATTTATCAATAAAACCCCCCACCACTCCCCAAACCCTTCCATTCACTCCCTCTCTTGATGAAGTTTGAAAATCCTGACGTACTTTCCAAAACTATATCGAATTTCTAATGGAACAAAATAAGAATCACGAAAGTCGGTTAGGTCGTCCCTCTTAAATAGGGAGCCTTGCCTGTATGACCTTGTTTCTAAGCGAGGTCCTCAAAAGGGTCACATGGAAGGAGAGAGAAAGAAATTAAAATCAAAAACATCGAATTCGATTCAGAATGCCTCACACGGATTTGCTAAAACGGGCCTGATTTCAATTTCAATTCAAAGAAAATTGGATTAAAAAATCTACTCGTAGTTTGGAGGCGTGATTATTGTTGGACTAATCTCGTGAAAATATGTAATATTGAAGGAATTTCTAGTCCATTTGTGAACAGCAAAACATGTATATGTATGTATTAACACACACACACACAACAAAACAGTGGTGGTGGTTGTTGTTGTAACATATGTATTTTGTTTTGGATTTGTTACCTATACAAAATTTCATTGGTCTATTGGAGTGGGAATTTCAAACTCAAATCAGGTCTATGAAGATGTTGAGGGCACTGGAGATATTCGGGCTCCGCTTTTGTGAAAGGGCGCGGATTTTCTTGAAAAAAAAGAATAAATAAATAAAACATGAATTAATAATATGAATGAAAAATCTATTTAATAAAAATGTAATAAATGATAAAAAGGGTGACAGGGGAGGAACAGTGAGAAAGAAATGAGAACCATAGATAGGTATATTATAGGATTCAATTCAGAATGTCACAAACGGATATTAATTAAGGAAATTCGCTAACATCCCAACGAAAAGTTGCTAAAAACATCTATTTCGGAGGCTTGATTCAGCTAGCTACATCGCTATTGTTTGAGTAATCTCGTAAAATTATGTAATTGAAGGGATTAAGATGTGTTCTGCAAACAAAAAAATAAACGTTTGTACGAAAAATTTCGGCTGAAAGTTAGGTAATTTTGTTTCTCAACACAGTATTGAGTTTTCTAGTCAATATGCAGCCGCACCTATGCAAAATTTCATTGGTATTTTTGAGAACCCTTGTGAATTTTGGATCAATTTGGTTACTGAAAGTCTAAAAGTACCCATTGAAATATTTCGTGGGATCACGCCGGTGAGCGGAGCATCAAAGCGGCGTTGGTAGTATGTGGGGCATCCGGCCTAACGGCGGCACCTTTCAGAAGGTGAAGTGGTTAGTTCCGCGGTCTAACTGTCTCGTCCTCCTCCCTCTTCATCGAAAGGGCGAAATAGCGGACAAGATCAATTGAAACTAGGGTTGCCAGATTTTTTCGGATCATATAAAGTATATCCTGAAAGTTAAAGTATACATTAAAGTTAATGTTCTCGACTAACACACTATGGTATTTTTCATTCAGCATCTGCACACAAGGGCTTGAGGTGTCAGATTACTGAAAATAAGAATGTTCGGTTTGAGGAATTAAAAAAGAAGCATGGATAGTAATATTTTTACTGTATTTGTACGTAGGTCACAAAATTTTAATTCCGGAGAAAACATAACTAGACATTTCAATCTTCACGCGTCCATATTTCAGTAAGGTTGTATTACATACATAAATGTAATTAGGAACATCATTTTCAATCTCGTTCTCACTGAAAAAAAATATCTCGTGCATCTATTGGGCACGTAAGGACTAAGGACGTTAGGAACTTTTTAGTAACTCGAGTTACATTCATTCATTCCCTCTTTCTTTCTCTGAAAGTATTTTGATTTACTTTAAATTTTTTATAAAGTATACAGTATTTTGAACAAAAATGAAGTAGGATACTTTAAATTAAAGTAGATCTGGCGACCCTAATTGAAACCCTGAATAATAACTTGTGGATTATTTTTCGATTCAGAATTCGGTATTGCAATTTATGTTAAATTAGCTGCTTTAGTTGTCATGGCCCGTTTGAATTCGATGGTATACTTGTGAACGGGGAGAGCAGCCATTCATTTGGAGAACCCGTGCACCTTTCGTTCCCCTGGAGGTCGTGCTGAGATGTAAAGCCTAACACGACCAGTAATTCTACCAAGTCCGAGTACCTATATGCCATCCAATTGATTTTCTTATTTCATAATCACGATACTCCAGCTTTGTAATAAATGAAATACCTACTATTGTAGGCAGGATTGCAGTAGTTAGAGGAATGGTAAAAGGGGGAAATTACTTCGGAGAGATCCGGAAACTTTTTACCCATTCAATGAAGTCGCCGCAAACGACGATAGCAATAGAAATGAAGATCCCACCGCTGCCACCATTTATGTCGGCAGGATCTGATTAAAAAACAAGGGGGTTCTGATGGTATATATTAGTTAGCAAGCAATCCCGATGCCGTAGACAGTAGTTACCACAAATTATGGGACTAGTTGGCCATGAAATCAGTGTTGAGGGCTCTACAGGAACTGCTACTAAAGTTACCTACGTTGGACATAAATGCTGTGAAGGTTGCGAGTGAGAAGCATTGCCGGGTAAGGGGGCTATCACTCAACGTTACTGCTGTGTCAACAGAGAGAAAAAACCTGGTTATATATGGCGTATATTCAGCGGGACGTTTGACTAATTTCAAGGGTAGTGAAGAGGTTTCTTGGGATTACTTTTGTTATCAAGATAGAAAACATTACTTTGGAGATCACAGACAAAGCTGGAAATGATAAAGCAATCACTTTCACGTGTTTAGTGATCTGAAGTTTTGGCTGAGGGTGTAGATATATGATTGGTTACTCTCGGCTGAAAAGTGTGCTCTCAATGCGTTACTCCAGTGAGCTGTTACTAAGGTGTTTTAACGTTTCTTTCTACAATCACTGATTACTCAAGGATGAGCCGAACCTAATTTGTATAGCAGTGGTTTCATGTACACTACAGTAATCAGTTGCCAGCAATTTCTGGAGTTACTTTGAAAGATGGAGTCAGGATAGTTGCAGATGGAAAGAGTGTAGGTAGTTTAAAAATACAAACAAAAAAATATTGTGTCAACAAATTCAAAACAAATGGGTTACTCAATAAGTCAATTAGTTACTTCTTATTGGTAATTACTTTCTACAATATATGGTTTGTCATTTTATCCAATGTGTAACAGTAACTCAATCGGCATAATAGTTGCCAGAAATGTAAAGTTTTCGTTACTTTATTCCAAGAAGTTAGTCTCTCTAAATATTGAATTTCAAATAGTTAATAATACCTCGTATTCATCGAAGAATTGGCTAGATCCGGTGTAATAGGGTAGTAGTAGTCCTGGCATGGAACACGGTGTCATTGTGTTGGCGTTCAGCTTCTCCTGGTTAAGGGGGAAAAACACTTCTCCCGCTGTAAGGGCTCACTCTATTATTTATTCAATCATATTTGGCAATTCTGATGTGCCTCAGAACTTGGCAGGCGTACGTTTTGACATTTTATGTCTTTGCTATGGCACATAAACTAAAAAAACGTCACGGAAAATTGCTCACGAAAATATTTTGATGGTTTCCACTTACAACCGAGCCGTTGCTAGGGAAATGGTACTTCGTCGTTTTTCATCCCACAAAATTCGTTGACCATTCGTTCGAAAGCTCTTGATTTATCCTACCTTATTATGTTAACTTCTGCGAAGTGCGTGGCCAACAAGAGTTATGAGCAGCGTTATTTGAATAATTGTGCACACTCAGGTGATCATTCTCAATAATTGATATTTCGAACATGATTGCCACCGCTTGTTAATTTCTGATGATTTCATTGAGCTGGTGTTTCGATGATTTGATTCTTAGCAGGTGATTTGATTCATAACTATGTCAGCAGTAGAACGATATTTTATCAGGCCGCTAACATAAATTATTCTCCATACAGTAGTCGAATTTAAATCGAGTAGGTAATACGTTAAAAAGTACGTGGAGTAGTAATACGTGGAAATTTCGTGGAAATTCATTATTTGCTTGTTCATACGATTAAGCATATTTCAACCAGTTATACCGTATACTCATTGCGCAGGACCATATTGGTGTTGCATAATCGCGAAACTAGCAGAAACGGATAAGTTTTATTTTCAAAACATTCAGTCCTCCACCTAAAATAAATTAAGAACTCGTTTAGAATACAGCAGAGTGTGAACTAAGAAGTTTGAACGTACCTACTCCAACCTTTCTATTCACTCATTCCTCCGTTCCGTCCCTGTATATTATCTCTATTCAGGATTCCGATACTTCTTATTTGATGTCATATTGGTATATTTCCAAATCGTTAACTAAGAAATATTATATACCATTCATGGTATGATTATCGTGGACAATTTTCGTACTTTCCATTCCGTCGGCAATTTATCGGTGCTGATTAGATCAATGATGTATGTGCCTATCACACTGGGTTACTGATGTTAATGTTGGATACATTCCTGAAAATTCGTTTTGTTGTGAGGGAGGAGGCGGACGAATTTATTTTACTGGGAAAAACGACCCACCAAAGTATCGTGACAGTGGTTTCATTAATCTGTCGAGTCGGCCTGTGTGTGTTGAGGGTGTGCGTGAGTGTTTGTGGAAAGGGAGAAGGAGAGCCGTAAAGTAATTTTCTTCAAGGGGTACCCTCTGAGTTCCCTCTTGCGGTCTTTTCTTTCATTGTCCGGCCCTTTGGAACTTTTCCAGGAAACCTTGAGCTTCGCGATCCTGTCGCCAAAAGGAAAAAAAGTTCCAGTCATGCAGCATGATCGTATGAGCGAATTGTCGTAAATTATCGTATTGTATAATGTTAAATTGTTTTCAAATTGGAGCATTTTGAGTGCAATGAAATTTTTAACTAATAATTTTATGGCAAAAACCTTATTTTAAATAATAACCTGATATTCAAAGAAGAGGCTTTAAATTTTTAGCTTTCTTGCAGTTTTTGTCGATTTTATAGCAAATATTATTTAAATTGAAATACATTTTTCAGCATAATTTTGTACATAAATTTTTGAATGTTCTATTTTATAGTTAATAAACTATATTTAAGTAATATTCTGCGAAAAAATATAATTTTAACAATATCCAGCCGTTTTTAGCCATTTTTAATGATTTTTTTTAAGCAAATTTTTTTTAAATTTGACCAATTTAATGTGCTCAAAAAGTGCTGGCCTTCCAACTCATCCTTTTCTTTAGTAAGCTTGATTTTTTGGCACAGAAACGGAATTTTTATCTCAAGCCTTAGGAGACTATCGTCTGGAATAACATATATATATAATAATTTGCTAAAAATGTATGCCATACGAATGGAAATCTTCCTCAAATCGCAATCTTGTACGCTGATTATGAATATATGAGGCCTCAAGTTCCGCCAGTTTCTCATTAAAATCTGAGAGGATTTTTCGTTTACAGGTACCTACTCGAAATTGTAAAGCGCATAGCTTCCTCATAAGTCTCAACTTATGTAATTTAAATGTAACAATAGAATGTATTAAGAATACAATATATTGGTTGATAAATCGTAAAACTTCATTTCTTATTATTTAGAGCTTTTGTGGTGTATCCCATAGCCCAGGCAACTATGATTTCTGCCTCATGAAAAATCGTGTCGAGATTTTAAACCACCTTGGAAAACTTGAATAGAACAAAATAAAGTTAGCGACAGTTTCTGAGTGAAGGTTAACTCTTGAGAGCCAAACAATCGCGAAATTTTGGAACTTTCTTCAGTTTTTGTCTGATAACACCTGAATAATGTATCTGAGGGGAAATATTACTATTACCAATATTAAAGAAACTTAAATTTTGCGTCTTACAAAGCCCTCACACTTTTCATTTCGTTCAGTGATTACGTGACAATCATTCTCGAAAAATCTAAATTTTTTATCAATTTGCCTAAGAGTAGGTTATGGTTGAATTCTAACACTTGCAGTTCAAAAATGGTCTCTTCAAATGAGAAATGTCAAATATAAAAGCTGTTCAAAAAAAATTTGCTCATTTTTACTCCTAAATACAGGCAAAAAACAAAAAATTGTATTTTCACCTAATCCCTGGTTAGGGTTATTTATAAAGTAAACAAAATTCAAATCCATGGTAATCTACGCTCGTCCGTTATTCGAACCTTGAAAATATTTCAGAATGATATTAGACCAGAAAACTATATTAAATTTAATTTTCAATATTCATTGTGCAAATTAAATATCTTTTCATTAGGCATATATATACACTGAGGGTTCCATATCCTTATAAATACCTACCGAAATCGACAGTATCTACACAATTTATATATCAAAATACTACCAAATTTATTTCCTTCATTGAATGTTATCGAAACGAGTCCGAATTATGTACATGGCCAATATTAGAGTTTATAAAACGCTGAATACAAAACATCAATCAGCAGCACAGGTGTAAGCAACAGAATTGAACGACATTTTGTATTCAATAATTCCACGAGACCTATCAAAAAACCATTTCAATTTGGTAAATTTCACTGTATAAATATATTATATTCGGCTTACCAACACTCCCATCAGAAGGTTTTTCTATGGAGAAATAACATTCCTGATCTTCTTCAGTCAGGTTGAAAAATAACCAAAACCGGTTTAATTCTTCACTCTACAATATCACAGCAGCATCTCCAGAGCTCCTGTGCCAATGGGTGTCAAACGTCACCTGGAGAAACGAATGCAAAACATTATACTCCTGCCAAAAAGCTCGCATCGATTGTCTGTAATACGTTTTGATTGCAGGGTTCATCTATATATTGGTTTTTGTTGTTTTAAAAACTCTTCACCACTAGCCAATTCTATGATTGGGCTCAAATTTCGATATCATTTAATTTAGGAAATTTGTTTTATTCTATCAGTCATTTTGAAGAAGGCAGTCGTGAAGCAAGTGAATAATTCTTGGAGAAATCTCTACTTCATTTGGAGTTGGATATTCTTCAATTTTTCCCTACCTGAGTATGTCGATTTATCCATCGAATGCGGTGCCACATCGAAAATATTTTCATCTTCTTCCCACAATTCAGTCATGGAACCCAGCAACCAAAACATGCTATGCAGCATTTGTGCCAGCTATTCGGCAGGAACATGAGGTTTGGCATCCATTTCTGCATGATATCGTGTTCTGCAGTTTCGGAGGTACAAGTGCAGATATTGTATTAAGCGATTTATTTTAATTTAAAAAAAAATCTTTCTGTAGCAACAAAAATAAATGAAAATCATGTATCAGGTTTCTCTAAATACCAAATTTCAGCTTCCTCCACTCATTGGGAGAGAAATGGGCTCTCAAGCTCACTCAGCTAATCACAGTAGGTTCTCACTTTGTCTATCGTACACAGCAGGCATATAGAGCCTCCGTACCAAATGTCTGCTTCCTAGTTCTGTTTAGAGAGAAATGCGCTCCCGAGCGCACTCAGCAAATCTGTGTGGTCCTCAATTTATCAATCGTACACAGTACGCCTATAGAGGCTCGATACCAAATTTCAGCCTCCAAGGTCCATTGAGTGAGAAATGAGCGGCCGAGCTCACTCAGCTGATCCGAGTGGTTCCTCAATATGTCAATCGTGCACAGCTGGCCTATAGTGGCTCCGTATTTCATCATCCTATGTATGTTGTATCCTCCTTGAACACCCATTCCACTACCACCAGATCATTATTACCTGTATACAAAGGAATATGTTTGTTCATTGAAGAAATACAAGGAAAAATTAATATTCGCTTTTTATATCGATATGTGATAATTTATAAATAAATGTCTTCGTGATAGCAGTGGGTACACGCAAATGCCAACTGAAGAAAAAATAATAACAAATTTTAAAGAAAATATCTAGAGGGAAATCAAAATAATAATCTCTTAGTTTTATCTTGAATTCAGAATTTCATTATTTAGTGAATGATAATATTAGTGGACGAGAATTATTATTAAAGATATTACGCGTATACAGAAGGTATCACTTCGATAGGATTTACCCTGAATGATCCGATATATATATATATATATATTCATTTGTTCATTTATTTATTTATTTATATTCAAGTTTAATGTCATATATCCTGGAATGACACTGAACGGTTGAAACCAAATAAATCTATTCACTTTCTAACTGATTGGTGTTAAGAAAACTGTTGAAATCTCATCGAGTGGAATCGTGAGCCAAAGTTAAATCTTTTGAACACGACAGTTAATTCCACCTCACTATGGCAGTGCGGATAGGGATGGCCCAATACAATTACACACGAGTGCATGTGTTGCTCCCACAACTTTGGTCAAAGTTTTGATTAATGCAAGTCATTGGCAAAACTCCAAACGCTAGATGGTGGGTATCATGTAGGGCGTTCTCGGTTTCCGCTAAGTTAAATAACTTCACATCGTGTAACATGCCGCCTGCTCCATAGCACTGCCAACTTTGAAATGGTTGTATTGAATACATTAAGAAGGGTCGGTGCCCGCAACAAACTTGGATGTTGTTATATTGTGATGGGTGAGGAATCGTTCTAATCTATAAAGCCTTTGTTATCGTAAAGCGCATAGGAGATTTTGCGGAAAACCTCTAGACAATGTTATTACGCACCTTATCACCATGTATTTATATATTTAAGAGATGACGGACAAGCTTATTAATTTAGCAACGTTCATGAAGCTCAACTGAGAAGAAAATTACAATGGTTAATTGTGATCTGGAAAATACAGCTCTTGAGTCAAACATGCTGAAAATCAGTTAGCCTACTATCAATTTTGATAATCAATATTCTAAAAATCATTGATAACATTACCTCTATACCAATATCCAACCGTTGATAAATCATGGTTATAGCTCACTGTACTGGTATTTGAACGATGATTACTAGATCCACATTATACCAGACCATTGGCTTGTATTACTCGTTGTTGAACTTGTCAAATCGTTGGTAAAGGTTGGTAAACTTACAGTTGGGAATGGTGTTCTCAATTTACCATTTATCAACTATTAATGATTATCGTTTATTGTCCAAAAGTTGCGAATTAAAACACAAAGGTTGTTATCATTTCTGTATTAGGTAGCTCCTGTGCGCAGATCACCGATCTATATAATGTCAGGCATTAGCCGAAGTCTATTGCGAAGTACCTACTCTTGCATGCCGAAGACGCTCTGTGATTTAAATTCGTGTTAATTTTTCCCTCCTAAATCTCAAACTCTTCTGGAGCATAAACAGTAGGTCTTACATTGCACTAGATGGTTTCATTCGATTCATTGAGTTGAATTCGATCCTAATCCAATAACATGCTCTACTTATTTATTTCAAAAGTGTTCATGACCTCTTTTTTTTTTTTTTTTTTTTTTTTTTTTTTCAATATTTCAACCCTTGATGTTGAAATATTGTTGAAATATATCTATACATCAACCCTTGATGTTTTTGATATTTCAACTCCTTGGGGTTGATCAAAATTAGTGCCGTGATTACAAGAATGATTCTTTAGTCAATTATCATAAACGTTGGTTGAACAATTTCAAAGAAAAGTTTGTGATAGGTGACGAATCTTTTTTTTTTTTTTTTTTTTTTTTTTTTTTTACTGACAGATTTTTCCAATCCAATTATTTTGAAATGTACACAACAAATTTTGAGGGGTGGGGGTTGAAAAACTTGTGTTCGGTCAATTACAAAAGTTCGTTTTTGAAAATACCAAAATACCAAGATACATAGAGCACTGAAACCGTTATTGTTCAGGCACAAATTGAGACTACAAATATTCCCCCAGAATCAAAGCATGTATTGCTTCAATCCCTGACTGTTGACACTTCTGTAGACTCTTCGCAGCTACTTCCGCAAATTCTGACGGCCCACTTGAGAGGTTAACCAACATTATGAGGAGCTTTCTTTCAAACGGGCTTGTTTCTATTTTTTACACTTTTTGTTTTTTATGCGAATTCTGAATCTTTTGGCTTGTCTAACATAGTTTGTATCCTCCATTTAAAGCTCTCCAAAAATCGATTTACCACCAAGATGGCTTAATCCATACAGTTATGTTCAATAAACTATTTTTTATCAAAGTGGCTCTTTTCCCATTAGTTACTGGTGGATGTATTAGTGTATAATTTCACATCGTAAGGGCTTAAATCCGCACTAATATTTTCCGCTTCTGCCTTGAATGTGATTCGTTGTCCAACCTATAGAGGGCAACACTAAACAAGGCTCTAGAGTAAACAATAGTAAAAGACTCCAACAATAGGTGGAGTTGCCATCACTATTGGGCAAGTCTGCTTAGGCTAAGCGCACACTGGGGACCGGACCACGATAGGACTGTGGTTTTATAAACCTGCGCTCATGGGAGACCAGACACAGAATAAGATCAACAATCCGAATTAATTTTAAAGTGGAGAAATTAGGATTTTTTAGGCAAAAGCCGTGTTTTAGCGAATTTTAGTAGAAAATGAAACTATTCACAGCGGTCAGGAACTAGACAAAAGTTCGGCTACGATGCCGACGAAAACCCATGGTGAAAAACGATACTTTGAAGTACCAGAAAACCAAAAATTCAAACCCCAAAATCAAAGCGGTGCATCTCCAAAAACGGCGCATGAATTGAGAATGTATCGGTTACAACATTTTTTGACGTTCGATTATGACCCAAGCGCAACGATAGAGTGGTTCAAAACAAAAAAAAAAGTTCTGGGATTTTTTGTCCCCATTGTTTTTTTGCTTCCTCGGTATGTCAGGATGACACTCCTAAATTTTTAGCAAAAAATATTAATCCTAATCACTTTACCTGGGTCGATTTTGGCCAGTTATCGACCGCTATCGTAAACCAACCTCTAAATTGGTGCCGAGGTGATGATTTGACGGACGGATTTCAATTTTTTTAGGTCAATTTATGGGTTTTCGCATGCGCTGAACGCGGTGAACTTATTTATTCTACGCTCCGTCCACTAGTTATCCGGTAAACTGGCCGAGGGCGCCAGTTTATTTTACTTAATTTTACTTGAAGATAAGTAAAAATCGAAAATTTCACCGAAAATGCTGTCGCCTGGTTAAGAATTGTACTAGAAACATGCTAAAATGGTCGGATAATATGTTTCGGCATGTTCTGAACATGATTCCGTTTTTTACTATACTTTTCCGCCAATGGTTGCTTCGTTTATAGGCCATAAAGCTCAAATTAATAGTAGGGTAATAGACAAATTCACCCTAATTTCACCTGAAATTATGTCGCGTTGCTAATTTAAGGTTCTGAAATACCTTGTGCCGATAAAATTTGGTATTTTCCAGGATGTACAAAGCCGTTGGTAATTTGGCAAGGACTTGAACCGGCATTGTACTTATTCGCTTAACGACCCGATACCATTGTACAAGCTTTTACACATGACCGATACCGCTGACAATATTTAACCCTACGCTCAAACGATCCAATCACAGTTCAGACAATTCAGAACTACGAATTTGACCCCGGAAAACCGATGGAACTAAGGAATTTTACAAAAAAATTGGAAAATTTTAGCTATTTTCTCCATTTTGCCGCTATATTTGGCAAATAAGTACAATGCCGGTTCAAGTCCTTGCCAAATTACCAACGGCTTTGTACCGAGTATCCTGGAAAATACCAAATTTTATCGGCACAAGGTATTTCAGAACCTTAAATTATCAACGCGACATAATTTCCGGTGAAATTAGGGTGAATTTGTCTATTACCCTACTATTAATTTGAGATTTATGGCCGATAAACGAAGCAATCATCGGCGGAAAAGTATAGTAAAAAACGGAATCATGTTCAGAACATGCCAAAGCATATTATCCGACCATTTTAGCATGTTTCTAGTACAATTTTTTACCAGGCGACAGCATTTTCGGTGAAATTTTCGATTTTTACTTATCTTCAAGTAAAATCAAGTAAAATAAACTGGCGCCCTCTGCCAGTTTACCGGATAACTAGTGGACGGAGCGTAAAATAAATAAGTTCACCGCGTTCAGCGCATGCGAAAACCCATAAATTGACCTAAAAAAATTGAAATCCGTCCGTCAAATCATCACCTCGGCACCAATTTAGAGGTTGGTTTACGATAGCGGTCGATAACTGGCCAAAATCGACCCAGGTAAAGTGATTAGGATTAATATTTTTTGCTAAAAATTTAGGAGTGTCATCCTGACATACCGAGGAAGCAAAAAAACAATGGGGACAAAAAATCCCAGAACTTTTTTTTTTGTTTTGAACCACTCTATCGTTGCGCTTGGGTCATAATCGAACGTCAAAAAATGTTGTAACCGATACATTCTCAATTCATGCGCCGTTTTTGGAGATGCACCGCTTTGATTTTGGGGTTTGAATTTTTGGTTTTCTGGTACTTCAAAGTATCGTTTTTCACCATGGGTTTTCGTCGGCATCGTAGCCGAACTTTTGTCTAGTTCCTGACCGCTGTGTATTGCCATGGCTCCAAAAAATTTAAAATTAAAAGTCTTCGAAAATGTTCTTCATTGAAATCCGTTTTGACGCTTTCTGATACTTGAGGATTTTATGACGCTTTTCCATATAAATAAATGAAATATATATATAATTTATGGTTTCGTTTTTTGACCGTTGAAGCAATATTTAGGTATAAAGGTTTTTAAGTTTCGGTCGAGTCAAAAACGACAAAGTCAAAAAGTCGAAAAACGGTCGAAGTCAAAAATGCTTGGATTTGGCGACGTTTCAGATATTCTTTATTTCCATTTGCAAGCCCTACAACAAGAATATTAACAAGGTAAGTATATAGCATTGTATACATATAGTATATGTATTGTAGGGGGTTGATTTGGCGCTTAATTTAAAATGAAAAATATATTAATAAACCTAGAAAATAATAGAGTATTACTCACAGTTTGGTAGACTGAGCTGAAAAGCGTCTTGGAGACTCAGATGGAGTTCGACTTTCTTCAAGCGCTATTTGCACACTGAAGGTGTGGGAACATGGCTTGCTTGAGAAGGCAGGTACCTAGTAAGTAACCTTTTCAAGGGACATATCTTTCGGACTAGTCGGTTGTGAAAATAGAGTGGTGGTCTAACGGTTTTGGTTCTAAATGTATAATTGTGAAATCTGAATAATACTTACTTTACTAATAAGAAAGGAGTGGGCAAGTACGACTATGAAGAAGAGAGAGGAGGTTGAAGATGATTGTGGCCATTTTGATGGTTATTTATGATATCAGAATAACATTTCCTTAGATTCTCCGTATTGGTTCCCTTATTCAATGCAACGTGTTTCTTTATCTCGATGTGGATCTTTTTTTATATATTTAGTTTATAGGAGTTGTTAGCATAACATAAAATTTCGGTTTTTTCAAATTGGATCTTATGGTTGGTGTTTCTGAAATTTTTCATAAGGGCTGTTGAGTTTGTTTTTCGGGGTTTCTTATTAAGCTATAACAATTGTATGATATGTTATATTTTTGAAATATTGTTCTGATTGACCATAAAACGCTTTTCCACAGTCTAATTGGCATGGGATTTAGGAAATCAGATTCGAACGTAATTCTTTTGGATCTTTGATTTTTTTACTTGAGAATAGTTTTTTGAGAGTGTTGGAATTCCGAAAGGTGACATACCTAAAACTGAGATTTTTATGTTTATTAGAGGTTTTTTGAATTTTTTAGACAGATTTTGTATGTAAGGAAAATTAAAATATCTCTTTGGCTCTCCGTCATGTGGAGAGGTGCTTATTCGTAATTTGAATTTGTATTAGATGAGGATTTGAGTAGTTTTCAAATCAACTTATGTGGATATCCATTAATTAGTAAATGATCTACGATTTCGTTAGTTATTACACTGCATGGTCCGGTGGTAAAGGATTAAGGTGATGAGTAGCTGTATCCAGCATCTTTTCTCTTGCATTTTCGTACTTAGGGCATAATATGATGATTTAAAAAAGTGTTTTCCGCGTTATCACAGCTGTTCCTGTGACGTTAGGGAACACGCCATTGATGTGTTTTTTGACGTAACCAAAGCCTATAACACCTCTTAACTTCACAACATCTTAGAAAGGCTGCAGCGGTGGGGAGTAGGCTTTCTCCGCAGCTCCCTCGCTGATCGAAAATTCAGGTGCGCCTAGGGAACGTCTTGTCCGATCTCCATCCCCCGGAGAATGGCATTCCTCAGGGCTCAGTACCTAGTTTCACCCTATGAATGGTCGCTATAAATGGCCTCGTTGATAATATTCCAGAGGAGTTAACTATCCTCCTCCGAGGTGATAATCTGAGGAATGTGTGTGACACCTTGCAACGAGCTATTGATACCATCTATCAAACAGGACGGATACGAGGTTTTAGTTTTTCACTTGGAAAAACTACCACCATACATTTTTGCAGAAACCCCAAAGTGCATGATGAGTACCCTCTCTTAGTACCCCGTGCATGACATGGTCATGCTAACCCCTTGGATAACACTTACTCTAGGCTCCATACACGACATCGCTCCTTGGGTATTCGTGTTCAGGAGCCCACCAGATGGGAAAGCGTAGAGAGGTACCCTCTGGTCTACATGAAGTGCCCCCGGCCCCACCTTGGACTTTGTCGTTGATCTTTTCATGAAGGTTGGGGTCAAGGGAAATACACTCCCACACATCCTCAAATGCTGTTACAATGAAGCCATCCAGCGATATGCTGGCACTCTCCAGTTCACTGATGGTTCAGAGACACCTGATGGTGTTGGCCTTGCTCCATGGAGCCCCAACTTCCAAGTCACTAGACGCTTACCTCCTGTCGCGTCTGTGTTCACAGCAGAACTGTGGGCAGTGACACCGCCATTTGTTGGGGATTGGGAATTATGTGATCTGTAGCGATTCATCAAGTACCATCGAGGCGATTAGGGATACATATTATTATGATCCTTATTCATAACACCATTATATTCATTATTAATAACATGTCCTTATGATACATATTCTGATGATACAAAGCCTACGTGTTTAGCAACACCAAGCCTCAACATCGGGCTCAATCATAATTTTTATGTGGGTGCCAAGCCTTGTCAGTATTCATGGCAACGAGTGTGCTGATGCCTTCGCGAGGAGAATCATTGCTGATAACTGCATCGATACGTTCCCTGTACTCATTGAGGATCAAATCTCCCGCATGAAACATAAAGTCAATTCCATCTGGCATGAGCAATGGCTGATGAGGGTGAGGTCACTGGTCTGTGTGGTGTCCTCCAGGACTTGTGCCCGGTGGGCCCAGTCGAAACCCAACTTCCAAGTAGGGACCGAATACTTAGTGGTCAACCGGATTGCCACTGGCCATACCCTTCTTACTCATAGACACCTGCTTAGCGCAGGAGCTCGAGTTGTTGTGTGCGGGAGGTGTGAAGGTAAATCCGCCACTTCCTGGAGGACGGCCCATACCTTATGGACCTCCGAGTCCAGCATGGGCCCCCTCATTGAGTTGACGTTTTATCTGGACCAGGCAAGGTCCAATCCCAGTTGTCGTACCTGAGAGCCACTGAGTTCTACTACGAACGATGATATCTGATCTGTGATATATTTTTGTACAATCTAGTCATAGTTTTATTTCACTTTGGCGATTATATGTAGTAACATATATATTTAGTTATTAGCCTATTCTAGATCTAGTCTTAGTTGTATTATTTTATTTTTGAAGTTTTTATCCGCTTTATGGGCTACTTAAAAAAAAAAAAAAACTTATGGGAATCATGAAATAACCGATATTGCTCAAATTGCCACTGAGATACCGTCGTTGTTGTTTGTCTCTCCTCTCGTGGAGATTACAGTGATATATGGTCTTTCTTGCGCATCCATAACTCCACATTAGATACTTCGTCCTCGCAGTATTTAGAATTCCCTTTGTGTTTGGCTCTATAAATCCCCAGAACACCAACGAAATTGAGTGAGAGATAGCGTAACGCTAACGCGTTGGGCATTTGAAGCTCAATTGAAGCTCAGCTTCCTTTGAGTTGACGTTACTTACAAAATTAGCTGTCTGAGTAAGGTGGCACTTCAGTAAGTAATACTTTATGAAATAATGTTTCAGGGCAAAATATGATATTACAGTGAAACTGCTTTCCCAGTTCTAAATAACTACTCACCTACTCATTTATTCGTATTTTGTGGAATAAAAAGTAAATTCAAACTTCTGATAAATGAATGTGGCATTTTAACGTTTTTTAATCAATATTATAATTGTATAGGACACTGAGGATAATGAATCATAGAGTAAGTTTATTACAAAGAAGCTGCTTATCATTCTGGTTTACATGTGTTAGAGTAAGGTTAATTGAGTTTCAAATGCTTTTATGTGAACGCAGTCGCATCCATTAATCCGATAACAATTTAGTTTATAGAGAGCCATGAAAATATTCGTTCCCAAATACATTGCACCTATGGTGAAATTCAACTTGTTTAACCGTCAACAGTATTGACACTATTGATTAGAAACATGTATATATACTTCGCTTTTCCGTCGGCAAGTTCCCGCATATTTTCAAGAAAACTATCGTTATTCGTCTTTTAAACAACGGTGGTCGTGAGTCCACAATATACTTTCTTGAAAGAGTCGTGTGTTCGTGTTTTCACGATAGAATATGAGTAACATGCCACATACTTGGACGGCAAATGGTCCTAACATTAGGTTACCAAAGATAAAAATCGAATTATATAGGCAAACTGCATATGTTAAAGCATTAAATTTTCTGTATATTAACAATATTGATTGATATTTGCAAATTTGTAACAGTTTTTAGGAAGTTTACAAATGATTTCATATTTCGTTTGAGTTTAAAATAAGGATGATTTTATTCGGTTGATGTCTTATTTTCAAGTGTTTACTTAGTAGTTTGAGTTTTATTTACTTTGCAGAAATATTTTAGAAATAGCTACTCCACGGGGAAACACAAGACCCTTCAGGTCTTATATTTCGGTGGGCACGTATATTTTCTGAACAATATAAATGGGTGACATTTTTGTATGCATATTGTTTTTGTTTCATGTGCATTTTTATTTCATTTTTTATAATAATTATATTTGATCTGATACCAGTATTTTTGTTTAAACTTTGTATTTTTCTGCGCCAATAAACATATTACTTATACTACGTATATGTTGATGTGATATATGTAAATTATCTATATGTACATAATATCTATGCAATAACATACATGAAAATATACGTACCTATGCCTTTACCAACTCCAAAATGCCTGGAGTAATTCGGATGTGGTTTTTCAAAAAATTATCAGCAGTTGTCTTAAGTACTAAACATTGAACAGGAGCTTCTATGGTAGAAATAAATGTATTACCAGTGGAAGGAACCAACCTGATCAACTGTGTGAGCTGTGATGCTAATTTTGTGCCTATTCTACAAGTACGATCTTATGTGAGAAGCTGAAATTTGAAACATAGCCACTCGGGTATAGGTAGGATATAATTAAAATCTGGGGGACCACTCCGATCAGCATGAGTGCATGGTAACCTAATTTAACGATTTTTATTTTCTGTTTAAGAAAGCGTTTTTGACTAATGTAGGGTATAATTAAAACTTTTAGAACCACCTCAACCTCTGAACAAAAATTTTATGTCTGCTGTAAAAAAGGAAAAGTGAATTTGAAAAGCCTGTGCAACAATATTATCCAGAATTTTTGAAGAAAAAAAACGCTTGTGTCGAAATGATTACCTGTCCTAAGATTTCGTAAACAATATTCGATCATACATATATTGTTGCTTTGTCGTGGAGCTCAGTTATCTTGGCTGCTAGGGAGAGGCTCGTTTCTTTCTAAAATTAATAGGAAAGTTTATCTTAGAACGGTGCCCTTACACCGTCATAAAGACGAACAAATGGAGTAGGTACGCTCATTATCACGAGCATATCTAAATATCGTAATTTAATAGCGTAAATATAATATTTATGATATCTTATAGGATGATATCGTAATATATTATGTTATAAATATATCAGGGATTTAGGTAGCCCCCCAGAGGTGCAATGGGGTCCTAAATCCTCGAAAAAGAGGTAGAGGAGGATGACAGTATCCCGTCAGAGAGATACCCACTCCTACTAATAGCATTAATGAGCTATGTTCGGAGTAGATTGGATTTCCAGGACCTGGATCACCCATCCAATGCCAAACTCAGCCTCTCAAGAACGCGAGCAGAGGCGAGCGACGCCCGTTGTTTTCAAACGGAGCGACGGCAGCGCTTTCTCTGGGATTCTGACGGGAACTCTGTCACACTCCCCCACTTAAAGACATACTTGATTGATCAGCAAGTATGTTAACCAGGTGGAATAGTTTACTGGCTGAGAACTGATGCCCATTAATAAATAGCTGCATTGGCGATTGAGGATGGGAAAAGAGAAATTAAAACAGGATGGATTGTCAATGAATCTTCATAGGAAGTCTTCATTAGGTGATTAACCCCCAATCAAAGATTGGGATAATCGGGAATAAACGGTGGCTCAACTTTGGAGACTTATACCTTTAGGAAAATAAAATAGATACAAATTAATATGCCCACATTGGGGACTTAAATTGGGAACTAAGCCCTGGAAATTGGGAACAGTGCCCTTGAATAATTGGGAACAATGCCCTTGAATAATTGGGAACCATGCCCGGGTATAAAGAATAATATTAAAAATGGCAAACGCCAGGTATACCATAGGTATGAAATTGAAAATATAAAAAGGGGAATAAGAGAGAAATTATAAGTCAAAGACCAATGAAATTATTTATATACCAAAGGGTGATAATGGGAATTCCTTCTGGAAAACCCAGGCCATGTTTCTTCTGAAACAATAACGCCCCAAAAATAGTGGATTTGATTACTAGGCGTTAGCCGTCCATAATCGTAACCACTCTCGCTCTACCGAGGAGAGTGTGACAGACCCAAAAAGGATCCCCTTACTAATCGCACGTAATGTGCTATGTTTAGGAAGATTGCTATCCCGGAACGTAATGTGCAATGTTCCGGGAGTAGATTGAATTTCCAGGACCTGGATCACCCATCCAACGCCAAACTCAGCCTCTCAAGAACACGAGAAGAGGCGTGCGACGCCCGTTATTTTCCAACGGAGCGACGGCAGCGCTTTCTCTGGGATTCTGACGGGAACTCTGTCACAAATATAAACGTAATCGTATATATACGAGCATAAAATATCGTACATCCTTGACTCTGATGAAGCAACCACGGATATCTGTATCTGGAAATGCCAACTTTAATGTCATAGATATGAGCTTTCAACACAATTTTATGTACAACAACTATGAGTGCCCATCCAATCCATCGTACGATGTACGAAAGAGAACAGAAAGTTCAAAGTAACACATTATGGAATGGTGCCACAACTCCAGTGATCAGATAACCCCAGATCGATCAGATAACTCAATAAGGTACAATGCTCCACGGTACAATAAGGTTGCTGTAATTTTCCAGAACACAGTTGGGAACTATCCATTGTGGAGTTGAACAATCTGGTAAGAATAATTTCATCATTTTATTCTATTGAAATTTTAGGTAAGATAATGAGAGGTTTGACGGGTTCTCGGCTCGTGAGTTTTAGGGTGGGTTTAGTGGTTAGCAGAGGCGGCTAATACGCGCCATTTATAAACCTGCTATGCCTAAAATTCTTTGATGTGTACAGGTCCGATGAAGTGAAGAGAATATCTCCAAGCTTCCTGAGGTATATAATATATTATCGCACATATTATGTGCGATACAGGAATGGTGGCGGTGGCGCGAGCAGACGGATGAATTGCATTGCCGACTTCGTTCACATCGATCATCATTTACCTCCTAGGCAGTAAGTATGCATGCTATCCTCGCTAATCTCGCCAGCTCTGGGCATTCATTACATCACAGCATCACACGCAAAATCACATAAAGGATATCTGTAACGTGCGAGACTTCGGGGGAAGGAACTAGACTGGAATATCTTGTATGAGTAATTTATCGGGGTTCTATACGGCCCTTATTTATACAAGGGTTTGGGGGGTTTCACCCCACTCAAAGTCTCGGATAAAGGGCAGATCAGCGAGGTCCACTACAGCTTCCCTTCCTAGAACTATATTAAATATTAAAATTACAATATTGTCAGGAGACGAAGGCTGAGGATGGTGCTGAGGTCGACGCACAGTGAGGTCTGGGACCCAATAAGCTGGCAAAAACTCGAAGTGGAAGGAAGACACCAGTGAATGTGTCTCGGTTCCCAAGTGTTAAAGTGCAACTAGGTGTGATTAATATCTTCGGAAAAAGCGTCATTCAGCCCAATTACAGGTTCATTATTGCGAAATCCCTGCCTACAAAAATACGCAATTATAAATATTTTCAAGGAGAAAAAAGGCTCATTCCTGATAAATTCAGCACCCTTAGATTAGTATACAACTCAATTTTGAATTTTTAAAAGCTGGTTTTCCTACTTAGACAGTCCAAATCGACTAGTAATCACGATACGGTTTCACACGTGTAAACTTCGACAACATTATAAAACATTCCAGCTACAAATCGATGATATAAATGTTGTAAAACATCCCAAGGAAACTGGTCAGTAAGGAACATTTTGTTCTACTTCGCCTTCAGCCAAATCTTAAATTAACTGGTTTTTATTTAAACTCCATGAAAATAAAAATAACTCAAGTTTCTTGCTCGTAGTAGTTATTCATGCTGTATCGAATAAGACTAATGCCAAAGTCCCTAGGTTAACCTAGGGTCTATGAATTTTGTATTTTCAGAGTATGAAAATCTTTACAAACTGAAAACGAGTTAATAACGGTGAAAAAATGTGAAAATACATTGACTGGTTCTTCCTAAATAACTCAGAATTATTTTTTCGAAAACCAATGCAAGCAGTAGGTATACGTGGATATATTACCAGGATATTTGGTTTTCCTTTTCTAGTCGTTTTCTTTTTTCATTTCAGAAAGCTAAGCAAACCGCTGTTAGCGTCTTACCAAGAGATATCTGTATGATATTATTATGGCTAATTTTGATGTACGATTAAACAAAATCTAATTTTAACACCTGAAACTCAAAAGTTGAATAATAAAATTAAATGAATGAATTAATTGTGTAATAAATTAATAAAATAAAATACACTCCTAAGCCGATGTAAGATTATTTAGCCAAATTTCATAAACTTAGGTCTAGTAGTTTTTGGGAAAAGCTCTGGACGGTGGACGGCGGACGGACGGATTTTTTTAATTCGATTTTTAGACTGTATGCTTCTTGAAACGTAAGCCAACAAATTTTAAGGAGGGGGGGGGGGGGGGTGGTTAAAAATTTGCTTCCTGGGTCGGTCACGAGGTTCCATCATTGAAAATAATAAACCAAAACTACAAAAAATTTGTACCAATATCTTGGAAGGCCGACAAATTTTTTTAAAGTCCTGCAGACCAGGAAACAGAAAAACTCATTTGATCTCAACCAATTTGTTGGAAGACGGTTTAATTCTTAAAGTTTGAGCAGTGAAAATTACATCGTGAATTCTTCCAAGTGTAGAGCGCTGGTAGGACTTGTAATTCTTGGGAAGGAATGTGTCGGAAATTTGTCCAAGTCCAGAGCTCGAGTAAAAGGAGGAAGTTCCCTGGGGTCGCCCTGCCGTCTATTAGATCCGGGAAGAACAGTGATGATTCGACGAAGTGGGTGACTTGAGAGTTGAACACGCCCGTTGTGCAGAAGCGAGATCCTTTTCAGCACTAAGAGGAACTGAGGAATCAGCAGCGGGAGTGAGGTAGCGCCTTCAGTTCGCTGTGTAGACAGCCGGGCTTACTTTCATATAATAAGCGTGCCAGGTTACTCCCAAGTCACATTATTAGGTAGGTACTAGCCGCTCCGGCTCGTTTCGCTCGCCTCCACATACAAGATTGAGGTGTATTACAATTGAAACATGTAGGAGATGTTGCTCGCTTCGCTCGCTCGGTGTGGTTGTATAGATGCGATGGTATTTTACTGTCGAGTCGGACTTGTAGAATGATTGGAAACGGTATAACACTAAAGGTTGGTTTTTAACGAATGTAGGAAATGTTGCTCACTTCGCTCGTTCGGGGTGGGTTTTCTCGCTCGCTGGGTGTGGGATGTATAGATGCGACTAAATATAGTCCCCATACCATCGAGACCTACAGCCAATGGTTCGGGAGGGTACGGAAAATTTGAAAATTGATTACAATCCCATTCTATAGGCAACCCCAAGGGAATGGCAAAAGATGAAAAAAAAAAAAAAAAAATAAAATAATAATAATAATAATAATAATAATAACAATAATAATAATAAAATAAATAAATCTTATAAAAGGGGCATAACGAAAATAATAAATTGCTGCGTTTTCTATGTGAGGAAGTAATACTGCACACCCAATTTGGCGGACGTTTTTTTCTGTTGGAAGTTACTATCAAACGCGGCACCTTATGTGGAACCACGAAAAGTTTAGTTTTAAGAACATTTCAGTACTAACAGAACTGTCGGATGTTAAATGTGCGAATTTGTTTCCCCCGTCTATCTTTCTAAAGGTATGCCATTATTTCATTTACGCAGAAGGGCTATATGTGGGAAGTCACAATATGTGAAGAAGATATACAGACCACCCAACTTGACAGACGTTTTTGTTAGTAGGTAATTTCCAAACAAATTAAATCTTGTAAAGATATGTGGAACCACTAAAGCTTTATTTGGTGGAACCACTAAAGATCGGTCATAATTTATCTGCGTAGAAGAGCTACTAAATAAAGAGTATTTGGAACTAATATAACCAACTAATACTATATGTCAATGTCAAAACACGTAAGAAAGCTATACTGCCCTCCCAACATTTCAGTACTGACAGAATTGTAGAATGTTAAATTTTTGTTCTTCTGCTAATTCTATACACCCCAGATTCTCATTCACACATTCTCACAATTTGTGAGGAAGTTATACTGCCCACCCAACTTGGCAGACGTTTTTTCTGTTGGAAATTACTTACAAACAAATTAAATCTTATAAAACTATGTGAGATCGCGAAAAGTTCATTAGGTTTAATAAAGATAGGCCATTATTTTATGTGCGTAGAAGGGCAAACGGGAGAGCTCCCAAGATCAAGAGGTTTCGAAGCAAAGTTCAGAGTAACTACATTTCGACGGAATAAGGAAGCGCGATAGCTCAAAAAACCAACGGTTTCGTCTACATTTTCGTTCACTACAATCGGAATCATGTCTCAAAAGTCGCATGGGATCAAATTGAAACTTCAACGAACATTTTAAGACCAACCCGAGCAAAAACCGTCGAAAATGACTTGGTCTAAGGCGGAAAAAACCATAGCGGGAAACGAATTTTTTTGGTCATTTCCCGCATTTTTTCACTGATTACTCCAGGAAGACAGCATATTTCTGCGATTTCGACGCCACCACCGTGTTCTACGGGTCCTGAAACGTAACTGTGTCGCTGACCTACGAGGTGTTCTCAATCAAATTTTAATGTGGCAGCAAATAGAAGATCACTCGCTCGGGCAAAAAACGTGCATTAAAAGAGGCTCCCACCCCCTCCCGCCGTCCAGCCCATGGTTCGGGTGGGATTGGAAAATCTTAAACTCGTGTATACACTATTCCCGAGAAATCCAAGAAGATAAACCCATTCATAGACTCCTCCCACTCAGCCATTTGGCCGTGCACTGACACGACGGACCAATGGAGTTTCATTGTCATAATAGAGATATAATAGAGATAGAGAGAGATGATGGAGAAGGAGAGAGATAGAGATAGAGATAGAGATAGAGATAGAGATAGAGATAGAGATAGAGATAGAGATAGAGAAATAGATAGAGATAGAGATGTACCTCGATGATTTTTTATACCGTATTAATTACTTTGCTTGTAGCTCAGCTAATTTCATGTCACAAATTTCAAACCAACCCCTAGCCCAAAAACATATCCACGTTCAAACTACCATAAGTTCGGATTTTGATCCCAATTTCTTCTAAGTATAGAAATAAGTACAATCTCGAAGATACTCTTCACTTGGAGGAGTTTCTAGCAGAACACATTTTCCTTACCGATAATACCTATACCTACCTTTTCCTCAGCCTTTAAGGACGTGAAGAAAACAAAACATACATTCCCAAAAATTGGAGTCAATTTACAGGAACAAGTAACTAGCAATTTTAAATTCCTAAGGGCAGTACAAGTTTCAAAATGTTTCTTAGTCCGAAAGCTGACCCCGAAGGATTCTGACGGTTCAGAGCTCTCCATCCCTTAGTCGTCCACCCTCTAATGAGAACATATTGAAATTCCAGAGGCCTCAGTTGTGGTACGAGTATATTGATGAACCTACTAACAACCCTTCTCATGATCACTTTGAATGATGCGCAGGGGAGGGAGAGGGGGTAGCGAATGCGCGCGGAATAAAAAGTTTCCCTTGACGAAAACGTGGAGCGGGAACACAATTAATTAACCCGAAAATTGAGTTTCTCTGTTGGTGAGAGAATTGAGTTTTCCCGGTTACCAATGCGGGTCCCCTTCAGATGAGTTGCTTACCATTCAAGTTTTCTAACCCGGCTGGTACGGTTTGATTCATCGGTAGAGGGTGATTGGTTGATGGAAGTTACACGTTTAATGAAACTTTACTTTGTTTCCCAGTTAACGTGATGAGCCACTTTATATGGGAAGTCTATTCCCACCATATGAGAATTGTGCTCTTCCTATCGTCAAAAATAATGACGAACCCTGGTTCGCAAACTGATTGTTAAAAAACGCCGCAGATGCTTGCTATTCGAACTCGCCATTCACGCTCACTCCCCATCAATCAACCTTGTACAGTTCTAAATGATAAGATAAAAATTCATCTAGACTTGACAATGGCGTACTGTGCAAATAAGATTGAATGGCGGAAAAAAAATTCTCAACTCCAAGGCAGTTATTTTTTTACGGTACTGAGAGGATATGAACGTCATTATCAACACAGCTGCAGCTCATGCGTGGTTAGTTATGAATGGGTACCAATCGTCCCTAACAATCTCATTGCTATCATTTGCATCCTGAGGCAACATTTTATATAATATTCCAGTCAGTCATGTGGAGAACATAATAGGTATTGTCAGATCAAAAATGTTACTTCAAATTTTCCAACTGCCACTCTTTACACATTTTAACGTGTTAACGATTTACAAAATGAGGATTTGTAAGAGGTTGTAAGGTTGAAGGAGGAGGGTGGGACAAAAACGTCCACCCCCCCCCCCCCCCCCCACGCATCATCGCTCAACCGATTGATTCAAACATATGTACAGGGTAAATTTAGCTGTGGAATTAGCTGTGGAATCAGGCGAGGCTTAGTTCAAAAGTAGAATGAATAGCATGAAAAGTTCCAACATATAGATGCGAAACAAGGATGCACTTGTTCGCTAATCTTATTTTTGTACGGTTCCAGTACAAAACTCGAAATAGCTAGCTTTGAATGTATCGATTTTTCTCAAACTTTGTCTCAGTCTATACCCGGTGATGTGAACTTCCAATTTACGTAAAAATATGCCGGTAGCATCAATAAATAGAGTGGGGGTGCCGCCGACCGAAAAACTGGTTTTCAAATTAATTTTTCAGAACCCCTAAAAGTTTAAAATGTACATCCACAGGCCTGACTCTCCCTCAAGTTATTGAGGGTATTCCCAAAAACTGAACATGTCAAAAAACGTGAAAGATATTAATCAAAAGCTAAGTTATTTTAACATCAATGAGGGTACCTTCATTTATTCCTAAATTTATAGACATGACTGTGATTAGAAACATGAAATTTTGTCATTTCGAGGTCTGACCGCGCGACGGTACTGGATACCGCATGCCACGATAAACGATACCACAGTCCAAGGATTCCTAAAATTACTAGAACCAAATTCTGGTTCATTCAAGTATAAATTGTTTATTAATTAAATGTAATTCAGGATATCTACTAGGATATCTATACCTTAGGATATCTACGGTAAGAGGCCCAGTAGTTGGACACCTAAGGTCGTTTTCCCGTGAAATATTTCGCTATACATAATCAGATTATCCAACTTTTATTTTCCAAATTTTCTCATTCGTTTTTTTTTCTTTTTTTCTTTAATATATAGATCGGATAAGTGTGAAATTTAGAAATGATTATGTAGGTCAAAGCTTACCTTCACCCAGTAGTTGGAAACTCGTTTCTAATCTTGGACAGTGGTGACCCATTAGTTGTACACTATTTTTATTATGATTTTAAATTAATAATTGTTTAATTTAGGCTGCCAGAGTTCTTTGTTAACTCAAATGAGAACCCTTAAAGAAACCTACTGGCTAGGTATTGAGTTTTCTTGGAAATGGGTCGTGTTCTTACCCCAATGATGAGTTTTGGTGAAGAAAATCAAGAACAAATTTCACATTGATCTTGAAGTGTTTTCATTTTCCAGTCACTATAGACTATATTTGGAAATTCACACTAATATAAATTACTGAATTTTATTCATAAGTATGTCAATATAAATTTATAAGAAAAAAGGTTACAATCTGAAACAAAAAGAGGGAGATGATGGTGCATCTATTTGTGCATATTTAATTTTTGACAAGGAAAAATGGTAGGTATATTTTAGAGACTTCGGGAAGGAGAGAAATACAAACATTATTGTGGAAAATTTACCATTCATGGTTCTGTGAAGGGTTTTAAATGTTCATAATACTAAACTTAAAATAGAGTTACCTATTTAGCTTTCCACCTTACTTACTTCATCAAGAACTGTACCATCCAGCCGACGAGTAGGTACACCTACACCACTTATATTAACAGAAAAAAATCCATAATTTTGTTACCTGTATAACTAAACAGAAACGTCAATAATATTGTTCTGTATTAACAATGTCATTCTAAAATAAAATCTGGTTGATGAAAGGTTGTGAAACGTAGACTCGAAATGCATCGCAGAACGTCAAAAAAACTGACTATTATTTTCAAGATCACCAAGACTTGAGGGTCCATCACGCTGGTAGGAACCTACCTTATTACGTAGCTCAATAAATCACATGATTTAAGTAAGAATCGGACTGAACAAATCAGTTCAAACTCAAAGGTTGGCTACAGTTTCATGTGGAGTAGTGATAATGTGTTTGACCGGGGAAAGGATCCGCAGTCGGAAGAACCATATCCTCTGTTATTAAGAAAACTCGGCGCTCCGCGCCTCGCCAGGGGGCAAGCCCCCTGGACTCCTGGTTACCTCTATTTACATACTTCGGACGAAATTATTGAAACACAGAATATGTTTGCGTTGTCGCGCAACCAAGTGACAACCAAACAAGCGTCATTGTTTACTATTCATTTACTATTCATGCTCATAACTCAGGTTGATGGCCACGCACTTCACAGTAGTTAACATAATATGGTTGGATAAATCAGGAGCTTTCCAACGAATGGTGAACGATTTCTGTGCGATTAAAATTGCGGAAGTTCCATTTCCCTACCAACGGCTCGGTTGTACGTGAAAATCATCACCGTCACACATTTCGTTACCATCCCGCGTTCCATTTTCGGCTAGTTAGTCCATGGCTAAAACATATTCTGTGAAAAAATAACAAGGAGTCCAACTATAGGGCCCTATCCAACTATTGGACCCATCACCCTACTTATTAGGTAATTCGGTGCATAATTTACGAGGTACGGTGGCGCTCTGATCAGCTGAAGGGCCTCTGTGCCTATATTCATTCCTTACCTATAGACCTTTTTTTGAACATTTTAACTATGAAGCGTTAAATTGCGGGGTCTTGGAACTGTAAAGGTGTTAACTCTTTTGGGAGCAATGATTCACCATGTTCTGATCATATATGTATTACGCACGGGGTCTATTAATTATAGACCAATGATCTGCGTAGAAGGGGTATCTAACGCAGAAATAATAAACCTTTGTGTAACAATTTGCAGCTTTTTTCCAAGTTGGTGCTGAAAATTTCAATAAATCAACATGAAAATCAGCTATGAATGATTCAGCCTGAAAAATGCCCCAAAATCATGTATCACTTGTCGCAATTGGATGTCTTCCAAAATTCGTCATTTCCCGATTTGCGCGCCTTTTGCACGTAATTGCGTGCGTTTCGGTGCCCTTAAAAATGTAGTGATGGGTAATGTCCCCCCGAAATTCCAAGTAGAATCAGAATCTGCAATGCGAAATGGCGGTTTCTCCTGAAAAATGTGAGAGTTATAGAACGTAATTATAACTAACATTCAAATTTCACTGTTGAGTAGTAACCAAAAATTAAGGGGAGTTGCCTTTTGGAGTTTTTTTATATCTTCAAAAATAATTAAAATGGTTGAGAGGGGGATGTTGAACTGGGAGACTCTGTATAAACTTATTTGAACCTAACATACATCCATGTTGTGTGAAAACGGTTAAGTTATTAATTGAAGTTTACAGATTTAACTATCGTGCCAAAACTTACTAGTCAGAAAAAATGTTGGAAAAGAATATAAAACCATAAACTAATTGCCTTATTGTATAAACAGGAATGTATAACTTTGTTTAGTAACAAGTTGTACTTTTGTTCTAAATGTGTTTACATGTGATTTGTAGGTAGAATATCAAAACTAATTTCCTTAGTTTGTAACCTAGGTACACCTACATACTTTCGTCTATCTCATTAGTAGCATAATTGGTTTTATAAATAATAGTGTCAATTTTTAATGAAGAGAATATTTTTAATAGAAATGTCACACAAAAAATAAATAAATGAAAATAAAGTTATAAATAAATAATAATGTAACGCGATGAGTGCCACAGATTTTTAGTTACAATAACGATGAACACTAAAATTCATGGCATTGATGGTCAACTGATGATTTGCGTGCATGTTACACTCATTTCAGTCACTATAAAAGTTCAATACGAACGTGATAGAGAGAAATTTCCACTATAAATTTAATACATTTTTGTTAATGTTTTTACATGAATACTAATATAAAATCGATAGTTCATTTTTTTGATTAATGAAACAAATTGGCTACGAATCTAACTGCCAAATATTTTTAATTGACAATCTCAAAATTAGAAGCAGATGATGGAATTTGTGGCAAAGGGTTTGTCGGTGCTCCATAATCTTCTTTTATCAAATCCGATGCTCTTTCTCCTATCATGATGGTCGGCTGGTTAATGTTAGCAGTTGGGAGGGTTGGCATTATAGAGGCATCTACCACTCTAAGGCTTTTTATGCCGTGAACCCTTAGCCTCGGATCTACAACTGCCTCCTTGTCTGATGACGGTCCCATCTTGCAAGTACCAGCCAGGTGGTAGAGGGTAGAACCATAGTAGTTGAGGAGGCATAGGATGAAAGCATCGGATACGTTCCCAGGGTACACACACATTGGTGTGAATGACTGTGCATATTCAGCCCCGATTGCTCCAAGTGTTTGAGTGTTCGTCATATAAAACGGGAATTTCTGAGAGGCACAGCTCTGCTCCAAGTCATTTTTCGTCACCAAGTATTGAGGGTCAATGAGAGGCGGCGTCATCGGATTGCTGTCAGCTAATCTCACAGTTCCACGGCTGGTGGGACGACCGAAATATGGCAATGCGTAATAAAGATTCGTCCCATTAGTTGGCCAGTACGAACCATAAGCCATCCCTGAATCTGGATAACCTGGCACAGGAGAAGAGTAATTATTAAAATAAAATCCCTCAGCTTCAACCCCCTGTTGTGAAGTCAATGGACCAGACTGGTTTTGCAAGTATTGACAAAGAGTAGATGGTTGGTAGAAACTATTATCCAACGTTATAGAGAGGCTTGTATTGATTGAGTACAGTACTGTAGTGCCATAATGATCTTGAAGATTATTCCCTACAGACAGATTTCTAATTAAAGGGATTTTCATCTGCTGCAAGTGATCAGTTGGGCCAATTCCTGAGAGCATCAAAAGCTGAGGAGAATTAATGGCGCCAGCTGAAAGAATAATTTCTTTTTTAGCGTTTATTGTTGTAGTCATTCCGTTTCTGGTGAACACAACACCTGTAGCTGTTTTGGTCGAATCTATATTGATTTTTGTCACAAAGGCTCCTTCTGCTACGTGAAGATTGGTTCGGTTTCGTATAGGTCTTATGTACCCCCGTCCGGTACTGCACCTCATCCCATTGCGTATAGGTCCGCGATGGATTTGAAACCCAACCTGGGATTCTCCATCTATATCAACGTTTGGATACCCAAGCTCGCCAGCTGCTTCAACGTATATCGAGGCCAATGGTGTAACGTAGGGGCTTCTGCTTACTGTTATCGGTCCTCTGGTTCCATGATAAGACGAGTTCCTGACGAAAGCATCTCTGTTATCCTCCATGCGGATGAAATACGGAAGAACTTCTTGGTAACTCCATCCAGGGTTACCCATTGCTGCCCATCCGTCGTAGTCATTCCTGTTTCCCCGGACCCAAACAAAATCATTGAAAATGGATGATCCACCAATTCCTCTGCCCCTTGCCATATCACAATATCCATTGAAAACTGAAACAACACAGAACGTCTTAATTTTATGCTAGTTAGTAATGATTCGTTATATACTTTTACATGGACACATATGCTATTTATCTGTTGTTAAGGCCCTTATTAACCAAAAACTAAAGCAATTCTAAGTTCGAAAAAATTGGAAATTAACGGAGAATGCAGCTATACGTCTTTCACCAGTGCCCTATGCAAGTTTAAATCCTACTGAGGCGGCTAGAGCCTAAACTCCATAAATCCGGCCAGTTTCACTTGCTAATCTCTGTTAGCCGTGATAATGGTGATATCGAGCAAAATGGCCATGAACGAATAGTTGTTTGTTTAATTGACAGTTGAAGAAGATTCTCAGTTTTATTTACAATGAGTTCACGCGATTTGATACTTGGATTTATATTTGATTCCTCGAAAACGCTCGAGGAAGATCCGACGGCAAATTCCGCACTTCGAG
Organism: Adelphocoris suturalis; assembly: GCA_030762985.1. Classification (NCBI taxonomy): domain Eukaryota; kingdom Metazoa; phylum Arthropoda; class Insecta; order Hemiptera; family Miridae; genus Adelphocoris; species Adelphocoris suturalis. Next base: position 36,304,322 of record CM061041.1, read on the forward strand.
GAATTGGACGATATGGAGTTACGGTGAGGATTCCTACTTGCAAAATCGACAGTTCTGAATGTCCTTAAACTCATAGGCTCTCTCCTGAATTTCCGTCCAACAGATAAATTGGAAGTGGCTTTCACAATCAAATTGATGAAGGAAAATACCGAATTTTGATGAGAGGAAAACAAAGTATAATGGATTATGATAACACGTTACAATAGGATGATGGAAATCATCTCCCAGTAGATTAGGTCAGGACAGCAGCTGATTTATTGTCTCAGTGATTTAAACTTTGCAACTACTTATCGAATTTTATTGGAAAGTTCGCCTAAACTCCGTTAGGGAAACTTCGTTACTCTGAACTCGGTATGAACAAGTTTTGGGTTGGGGAAAGATGCCAAGAAAGTGAAAGTTTCTCGAGATTATTTTTAATGGAGTTTACCGGATCTCTGTTAAATATGTTTTTGGTGCAAGTGAGCCTAAGTTATCGTTTGAATATTCTTCGTCCGTTTAGTACATAAGTGGAACAAACATGGATTTGAATGAATTGAGTGTGAAGAATTCAATGGAATCGAATTGAAAATTGCTCTATTAAACAGTACTTACCTTGACATGCATTTGGTTGGTACACGCTCGTGTAGTTCCAGTTATAAATGGTGTTCCTCAAATTAGGGTTTAGCAGAGGAGTATCTGACATAACTGATTCATCGTAACCTGCCTCAAGAAGTAATACGGTCCAACCATGTATTTCGGTTAGTCTGTTGGCGACCACATTACCTATAAAATAAATGTAAATTTGAGTTGCCTATTCACATATCTGTTTATTTATTTTTATTTTTTTTAATCACTAGAATTTATTTTCTACCTATTTAACTCAGTGTTAGAAAATTTGTGAAAGGTTTTATTCCCTCTCATAAAGCTTCAATCAGATTAAAAAAGTGTGGGAACGAAATAGAAATATAAGAATATATGTAAAAAACATCTGGTGCGGGGCTTCACTCAAATTTCCTTACTTGTGTTAATTTTACATGGATGCTATCATGATGGATCACATCTTTGGGAAGTTTTTTTCCTATTCACTGCTTTTTTTATTCTAAGAAAGTGCTAAAAATTATGTTTTTCATTTATTTAGCTAGTTACTGTCCTTAGGGCATCTTCCTGGCCATGACGGGTATCGAATATCATTTGTATCGATAAGAAAAGTAATCCTGTGAATTTCATCAATATCCTTCGAGCCATATTGTAGGAAAGACCAAAACGGTGCTAAAAAACAACGTTTTTTAACCTATTTTTGGAATTATTTTGATAATTACCTCCCTTAGAGTATTTTGCCAAGCATGAGGGAAGTCTAATATCATTTGTACCCACAAGAAGAGTAACTCCTGTAAATTTTATCAAAATCCCTCGAGCCATTTTGGAGAAAAGGCAAAAAAAGTGCTAAAAACGACGTTTTTTACCTATTCTGATTTTTTCAACACCCTAAAAAGGATCATTTTAAGCTGATTTTTCTGCAGTAGCTTAAAATGATATATTCTTTATATATTCCATTCTACATTCTACTTAGCCCTTATATTCTATATATTAGATATATATATTCTACTTAGGTCTTAGGTATAAAAATCCTACCCCAAAATTGGAGTTTTTTGTTGTATGTCGTACCATAAGGTCGCAATCGTGCACACGAGTAACATACTTTTTCATGAAACGCATAGGGATATGGGTTCAGATTGAACAAAATACCCATCCATGCATGAGTTTCAGAAATTGATTTTCAGGGTGATTGCAAGACTTTCTCTGCACCTTTCGGGCTAAGTAAGGAAAGTAAAAATACCATGTAAAACATCTGGATGTTTTTTTTCCCCCGATATTAGGTATGTCTGGGAATTATTTTTATGTATGTTTGTAATGCACTAGTCGAGTAGAAAAGCCATCTAATTTGAGTCGATCCCACATAGAGATGCATGTACTAATATAATACACAACATGGTAAACTCCTATAAATAAAATCGTAAATTTTATTATTAATGTTCTCCTTTCTCCTTCCTTTCGATTTCATAATCAGGTCTTGGATTATACACAATTAAGTTATGCTGGATAGGCTCATTTGATTCATCGAACCGAGTTCTGTTTAAAGCAAACAAAATTACTAAACTTTCATATTTGAAGTTTCGAAATCGTGATTTTCAATATTTCAACCCTCAAAGTTCACCGTTTGGGGTTGATCAAAAGTATTGCTGAGATTACTGGCAGATCTGCGGCTGATTTATGACTTTTCTGCACAGTTTCATTGGCTTTGGTCCAGTGGTTTTGATGAAAAGCTTCGGACGGCAGGCGCACAGTGGGGCAAAAGTGGGAAACACCGTAAAATAAAAGTATCGATATGGTCGCTTTTTTGAACGATTTTTCACTCCTCGAGAGTCAGTGAATGGTGAAACCAGTCGCTTTTTTCCCCGGATTTTTCGTTTTCCCCAAGAGATATAACTTGAAGTAACAGTTTTTCAAACCGCCAGGATAAGTCATTTCAATACTACAAAAACTTTACTTCCGAATGGAGGAGTGAATAAATTCAGGACTTGAAAACTTACAAGCTTGTTTACTCAGATCAATTGGAAGCACTAGGAAAGATTAGCCAGCCTCATTTTCTGCTACACAGTGCTTATAATATCAAGGCCCCTGAACGTTGAAAAAGTCAGATTCTTAGGTACATATTCAAAAATGTGCACAAACCGTCCGAAGCCTTGGGAAGGTCTGAACATTGTATTCACTCATAGCCGATACATTGAACTACTGCTGCCAAAAATTTCTTCGCCGTCTTTCATCGTCTGTGATGTCAGTGCCGTTTCGAACATCGCCAGAACGCTTCAACTTCCTATCACTCAAAAGTGGATTTATTCGTACAAATTTGTTTATACAGAGATAAAATTGTAGAAGATAAAACTTCATCAAAAAAGACCACCGCCAGCTCTCTAACTCTTTTTCTCGATTTTCAGTTTTTTTTCCCCCACCATTTGCTTGTCGCGGAAATCCATGGAAGTGAGTAGGTGACGAAAACTTTGAAAAATTGTCAAAAATCGAGGAAAAGAGTTAGAAATAGGTGGTCTCATTCGATGCAGAATTTTGACTTATACAACTTTTCTATGGTACAAAAATAATTTAGATCAGTTCCTAAGTTTAGAAAGTGAGATGAATTGTCAAAAATCGATTTCTTGGTGGAAGAAGCTAATATAAGAATAGAGATTTGGGATATATTCAGAATCAGTGCAAAATTTCTCATAAGAATGGAGTTTTTTTGTTTTTTTCGTTTTTGCCCCAATTTGCGGCGGACGGACGAAATTTGTTGTTATTCAATGTTTCAAATCTACGTATCTTAAAACGTTAACCATAGAATTTTAAGGTGAAGGAGGAGGAGTGAGGTTAATTTTTTCTCGGTCTGTTTCAATCATTAGTGGAAATAATAAACCAATCACATCTGCCAAATGGTAACACAAAGCTTAGCATAACGGTAAGAACCTGGCTGATATGATACAGTCGGGTTCGTATTGCGAAGAAGTTCATATACCATCAACCTCTACATATTGACAGTATTATCAAGTACCTAACAACATAAATTATTGTATTGCCGAAACGCTACATACTACTCTATGGGAAAATTAATAGCCATGAAGACAGAAAAACGGAACATAGAAAAATCGGGTTTTGAAACAAGGAGAAGATTTTGAAAATAATGAATCTGTGAAGTCGAAATGATTTTTATCGCCAAGATAAATCAAAATTTCTAAACGAATTACATTCAGAAGATCAAGAACTACCGGCTACTTTCAAACGAGAAGAACGACATGGGAGACTCATAACCACCAATAGCGTTGAAGGTATTGATTGAATCTTTATTTTGGCTAAATTGCAAACATACGTAGTTGAAGTAATACCGCATAAGTACCTAGATTTATTGTGGTCAGTTTTAGGGAGTAGAGGGTCAATAACTATATTCGCAGTGCAGATTCGTCTTGTCGGGTAGAGCCGTTAAATTGTTCGTATCCATAACATGATTATTCACCAACCTGCTGATCCTGCACCCACAATGATGAAGTCATATTCGGGAAGAAGTTCTGATGTGGGTATATTAATTGCGCGCAGATTTGGATTCACCTCTTGGTAATCGTAAAGGGCGACAGACGCTGTCAAGATTGTCTCGTAAGTCCTGATAAAGCTAGTAAACGCCGTGTTCGCAAGAAAGAAGTAGCCCAAGTCCGTTGTATAATTCATGTTGAGAAAAAATGTCTCCGCCTGTACGATGTTTGCACGTTGAATCAGAACATACTAGCAACAAATTCGTACTACCTGTAACACTCCGGATTCCCCAATGCCAACTTTCAAGAGATAAAGTTTCTGGCGTGTGTCTGATATAGGAGAGTTACAGCTTGAGTGATTTAGTTGCTGTACTCAAGGCACGCTAATGACACCATTTTGTCTCTTTTGAACTGCTTGAAAAGCTAAAAGCCTCTTGCAGAGTTATTGCTGTTCGAAAAATTCAGTGAAACTTGAGCGTCTATATAAAGGTGTGTCTGTTATAATAACGGTCACCCAAATGAAGTCATAGGAAATTTATCCGCATCAAAAGATCAATCTTAACAATTATTATCAGAAAACTCTCCTCATCCATTACCTAGTCCATAAACAGATATACATCGGTGTATATCTGTCCATACTGTGAATAATATAGAGGTCAATACAAAACGGAAATCTCCGCATGATCGGAAATGCAGCATGATCGCATGAGCGAATTTTCATTAACTATCAATCGTATTATGTTGAATTGTATTGAAATTGGAACAATATCAGCAGAAAGAAATTGGTGAAAACCAATTTTATGTTAAAAAAAAGAACATAATAAATCAAATTCGGCGATTCAATGGAGATTTTGAAATTTTAGATTATTTGCAGTTTTTAGATTTTTTAGCAAATAGTAACAAAATTGAAGTATGTTTTTCAGCATAATTTTGAGAATTTTTTTTTTTTAATGTCCTAGTTAATCGTTGACAATTTAGTTTTGGCGAATTTAACGATTTTTGATAATTTAGTTTTGATAAATATAACTATATCTACTTAGCCGTTTTTAGCAATTTTTAAAGATTTTGTTTAGCACATTGTTGGAAATTTGACCAATTTAATGTGCTCAAAAATTGTTAGCCAACGTACTCATCCTTTCGTTTAGAATGCTTGACTTTTTGGCGCAAGAACGGTTTTTTATCTCAATCCTAAGGAGAGTTATCGTCTGGAATGACATATATATATATATATATATATATATATATATATATATATATATATATATATATATATATATATATATATATGAAAAAGCGCAAACTTCAGGAATCGTTTCAGAATGCCTCAAAACGGATTTCAATGAATAATTTTTTCAAAAAATTTGATTTTAAAATTTTCCGAGCCATTGCAATAGCTTCATTTTCTACGAAAATTCGCTGAAATGGGATATTTAACCACTCAATAATTATTGATAGATCAATCTTCACACGGTTCAAATCGAATTGTGCTTATCATATCCTATCCTATGTTATCTGATATATAAAATCCAATCTGGCTCTACATCAGGGCCGAACGGTTGCACCGATTCTCATCCGGGTAAACAGCTTTGTGATTAGGGAACTTGGTTGAACTTTTCTCGTCAAATGTGGGTGGAGTGGGATCACGCGTGAAGAACATTCGATAATAAATTCAAATATACCAAAACGATTTCGGTGGGTTGAGCCGAGCGGTTTTTATTCGAGAAGATATAGATCTCCAAAAATTAATATTCAAAACGCCATATTAACTGCAACAATGTTGGTAGAGAATAGTTGTAATAGTTAAGGTTAAATTGAGTAGACATCGGGGGACGCTTAGTTGAAAAATTAATTAGATAGAGAAAAAATTAGGTTTCCACAAGTTGATACATGATTGCTGACATTTGAATCGGAGCCTTTTTGGGACTGCTGGGTCAAAATGAAAAGGTACGAACTTACCCTGATTTCGGTAGAGCTCTTAAATTCTCTCGAATTTTCAGGTGATCCTAATCATAAACTACAATTGAAATATATAGGCTGGGTACGGAAGAGTATAGTTTTAACTTGAACAACCACTCTAATCATCCGAGTGAGCTCTGTACCTAATTTTGTTCCAATGCAACTTGGGATGCTTAAATTTGAAATGGGGCTTCTCAGGTGGTGGTAGAGTAGGTATAATATTACAACACTCGAGAATCCACTCTTATCTGCTGATTGGGCGTTGCAGCTTAGTTTGTTCCTGTTCAACTTAAGATGGTGAACTTTGGAATGTGATTTCTCAGGGTGTGGTAGAGCATAATTACAACTCAAGGACCCATTCATTCTAAACACCAGAGTAAGCTCTGTACCTAATTTTGTCCCATTCCTACTTGAGATGATGAAATATGTAGCAGGGCTTTTCTGGGTACGGTAGAGTGCAAATACAACTTGAAGAATTACTCTAATCAGCAGAGTGAGCTCTGTAATTTTGTTTTTATCAAACTTGAGATGTTGAATATTCGGATGGGGTAACTCTGGGTGTGGTTGAGTATAATCTTACAGCTAGAAATGCGAAGTTATTCAGCTGAGTGGTAACTTTATTTCTATCTCAGTAAAAATGCTGAACTTTGGAAGGGGTCTTCTCTGGGGGTGATAGTGTATAACTGGAATCAGGGGAACCTCTCTAATTAGCTGAGAGAGCTCTTGAACATCTTTTTTTCCTTATCCAACTGATGCCGAAATTAGGGACAGAGCCTCTGTGGGAGGGGTAAAATTACAGATAGCATTTCCCTGGCAGTAGGTACTGACACCATTGGTTTAACAACATTCATGCGATGGTACACTATAATCTACATTCATGTTTCGGATGAATCTCAAGAGCTCTCTCAGCCAATTAGAGAGGTTCTCCAATTATCAATTACTAGCCGCTCCGGCTCGCTACGCTCGCCTCCACGTCCAGCCGGGGGGCAAGCCCCCCGGACCCCCCATTCAATTGCTCGCTTCGCTCGCAAAGTGTGGCATGTAGGGAATATTGCTCGCTTCGCTCGCAAAGTGTGGCATGTAGGGAATGTTGCTCGCTAAGGGTAGGTTTAACTTCTGTAAGGGATGCTGCTCGCTTCGCACGCTTGAGGAAGTTATACTGCCCACCCAACTTGGCAGACGTTTTTTTCTGTTGGAAATTCTTACAAACAAATTAAATCTTATGAAACTACGTGGAACCACAAAAAGTTTATTCGGGGATGTTGCTCGCTTCGCTCGCAAGGTATTGCTGTATATTTGTAGGAAAAAATCCGAATTTATTCTGTTGACATGGCTCTCGCTTCGCTCGCAAAGTGTGGCATGTAGGGCATGTTGCTCGCTTTGCTCGCAAACGGTAGATCCCTAAGGGTAGGTTTAACGTGTGTAGGGGATGTTGCTCGCTTCGCTCGCAAACGGTAGATCTCTAAGGGTAGGTTTAACTTCTGTAGGGGATGCTGCTCGCTTCGCTCGCTTGAGGGAGTTATACTGCCCACCCAACTTGGCAGACGTTTTTTTCTGTTGGAAATTCTTACAAACAAATTAAATCTTATAAAACTGCGTGGAACCACAAAAAGATTATTCGGGGATGTTGCTCGCTTCGCTCGCAAGGTATACCTAAATATAGGTAGGAAAAAACCCGTATTTATTCTTTTGAAATAGGCCTGCAGGTAACATTGTGAAATACCTGACAAACCCCTTGACGTCTTCGTAGAGCCTTCTCGCGAACACGGCAAAATTAATTTCTGATGTTAAACGCTTCTTCTCGCTTCCGCTCGCGATTTGACCGACTTAACGTCACTTTTTTCGATATCCGATTTCGGATTCAGATTCGCCGGACCCAAAGCTGTATTTCGCCCGCGAAAACCGTTCCGAAAAACGTACCTTTATGGGGTATATTTTAATCGGAAAAAACCAAGTTTTTCGGCGGACTTTTCGAGAAAACGGGTCCGTATTCTCGCATTTTTTTAACGCATTTCCCGATACTTTTTTCGCGATCCGATCACGCCGTCGTCTTCCTCGTTCAAAAACCTACGAAACCCGTATTTTTCCGGAATTGTCAACGGCCGTTTAGAGGGGTAGGGGAAGCGGGGAAGTCCAAAAAGCGCACATTAATTCTTACTTCGACCCCCCTCCCGCCCTACGGCCCATGGTTCGGGTGGGATTAAACAATTTTAACCCTTTGCGGTCGAAAGTTGAATTCCGATCGTGTCCACAAGGACGGGACCCGGTCAGGGACCGGCATTATGCATGTGCCTTACAGGACGACTTATTACACGCCATTATATCTTTCAAGGACGATAAGCTTTTTGCAATAGGTCACCTAAAAACGGTACATCACGTTTGAAGACATATTCATCAAATAAAAGCACAGATTACCTATTGTTATTTTTTTTATTTTTATTTATTGTAATCATTTCCCCAGAACAAAAATATATCTGGTCGTCTTGCTCTTCCATTTGAAGCAACAATCTTTCAATTTGTTCATCGTTCATGACGAAAAAACCACTTACGAACTGAAAAAGCACAATTACTAAACACAGAAAACTGGGTACAATGGATACCGCACACGAAAACAACACGAGTACAAGAGTTATCAGTGAGCAGTGAGAAAATAATGATAAAAAGTTGAAGTTCAAGTAGTAACCAGTCACAGAAAGGTTTCTCATATTCCTTCCCAATGGGTTCATTTTATCAATAAAGTGCTGCGATCTATTGTCAAAACCTTCAGTAAAACCTACTGAATTGCCCCCAATATTTAAAAAATACCAAGCTACCACCGGGTTTCGTCTGTGAAGACAAGAAAGGGCGCCGAGCAGTGACCGGCATTCGTCCCCAACGAGGTAGCAAGGTCGCCGAGCAGGGACCGGCATTCGTCCTGTGAGACATCCCTCTCTCAAAATGTTCCGTCCAAATGCGGATATTGCCTAGCCGGGCCCTGACCGGGTTTCGTCCAGAAAGGGTTAAATTCGCTCGCTCCCACCCGATTGAGGAAGTTATACTGCCCACCCAACTTGGCAGACGTTTTTTTCTGTTGGAAATTCTTACAAACAAATTAAATCTTATAAAACTACGTGGAACCACGAAAAGTTTATTAGGAGATGATGCTCGCTTCGCTCGCTTGAGGAAGTTATACTGCCTACCCAACTTGGCAGACGTTTTTTTCTGTTGGAAATTCTTACAAACAAAATAAATCTTATGAAACTACGTGGAACCACAAAAAAGTTTATTTGGGGATGTTGCTCGCTTCGCTCGCAAACTCTGGCATGTAGGGAATGTTGCTCGCTTCGCTCGCAAATTGTGGCATGTAAGAAATGTTGCTCGCTTCGCTCGCAAAGTACGGCATGTCGGGAATGATGCTCGCTTCGCTCGCAAACGGTAGGTCCCTAAGGGTAGGTTTAACTTCTGTAGGGGATGCTGCTCGCTTCGCTCGCTTGAGGAAGTTATACTGCCCACCCAACTTGGCAGACGTTTTTTTCTGTTGGAAATTCTTACAAACAAATTAAATCTTATAAAACTATGTGGAACCACAAAAAGATTATTCGGGATGTTGCTCCCTTCGCTCGCAAGGTATACCTGTATATAGGTAGGAAAAAACCCGTATTTATTCTTTTGAAATAGGCCTGCAGGTAACATTGTGAAATACCTGACAAACCCCTTGACGTCTTCGTAGAGCCTTCTCGCGAACACGGCAAAATTAATTTCTGATGTTAAACGCTTCTTCTCGCTTCCGCTCGCGATTTGACCGACTTAACGTCACTTTTTTTGATATCCGATTTCGGATTCAGATTCGGCGGACCCAAAGCTGTATTTCGCCCGCGAAAACCGTTCCGAAAAACGTACCTTTATGGGGTATATTTTAATGGGAAAAAACCAAGTTTTTCGGCGGACTTTTCGAGAAAACGGGTCCGTACTCTCGCATTTTTTTAACGCATTTCCCGATACTTTTTTCGCGATCCGATCGCGCCGTCGTCTTCCTCGTTCAAAAACCTACGAAACCCGTATTTTTCCGGAATTGTCAACGGCCGTTTAGAGGGGTAGGGGAAGCGGGGAAGTCCAAAAAGCGCACATTAATTCTTACTTCGACCCCCCTCCCGCCCTACGGCCCATGGTTCGGGTGGGATTAAACAATTTTAAATTTGCTCGCTCCCACTTTTGGAAAATCTCAAGAAGATCCCCCCACTCGTACACTCCCCCCACTCAGCCGTTTGGCCGTGCATAGACACGACAGACAGACAGACGGAGTTTCATTCTTATTAATAACTAGCCGCTCCGGCTCGCTACGCTCGCCTCCACGTCCAGCCGGGGGGCAAGCCCCCCGGACCCCCCATTAAATTGCTCGCTTCGCTCGCAAAATGTGGCATGTAGGGAATTTTGCTCGCTTCGCTCGCAAAGTGTGGCATATAGGGAATGTTGCTCGCTTTGCTCGCAAACGGTAGATCCCTAAGGGTAGGTTTAACGTGTGTAGGGGATGTTGCTCGCTTCGCTCGCAAACGGTAGATCTCTAAGGGTAGGTTTAACTTCTGTAGGGGATGCTGCTCGCTTCGCTCGCTTGAGGAAGTTATACTGCCCACCCAACTTGGCAGACGTTTTTTTCAGTTGGGAATTCTTACAATTCACAATGTATACCTGCTCGCCTCGCAACATTGTGACATCGAACCCCTTGACGTCTTCGTAGAGCCTTCTCGCGTCCGGGGCACAATTAATTTCTGATGTTAAACGCTTCCCTCGCTTCCGCTCGCAATTTGACCTACTTCCCGTCACTTTTTTCGATATCCGATTTCGGATTCAGATTCGGCGGGATCAAAGCTGTATTTCGCCCGCGAAAACCGTTCCAAAAAACGTACCTTTACGGGGTATATTTTAATGGGAAAAAACGTAGTTTTTCGTCGGACTTTTCGAGAAAACACGGTCCGTACTCTCGCATTTTTTTGACGCATTTCCCGATACTTTTTTCGCGATCCGATCGCGCCGTCGTCTTTCTCGTTTCAAAACCTACGAAACCGGTATTTTTCCGGAATTTTCGACGGCCGTTTAGAGGGGTTGGGGAAGCGGGGAAGTCCATAAAGCGCACATTAATTATTACTTCAACCCCCTCCCGCCCTACGGCCCATGTTTCGGGTGGAATTAGAAAATTTTAAATTCGCTTATACATCCATTATTCAGAAAATTCCAAGGAGATCCCCCCCCCCCCCACTCGTAGAATCCCGCCACTCTGCCGTTTGGCCGTGCATAGACACGACAGAGAGACAAACAAACAGACGGAGTTTCATTCTTATAAATAACTAGCCGCTCCGGCTCGCTACGCTCGCCTCCACGTCCAGCCTCGACCCCCCGTTAAATTGCTCGCTTCGCTCGCAAAGTGTGGCATGTAGGGAAGGTTTCTCGCTTTGCTCGCAAACGGTAGATCCCTAAGGGTAGGTTTAACGTGTGTAGGGGATGTTGCTCGCTTCGCTCGCAAACGGTAGATCTCTAAGGGTAGATTTAACTTCTGTAGGGGATGCTGCTCGCTTCGCTCGCTTGAGGAAGTTATACTGTTCACCCAACTTGGCAGACGTTTTTTTCAGTTGGGAATTCTTACAAACAAATTAAATCTTATAAAACTACGTGGAACCACGAAAAGTTTAGTGTGGTATGTAGGGAATGTTGCTCGCTTCGCTCGCAAAGTGTGGCTGTATACATGCGATGTATTACAATTGAAACATGTAGGGGATGTTGCTCGCTTCGCTCGCAAATGGTAGATCCCTAAGGGTAGTTTTTACTTCTGTAGGGGATGCTGCTCGCTCTGCTTGCTTGAAGAAGTTATACTGCCCACCCAACTTGGCAGACGTTTTTTTCTGTTGGAAATTCTTACAAACAAATTAATTCTTATAAAACTACGTGGAACCACGAAAAGTTTATTAGGGAATGTTGTACTGCCCACCCAACTTGGCAGACGTTTTTTTCAGTTGGGAATTCTTACAAACAAATTAAATCTTATAAAACTACGTGGAACCACGAAAAGTTTATTCGGGGATGTTGCTCGCTTCGCTCGCAAGGTATACCTGTATATGTGTAGGACAAAGTCCGTATTTATTATTTGAAATGGCTCTCGCTTCGCTCGCAAGGTAGTTACCTATGTATACCTGCTCGCCTCGCAACATTGTGACATCGAACCCTTCACGTCAATTCTTGAGCCTTCTCTCGTCCACGGCACAATCATTTTAATCGCTTTGCTCGCTTCCGCTCGCAATTTGAACGAGTTCTCGTCACTTTTTTCGATATCCGATTTCGGATTCAGATTCGGCGGGATCAAAGCTGTATTTCGCCCGCGAAAACCGTTCCGAAAAACGTACCTTTACGGGGTATATTTTAATCGGAAAAAACGTAGTTTTTTGTCGGACTTTTCGAGAAAACGGGTCCGTACTCTCGCATTTTTTTGACGCATTTCCCGATACTTTTTTCGCGATCCGATCGCGCCGTCGTCTTCCTCGTAGGAAAACCTACGAAACCCGTATTTTTCCGGAATTGTCAACGGCCGTTTAGAGGGGTAGAGGAAGCGGGGAAGTGGAAAAAGCGCACATTAATTCTTACTTCGACCCCCCTCCCGCCCTACGGCCCATGGTTCGGGTGGGATTAGAAAATTTTAAATTCGCTTATACACCCTATCGGAAAATCCCAAAAAGATCCCCCCACTCGTAGACTCCCCCCACTCAGCCGTTTGGCCGTGCATAGACACGACAGACAGAGCGACAGACGGAGTTTCATTCTTATTAATAACTAGCCGCTCCGGCTCGCTACGCTCGCCTCCACGTCCAGCCGGGGGGCAAGCCCCCCGGACCCCCCATTAAGTTGCTCGCTTCGCTAGCAACGTGTGGCATGTAGGGAATATTGCTCGCTTCGCTCGCAAAGTCTGGCATGTAGGATATGTTGCTCGCTTCGCTCGCAAAGTCTGGCATGTAGAAAATGTTGCTCGCTTCGCTCGCAAAGTATGGCATTTAGGGGATGTTGCTCGGTTCGCTCGCAAACGGTAGATCTCTAAGGGTAGGTTTAACTTCTGTAGGGGATGCTACTCGCTTCGCTCGCAAACGGTAGATCTCTAAGGGTAGGTTTAACTTCTGTAGGGGATGCTATACTGCCCACCCAACTTGGCAGACGTTTTTTTCAGTTGGGAATTATTACAAACAAATTAAATCTTATAAAATTACGTGGAACCACGAAAAGTTTATTCGGGGATGTTGCTCGCTTCGCTCGCAAGGTATACCTGTATATGTGTAGGACAAAGTCCGTATTTATTATTTGAAATGGCTCTCGCTTCGCTCGCAAGGTAGGTACCTATGTAGGCATACCTGCTCGCCTCGCAACGTTGTGACATCGAACCCTTCACGTCAATTCTTGAGCCTTCTCTCGTCCACGGCAGAATCATTTTAATCGCTTTGCTCGCTTCCGCTGGTAATTCGACCGAGTTCTCGTCACTTTTTTCGCTATCCGATTTCGGATTCAGATTCGGCGGACCCAAAGCTGTATTTCGCCCGCGAAAACCGTTCCGAAAAACGTACCTTTATGGGGTATATTTTAATCGGAAAAAACCAAGTTTTTCGGCGGACTTTTCGAGAAAACGGGTCCGTACTCTCGCATTTTTTTGACGCATTTCCCGATACTTTTTTCGCGATCCGATCGCGCCGTCGTCTTCCTCGTAGGAAAACCTACGAAACCCGTATTTTTCCGGAATTGTCAACGGCCGTTTAGAGGGGTAGGGGAAGCGGGGAAGTGGAAAAAGCGCACATTAATTCTTACTTCGACCCCCCTCCCGCCCTACGGCCCATGGTTCGGGTGGGATTAGAAAATTTTAAATTCGCTTATACACCCTATCGGAAAATCCCAAAAAGATCCCCCCACTCGTAGATCCGGCCCACTCAGCCGTTTGGCCGTGCATAGACACGACAGAGCGACAGAGCGACAGACGGAGTTTCATTCTTATTAATAATAGAGATAGAGATAGATAGAGATAGAGATACACAATCATCCCCAGAGAAGCTCCGCTTCAAAGTTCAGCATTTTTACTGGGATAGAAATAAAATTACCACTCAGCTGAGTAACCTCGTTTCTCCGGTTGAAAGATTATACTCAACCATACCCAGAGTTACCTCATTCGAAAATTCAGCATCTCAAGTTTGATTTTTTTAAATCATCCTTAAATTTCGTAAAATTGAAATGCATTCAAATCTAATTTCCCCCATAAAACTGGTAGTTAACAATTACTTTTGCACTCAAAACGCTCAAATTTCAAAGCAATGTCATATAATAATAAACATGAATGAAACTTTGGATTTTTAGTATTTCAGTCCTTAAATCTCACTTTTTAGGAATTTGATGCCGAGTTTTAAGGACCATTTAGACCCTACATAAACGTTTTTTCTTTATATTTCATAATTACTGTCCAGTAGTTTTGGAGAAAAGCTTTTTTGCATTTTTGGAATATGCACATTTTGAAACGTATATTGATGACAAAGGTTAATATTCAAAATATTGAACCCAGGCGTGACGAGATTTTTATGTCATAATGAATTGAGAAACAAAATTACTCCATTTTCGAACTAGTAGTGTTAAGATCAAAATTTGTTTGCTGAATCCACCCATTACAGCATGTGATATTTATTGGAAAAAATTTATGACATAAACATTATGTCTCATTTAGCAGGGTAATAATCATGGTGTTATACAAAAAATGCCTATCAATAATTTGGCATGCGTGGAATGGTATGTTTGATGTTTTGATGCTTATTTTTAGTCTGTCTTCCCCCACCATAGTGTCCTGTTACAACATGTTCATCAGTCACACATTTCTTACGACCAACTTGTCGCATTTTCGTTGTCAACTCTCCGGAGATTCAATGACTGAAATTGATTCCTAACTTTCCAAGTCGGATTCAAACTGGAAGAGCAACTCATAGGTTTGATAGCTCTAGGTAGATAGTTAGTGTTAGATTTATCGAAAGATCGAAGCACCCACTAAATCAGTTCATCCGTGCCCTGTTTATTTTTCGTCTGAAATTTATAGTGAGGCGGGTTCCGCAAAGTGAAGATCATCAAGATTATCCTCTTTCCATCACCTAATTAGCCAAGTCGGTTTCAATACCCTTCGAGGGGAAGTGGCTCGAATAACTCACACTGTCTTTCCAGTTTAATCCTTCTCCCTTGGAACTGGGTGAAAATTAAGATGGTGATAAATGGCAATGAAAAAAGAAGAAAAGAAAAAAGTTAGTAGACATTTTAAAAAAAGGAAAGAAGGAACGATAGAACGAATAAGCGTCCATAATTAATTCTGTCCAGGCTGTATAAATACACTTTTCAAGAAACAGTTGGTTATCTTTGGTAAACTCTTTTGCTCTTATTTCTCTTGATTCCAGAAATAGATCGTTTACACCCACTACTCATTATTGAGGTTGGCAATATTGTGAATTCCAATTTCTCTATATTGCTTCCGAGTCTACCTACCTTAAATCTATCTACCTTAGACCATTTCGAACAACTCTGGTTCCGTGTCGAACAACTCTGGTTTCCGCAAATTCTTGCTGCACGCACAACTTCTACAGCTTCCATCCGGTTCTGATGAAATTATCAAGGATCGTACGGCCTTAAACAGGGTGTTCACCTTAAGATTGTTAACTTCCTAGAGCTCGATTCTACAACTAATTTCCAACTACAAGTTCCTCATCACTTTTTTTAAGCCCTTGATTTTTGGAGTTTTTTCACGTTCAAGTTTTTTTCGTGTTTTCGACCTTACATCACTAAAATGGCTATATCCCCCCTAACTTACAATGCAATCATAAAAATAGATATATCGCTCGAAAGAACGTTAAATTGAACTGCTATCTCCTTAAGGTATTTTAATTATTTCTACAGTAGGTCATGTATGCGAAAAATGGATCAAACACGAAGATTTCTCAGTTTTTAAAATGACTGTTTTTTTAATGTGCGATAAGTATTGAAAAAATTGTAAAACAATGTACGCGTTACAGGAAAAACTTGCCCGAAATTCCAGCTTTCTAACGTCATAATCAATTCTTATTTTACTTTGTTGATTGGGGGAGAAAAGTATTACTGTATGTCGATAAAACTCTTTTTTTTTTTAATCGAGTGTTTTCGTTAAAAATGACCCCTTAAAAAAAATAAAAAACTCATTTCCTTTCGTTAGAAATTAGTTGAAGAACTTATCCCTGGTCGGTGGTTTAAATTTGGCGTTAAGGCCAATGTGGACGGGTGACTAGTATGGTTCTCAGATGAGAGATGGTGCTGGGGTCGCACCAACATTTTCTCCGTTTTTCTATACATTTTTTTAAATTGCAAGTCTAATCACCGAAATGTTCTCAGGGTGAACTAAGTATTTCATCCATCATTAAACATTTCACCAAAATTTCAATGTTTTTCCTTATATAGATATTACAAATTTATTTTATTTAAAATTTGGAAAAATCGTGCACAAACCGCGTTTGGAAAATAATCGAGATTGTGTAGCAACAATCAGGAAAATGTTTCCATGATAATTAGAGGCGGAAAGCGAAGGCGAAAAGAGGGGCAAGCAGGATCCAAGAAGAAAGAGGCCTAGAGACATTGAGACCAGCGAGGCCCAGCGCTGAATGTCCAGGCTCCGCAGCCTAAGGCTTGGCTCGCTCCTCACTATATGAACTCGAAGTGGAAATTGTGGTTGGATGAAAACCAAAACTATGAAGTCGTCTGTTTGACTGACTGGACTTTACTTGAATTCACAAAAAATTAAAAATCGAATCATAAATAAAAGTTTGCCGCGAACATATTTTGTATGCTAGCGGACAAACCCCCTGGAGAATGTCTCGAAGCAGGTAACAAAGGGTAGTTTACACCCTGGCCGTCAGGCTGCATCCCTGGAGACTCGCTCCCCTTGCGAGATCTCTTCCGAACAAGAAAAAGTGAGTGGTCCCCGGGGTATATATATACGGTGACCATATTTATCTTAAGCAAAATCGGGACGGATAGAACTATCAAGGGGGTCTGAGGGGTTAGAATACCCTTCATGGGGAGGAGGGTCCGGGGGTCCACCCCCGTAAAAGTTTGAATTTTTTACCTTTTAAAAGTTGGTTTTCAAGCCTATTTCATCCATTCAAACATTGGTTTATTAAGAGCTTCGTATCAAACTAAAAATATGTAATATTCATTAAAGAATGTGGCACTAAGAATTACATGACAAAATAATTTCAAGAAGTTTATTACATACACAGAAAGAATATGTACCTTTTGCACGAACAAACTGAACTTCACGAACAACAGGTAAGTTTTTATAGTCAAATAAACAGACATTAATTTTCCAAAAAATGAAAAAATAAAAGTTAACAGAGCAGTCTGTTTACATCATTGTTCTTGTTATATTTTTTCACTAGGGCCAGGGGTACTCTTTTTACTCCAGTCGTACTTCTGTGTTGAGGAAAGTGCTCTCAGCAAGGAGTCGTCTTTTCTTATTTTGTCGTACATTTCAACACACGACAAAGAACTGTTCATTTGGACAATTAGTAATGCTTTAACACAGCCTAGTGCCATTGAAAATTTTTCTGCGGTCCAAAAGTTGTTTATCAATGAGAAAGCTCGCTCGACTGAAGCATTTGTTCCTGGTAAAGAAAGAGAAAATTCTACCAGAGTTTTGAGATTAGGAACGCTTATTTCGTTTTTCTACGAGTCCTGAAATAAAGTCAGCCACCGTTGCTCAGTTGATAGTTTTTGTTCTATCCATTCAGCCAGGACGACATCAGGAAGCTGTGTGTTCAGCACACTAAGCTCATTGAACAAATCATCAAGCGAGAGAGGTGGCCTATCTTGAAACAAATCCCAACTTTCCTCTAGTTCTTCCCACTTCAGCCGCTTCTTTATGTCTATCCAAGACTGTTGACTCAAGCTGTCAACGTTTGATTTCCAAAGATCAAAATAAGTAATGCAGTGGTCATAAAAAGTTCCTACTGTATTTTTCACCTCTTGTAAATCGCATGCATTTCCTGCAGCAACACTGTTTCTTTGAAGTTCCTTTACTTTCATTGGTAGAAATAAAGACTCTTTTCTGTCAACCAAGTTTTTGTAAAGAATCAAATATTCATTTGCTCCCTCTGTGGCAGAAACCTTCGCTGAGGTCGAGGGGGCCAACACAGTTGGGTCTCCAGACTGCTCCTGTGACTATGATAATAGTTATGTTGTGTGCGGTGTAAAGAAATTCCACGGTACTAATCATTCATTTTAAAATAAAGCTAATAACTTTTCAAGATGATTTGGTTTGAAAAAATCTTTATTGGTGAAAATCGGGACATTTCTTTCCCAATTCGGGACCCCGGGACACAGGCTTTAAAATCGGGACTGTCCCGATAAAATCGGGACGTATGGTCACCGTATATATATACTCAAAAACGGGGATCTGGGAACACATTTTGTGGCACAGGTTCCGGCCTCAAACTCTTGCACTCCCTTTCGGACTAGCATAAAACTTGTAAAAATACCATAAATATCCCACAACAACAAACCTATCTTTATATCTAGCTAAATACTCTAAATATAAGCTCTGTATAAATTACTCATAAGATTTTGTATTCACTGATACAATATATATCAAATATTCGTTCTATAATAGTTGTTTCTTCTTTCAACGTATTAAATATTAGCTATTAGATTAGCTGAAATTTCCATAGGTTAGGCTCTGCTTGAGTTCCATTCGCGAGCATGTTATACGGAAATTACTCACAATAGGTTAGGCTCTGCTTGAGTTTACTAGCTAGCACGTTGTTCAATAGGTAACCAAATGAAACATAATATATAAATTTCACTTTAGATTTCCGTACAAACAGTAGTGTGTAGTTGACAAATAGAACTGATGAATACATAATTCAGTCAAGATGTGCTGAGACGTGAGTGGGGGAAAAAACTTGCAAATGATGGCGCCGTGCGTGCGTCCTTACAACAACTCGGTGGGGTAGGATCGAAGAAAAACGCCGGCGCCGCCCAAGATCACGTTTACCTGATTTTTCGCTTTCCGCCTCTAATTAGCAAGGAATCTTTTTTTTAATATTGCTACATGTTGGTTTTTAAACGCTCTTTACATTTTTTTAATATGGGCTGTATACGATTTTTGTAATTATAAAAATAAAAAATTGTAAAGAGCGTTTAAAAACCAAATTTTTAAATATTTTTTTCTCGAAAAGTCCTATGATAGAGAAAATTTTCCCGTTGGTACAAACTCAAAAATATAGTCGAAGTGGGAAATTGATCCAGCGATAGTGGAAATAATTGGCATACACTTTTGTATCTTCCCTCTCTCTCGCACAACTGGCGTCCTCATTGGCCTTAACACTTTGTGTATATGTTATTTGATATTCTCTTTATGAACACTCCATATTCGATTAAATTACCTTCCGGTCAACACGAAATTCTTCATACTGTTTACTAATAAATCAAACCTTTATACTGTTGTGACAGAATTATAGTAGGTACTCCATTACATTGTATAACGATATTAATGTATGTTTCTAACGAATAAACAATAAACATTCCGGGACATCACACTGCTGTTCAGGTCTTTGATATCGACCTCCCACAACGTATCCAAAAATAGTTGGCGTCAGCTTTGGAATATTTGGAGCAATATGAACTGGTCTTCCTGTCAAAATGTCGTAAAAAAGATCACATCCAAGGAGAAACTCAATCGGAGCTGGTTTCCAAAACTGAGCGTCAGCTAGGGCAAAATTTAAATATTTCTGCCTTAATTTCGAAGGCAAGTGGGTTTGAGGATGGTTACCTGTAATTCGATCCAAGACTATAGCCTTAGTAGACAGAATGATTGAATTATCAGTAGCCGGGCGCAAACAGCATTCCAATACACCTTGGGTATCAGCTACAGAGACCTGTCCAATTCCACTTATTTTCACGTTACAATCTGAGGCTTTAAAGCCCAGCCGCTCTACACATTGTTTCGTAATAAACGAAAACTGACTTCCACCATCCAAGATAATTCTTATATTATGAAATTGGCCTGAAGAATCTTTGATTTGACCAATAACAGTCCCTAAAATTACACTGTCGGGGTTGGATGAATCACCCAACATCGCATTTACAGTGTTTTGTGAAGGGCCATCAGAAGTTATGTTGGAAGGCGAACTACCATTTCCATTAGAATTCAAATCAGAGGGCAGATGGAGCAAAGAATGATGTCTACCATTGCATATTTCACACATTTTATCACTCGCGCAATTTTTTGAAATGTGCTGAAAAGAAAGGCAAAGCCTACAACCAGACCACCTTTTCAAGAAGTTGAATCTTTCTTTAGGTGACGACGAACGAAACAATTCACACTGGTAAAGTGTGTGCTTCACTGAACAGACTGGACATTGTTTAGAATATGAAGAAAAACTCTTCCTTTGATGCGCAGCTTTGTCTGATTTCTCGTTCTTATCGGACACAAATAAGGCACTTTTGGAATCACCCTTTTGTTTTGATTGTGATCCATTATTCTGCTTTCGATAACGGGAACTTTGTGAAGATGAGTTTGACAAACTAGAGGCAAGGCAACCACCACTTAAGGTCAAAGCTGTGCATTCGCCTCTCAAAAACTGGTGAAGAGAATCAAAGGTTGGAAGTTCAATTCCAAGATTCTTCCGTTCAAATGAATGACGAGTGCCTGGATCTAAACATCGCACAACCAACGTGAGCAAAATAAAGTCCTCCGCATTTGGGATTTTCAGCAACCTGAAAGCTTCAACACTCTCACAAACTGTGCCTATGAACGCTTGTAAAATGGTGAGATTTGGTGAACCAGAAAGGGGCTTGTAATCGAGTATCTTATTAAGAAAACTCGCACCTAAGATACGCTTATTATTGTAGGTATCTGTCATTAATTTCCAAGCCTGCTCATAATTAGCCTCGAGAACCGGAATCCCTTTGATCAGTGTTAACGCTGGACCTTCAAGCGATCCTATCAACGTACGATATTTTGCCATTGTGGGGGTGTCAATATCATTATGTACCATAGATGTAAACGTATCACGAAAAAAGGGCCATTTATCCAATTTCCCATCAAACTTGGGAATGCTATCCATGGGACTCCCAACTCTGAGGATACGAGATGCAGAAAATGAGACCAAACCAGAAACGTTAGCATTTGCGGCAGCGTTTTCATGATGTGGTAACGGCGCGGGTGTATTAAGACCCTCCAGAACGCCCAACGCTTCATAATAGTATCGATCGCAATTAAGCTGAAGATTTTTTTCTTCTTCGTTTGGAAAATTGTTGATCGTTTCATTTTCGACATGAAGGTCTATTAAGTCGTCTAGAAGGGCTTTAAATGACTTGTAGTGTTCTTTAATTTCCTGCATCATTCCGCGAAACATTGGAACCTTTGTGACATCGCTTGACACATCCCTTGAAAATTTCGCGATATTACCAATCTTAGTTTGATAGAGTGTCATTTTGAACAACACGCTCGAAATTTTCTTCTTAGTGTCCATTTTGACAAGAACAAACAAATTACAAGAAGGAAAGATAGAAATTTCAAGTGAATGATAAGAGCAGAATTAGACTAAATAATTTTTCGATTCAAAGATATATCCTTGAGATTTAGAACGACAAGTACCCAATCCGATTCAATTTCGGTTGGTCAAGCTATGACGTTAAAGACAAATTATTTAAAAATTTGTATAGCATACAATATACATAGAGTAATTAACATGTACAAATAGATCAATTTTACGCAATTTACGAAGAAAACATTTTTAATAAATAATTATGGAAAATAGATACAACTCATGCAAGCAATAAATAACGAACACGAACAAAATTTACACATACAATAACACAATAGAGATAGAAGATAAACTGAATGATATTCGCAAAATATATTTACAATAGGTAAACGGCTTCACTTCAACAGATTCACCGTTAATTTAAATCGGATTTAAATCAGATTGCCGA
The DNA here is from genome assembly GCA_030762985.1 of Adelphocoris suturalis. Taxonomy (NCBI): domain Eukaryota; kingdom Metazoa; phylum Arthropoda; class Insecta; order Hemiptera; family Miridae; genus Adelphocoris; species Adelphocoris suturalis. The sequence goes on from CM061041.1 coordinate 36,326,320, forward strand.
AAATTCCTGTGCACGCAAAATTACAAAGCACCATCCGTTTGCTCGATAGGACCATTAATGTTGGCAATTTACAACATTTGAGCAAATAAATGAAATTATCAAATTATATTTACCTTGAAAAAATAGTTGGTTCTAAATTTAGGTGCATTGCACAGGGATCTAATGTTAATAAAGAAGACTAGAAAAACTGAGTCTTAGTTTAGCGGACTGTATTATTATCAAAATCATATCATAGTTAAATTATCAAATGAAATAACGCCAATTACAATAATAATGGCAATTAATATTGGTAGAAATTTAAGTAGAAAAACGTCTTTAAAGCTTATTGCAATAGTAAAGTTCCTTGTACACGTGGTAGACGAGAGCAGCCGGCAACAGTAGAAGGAGAAATTGTATAGGTCTGACCTTATTAAATTGACGATCGTGGTCCAGTAGTAAGGATGCCCGAAAATTCACATCAACAGTGAACGGGGATTGCACGGCAATCAAATCGCACCAGCTGGTGGCCACCAATAATGAAAAATACGAAGAACGTCTTCAAATTTCAGTAGGTGCGGAAAAGGGTAATCGAGCGACAAAGGCTGATTCGCGACTGCCATATCAAGGCCAGAGATTCGATAATCTGCTCGGAGAAGAGGGGTCACGAGGACTTGGAGGGCTCAGCTGAAGAGTCAGTTACGGCGAAGTCCACTTTCATGTTAAAGATAAACAAATAAATCATGATCCCCGGCAGCTTTCTCTTTACCTAGGTTTACCGAACAGGTTTTTATCTAGAACCCTTTTTTCCATTTTTAGGTTATGTTTATTCCTTTAAATAGAAAATTAACTAAATATAGTCAAATCGTCATCGACCTGTCCTGTCCCAATGCGACCTTCCCAACTTCAAACTTTAATTACAGGTCTTTCCGCTTTTGAGTTTGGATTTTATTCAATTTTTCTACATCAGTATGATTTCTGAGATGCGTTTCTGATCGATAAAATTAATGTAGAACCGCTAGAAAAGTGTATTTGGATGGAAATATGTGTGTCCGGAGCATCGCCGTCATCGACCTGTCCAATATTGTTTTTCGAATTTTCGCGGTCACAATTGTATTTTAGCGGGTTTTTTTGCCGCTTTTTTTATTCGCGCGCTTCTCAGTTACCAGAAAAACCACCATTCGTTTTAATTCAGTCAACTCGTGGTCATCAGCGGGAGCAGATGTGTGCTGGACCGTGGGTTGGTCAATCACAATCGTCAAAAACCTGTCCACTTTTTTTAAGTGAGTACTTGAACTCAATTTTTTCTTATGGTATTTTTATCGTGCACCGAACGGACTAGTTTCATGTTATATGCCAAATTTGGGAAAAAGCTTGCCACAAGGTGAAACATTTGAGAAAAACTGAAGAATCGTCATCGACCTGTCCATCATCGACCTGTCCTCTCCTGAAAATTCGAGGACAGGACGATGAGGAAAAAGGCAAATCTATTATGTTTTTTGGATTTTCTAGTATTCCCGTATTCTCGCATTTAGTAATCCAATATTCTCGTATTGACCATTCAAAACACATATCTACTTAGCCGAACGTTGTGAAGGTCTACTAGGACTAATTCGAGAATTTCTGTCATTCTTCGTTTGTTGGATTCGCCCTACAGTGGTCACGTTTTTCGGTCTTTTGACTTGAAATGTTGAGGGTTAACGTTTCTTGGTAGTTATAGCAAATTTTCCTTTTATGATGCCAGGACAGGGTGGTGATGCAAATGGTGAGAATCAACGGGTCGCATCATCGCCCTGTCCGCCTAAATTTTTAAATATTTTTTTTCTGAATTAATAAAAGCGCTACTGTTTGGATTTGCTTCGAATTTCGATACATACGATATAGAGAGCATCTGTGATTTTTTTCAGCTCGATTCGATCACTTTTTCTTTTTTCAAAAGTCAAACTCAAAACTGACCTTTTCTGTGAGAATCACCCATATGTTATTTGATATTCTCTTTATGAACACTCCATATTCGATTAAATTACCTTCCGGTGATTACATTGTATAACGATATTAATGTATGTTTCTAACGAATAAACAATAAACATTCCGGGACATCCTGATTACGTAGACACTACGGGGTGAATGGGCCTCCGTTCAAAGCCGACTGCAGGTTTGAAGAGGGATATATACATTACACGCTCCCCTCTGTTTACCTTCAAGTGGTTCTGATTTCATTAGGCAATTTGACTCTGAGCACCGCTTCGGGTCACACCGACGGATCAATCCAGCAACATCGATTCGCCTGAGCGATGGGGCATGTTCTCCTTCCATTTACGACCAAACTTTGATTGATTGCAGAGCAAGCATCGTCAGTTTCATGTTTAATATTCATGAGGTGATATAATATAGCTCTACGAGTGTTCGCGCGGTAAATTCCACTGTGGAAATTCAAGTCGTGTTGGGAGGGTGTAATGAAAGCATCGTGTCATACCTAATATGAAATACCTATCTAAACATTTCAGAATTAATGTGGTGTCCAAGGGTGTGGTGTCACCCATCACCCATTTCCTCCTAGTGGGGGGAATGGACTTCAAAGGGCAATGGGTCCAACTACTACCGACATTTTCATGCCGTTCGGTTGTCAGAAGATACCCTTTGCCGTACCTGTCGGGGAGAAAACAATAATCTGTGTAATGTAGTGCAGTAGTGTCCTAGGAGCCTCGGTTACCGGGGTAAGAAGCTGGATATAGTTGCCACCAAGCCCGATGGGACAGCCATAATCCTGGATGTCCAGGTTGTGGATGGCAGCCTGGACATGGAGCAGACCTGGCGGGCTAAAATTAATGTAGTAAAGAGTAATATCCGAGAGAAAGAAGTGGTGACAAATAAAATCAAGTTCATGGGTGTAATAGTGTATTTTACAATTTGGGAACCCTCCCAAATTAGCTGAATGAGCTCTAAAGAACATTTTACGCGTATTCAACTTCAACTGAAGAAATCTAGAACGGATCCTTGTTGGAAGTCACTACTGTGCTTATAACAATTTGGTTTGTGTAGTTTCCAACACATGTGAACTGAATAACTGAGAAACAAATTCATTGGTTAATAAGCATTCGCTTTAGAAAAACTCAACATATCTACTTGTGTGATTATCAACTACCTGTTTGATTCTCAATTTTTTCGTATAAACTCTGCAAATTTGTTTTTACTCTTTGCAGAAATTGATTTCGTCCATGTATATCGAAGGTAGAGACGTGTTTTACGTAAATATGAACCCACTCGAATTTGTTTTTCAAAAAATTCAAGTTTCGAAAATCCCTGTGTGGGGTTTATGTAGCAAATTAAAATCGGATTCGAAAATAAGTCCGTGAAAACTCGTCAGTTTCGTGTTCTGTGACGAATTGAAGAGGAAAATGGCGGGGATGAATTTAAAAAAATTTTAAATTAATTTACCTGGTTACAAAATGGAAAAACATACATTTTTCGCCACCTGAAAAAAAGTTTTAAAATTAATAGTATTGAAGATATCCACGTTTTTCGCTTACGAACCAATTCAAAAATTTTCAATAACATTGAATAATAATGAATTTGGTGGACGCATTTAAATAGAAAATTGAATTTTAATTAGGAAAATACTCATAGACATTTTAGAACCGTTACGGAGGTGTAACGAAATTTGCTAAGTTTTAGTGAAACTGCATTTCTTTCACAAATATGGGGTGGGTACTGTTGGATCCAGCTTGACATTTTGGTCTGGTCCAGTGACACAACATTTTTTTCCACCATATTTTAGGTAGGTAATCTACATATATTATATTATAAAACATTTCTACTGCATTTTGTTGTCCAAACCGGAGCCAATTTGGCACAAGGATGACGAGTAGACAATTTAAAATTTCATATTTGTTTTGGTTCATAGTCGAACACCTATTTTTGATGCGGTCTTCAAAATTTGTTACACCGCGTAAAAATACCCGAGGAATTTTATTGCATGAAAATTTCGGAAATTTTCATGAAATTTTACTTTTTTGGTCATTTTCTGGTGAACGGACCACGCTTCAGCAAAAAAGACTTCACATGTGTAATCAGCGCATCAAAAAACATGTAGAGATCTGCTTTGGAGAGTTCTAAAAAAATTCCAGGGTTATTTATTGGAAAATTTCATCAAATTATCGAAATTCATTGATATCCGGTGAATGCAACCTCCTAAAACAAAACGCATTTCAAATCCTGATTCGACGACACAAACACACATTTTGAGAGCCATTTTGAAGAATTATTGGTGTCATAAAGTGTATAATTGGGAATTAAAGAAAAAAAAAGTGACCCATCTAAATTTTTTTCAACAAACGTTTATAGTAACTATACAACTTGCTGTCCGCTTTTATAAGTTGATCATGTAAAATTTCTACAAAATTAAAAAATAATAATTCAATGGTAGCTAATTATGAATATTTCATGGCGGCTGGACATACCTACGTACTTCTCAATATTTTCTCACAATCCAACTGACCGTCATAATCCGAATAAAGATACAGCCATAGTTGGTATTTCTTGAAACAGGGGTGTACATTGTAATTTTTTCTGGAAAATTGTTGGAAGGCGAAAGAGTGGATGGGGTTCAAAGTAGCTGGAAAATAGTTTAAAATGTGGAATGGTCAAGTTCAGTTGGCGTTTAGAGGTTTTTGTTTTTCTTTAAATGATTTTCGTGGAAAATGAAGCTATTGCAATGGCTCCAATATATATATATATATATATATCTGTGTGTATATGTGCGCGTGTGTGTGTGTGTGTGTGTTCGTGTGTGCGTGTGTGTGTGTGTGTGTGTGTGTCTGTGTGTGTGTGTGTGTTTGTGTGATTCCAGACAATAGCTCTCCTTAAGATTGACATATAAATTCCTTTTTCCAAATTAAAGGACGAATTTGTTGTCCAAAACTTCGTGTGCACATTAAAGTTATCAAATTTGAAAAAATATGTTTGAAAAATCACAAAATTTAGCTATTAATAAAGCAAAAATTGATTTTATTTTATTTTTATTTTTTTATGGCTTCATTCAGTTGAAGTCTATCAACAATGAACTAAAGCAATCAATAAATGCATTCACAGAATTATGCTGGATAACTTACTTAAATGTCGTATTTGCTGAATATTTATAAAAACTGCCAAAAAAGCTAAAAATCAAAAATATTTTTTGAATCGCAGAATATTATTTAGAACGAGTTTATGCCATAAAATTGGTAGATCACAATTTCTTCATATTCAATGTGCTCAAACTTCAAATCATTGTAACAGTATAAAATAGGCTATTTCCTAAAAGTTACTATCTTGTTGCCAGACGGGCACTTTTTCTTGATTGGCTTCAAAATTCGTTCATACAGCCTTAAAAGTATTCACTGGATAACTTGTTACATCATTATCAATTACTCAAGATTGATACACATAATACTTCGGTTAAAATTAAATTTGAAGATTCATTTTACATAGAAACTTGTAAATGAATACGATATTTCGATATAATTTTCTGCTAGAATTGTATTGAGGTTTAGAGTGCGGGTAATCCCCCTTGGATAACAGTTAGGTGTATGCGCGCCAGCTCGTGATTGGGCACTTCATTATCAAGTGTGTGATATTCTACATTTCCTGCAGAGTCGAGAGAACGATTTTAACACAGAATGTGTTTTAGCCATGGACTAACTACCCGAAAATGGAACGCGGGATGGGAACGAAATGTGTGACGGATGATTTTCACGTACAACCGAGCCGTTGGTAGGGAAATGGTACTTCATTGAGCTTGTGTTTCGATGATTTGATTCATAGCAGGTGATCTGAGTATTACGAAAACGGTTTGATTTGTAAAGCGGAGGTTAAATAATTTGAATAGGTAATTTCTATACTTTACACTCTAGGAAGCTGTAATTTCGTTTGTAGCCTCTTTAGGACATTTACTTGACGATGCTCAGGGTCCGGATCAGATGTGTGGCTCTTAAAGCTAATTTCTATGCTTTACACTCTAGGAAGCTGTAATTTCGTATGTAGCCTCTTTAGGACATTTACTTGACGATGTCCAGGGTCCGGATCAGATGAGTGGCTTTTAAAGTTAATTTCTATACTTTACACTCTAGGAAGCTGTAATTTCGTATGTAGCCTCTTTAGGACATTTACTTGATAAATCGCTCTTGATTTATCACGAATTTATTTCGTATTTTTTTTCGTAGTTTCATACTATAACTATATAAATTGATGTTATAAATGAATAGTAAACAATGACGCTTATTTGGTTGTCACTAAACACATTCTGTGTTTCAATAATTTCGTCCGAAGTATGTAAATAGAGGTAACCGGGGGTCCAGGGGGCTTGCCCCCTGGCGAGGCGCGAGCGCCGAGTTTTTTTTTTTTTTTTTTTTTTTTTAATTAATAAACTTTATTTTCAATCTTGAGATTACAGTTATGCACGTAATTGACTATAGTAACCCTAGGTTATTTAAAATGTATCTTTCATTAGGTGCAGCCCTCTGATACTATAAATATTATAACACAAGATTCGGTGATAATAATACTGTAAAGATATAACAATTATATACCTACAATTATAGTTAATGAATAATGTAACGAGATAACAATAATAAATATTAAATTACAATCACGCGAAGAAATGCAAAATTGAAAGGATCAGTTTATAAAGAAATCTTGGGGTATTTTTCTCTTGAGTCGCCGTATATCTGATGGGGGTGGCCGGTTCCGGGGTATGCTCGCTATGAGTGAATTTTGGTGATCATCCATTCTTTCGTCCAGTTTTCTGTACGCGTGCCGAATCACTCCTTGGACTGTAAGTATATCCAGGTCGTTATGCAGCGTCAAATAGAGAACGTACCAGGGTGCTCCTGATATCATACAAAGAACTCGATTTTGAATAACTAGTATTTTTTTAATGTGTGTAGCTGCAGCTGCGTGTTCTCATATAGGCCTTATATGGGACAGGTAGAGGAGCCTCTTAGTTGGAAGATTCAAGGGAGAACGGTCGCAGAAGAGGGGTTTTAGCTGGTGGATTCGATGTCGTATTTTTTTGACGAGGTGAAGGATGTGGCTTTCCCATGTCGGCGTTTTGTCCAAGTATATTCCCAAGTAGCGAACCTTTGTGTCTTGAGGGATATGGTTGCCACTGATGTGGAGTGTATCGTGGAGTTCTGCTCTTTTCTTGGTAAACGGAATTACAACAGATTTCGAGGAGTTCATTTTTACTCTCCACTTGGAGCACCAGGCGATAGTTGAGTCGAGGGCGGATTGAGTTTTGGTGGTGGCTTCTTCGAAAGAGTCGTCTACTTGGAATAAGGCCACGTCATCAGCGAATGGAGCTAGTGTTACGTTTTCTAGCAGGGGTAAATCGTACTCATATATTAGGTATAGGAATGGCGCACTCACACTCCCCTGTGGTACTCCTGGAAGGATCGGCTTGGAGGGAGATACAGCGTTTTTGTACCTCACCGAGAATGTGCGTCCTGATAGGTAAGATTGTACTAATCTATAATAAGGTAGGTGGGGTTTTAGTTTGTAAAGGAGACTGCCGTGTACCAATTTGTCAAAACATTTCTCTGTGTCGAGAAAGACGCCTAAGCAGACCCTCTTTGTCTCATAGGTATCCAAAATTACGTCAATCACTCAATGTAATTGCATGGGGCAAGAGTGCGATTGTCTAAAACCAAACTGCGTATTCGGTATCAGAGCTTCAAGTTGTACTAGGAGTTTTGGTAGCTGACATTTTGGTTAAGAACGAAAGAGTTAAGTTTGGTAGGGAACGATTAAGTTTATTATTGGTAGAGAACGATTGGTCTAATTTGTTGGTGTGTGATGTGTTTGTCACATTATCACCTGTTCGCAACCTGGTGATTGTTCTTAAGAAGGATCTAAGTTCATTTCTGCTACTATGTTAATAGTTGCATTGAGTTAATAATTGTTCCTCAATTAGTTAGGCTTAGGTCAAACTATCTTCAATCACATTGAACTTAATTTTATTATAATTACGTACCTATGTCGAATTGTATTGAAAAAATAACGCATCCCGCTCTAGTTACTCGAACCAATCCGGGAACCGAAGTCGAGGGAGGTGGTGATTGTTTATATTACGTTGGGGAACTTACCGGCGGCACCTTCCTATTATTAAATAGGCCTTGAAATGCTGTTAGAAAAATTAATAACCCAGTCAGTGCGTCCCAACAGCCCGTAGTTCAACACCGTCACGTTCGAGGGCTCGCTACCTGCCTCCACCAGCTACAGGTGAGCTCAATCTTTACCATTGAAAATTTAGTCACTAGTTAAAATTGCTATATTATGTCTGGTGAATTTAGTGAATTCTACCGCTTACACAGTATTCTGATGGCATCTAATACTAATCCTACAGGAATGTTCTCTGAAGTTCCATTCAGTGCAAAACGGCTACTACAAATGTATCAACTAAAACCTGAAAAACATGAAACATAAATATCGATATACGAGTACGAGAAAATTCGCTTACTCTATTTAGTTCATGAACCATTACAACAACAAAAAAGTATTTGTTTTAACTCGTACGCCCAAATATTTTATAATATACTTCCTTGTATATGTCCGGATATCACCGACTGCAATATCCGGAGGATGTCGACATGTTTTCGCTGCCTCACTTTCGTTTATAGGTAAGCTAGTCTTTCGGCTTTGCCAGTCTGTCTTCCATCGATCCCTAGTTCTCGAACAAACGTAATCCCTTAGGAGATTTTATCCTGTTATATGTGCATCACGATTAGATTGAATAAAGCTTTTGCGCCAACACAAATTATTATTTATTTCTTTTTTATTTGCTTTTTATAAAATGTTCTTTATTTAAGATTTGGCACAAATAGGGCATTGACTCCTCTTATAAATACTCGACTTAAGGTATTTGGTTGCAAAAAGCAGTCATTTTCCAGAGGTATCCAACTGGTGCGTTTTAGGTCGTTGATGCCACCAACTTTTTCTGATTCTGTCCGTTTCATTATGAATACCAAGGAGATTAATTCCTTAAGGAACTCAAAAAAGGACTTCAACAGGAGGGAACTTCACAACAAAGCCGTGAATAACCTTGAAACCACGAATTTTAAACTTTCCCCCTGGAATCGGGCACGCTTGTTTGGAGCGGCACAGTTTTGATTCCTCACTGCGGAAAGATTTGTGTACGTGCAAGTATTCGACAAAAATTTTGTCCTCTAAAATCGAAATTTCCATTTGCTTTTTGCGTTTCAGAGCTTGTTGATGATCTTTTGGTTCAGAGTCAGTCTTTCTTTCTGTCTGTGTGTCTCTGCCAACTCCTTGCCACGTACCTACATAAAAATATAGGTACTAAGTTTTAGTCCGATTATAAAAAATTTGCAGGGATTGTGTGGGTTTGTTCCCAGATGTTCCATATAAATTCCACTGTTGTTAAAGCTATAATGACAAGTGAATTTCTTATGACGTTTATTTCTTACGTTCGATCTTTCCGATTTCGTTCATACACGGAGGATAGTTGGGTATAAGTTCCTTTGATAGTGCCCTATAAGTTTTATCATGATAGATTAATAACTTAATAGCTTATGAGCAAAACTTAAACTGATTGAAACAGAAATTGTGAGTCCAATGGACCTATTATGATTAAATGTGCAGGGATTGTGCGGATTAACTCTTTGATGGTTCCTTATACATTTAATTTCCATAGTATCAATAGTTGCGTGCGCGTATGCGCTAATGTGAATGTCTTATAATAATGATTTCTAAAGCTGCGTCCACACTATGCGGAATGAAGGTGGACACCCCTTAGGATCGGTAATGATCCGTCGCGTCCTCACTACAAGACTAATGTGGACGGGGCGATTGCCCTCAGTCACCCCCGGACGCCTTTTATTATCCAAGAAGGAGATCATTCAGTATGTGCATTAGTTTTATATATTATTTAATAGTTTCAGCGAATTTTCGCAAAAAATGGAGCAATTGTAATGTTTATCAACAATCAACTAGAACATTAAAACAATGGATGCACATTATACTGAAAAACGTTCACAAATTTCATTACTTAAATCCTAAAAATGGGGATAATCCGCACGTAAAGAGTTCACCCGTATGATCCGCTTTCTTTGGTCAAGTCCGACTTGAGTAGGTTTGTGATCTACCTCAGTTGGGTCGCCTTCTCCTTCGATCCCCTCAGTTCACCTTCGTATCCCGCAATTCAACACTTGCTTGGTGTGCGATTCGGCTTGGCGGATCCTACGGGTGCCCACCCTCGTTCCGCATAGTGTGGACGTGGCTTAACGATCTATTAGTTCGGTTTCATTCTAACTAGTGAGGTGGTTCGAAATGGGTGTCAGTGAGGGGCCCTATGCGTTTTATCATGATTGGTTAAGTAATAATTATTGTGTATGCGCAAAACTTTTGTTTGGCCGCAGGACAGGACCCTACTTGGAGGGTTCGGTTCAGGAACGATATCCCTACGAATCTGTCAACACAATTCAACAAATTATGATGAAGGGTTTACACTTTTATGTCCTGTCCGTTTATGAAAGTCCTTAATTTGAAAATAAATAAAACTATCCCAAACTTATACTTGCTCCGAAATCAGTAAGAGCCAAAACAACTATAGGAAAAGCTTGCGGGGTCTGACAGAAGATGTTATTGGTGTTCAGGCTCGATGGACAAAGAATGGCTCGAGACGATCATGAAGAGACACGACAAGGACCGGTGCGTGTGCAGGATCGTCTCTGTTGAGTACGAGCCAGCGGTGCAGGAAGGTGAGAACTACAGCAGCGTCGTTCTCCGCGCCAAGTTCAGGGTCGTCCTGGGCTCGGGGCGAGAAACCACAAAGTTTGTCATCATTAAGAAGATCATCGAGGTCGAGGAGCAGGCGAAACTCCTCAGTGAATGGTCCGTTTTCAAAGTCGAAACCAAGGTAGGTTAGAATATGGAATATGATACAATCCAGTATGATTATTATTCAACATCAATATTGAACGTTAACAATTGCATGGTAGCTTAATAACTCTTTAAAATTCTACTGTAAGATGCATTTTGACATGGATATGTCTTATGGTTTTGGGTCAATAAAATGTTCCCTAACAGAATAATATATCGTCACAAAAAATGTGACGCAACAATCGATAAACAAATGGAGGCTACTAGCTAGAAACGAGGTGGTTTTGTTGAAAAGGTTGCAGGAAGATAATGTAAATAAGAACACAAACTAATAGGCTTAAGAAAAGAAGCAAACACTCGCAATTCCCGATGAGGTAAACCTTTTTAGTAAAACCTCATATTTACTCACTCCAATCATGGGTATTTGCTAGCACTTTCGAGTAAAAGCTTTACTCGCAAGTAAATTCTAGAGAGGAACTACCTACCTACTTGTTTTTATTCACACCACCCATTGTTAGTATAAGTTCAGTATGCAGAGTAGATACTCGTCTAAACCTACATAAATAAACTTGTCCCTATTGTTGGATGTTCATCTTTCAATGCTTTTCCTTTTTTTAATAGATTTTCTTGGAAGTCATATTTCACATGAAACGGCTTATGGACGAATATCAAGATCGCAACGACATACTTTGGTGCGAATTGATTGGGTATAACCCTTATGACACCATTATACTTGAAGATCTAAATGTGAGTAGCCCATTCTCCGAATTTCTACGTTATGTTTAAGAGGGTACTTCATGTACATAAGTACCGTTACATAAATATATCCAACGTAGAACACCTGGGATCCAAGCAGACCCCAAGCACACTATTTTCTCGCTCCCTTATGATCACCCCCCTCCCTATGCTTTTCTCCCCCTTTTTTTTCGAATAACGTTGCTGGGGGTCTAAGCGGACCTTACGAGGACTCCCATAAAAATTTTATAGATATAAATAAGTAACTTAATGGATAAAACAAATAAAACAAATTGGCTCATCGCAAACGCATGTTTTGTCTTTGATTGTATGATTTACATAGTTATACTGTTTGCTTCATGTATAAAAGTGGGAATGTGAATCAATAGTTTTTTTGTTTTGTTTCTCTACAAGTTTCGTCTGTAACAATCTATTCCATGTTAGCGCATATGCAATGGTAACTCAAATCAATCAGGGCAAAATTAAACTGATACCATTCAAAGACACAAGTAACACGCAAATTTGAACGAAATTACGACGTTATAGGAGACACACGTTTGTGCATGCCCACACGCTGCTGTTAATCTGACGGCAATGAAATTCATAGGGTACCATCCAAAACCTAACCCGAATTCTTCGATAATTTCATCAAAATTGGACTAAAACTTGGTGTTATTTTGAGCGTGACAATAAATTGCCACAGACACACAGGTATGGAAATAATTAATTAGCGTGGGGTGCCCTAAAACGCAAAAGGAAGATAGATAAGGTAAAATAAATCGAAATCAAACACGAATGAACACAAAGTCCCTAATTTCGGCAATAAGAAAGACAAATTAAAGTCTACGTAAAATGCTCTTCAGTTTTAGCTATGTATAATGTAACTACTAACTGCGTAGGGTACTAATTCATTTATGTAATCATAATTCTTTGCAGTACGAGAATTTCCGTGTGGCGAACAGAAGAGAAAACCTGGACCTGGCTCACTGCCTTCTGGTGCTCAAGAGTTTGGGCCGTTTCCACGCCATGTCCCGCGTTCTCCTGTCGAAAGGGCTCATCTCCAACGACGACCTGAAGCCGATGTATATGACGTCCGATTCGACTTTCACCAGCCGACTCATCAAAGGGGGGCTCACCCAAGCGTCAAATGTCATGGCGTCTTCTTGGTCTCCTGAATGGTCAGTTTTTGAAAATCCTCTATATCCTATTTCACATTTCAGGACACTCAAATACAAGCGCAACTAAGTAATGCAATCCTATAACAAATTGAAAATACAGGTCTTGCACTCTCATTTTCCCTGTGGGTCTGTTCACTACGTCAAATTCAACTTTTACAAGCTGACGAGACCGAGATGAGTTTCACTCATGCCTCGAATGAGATAAACTTTATATGGAATTCTTACGCTCAATTTTGCGTGCGTTTATTAATTTATTCATCAGGTTAACCACACGCCTGGTGCAATTTGAGAAATTCAGAAACATAATCCTAATTGCAGTTTAATAATACAGATCATCAGAAGGCCCACTTAAAGATAGATATTTTCCTCCAGGTATTTAACGACGATTACCTAGATCAGTTGAAATAATTCCAACGGAATTCATTCTGCACGAAATCGAGTTTGTTATAACTCTTGCCAGCTATATATATATATGGACTAGTGAAGCGTAGGAGGGTGATTTATTTTATCTCATCAATTATCAGTTTTTCAGGAACAGCAAACGGATCAACGTAACGCATTCGATTCTTTGAGATGATATGACCGCTAAAAAAATAAAATAAAAAGTCTCATTCCTTAATTTATACCTTTTAGGTTTGATCAAAAGTGATGCCGATGTTACTGTTACAGCCTTCCTCTAAAGTATGATTTTTGAGCCAAATTTCATCGTTTGTTTCAGTAGTTTGGAGAAAAGCTTCGGATGGTCTACGGTGGACGGACGGATTTATTTAAATTAGATTTTTTGAATTTACAGATCTTGAAACGAAAAGCAACGAATTCTGAAGGTGGTTAACATAATTTTTCTCGGTAGTTCACAAAGATTTAATAATGAAAATAATGAACCGAAATCCGTATGTCCGCCGTCCGCAAACTTGGGCAACATTTTCCTTTGGGAATAGTTTGTTGGAAAGTTGTGCAACATTTAAATAGATTTGTGGCTGGAATGTTTAAGAATTATATCCAACAGCTTTTTGAAGCTTACATGTGTAGAACGCTGTCGAGATTACCAGTCAATTTGGATTATTAAATTAGGAAAACAAAATTTAAAAATTCGAAAATAAGTCATTTACTCATTTGAGGGAGCGGGCTGAAGTCATCAGTCGTTCTCATTGAAAATATTTATAATACTTGACAAAAGTTTTTTTTACGTGAGACAATAATGAATCCATAACTGGACTGAATGGCGGACTTTCCGAAGATACTAATCACATCCAGTTGGACTCCTACACTTGGGCCTAGAACAGGACATGTCAAGAGGTAGTTTACAAAAGGAGACACATTTACTGATTTATTTTTCCGATTCCGGGTTTTCGCAAACATTTAAAGCCAAATACCCCACTGTGCCCCGTCTGAAGCTGTTCACCAAAACTACAGGGCCAGTATTTTCGAAATTTGATTTAAAAATCATACAACTGCCAGGGAGAGCCAGTAACTTCTAAGCGATAGAATTTCAGGGCTGAAATATTAAAAATTAGGGATCTAGAAAACTTTCAAGGCAAATGTTCTTGGAAGTGTACTTTATATCACCCCTCAAAATTGAATGATACCACTAGGGTCGCTAGACGTTATTCCGGTTCTCTCGGGCTAGTACTTTAAAAAAGTGTTCAAACTGTGTAAACTCGTGAAACCGTAAAAATCGCCTTTAAAACTACGACGATCGTACCTGATATAATTCCACGAGAATTCTTACTTGACGGAATGGAGTTGATTATAACTTTTGTCAACAAACTATAGATGGACTTGAAAAGCATAAATAGTAGATTTATGAATTTTAACTCATTAATTATCTGTTGGCACGTCAGCTATTTTTAAGAGCTTGAGAACTAGCTAAGTTAAGTGTTTTATTTGATATATTTAATTACTCCTCGGTAGGTTTCTATGATTCTGCAGTTATATTCAGACAATGTAACTATAATACCTATGCTTCGTTTAATAAAAATTGTCAAGTCTTCTGCGTAGATGGGTTATCCAATTAAACAAAAAAATCATAAAATTTTGTGAAATGATTTGCGGGATTTTTTTTTCAGTCATTGCTGCTGCAATCGAAAGTTTTGTTCGAGTTGATAGATTCCTAGCTACCATGTCTTAATGGAACCTCTCAGATTATGTCACGAGCTCGCTGTAGGACATTCAGTCATGGGTTCTACTGCAAATAATTATGCAAAGCCCCGACAGCCCCTCCGATGATTCAACTCAATGGGGAACTTTCATGTGTCGGAATTTTAAATTTTGACCTCAGATTCGGACTCAGCGCAGTACAAATTTGTTCAAATTCTAAGCTTTTAAGCCGCCTTGTACAAATTTTAAGCTCATAAGACCGTTTAGTTTAGCCAATAAACGGGTAGGAAGATCACACGTGACGTAGCAGTGCAAGGGGGCTGAGACTGACATTCGTTTCATTCCCTCTACAAAATTATTGAGAGAAAAAATTGGAACATTTATAACGAAGAGGAATGTAATTACATCTCCGATCTTTCACACATTCAATATTGCTTTATTCAATATGACATGTTTCCTTTGATAATTTTTCCAAGAAATTTTTTTCCAGAGGAGATTTAAGGAACGTTCAAAAAGAATCACTGAGCAATTCCAATAAACACGGTCGGAACCTAAAAGACCGAGGTAAAAGTCAGATGTTAGTATGAAGTCAACTTTTCTCGAAATAATAATGGTACCAACCTGGGACGTAGTGCTTTTATACATTTACCTACTAGTAACAACGTTTGCTTATCGATTCTTGGTGACGATTACTGGGTTCGATGGCACCTACCGTTACTCGATCCTACCTTTTGTCAGGGACTAATGGATATCACTCTTCAACTACCCACTACGGGAATTAATTCGGTTGTGTGCGAAGTCTACTCACTGTTGGGTTTAAGTGAAAAGGGACAGGGCTTCCAAACCGACGAGTGAACTCTTCAACCGCTCATCCAACAAGGATCGCCGGATTGCTTGTAGTTGGCAATACCTATTTGCTTAGCCCCCTATTTGTTCTGTTCTGTTTGTTTGTTGAGGGAAGAGTACGCGGGACGTCACGCGACTGGTTGCAGAGTCTCTGATACGGCTTGAAGCATCGGTATGAAATGGATGGATCAGTCTGTACAGGGTGTTGAAACATAGGTTTTTTTGTCCTCCACTTTTGTCTTCCTCTGTTGGTGTACTTTTCTGTTTTGCTGCTGGAGTCCGGGCATAGTGGAGAGGTATCGCTTCTCGATGTAGGCACGTAATGATGACCAAGCAAACAGGGTCTGGGGAAAGCGAAATTAAATGGTTTTGACTCTCACTGTTGGTTAAATAACGGACTATTTTACCAAAGTGGACGTTTTTCTGTTAAACCCGCAGTAGGTACGTTGTAGAATTACAGTAGGTAATTGATGACCAATCCAAAGTAAGACATAAAAATTCGAAGAAACAGAAGCAACTGAGGGAGAAGAAAATCTGTTGTATATAAATAGAAACATCTCACTCAGATATTAGAACAACACTAAAGTTGGAGGCTGGTAATACCAAATAGTATGGGTATTAAAAATGTTTAATGTCTCAACACTTAACCACATACAATAGGTAGTTAAAATCCCTCATACGAAATTAAACACAGTAAGTAGTGTGACATCAGACTTTTTTTTTTTTTTGTATTTAGTGGTTTAAGCCGTACCTCAACTAGAAGGGTCATGAGCGGCATTGAACAGGGTGTTAAAGGGACACTGTAAGTGGCAGGATTCTAAGGAGACACATGCTGCCATTCATCACTAAACGGAGTGCCATCCAACCGTGCCACCATCCAGCCCCCAAAGCGGAAATAACCCAAAAATCTCTATCTCCATCTCTACTATATCTCTATCTTTTCTCTATCTGTACTATTTTATAAGAATGAAACTTTGTGAGTCTGTCTATCTGTGAGTGTCGCTTTCACGGCCGAACCGACGAAGTGGTCATAACGTTTTTCTTTTTTGTTTGTTTTTCATCCTGACCGAAAATCTTCCGGTCAGAATATAGGCTATGATATATTCGTTTTAACCCACTCTTTAGACCATAAAATTTCGTTTTTACCTAAATTTTGACGTTTTTCGGGCTCTTTCTCCCGTTCTTTTCGACCTCCCCGCTTCCCCTACCCCTCTAAACGGCCGTCGAAAATTCCGAAAAAATACTGGTTTACTTATTTGGTTTTTATACGAGGAAGATGACGGCGCAATCGGATCGCGAAAAAAATATCGGGAAATGCGTCAACAAAATGAAAGAGTACGGACCCGTTTTCTCGAAAATTCCGACGAAAAACTTCGTTTTTTCTCATTGAAATTGACCCCATGAAGAGACGTTTTGCGGGACGGTGTTTGCAGGCAGAATACAGTTTAGATTCCACCAAATCTGAATCCGAAATCGGATATCGAAAAAAGTGACGGGAAGTTGGACAAAATGCAGTTAAAGCTGCCCTCCGTTTCAGGAACGTGTGACGCAGGCTCTTTTTACCTGAAGGGGTCCCGATGATGGTTTGTCCTCACATTGCTGTACTAATAAGTTACGATTGTAGTACACCCCAACGTGGTCGGGGGGGGGGGGGGGGGGGGGGGGGTTCCCGTTTGCCCTTCTACGCACATAAAATAATGGCCTACCTTTAGAAAAATAGAACTGGAAAACAAATACGTACAAACATTCAACATCCAACAGTTCTGTTGTTACTGAAATGATCTTAAGACTATACTTTTCGTGGTTCCACATAAAGTGCCGTGTTTAATAGTAATTTCCTAGGGAATTTTTCTTTTTAAGGTTTTAGAGGATTTTTTTTTAATTTTATTTTTTATTTTTTTATAAAGGGTTCATGTTTCTGCATACGTAGTTGATACTAGTAACCTGGGTTATCCATCTGCCATTCAATAGGTACTCATCCTTCTTCAAATTTTAATAGCAACGTATCATTAGCTGCGCATAATTAAAATTATGGGGATTCAACGTTTTTGCATGCGCGGGTGCTCCTAATTACTATACTATAAGTACTTATGTACTCACAATTACTTATTTATTTATTATTATAATGTACAAGGCCATTTTCAGGAAAGAAACTTCGATCAGGATAGCAGAAGACGTAGAAGGTTCCATAGGTCGGCTTCAAGAGCTTGCAAAAATAAACGAAGACACCTACGTTGTGTTGAACCACGGCGACATGTGGATAACCAACCTAATGTTCAAATACAGCCCCTTGGATGAAAATGAACCTATCGCTGTCAGGTATGAATGATATTATTATTACAACTAACAATAACTAAAGCTGGAGGCTGGTATTTTTACTGAATAGTATCGAATAAGTAATGAACTAGTTAATTCAACTAGTAATTACTATATTAGGCAGGTACCTATTTGCTTCCAACTGAAGTAAATCAACAAGAAATTTCATTTCTCAAATATTCCCACTCGAGTGACAGGTAGGCGATTTTAGCACGATTGGTTGCAGGGGATGTTTGGCATTCCTCGCTCTATTCCTTAAAAATTATTCAAATAGTTTGTATTTCTGTCTCTGAGAACTAATTTCGTGATTCAATTCATAACAATCATCTTTAGCCTGTCATTTCGAGCGCATTAAATTATTAGATTTTGAAAGATGTTACGACAAGCGGTAGTAAAGGAGGGGACCCGTCATGCTGATTGATATCTTCTTGAGTGACTGCATCTGCATGAGCATTTGTCATCAAACGAGGCAGTTCATCTTGGGAGATCCTTAGGTAATTTTCTGCTGAAAAAAGACCCGATCTTGTGATTCCGCATGGTAAGATACCAGCCCAAACGCTCAATCCAACCGAAAGCTATAGGGTAATCATTGGCATGAGAAAAATACATATCAATGCACGGTAGTGAATTGCAACTGTCGAAATAGTAAAAATCGCCTTGAAAACTAAGACGATCGTATCAGCTGTTATAATTTGAACGGAGTTCTCACTTCACGGAATTGAGTTTATTATAACATCTGTCACCTAAATATGGACTCGTGGATTGTAGGTAAGTGATTTATTGGTACTGTGTATTTTAGGGAGGCCATTATCTTTAGACCACCCTGCGTTGGTTGAGTGTTTTTGCAATGATCTGCGGTCTGGATGCTCGCTACACTCGCATCTCAATATGCTGAAAACTATTACACAGAGGTTTATTATTTCTGTATTACATAGCCCTTCTATGCAAATTATTGGTTTGATTATTATTAAACTACGTAAATAATAAATGATGAAAACTTGGCGCATTGTGCCTCCCTAAAGGGTTCACACCTTTACAGCTCAAGGACCCCACAATACTACGATTTATACCCCGTATATATGAGAAAAATTTAAGGCTGTCCGTCCAGTGGACGCGATTTCGCGCGAAAGGGCGAACAGGCGAAAAAGAGGCGAATTCGCGTGAACGGTTCACCTCCCTTCAAACACACTGTTCTAAGTAAGAGCCCGTCCACTGCAAGCGCTGCGGTTGAGCGAAGTGGGGCGAAAAGGGGCGAACGCGACGAGAATCAAGCGAACCGTTCGCGCGAATTCGCCTCTTTTCGCCTGTTCGCCTCTTCGCGCGTAGAGAAATTAGCCACAGGGGTCTCTTTTCAGCCGATCAGTGCACCTTCGCACCTCGAACCTAATTGTTTCTGAGGTGTTCCAAAGAAGCTCCATCAAAATTACAGCATTTTGAGTTAATTAGGAAAGAAAGTAGCCTTGAAGGTTCCGAAGCTGATCTGAGTCCCTCCGTACTTTGTAATTGTATTCCGGATGTACAAAAAGAAGATACATTTCAGGTTTCAGCATCAAAGTCGATTAAGGAACAAATTAGGCTCACATGCCCCACAGCTGATCAATGTGCACCGATATTGAATTCTAGAGATTATAAAGGTAGTTTTTTCAGATTGCAGGTCATTAGATTGACATCAATATGTTTGCATACATATATGCACCTGCAGAGGGAAGATTAATGCAATTAATTATACATGTACAAAACATCTACTCTTAACTAGTCCCGCTGATCTAAGTATAACGATATATAAGTAGGGAGGTACCTACCAACTGAAAATAACATGAATGTATAAATCATCGAAATGGTTTTAATAATCACAAATGTCTCCATAGCGGAATATAGTTAATCAAGATGTAACGTAAGAGGTAACGTAACAAGTCGAAATCTGTCAATTAGGAAACGGGAAAATTAAGCTTGAAGCAATTTACGTTAGCGCATCTGAGAAAAATGGAATTTGTAGGGAACAATATACAGACTAACCCGCACATCCCAAGAAAACTCCATCAAAATCGGATGAAAACTAGAAATTATGCTTGTTCCTGAGATTACACTTTCACGCATGCGCATGAGCGACTAATGAATCAATCACATTGAAATTGATATGGAATGATTAAATTGTCTTCTTCCAACTATCCACTAAATCTGAGCGGAATCCGAAAACTAAAGCGTCACAAAATGATGCTTGATGTAAATTTACGTTTGCCCATGCGCAGTTTGGAATAGTGATTTGAGAAGGATGAAATGAGAGGGGATAATTTACAGCATGATCCGCCAAAAGGCCAGCTTTACCGATCTGAGCTAATGCCCCTTCAACAGGAATTCAGAATACAAAGACTCGAGTGCGGTAGTTTATTATAATAAAGAGAGTGACTAGTGCGGTGATTCCTACCTACCATACCAAAGTGGCGACTCGGAAAGTGTGGTACCAAGCTTGAGGTACAAGGACAATAATCGTAGTTAGCGGATATGAAATGTATCCTCTTATTAAACGTCTTTAATGTAAGCGGCAAGTGGCGGTGGTAGGTAGGTTTATCGTTGTAAATTTCCCAAGTCCGAACCGTTGAGTGATTATTGAAGTTGAGTGGTTTCACATTACCATACAACCAAAACCTACGGATATACCTGGAGTGCAGGGCCCTGTACTGACGGATTTTCCAAGAATTCAGAAATTTAAAAGAATTACATTAATTTTAAAAACAGGTACTTACCTTTAAATGAGGGAGAGTAAAAACCACTACGCTTGAACATCTTTTACAATGGAGAACCCGTGAAGTGAAGTGAAATGAAACAGAAATATATTTTCACTCTTGGGGGTAAACAGAAGATCTTCTGGTACTACAGGGTACCATACCTATATTCCAAGGACATTATAGGTAGGACACCAGTTGATGGAAAGTTTGTGACAGAAAACCATGGAAATCTCAGTAGTGAATACTTCCAAATCTCTACGTCTCGATAGGAAACGTATAAATCGGTTTATCAAACTTGGTTAGGTACCTACCAAGGTAGTAACTTACTAAATCATGCAGGATAAGTCAACGCACTTTGGAAATATCGGTTTTTATCTAGCTGTTGAGAATAGTATATTTTTCCTTATGACTCGTGGTTTCATCAGGACTCAATGTCAGACTTCGGTGTTGTCAGTTGTATTACATTCAAAATGATCAAACGAAAGAAGTTACTGAACCGCTCATATGAACTTTGTGATCTCTGCTTTCTTGTCTAATTTTTCAACCAATTTGTTGCTAGCAGAAATTTGAAATTGCATTTTATTCTTCTTTGAGAATAATGCGAAACAACTACACCGCAACAACAATAACAATGTGTACGGGAAATTTGAAATGTGGCTTCATCGCCTACAAGCTCGTGAATATACGTTATCCCTTGTTGTTCTTGAAACCATTAAATAGTATTGGGTTCATTTTATGCAATTAAAATGTACATATTGAAGGCTCCATACACTGACAACATATTGATGCTCATCCGGTAACCTCTGAATGCCTCGAGTGTCGGGTAATTGCTAATCAGCTGAGGTAATCAGATCGTAAAGTTTTGATGGACGAATTCGGTGAGCGAAAAATAGCTCTAATGTCAGATTAAGCTCAAAAATAATGCCGCGTTAACATTAACTCAAACGGTGAACCAGGCCCCAAGTGTGTGACACCTAAACATATCTATAAAATTAGTTTATTTTAAATCTAGTTTTTGTATTTTAACACTTCTCCGTTCCATTTCCAGGTTTATAGACTTTCAACTTTGCCATTACAACTCCTACGCCTGGGATATAATCTACTTCATGTACAGCAGCATCAAACCCGACGAACGAAGAGCCCACTTCGACGTGGCTCTGGAGATTTACCACGAATCCCTCATTTCCACCCTAGAGTTTTACGGCAACGCAGAAGGAGCACCGACATTGGAAGATGTCAAATCTGAGATCGACCGTCTCGACTACTTTGCTTTCATGGTATTTTAATTTACGAAAAACTTTGCTGTGACTATGAAAGGTCCGGTCGTCCATCATAATTTACTCTTAAGATTTTTTTTCGTGTTTCAACCATGTGTCACTAAAATAACCATAACTCCCTCGAATGACACCGAAAATTATAGAATGAGTAAACCATTGAAAAGAGCGTAAAATTCTCAACCTCATTGTATCCAATTCAAAATTTAGTAAGCAGGTTTAATGGGAGAGAAATCCGGCTGAAAGTTGAAATTAGACAAATCTGAAGAAACCTGTCAAAATTCGGAGCTCGAAAGTCTTCTGCCCGATTAGCCCTGGAGACAAGGAAAACTGCGCCAAAATCTTATCTTAACAACGGTGTAGTCAATTTTAATTTTACTCTGCTAATTGGGGGGGAAACCATGTTTCAATGTTGAAAAACATGGTTTTATCAATGAAATTGAGGGTTTTCGTGAAAAATGACCTTCTATGAAACTATGAGTTCGGGGTCGGTTTCTATGTATTTTTGCACTCTGAATTGAAGGGTAACTGTTGCATATTTCCCAAACCCAGTTAGAACATAATTTTACACTCTAGTTAACTATTTTCACCCCTAAAAACACATAAAATGTATCATACCAAATGAACTCAAATTTGTGAGTAAAAGTATTCAACTTGGTTGTAACGGGGTTGGTTTGAGATATGTGCAACTGCTACCATTTGATTAAGTGTTGAAAAACGTCAAAATCGAGCCCAAACTCGTATTTTCATGGATGGTCATTTTTCAAGAAAACCCTTTCATTGATTTCATTGTTTTTCAACATCAAAACATAGTTTTCTCCCCTGGTTAGCAAAGTAAAAGTAAAATTGACTATACCGTTTGGAAGGTGAGATCTCAGCGCAGTATTTCCCGTATCAAGGAAGACTTTCGACAGGGTTCTTAAGATTTGTCAAATTTCAACTTTCAGCCGGATTTCTCCCATCAAACCTGCTTAAAAAATTTTGAATTTGTATCAGGGTGTTAGTTAATTAAACGCTCTTTCCAACGGTGTACTCTGACATTGTTGTTTTTTCTCTTAACTCTCACCAAAATTACATACAATCCATTCATAGGGACGTCCCTGTAATGCATGCATTACTTATCAATATGTTTGTATTTAACAATAATTGCATTAATATCAACCGACACTATTCGACCGTACCTAATATGAACATTCCAACAATAAAAGTTCCAGTCATACAGCATGATGTATGCGCGAATTTTCGTAAATCATTATCAATTATATTTGTGTTCAATTGCTAGGAAATTTGAACACTTCGAGTGCAATGAAATCTTCATCTATAAATTGTATGGCAAAAACTTGGATTCTAACTTAGATTTGGATTTCCAGAATTTTCTGCAGATATGATTATTTAGCACACAATAATGATATTTTATATATATGAAGGTTCTCCAAAAATAATCCCACCCCCAACCCCCCTTCCCACGTTCAAAATTTTTTCCGCAATTTTCGAGGTATCTAAGTGAAACTTGAAGATGGTTTTGGGGTGCCTGAAATTACGTTTTAAGCAAATAAAAATCGGGAAAACTTCCAAGAGTTTTTGGACTACCCTCAGGAGGGAATATTGGGTACTTCGGGAAAAGTTTCCGTTTTTTGCCTAGTGACATCCCATTTTAAAAATATTTAGTGCTACTCACTATGGAAATACCCGTCGGATAGTTTTTTTTTTTTTTTTTTTTTTTTTTTTTTGCTTAAAATTCAGGGTCAGGCACCCCTGAATTTTCGCCAAGTTTCAATTTCGATAACTCAGAAATTGTGGGAATACTTTTGGGACACCTTGTATAGGTGTGTGTATTGGAACATTTGTGTATATTTTTAAAACCTTGTAAATTGTGAAATCCGTTCAAAACGGATTTCCATGAAGACGATTTTTATTTATTTTTTTATTTTAACGCTTTTGGGGCAATTGCATAAGCTTCATTTCGAACATTCTCTAACACAACTTGTGTCGGATAATTCAGAAAATTATCAGGTATTCAACTCGAACTTTTTCCAAACTCTGTATCACGAAAACCTCCCATTAGTAAGACGTTTAATGATACATTGTTCATCAATTTATTTCAACGTGGGATTTTCTAGGTGCTAGCCTGCGTGTATCCGGTCGTATCTGCCGACACAACAGAAGCCCTCGACATGGACAAGATCAGCCGAGAGACTGACTACGTCGCTGCTTACAACCCTGAAATTTACAAATCCGACAAATTCAAGGACGCGGTGAGCCTGGAACTGAGGGCATACATGGACAACGGAGTAATTTGACCATCAAAACTCGAACTACTGAAAAAGAAAAATCGATTTATTCGCTTAAGCTTGTGTATTGTGTGTATATTTTTAAATTCCTCGATCGGTTGTACCTACTTCAGTGAATGTCTTCAGAAAAAAGAATATCAACAAATCATGTTCATGTTACTTGAGGTTAATGCATTAATAATTCCATGGAGACATTATTATCAAAATGTGACGAGAATAGTTTCAACTCGTAAATAATACAACTCCAGCTATGTAATGTTAACAAGAAAACGTGGGAGAACAAAATTACTCACCGAATATTTCTTTATTCATAAATATAAAACTGTCTTCTTGTTTTAAATTTGAGTAGCCACCGATATTCGAACTACATTTTTATAAACCAATTAGAAATTCAATCAAGATTTTGTTTGTTTATTTACAATCAATGTTTTTCATTTTTAAAATTATTAATATTATTATTACTGATTTTGTAGATAACATCAATAGTCCCGAGAGGGATACTCTTGTTTCTCCTAGCGCTGTCCCCGTCCAATCGGGGTCTGTCGGCAACCCCCCCCCCCCCCCCCCCCCCGCGGTTTATGTTTTCCATCACCGGAATACTTGCCAATATCCACTCAAACTTACAGACCCTAAACTTTTAGTCAAGGCAAAGAAAACTAAGATACTCCGTTTGAAGCTTGATAAAGTGAGGGTGGTAAAGTGACTTTGGTGTGCTTATGAGCCAAATGCATGTGCCTACAGTGGGGTATCTTTCCGGTAAGTTTTCGTAAAGATGCCGAACTGATTAAAATTTAGTTTGGAACCAAGAACTACTAAAATTAGGAAGCAAGTCAAGTATTTAAAAATTTTAATAAAATTGATTTTGAAATTAGGACACATTACGCTCCGTGGAACCGTTTGGTTTAACTATTCTCCCTGATCGTGTCTTCTTGTGTACTGCGGTTTCTTTTTTCTGTTTTTCTCCTTAATCTCATTTTGCGTCTTTCGTCAATGAATACCCGATGTCATGTGAAATATTTTTTGAGTTTTTACATTTTGGCGAATGTAACGGATGGTCTTCAATCGATTCGTAAATAATGAAATAGCACGAAAAGCAATGAATATCTTTTGGGAGTACTCGTCAAAAATAATCCCTTAATTTATTGTGAAATTGTTCATGGATAAGCTGATCTAGGCACGCATGCGTAAGTCTGCTTCCTGTTAGGTATTTGATTTCTGAACCCGATTCCGAAGAGATGTGAAAATTGAAAATTTTTATTGCTTCCATGTAATTGTTTGCCACTATAATATGTTTCTTACAACCCAGTGTGCTTACTACTTACTCTAAATTATTATTGTTATCTCCATCTCTCCCAAAGTAGATAAGTAATGTTAAATATACATACGGAATTTCGCATGTCAAACTAAATTGATGAAATGGCTGTAAGATTTTCAATTCTACGCGGTATTTGTTCATTTTACCTGACATACGGTTAACTAACTCAATACAAATAAATTCCACGTATTGAATGAAAATTTTAGAGAACGTGTTATGTTGAATGTAGGAAAAAAATATACTATTTTACTCCAGTAGATTTATTGCCTTCCTTACTGATCTTTGATATTTTTTCGTTATATTGCAAGAAATTAATTTGACAATTGTTGAGTTAGTTGTATTTTCATGGGGGTTGATAATATTAGGGATTCAGATTACGTACCTTCCCTCCCCCTTGCTTTTTTGCGAAAAATTCAAATGCCTTATTAGCGCATGCCACGCAACCGCGCAACGATGCACTACCGAAGTAGTGTGAAAAGGATCACCTTCGAAAAGACTGAAATTTTGGGGTTGAATGGAGTATACCCTTTTTTGTCGTGGGAGAGGTTTGAAGTTGAGGGTTGAAATTTGAAGGGGGGCTAGATAAGGAAAGGTGAGTAGACTTAACGATAAAGGACGCTGAGCTTAGAGATCAAATCGAAAAGTTGGCAAGGTTGGACCAATAGGTAAGGATGGGTATCATTCCAAAGAATCATGAAACAACCATATCGCTTAACGTTAAGCCGTTCGCTTCCCCTAAGGGCTAAAACTTTCGCTAGAAAAAGGAAAAACAAAAAACAACATGGGAGCGAATCACAACTGGTGGAAAATAGTGAAAATTGCCATATGGACTACGACGATCGGATCCGTTCTACCGCTTGAAAAAAAAAACCTTTGAAACAATATTCAGACGAAATCGCCCAGTTGTGGACTTCCGGACAGCTTTTAGGGGTCTCCGGAAAACTATGAGCCGTCCATTGCATTTCTCTGAAACTCCTGGACCAAAATTATCATTTACGTACCTTCCGGAGGAGTTCGTCGTCACTAGCAAGTCCTCCGAAGGGTATGTAAATGATAATTTCACTATTACTATTAACGAAAAT
The DNA here is from genome assembly GCA_030762985.1 of Adelphocoris suturalis. Taxonomy (NCBI): domain Eukaryota; kingdom Metazoa; phylum Arthropoda; class Insecta; order Hemiptera; family Miridae; genus Adelphocoris; species Adelphocoris suturalis. The sequence continues at coordinate 36,353,031 of CM061041.1, forward strand.
AACCCTTTAGATACAATACTAGATCGAACTTCATGAAACTTGGTTTATTAATCAAATTTGTGGTATAGATGATCCAAGAAGCTTGGAATAAATTTTTATCAGCCCTATTGGGTAGCATATAAGGGCTAAAATATTCAACTATTGAGATCTCGAAAACATTTAAGGTAACAGTTGTTTTCTCTTTTTAGGGGTCTAAAAAGTTCTTGAAAAATCTAAAATATAGAGTCCTTTTTAGGGCACTTTTAGCGGTCTGTGGACATTTATGTGGGTACTAAAAAGCGGAGCGATTTGATGAGTTTGGAGGTGGTCAGGCTTGCATGTGATAACAATTACGTACAGCCTACCGGATTGGAACGGCTCCCCATTGTAGACTTTATTAAGGTTTTGTAAGGAGGTTACTTTATCAAGGATTGGTGAGTCACAGCGGTTACCTACCTGATCACATTCTGCACGTTGTCATCTATTTTATTGTCGTTCAATGGTCCCTCAATTTTTCTGGGGCTTTCAAGTTCCTTGACCCGTGTTATTTTATCCCTCCACGCGTTCACAATGACAGTCATGGCACTGCCACAGTTGTTCTACTTGTCTGTTATTTCGCAAAATAAAACCATCGTCCAGGTTGACAGTTCCACTGAAATCTCCTACGGTGGCAGGCGCCTCTTACTGCCTCCTCGAGAGTATGTATCACTGGCTAGAGAGAGTATCAACGGTCATTCAAAACAACCCTTCACCCCTCCGTCCATAATGAACATCAAATCGACCCTTCAACCCTACCTTCACAAAATCTTCAACAACATACAGTGTCGAATACACGTGCGTCAAGTATGAATCAAAGTCAGTGAAACTAATAACAGTAATAATCTCATTAATCACTTGGTTTCAAAATTTATTCACTGTTATTCACAATTACTCCTCTTCTAACCATGTGGTGTCAACTCATCCTCACACTATTAAAAAAAATTAGCACGTTAAACATAAGCTCAATTGTATTAAAAGAAATTGAAGTAGCTATAGCCAATGGGATATTCTGTCTATTTTTACATTCATTATCTAAATTAGCATCGCCCCTACCTATTAACCCTTCAGCACCAAAGTCGGGTCAGTGTGACCCAAATGCTTACTCAACCATCTGTTATTTATACCTTGGACCTCTGTTTCCATCCTCTCCCTCTTATCTTCGAGCACGTTAATTTAAAACTACTTTTCAATGTTAAATTGACCGTCGGATCGTGAAAATATTCCTGAAAAACGTAATTCTGACCGAACTTCAGTGTTTGTGTTACAGTTTACAGTCAGTTTTTGACCCAACCTCAGTAATCATGTTCTATAAGTAACTCCTCTGTTCAGTGTATCGTGATCGCTTTACATTGCCAAGACTCAGATGACGTTTTTTCTAGTGGCGTGGACATCTTGGATGAATTGGATGAAATCAGGAAGAACAGATCAGATGAAGACGATAGTAATGAGTGATAATTGAGTGTTCAGTGAGCATAATACTGAAAGTGAGTCCAAAACGAATCTTGATGACAATGACTCCGATAGCGATGATGCTGATCAAAAGCAGCTAAACAGTATGAATTCCTCTACTACTTCTGAGTCGAAAAATAATCATTCAGTTGGTTCAAAGAACTGCAACAAGAACGGAGTGAGAGAATTTGGTTCGCCACCTTCCAGGAGTAAGCCCAGGATTTAGAGAAATAGAATTCGAATTAAAATCATTTTCACTCTTTTTTGACGATGTAATCCTTTCTTTGTTGGTAAATAGCGAATCGTAAATTGGTAAAAATGTTTTGGTTTCATGTATACAGGGTGTCTCAACTTAAGTAGGCAAGACTTCAGGGATTGATTATACAAGTAATTGGCAACAAAAAGTGCCACGTAGAGTTTTGTTTTTTAGAGACTTCGTTTTCGAGTTATTGACGATCTAAGATGTTTTTCGTGTTTTCGACCTTATCTCCGAAAAATGGCTGTGACCCCTTCATTCTTTGAGTATTCTCAAATCTGAGGATACCGTTGGAAAGAACGTTAAATTATTATTTAGAAAGTGCCCTTTGACCCTCGAAACTCAGAGAAGGGCACTTTCGCCCTTATTCGTTAGTCGTAGAGGTCTGCAAGTGTCACCATTCGATTCAGCGTGAAAAATTACGTAGAATTCGACATTTAAATCATAAAGTTGTGGGAGATCGTTTTTTCCTGAAATCCATCGATTTTCGTTAAAAATACCACGTTTTTTCGCATTCAAAAGCCGTTTTTTCTTCTTCTTGTTATTTTTATCAATTTTTTGGCTATATCGTTAGAAAGCTGATGAGATTTTGAAGTTTTTACTGTACTTACAAACGACTGTTCATTTTTTTATGGAGGGAGAAATCAGATTAAAAAAACACAAATTTTTAGAATTTTACAAAGTTTGTACTTTGATCTCTTTTTTCGGTCTGTTAACTATCTTGAAAAATTATGATTTGGCATCAAAAAGATAGGAAATTTAACGTTCATTCCAACGGTATCCTCAGATTTGAGAATACTCAAAGAATGAAGGGGTCACAGCCATTTTTAGGAGATGAGGTAGAAAACACGAAAAAAATCTTAGATCCTCAATAACTCGAAAACGAAGCCTCTAAAAAATAACACTTTAAGAGACACTTTTGGTTGCAAATTACTTGTAGAATTGATCCCTGAAGTCTTGCCTACATAAGTTGAGACACCCTGTATATTTGAGTTTTACGACGTTTGTAAATGGCTAGTCGCATTGTAGATGGTCCGATAGGCCAGGTTTTTTTAGTCATTTTAGTTTCTTTTTGCAAGATTCCATTTTTTAATTCTTTTCATAAGGTTTCTCTAGTCCAGTTGGAATTTAAAAATCATAAATTTCATTACGTTTTTACTAACTTTTGCCGACTATCATGATAACGTATTCCAACGATTCGTCAAAATGACTACAAATTTAAATGAGAAGAACCTTCGTTTTTTCTAAGTTTTGTTATTGAATGTTTTTATTTTATAACAAAGCTAATGAATTGATATTACAGAATATAGACTTACTCACACATTTATCCGTTTCTTTCAATAATGCATCAAAAATCACAAAACCCGACCTCAGTTACCACGTTAGGAAACTCACCTCAGTTCTGAAGGGTTACGAAATGCGAATGCCATTGCTGTAAAATGATGCAATTGCTACATAAAAGTGAACAAAATAGGGACCATTTTATTAATACCACAGAAATAAGTAATAGATCAAAATAGGTAAATGGTGAAAAGAATGAGAATTATTGATTTCTAAAATTCCAACTCCATGGCAAGACAAGCCTATTTAATGAGAAGTTCATTTCGATCCGTGCCCAACCTACCTGCGATTGAGAAGGAGTTTCTATCAAGAGACCTCGTTGGCTAGCTTTTGCTTTTCTCGAATCCTGCTCTAAGTTGAACTTTCTTATCCTTGGCATTATGCAACTCGTGCACTATTCACCCAAATACAAAGTTTCGAATATTTGCACCCTACGTACACAGTTTTTGCACTCTGCCAACAAAAATCACGCCATATATAATTTCTAACGGACCTAAGGACAGAGGCTTTTTTGCCTTCTTAGACAGTTTAGTTCCTCGCACGGATCTTACCATGAGTATATTGCGACCAAATTTTTGGATTCGTAACAGTAAGCAACGTTTCTTTGTCGTTGCCCATTTCCGATCTTAAGGACAGACAATGGCCTTCGACAATTTCAAAATTGTAGGAAGAGAATCTAATTTGCAAAAAATAATATTTTTAGAAATGGTAAGGTAACTCAAAACTTGAGCACATTTTAATCGTATTTGATTGAGGCACTTCAGATTTATAATCACCGTCACCAGCGAACTAGGTAAAACATACGGTAGACGCTAAAAAATTATTATCCAATGGTTTATTATTTCTGTGATGTATCCCTTCTACGCAGATAATTGGTCTATAATTATTAAACCCCGTATGAAGTATATGATAAGAACATGGCGCATCGCGCCTCCAAGAAGGGTTCAAACTTTTATAGTCTCAAGACACCACAATTTAACGGTTCACAGAAACAATGTTCAGAAAAAGGTCGATAGGTAAGGAAAGAATATAGGTTCAGAGGCCCCCCACCTGATCAGTGCGCCTCCTTATCGCGTAATTGTTTCCGTGGAGCCCCAAAGGAGCTCCATATAAATAACAACACCGTGAGTCGAATAGGAAAGTTAGCCTTGGAGGTTCCGAAGCTGATCTGAGTCCCTTTATACTTTGTAATTGTATATCAGATCTCCAAAAAGGAGCTATATTTCAGGTTTCAGCATCATAAGTCAATTAAAAAACTAATGATGCTCAAAGGCCCCACAGCTGATTAATGTGCACTAATTCTTGATATTACAAAGGAGGTCCATTTCAAATTGTAGACCCGAAGGTTGACATTAATATGACTGCGTAGATATAGGCAACTGCGGAGGGAAAAATTAATTCGATTACATCTAGATGTTACTGGTCCCAATGATCTAAGTATAATAATATTCATGTACGTAGGTACCTACCAATTGAAAATAACATGAAAGTATAATCATCACCATATAAGGATCATAGAATGGTTTTAATAATCATTAAAAACTCCATAGCGGAATATAGTCAATCAAGATGTAGGTAACGTACAACATCGAAATCAGTCATTTAGGAAACGGGAAAATGAAGCTAGAAGTAATTTATGTTAGAGCATGCGCATAATGGAGTAATGATTTGAGAAAAATTAAATTGGTATGGACGTAGTACGGAAAAGTTTTTTTTTTTTATGATGTAGCTTGTTTCCACTTTTTTGTGCACAAACTTTTCAGGATTTTTCATAGAACACATTTCCAGATTAAATGCCTTCCAATGGTGCCTAACTTATGTTACATTTATCGCTGATTCCGAATATCACCTCAATTTATCAATTGCACCACTTCCAAACCCCCGTTTCCTCAAAACCCTTGGGAAATGTGTAGAAAAAATGACTAAAAAACCGGAATTTTCCCATACTTTTTGCAGGTTTTCTGAGGAAACACGAGGTTAGAAGCGGTTCAATTGAAAAATTGAGGTGATATTCGGAATTTGCAATAAAATTTACATAAGTTAGGCACCATTTAAAGACATTTAATCTGGAAGTGTGTTCTATGAAAAATCCTGAAAAGTTTGTGCATAAAAAAAGTGAAAACAAGCAACATCATTAAAAAAAAAAAACTAAAAGAAAAAGAAAAAAACGGACCTCTGATTTTGATTCCGCACATCAAAAATCGTACGAAACCGACAAGCTCCGGCCGGATGCAAGACCACCCCTAAATTTTGTAATGTAGTGTAATTTTTGTATTTACTTTAAGCTGTGGCTTTGTGCCCAAGATCACATTGAAATTTAAAAAAATATCACAAAATTTAGCAATTTTTCCCTCTACAACCTTATATGATTAAAATAACGCTTCATTTTATGTGTCTGAAAATTGAAAAAAATGAATAATTTCCCTTTCTTACCAATTTTTTATCGTTTTTTTCATTTTTCACACTCTAAAAGAAAGTAATTCAAAATGTTGAAAATCAATCTTTCTCTTCAAAACCTACAAAATCATCTTTTTTTCATCTGAATCCGACAAAAAATTGCCCTATTATCATAAAAAAACTGCAGAAAAAGCTTTTTTTTTTTTTTCGTTTTTCTAGCTTGGGTAAGGTGAAGGAATTTTTTTAAACTCTTGCCCTTTGAGGGGGTGATTTTCAAGATCAAAAGATAGATTTTCTAGGGTATTACAAAAAGATCCAAAAACCGGTTTTTCGACACACCCTACGCAAAGTTTCACTCTCTATCCAGACATTCACTATTGAAGGATGGCTGGAGTTAGTATTAGGAGGCTGCATTGAATCTATAAACTCAACAGAAATATTAAATTTCTACGCCATCTAAGGATACGCCTTCGTTTAACAGATAATGTTATATCAGCCTCCTGTTTTTTTTTTTTTTTTTTTTTAACCCATACATCAGATGCCAGTCCATTATTAACTGACGTTTAGCTAGTTGATTCCCCAGGAGCAAGATAGTGATATTGATATATAGAAATTTCGTGTTCATATCTGGGCTAAAGACTGTGGGATAAAAGGCTCGAGCATCTACGAGAGGTAAATTAGTTCAGCCCGAAAATCTTACTGCGGTACATTTTGAGAAACATGGAGACCCCTGTTGGTGAGTAACATTCAAATTCACATTTCTCTTAGATATTATATTTGTTAGGTACAGTGAAATAGTGTTTACCTACCTTTTCTTAAGCACCATAATTCAGAAGAACAAATTAATAAAGCTAATTTCACCTAGGATCACCATAAGAAATTTTTTACCTAGTAGCCCACTCCATTATTTTTTTGACAAGATTTCTACATGTTTTCAAGGGCTGATTCCTAATAGTCAAATCCCACTAAAATTTCAGTCGGTAAATGAATAGATTTTATGAGCCATATCTAGAATTAATTGTTTTGTATTTAAGCACCTTTGTTGCACAGGAAATAGCATTTTCGAGAAAAAACAAATCTGAATAATATTCCACTATACCAACAAATTTTCGAACTTTGTAAATTTTGGCAGTTTCTTAATCAGTTTTCAGCACAATTTAACGTGCTTTAAGTATCTTTTTCATGAAAATTTTGGGTGGCTATTTCTTATTGCTCTAGTTCACAGTTGATAAACTTTTTCTACGTAATATTCTGCTAGCAAACATAATAATATATAGATCGCATGACTATAGATTAATTAATTTTTGTCTTCTAAATGGATTGAGTATTTTAAATTAAATGCATGAGACTTATTGCTTGATGTGATACGAATGTTGTTTCTCAAACTCTGGAATTAAAAGTCTTTTAAAATAAAAGGATTCGTTTCATAATATCTCAAAACGGATTTCACACTTTCAATTTTACCCTACAAGCCCTTACCCTAAGACCCCGCAAATGTGATTTTTGACCCGAACTTCATAACTTCGGTCTAGTAGTCTCAGAAAAAAGCTCTTGTTGTTGGGTCGGTTACAAATGTTTATTATTGGGAGAGAGAGAGAGAGAGAGAGAGAGAGAGAGAGAGAGAGAGAGAGAGAGAGAGAGAGAGAGAGACTATTCATTTTAAAAAAATTAAAAAAAAAAAAAAAAATTACACTATTCTGAACAATATTGCTCGTCATAGGTTAAGACCCGTGTTGACAAGAGCTGAAGCTGCTTACACTTTAAATATAAATGAACTCTTGCTAAGAATACCTAATAGTTAGAGAGAGAGGAAAAAACAATTTAAATGAAAAAAAACTACATGAATAAAAAGAACAATATGACCTTTGAGAACATATATGACCTTTGAGAAATGACAATATGATTTTTGAGAACGGTGTTAACAAACGTAACTTCTTATTACAATTGAGTTGGCTTTCTCTACGCTCAACCCTATAACCCATGAAATGACTTTTTTCTTATAAGCATGGAGTGTAAGTTAGGGAGGGTCCTTCAACTCTTCTGACAAAGCCCTATGAATTATAAAAAGAATATACAACGGACTTCTAGTTGTGGCAGTAAGTCGGATACTGGGATTTACCACGTTTCCCATTAACTGAAACCTGGTTTGATAGCCATTGGGATTGTTGAAAACCGATACTAGATATTGCAACAAAGAACAAACAACAGATGGAAACAATAAACAGCAATATCTGAGTTGGAGATTAGTTGCTCGAAAAAGATAGGACGTATTTGAAATCGCTGATAATACAAGTGCATTTTGAAACGTCTAGAAGGTTTCCGATTCGTTTCAACGCCTCCATAAAGTATATAATGCATAGTCAGCAAAATAAATAGATTAATCTTCATAACACATATTTGTTTCATCATGTTATCATCAAATGACTTTATGCCTACCACCCTATTCATTTCTACAAGTATATGATAGGTAATTGAGTTTACTTAATTAATTTTCAGGCCTTGACACAAAATGGTTGGGAAGACTTTTGAAAAAAAATTACAAAGATAATGAGCCGGTGGATATTCTCAGCTACCAAGTGGAATCCGCAGTTCCTAAGGGGGAAAACTACATGAGTAACATCTTTAGAATCAAAATGAGTGTCCTTACTGAAGACGGTTCTAAAAAGACTATGTCCATGATCGTCAAAGCGGCCAAATCGTCCAGAGAAGCAGCTAGGGTTGTGCAGGGGTTTGCGCTATCCCGGTGGGAAACAATGGTAAACCTAGAAAAAATAATCAATCATGTATACCTTTATTTGGGAATATTGATTTGATCAAGATCTTCTTTGTGACTAAATTATTTTTCACCATTGTCTAATACGAGCGCCACACAGTCTCTATAGAGACTTTAGCCAATCTAGAAGGAAAAAAGTCAATATTTTATTTTCGTGTTTTTCCTTTACACACCTTTAATACAGTACTGGTGGGGTCTAGAAATGGCATAATATTCGAAGGAAGGCCAATTTTTTACGACAGAATTATATGCGGAAATCCGGTTTGTCCAAGTGCATATTTTTCATTCCTTATAAAGTTTATTGATCCCAGCTTCAGCGTAGTTTATTCGGTTACGGTGAGAGTACTTTTGCCGTCGAGTCGACATGAAGATCAACCAGAACAGTAAATAGACGTTCTTCTGTTGTTTCCGATTTGGAATAAAATCGTTTTCGATCAGAATAATCGTGAGAAGTTGGGGTATTTTCAATTGAGATTAATAAATACAGTTTAAGGTTCGGTGGAAATTAATATTTTTGGCGGGATTTCGTACGCAATGTATCGTAGTTAATGAAAATGAATCACTTTTTTGCAGCCCGTTTGCAGCCTGGGCTTGCAGAAGCATTTACGTCAAGGAATGCACAGCGTAAACTCGGTTATAACGGAGTTATAGAGATCTACAAATGTTACCATTCGATACAGCGAGAAAAAATACATAGAAACCGACCCCATACTCGTAGGTTCATGAAGGGTCATCTTTCGAGAAAACCAACGATTTCATTGAAAAACCCACATTTTTTATCATTATCACATAATTTTCTCTACTAAATAACGAAATAAAAGTATACTTGATTATACCGTTGGAAAGAGAATTAGACGAAGCAGTTTTCATGAGATTCGCCAGTTTCCAGAATTCGTTTTGGAAGAGTAGTAAAGTTTTAAAGATTTTCAGAAATATTCTTTTTTCAAAATCGTCAATGTTTGAGCTGATGTGAGGGCCTTTGGATGGTACTTTTTAAGAACCCAAGTACACTATTCTTATAGGAAATTTAATGCTGATTCCGAAAATGTGGTCAAACGTTGAAATTGAATGAAGTAAAGGGGAGAAATTTGAGTTTAAAAGGAAAAAAACACGGTTTTCCTGAAAAAACCGTTAAAAAATCATATCTCGAGAACGGAATGAGATAAAAATATGCAGTTGGCGGCATTTTACTCCATTTTTGATGTAGTTTCACCCAAATGTTTTTTTGCATCTGCGAGGGAATCACCCTGTATAGAGATATGTACTATAAGGAGCCTAATATGAGATATCTTATATTAGGAATATTGGTTAGTGATTTTTCAACTTAGATGGAAATATTCGTCTAGTCACAAGTCACAACTAAATATGTTATTTTGTTAAACTTTTCTACCATTATACGGGTATAAATAATGTAGATGAACATTCATTTGGCACATAGAATAACATGGTATAAAGAGGCCACAGTGGCTGCTGTTAAAGCTGTTGGAGAGGAGAGGATGGGCTACTTGAAGGCTTCCTAGAAGTATGATATATCCATAGGGATTCCAGGTTGTTCAACTTCTACCTTGACAAGCACTCCAGTACTTCCTTATGGCCTTAGCCCTGTGCCCTCAAGGCCTATTCCGTCATCGTCATAGAGGCTGCAGAGATCTTTTCACCCCGTTTTGTGCTTCTTGGAAACGTGTAAGAAAAGTGCTATTCTGGTCAACTTTTTGGTGTTTTCCCATGTTGAAGTTGCAAATATCAATAAATGAATATCATTACGAGGTTCAGCACGAAAAAATACTCCAAAATCATGTATTGCATGTGGCTATTGAATATCTTCAAAAAATCATTATTCCACAATTTTGGCACTTTCAGAGCTGAATCGCGCACTTTTGGATCATCGAGTGATGGGTTATCTCGTCATTCAATTTTCTTTCTTCATTAACGCAGAGTTTGAGTCTGTAATAAAAAAATGGGGGTCCCAATGGGGGTCCCTATTTGAAAAAACAAAGTTAGTGTGAATTGCACATGATTGTGCACGAGCGTAATGCGCAACGTGGTTATATTTAAAATCCTTTAAAAAAAGCATGCAAATTCAAAAAAAATTTACCCCAGAAATTACGGTTTTAAAGGAGGGGTCTTTGTCTAGTGGGACACCCTGTATTTATCTCATAATTAAGAAACACAATGTAGGACTAAATTCATACTTCAAACACCCAAATCAATAATGGATTTCTACTGAACAAGCCAAAACGAAATGAGTTCAATGTGTTGTACATATAACGGCATTTCTATATCCATAAGAACCCCCAGATCACACACCTGATCCACATGTCCAAGGGAACGTCCATCTATCCTATAGTCGAACACACATGGATACATTGTTTGCGAGAAGGATATGCAACAGCATTTGTCGATATTTAAGAACATGACGATTCTCCTACTCTATACCAGAAGATTTCCATCTAGATTGGCCAAAGTTACCACTACCCGCTGCTCGAAGGAATCTTTGTTCAGAGTGTGAATCATCTGTTAAATCATATAACTTAATTCAATTTATTTTAATTATTTTGAAATCCCTTCAATTTGTTCTTTAGATCTTGACTACTACACTGAGACAAATGGAAGGTCTCATGGCTGAGTTTGAGGACACAAGAGATACGCTGTGGCCGAAAATCTACGGTTTCGAGCCCTACTCGATCATTGTCATGGAAGACTTGAAAGTACGTACCTACTCATGAAATTGCAATACGGGTACACAGGGGTTTTACAAATTGAGGGAGGTTGAGTTGTGGTCCGAAGTCCACCTTAAAGTTGTGCGTCTATTTCCATTGTTACCATCAGCTGTGGAAGATGCAGTTCGCACATAGGAGTTTTTGGTTTTTTGAAGTTTAAGATGAGTGAGGCACCCCCTTGTAGTTATCAGTGTGATCGCCGAATCTTCGTCCGACAAAAAACTGAATTACGATGGTAAAACTGGATTACTGCACAAGAATTATTTTCTTAGCCTTTTTTCCTCTCGACCCACACCTCCCAAAGGAAACAGTCGTTGGATTACCATTTACTAAAATACTATACGTAGGATTATATATATTATTATATTATAGAATTGTAAAATATTCTGTAATAGTGTTGAAATTATGTTTTTGAATAATAATTGTCATTGTTTCTCATCACAAATACCTTCACAAACAGGAAACATCTTTCTCTCTGGTTGACCGGAGAAGATGGGTAGATCTAGATCACAGCCTACTGGTATTGAGGAGCATTGGAAGATACCACGCGATGTCCAAAGTCCTAATGGGTCGTGGTCTGGTCGATGAAGGAGACAAGGGACATTACTATGCTGGGCCCAAGAACGCCGTGAAGAACTCTTTGTTCGGTGGTGCCCTTCATATGTTGAGTAAGGCCATCCTCAACAAGTTGGGATTCTGGCCTGCAGGATGGTAAGTGGACTGAAGCGAATGACTTATAATACAATAAATCTACCCAATTAGCATCAACCTACTAGAACAATACTGTTGCCACATTTCTACCAAGTAAGTTTCATTAATATGAAATAGCGCAATTACAAGTTATGACCACAATCTGTTCTTTTTTACGGAGTTTGCAACATCATGTTTTATGCAGAAACGTTGAAGCATCGCTCATCCTGTGAAGGAGCTGCCTTCTCATCGCGAAAACATTGTAAATTTTTTTTGGGACGCTGCTCATCTAAACTTCACATTTTGAAGGAATCAGTGCGTTTCAATGACCTGTAGGTTCACTGCGCCTTTTGAGCCTCACTACCCAACAATAGATGCGATTCTTTCCATACCTTTTTTTTCGTTGATACGTCTTACCAATGGGGGTCAGCCATATTTTCCGTCATACTATTTATGTGACACACTTACGTTAGAAAACTGCACGCACACCCGCTCCGTTACTGAGGAAGTGAAACTCCGTAAGTTTTCATTTCAAGAAAATCGTTCACCACTAGTTTGAAAGCTCTCAATTTACCTCAAAATCCCTCTCCTCTTACTCCGTGTTCCGTATTCCTCAAATCCATGTTCAAGTACGAAACCTCTACTCACAGCCCAGTGCCCACCAACATGACTGGTCTTTTTACTTTTAGCCGATTATTAAGGGAATTCATTGAATTCTCATAAGTCACCCCTAGTTTACATAGATACGAAGAAAATAATCTAATTCCTCCAATGCTTGAAAAAATGAAAATTGAAGTTGGCGACAAGAACATCATTCGTTCTAATCAAAGCCCAATTCTGGTTGACTGCTATGTGTGACAGAAATAAATGATTACCTGACTAGATATTCTTCTTGATGAGTTTGTTTATACATTAGGTACCTATACAAAAAAACAACTATACCTTGGTTTACAGTACTAAATTACCTATTGCAATTGATTACATTTATGTACACATATTTGAGGCCTTGATTAAATGATTCATTGTTGCAGGGAAGATATTGGGATGAGGCTTAAACATCAAGTAGTCTTACTCCCTGATACAATGGAGTATCTGTACACCGATTACGACAAGAAATTTGACGTTCTGAACCACGGAGACGTGAAGACTACTAATATGTTGTTCAGGAAGATGGAGTACACCAATATCCCTACAGCAGTCAAGTAAAAAACCAAAACGAATTCCTAATTCATATAGACTTTTTTATCTTTTATTTCTATTTTTCATTTACCTTGGTCGTTTGAACATTTTTCAAACATAGTTAAAACATAGAGTTGGAGATGTTTTGAATTCGTCTTTTGTTTCAGATTTGTTGATTACCAACACCCACATATCAATTCATTCATTTGGGACGTGACTTATTTCATGTATTCGAGCATCAAACCTTCAATTCGTCGAGCAAACTTGGATCTCCTACTCGAAGCTTATCACGAATCTCTTGCTGACAATTTGAAGTTCTTCAAGTGGCAGGGGTTCATACCCTCGCTGGAAGACGTTAGAAGTGAAGCTGCAAGGCTCCGTCCTGCTGCTCTTGCTTTCCTCACTACTCTTATGCCCCTCATGGCAGGTGACACCGAAGAACCTTTGATAATGGAAAACTTAATTACCCATCCCCCTGAAGAGATTTACGCAGAAGTGATTTTTACGGAAGAAAAGTTCGTTCGGGAAATAAAAGATGATCTAAAAGATTTTGTCAAACTGGAAGTGATATGAATAAGGTTAGGGCTGTAATTAATTACAAAGGTCACAAATAAAATGAAAAGTGTACTATTGATTCATAGAAACTGTGATAAGTTCACAGCTGTGTTTGGATGAGGAATGTTATAGGTATATGAACAAGCCAAAACGGAACATCTAATATCTAATCATTACAGAATAAGTGAACTGGAATCAATCACAACAGGAGAATCATAACACAGAAACATTGAATTTACCTATTAAGCATATTGCTGAATGAATCCGACATTAAAGATAAGAAATTTTTGAAGCCGGTAGACTATTGCATCGTTCAAGTATGACTGAAACACTTAGTAGTTTATTAAATTTTATCAAGGAAAATACCGAAGGAATAAGTATGCTCGCCAAATCTCTGAATATTTAGGATTCACAATCATACTAGGCGTTTTATTTCAGAAACAACCAATTAGTTCCACTACTACAACCAAAGAATAGTACCAGACCTGATGCAGATATTAGGAAATAAACGTTTTCAGTAGAATACAGAGTTATTGTTCCGACATTACCAGACAAGATTTACCGGAGACTCACCATGAATTACCGGATAGTAATAGTTTACATCGATGCAGAGGCAAGAGGGTGGCCCTGTGTACAAATGAATTTTATATCCTATATGCAATACCCTCATATATGTTCGAATATATTTCCATCAATCTGATTATGATCTTAAAAACTAGAGTCAACATAATTTTCACTTTATCTCTGCTCATACACTGTGCTGATCAATATGTTGAGAGTCATTTATTTCCTAATGTACCTAATTGAATTAACTAATAATTATATGCGGTTAATTTGCATTATTCGATAGAATGTATATAGGTCGGTATTTTTAGATAATTTTCGTTGAAAGATATGGTTCCAATTTAAAAAAAAATTGAATATTATAGCTGCATGTGGATATGAGATTGACAATGGTTGATAAATTAACTTCTGAAAATAAGACAACGTTGAGAGAATGTATTAACCTCTGAACCAATAATACCATATATATGGACGTTTTACCCTACGTGACCAGATCTAGCCTCCCGGTCTAATAGCCGGATACACCATAGGTCTAATCGCGGGTATGTAATTGAGCACTACGTAACTAATAACCGGACCAAGGAGAGCTCAATGCACAAAATATTTCGGTTCAACACTTGATTCATGGCAGGCAATACGAGTAAGAAATGACTTTTCCCTGCCTAGACTCGACTTACTCCAAGAGCAAGAGACAGTTTACAAGAGATAGTTGTCAAGAAGAAAAGACAAGAAAGAAAAAATCATTAAATTGGAGCTCTAAGACCAGTACTTGAATTGAGTTCATAATCCGACAGTGAGTTTTACAATCCAACCCGCAAAAAATTTAAAATATTATGCAGTTTAGGTAAATAAGGAATGTGGTAAGCACATGAGACTCAGAAACTATTATAAAGACAAAGATCAACACTTGAACTTGAATACATCGAAATTACAAACTTGTTCAAATGTTCTTAGCAAATTTGATTCGTCATCAAATTCGGAATGCCAGCCACATATTTAATTTTAAGATTTTCTTTCCCCTCCGACCTTCACCGACTAAGAATCCCGCGGATTTGAGCAAGACCATGATTGCAGTCTGTCTGCGCTCATCTTGCGAAAATTCCTCTCAGACATATTAGTACAACCAAAGTGGAAGCTTAGATCGCCTTTCTATTTGAGGAAGACCTAGTATACGGTCTGCTGATACTGAGAATACAGGAGGGTTTAAACCTCGGTTAAGAGCCAAGAATCTGGTAGCAGAAGGAGCACTGTCAAACGTAACCAGCAATGGGCGGTCACGATACGCGACATGTTTTCCAAAACACTTTAAACGGAAAATCAGGTCCTTCATAGAGGGTGCTATTTTGAAAATGTGTTCTCAGTAGGTCATGTTCAGCAGCATGAATTCTATCAATAGTGGAATCTCGCTCAGGAAGATCATAGAAAATCACATTTATGGATCTACGCCTACGACCCTCCAGTTCTACAGTTGACACTTCAAGGTCATGATCCTTAGGACGATTCTGGTCAACATTCTATTTTAACTCAACCACGGCCTTTCTATAAACAAAATTTGCTCTTCGAATGTTGTTTAGCTCCATCTCATTAAGCCCACCTCAGCTGCCAATACATCAGCTCTGTTTAAACATGTATCAATTTTATCCTTCAAATCAGATATGTTCTTTTGCATGCCTGAAAACATATTTTGGCGATCCTTTTGGTTAGACAGGGCGTTTGTGCGTATCTCGTTACGTATTTCAGCAAGAAGAGAGCCAAGATTAATATCGGTTTGAGGCAGTTGGGAAGCCCCTTGCTTGGAAGATTCAGGAGTCGGCGGCTGAAGGACCTTATCATCCATTCTAGCACCCCCGGACCCATCAGCTGCATTATAAGATAGATTTGCTCGAATGGGATTTCTGCAAGGAATACATTTCCATGATTGCAGTCTGTCTACGCTCATCTTGCGAACATTCCTCTGAGACATATTAATTACCACAACCAAAGTGGAAGCCTAAATTGCATAAGCAACACTTAACAGATTCAGCATCCAAAAGTGTGAGCTTACAACCTCCACACATTAATGACATTTTGGTCGACGTAGACAGAACAATGAAAATATAATTTTCTTTCAGGATTGCAGATAAACACTTCGATTGCTTAAGGTTCCACTGGTTTATTATTGGATCTTCTTTTTCAATTTCGTCAGCATAGCCATAGGTTTGTAGACTAAACTTTTAAACTACTAAATAAGTAAAGTTGATCGGGAAAGTCCAATTTGTCAGACGCTAAACTGCTCATAACGGTCGTACAAGAGACGAAGCAGGAATCAGCCCAAATATAGGTGAAGGGATGAATACAGTACCTGTGTCCGACCATGTATGGGTGAGGAGCGAAGCCCCAGAGGCGGGGGATTTGCCACTAACTGGCACGGCGGCTATGAGGGGACATCTACACATATGGAGGGGGTTCACGCAAGCGAGCACCAACGAGACCACGGCTACCGCATACCGCAGTCACCCAGATCAGCTGGAATATCTCACAAGTCAGTAAAACAGAGCCCAAGTAAACAGGGAAAGTTAGTGATTCGTACGTAAAGGGTATGGCAACACCCTAACTTTCCCGATTGCCCGATATTAGATCGAATTAGCCCGCTTCTATCATACAAAAACTGATTTATAATACCGAGTGGCACTTGATAAAGTTATTACTTCGCCGACTAGACGTCAACTGATCTTATCATCTATTTCTCCAATTTCGTTCAAATTTGGAGAGTAGATGTGTGTAGGTTCCAGGAATGTTCCCTATGAATTATATCGCGATTGATGGAGTAATAATATAGCGCATACGCAAAACTATAATTTATCGACACAGACAAAATTCCGAGACTAATGGACCGATTTTTATAAAATTTTCAAGGATTGTGCGGCTTAACTCCTGAAACAGGAAATTACCGACCATCAGTTCTATTCAAAAATGTTTCCACGTAAAAATAAAATAAAAAAATAAAAATTACCGCACATTTTTCGGTTTTCAAGGTTGACGATAAAAAAAAGATTCATTTCGAATCTAAAATCCCTTAATAGTTTCATTGATGCTCCTCACTTCATGAAGGAAGACGGAAAAACTGTCGAGATATTGGTAATTACCTATGGAAAGAGTATTACGCTTGCACTATAAACATGGATTTTTTTCATGGTACCAATCACAAGAACGACCGTAAATTTTTTTAATTCTTTTTCAGGGTAGCTTGTACTAATTTATAGGCCTTCCATTTGGATGTTCTAGCTTTCCATATGCAGTTACCGAAATATGCAATCCTACAATTGAAAATTTGCGACCACAAAGAACATTACATTATGAGTCGTCTACCTTGACGAGTATACTATGTAAATGGTTCTTCTTAACATGATTGTACCCACAATGCGACGAAAGTGGTTGAGTTGTTGCAAGCACTTGGATTAACTAGTCGCTCCTGCTCGCTTCGCTCGCCTCCACGTTCAGGGGGGGGGGGCAAGCCCCCCGCAACCCACCATTAAGTTGCTCGCTTCGCTCGCAAGGTGTGACTGTATACAAGCGATGGTCTTTTTTCCCCTCCCCATTGAAACATGTAGGGGATATACCCTACATATACCCTTAGGAATTGAAACGGTAGATCCCTAAGGGTAGGTTTAACGTGAGTAGGGGATGTTGCTCGCCTCGCTCGCTCGGTATGGCTGTATATGTGTTGGAAAACCCTCGTTGAAATCCGATGTATGTAAGGAATGTTGCTCGCTTCGCTCGCTCGGTATGGCTGTATATGTGTAGGAAAAACCCCATCTATTATTCTGTTGAAATGGTAAAAAGGTAAAAAGGGCCTGTTTAACCTTGCCTAATTAATTTTAATCGCTTCGCCTCCCTTCCCCTCGTATTTTGTCAACTTCCCGTCACTTTTTTCGATAACCGATTTCAGATTCCGCGGAATCAAAACTGTATTTCGCCCTCAAACAACGCCCATAAACGTCTCTTTATGGGGTATATTTTGATGAGAAAAAAAAAACGAAATTTATCGCCGGAATTTTCGAGAAAACGGGTCCGTACTATTTCATTTTTTTTGGCGCATTTCCCGATACTTTTTTCGCGATCCGATAGCACCGTCGTCTTGCTACTACAAAAACCTAGGAAACCGGTATTTTTCCGAAATTTTCGACGGCCGTTTAGAGGGGGAGGGGATGCGGAGAAGTCCAAAATAATGACATTAAAACGGGCTCCCACCCCTCTCCCACCATCCAGCTGATCGATTTTGAAATCGTTTATACACTTTCCGGAGAAATCCAAGAAGATCCCTCCACTCGTAGACTCCCACCACTCAGTCGTTTGGCCGTGAAAGCGACACAGACAGACTCACAGAGTTTGATTCCTATAATAGAGATAGATATTACGAAAAATCGTCCCTGGTACCTAACAAACGAAGGGCGTTTTTAGGTTTCGTTTTGGACACATATGTCAATCAGCCTATGGAGAAGCGGGAACTTATTCTCAAGTCAATAAATATTATAGATACACGGTAACTCGTATAACTCTCATGGAACTTGACGATTCACAATATAGCTCAATTTATAGGCCTTCTCCCACCAGCCTGTCCGGCTGTCAAGTTTAAGTGGATGTACATCAAACACACATGGAGTTACATTTTTAGAATTAAATTTAAATGGAGGGAATAATGAAGGCTATATATACATATATATAAATACATGTATATATATATATATATATATATGCCTTCATAATGGTCTGAATCGAATGGAACCACTTGCAGATCTAGTATTCAACTAGTTTTTCCCTTAAGAACACATACAATGTTTATTATGCTTAATTATTTAAAAAATTGTGAGTCCAAGTGTAATACTCGGTTATATAACAAAAGTCCAGTTACTCCAGCGAAACCAAGTACTGTGTACAGAAAGATGGAAATATAGAAAGAAGAGGAATTGACAAGCAAATCATACAAACGAATAACTAACTATAATAATTTGAAATAGAATAAACAAGCGATCAGAAATGACCCTTCAGAAGAGGTAGATAAGGAACACAAATTATCTACCTTGCGAAAATGTCCAACATTAGAACGAATATTTCACGAGAAACGACTGAAACACAACTCACAAAATTCTTGTTGGATTTAGAGAACTGTTCTTCAAGAACAAGAGAAGTTCTCACTTGGCGTATACAATACTCCAATGTATAAATACTGCAACGAGCAGATGTGTACACTCACAATTGAAATCAGTGGCGGCCGGTGGTCTGCAAAAGGAGTGGAGCACAAAAATATTTACCTATTTGACAGTCAAGAAGAGCATTGAGGTTTTTCTTCCATTTGTTTTGTTTTCAGTGTGAATTAACATTGACCTAAACACATGATACATAAATTCCACTTGTCATGTCATGCCTTGGACAACTGTTATGAAAGAATATGGCTACTAAATAATAATCAATCATCATCATTAAATAGTATTGATAAATTAAATATAAATTAATTAGATAAACAAATTAAATTAAAAATACTATCTTATAGGTACCTACTTACTAAGTATCTCATCTGATCCGCACCCTGGGCATCGTCAAGAAAAAGTCCTGAAGAGACTACATACGAAATTACAGCTTCCTAGAGTGTAAAGTATAGAAATTACCTATTAAAATGATTTAACCACCGCTTAACAAATCAAACCGTTCTCGCAATATTCGGATCACCTGCTATGAATCAAATCATCGAAACATCAGCTCAATGAAATCATCAGAAATTAACAAGCGGTTGCAATCATGTTCACAATATCAATTATTGAGAATGATCACCTGAGTGTACACAATAAATTATTCAAATAACCATGCTCATAACTCAGCTTGTTGGCCACGCACTTCGCAGTAGTTAACATAATATGGTTGGATAAATCGAGAGCTTTCGAACGAATGGTCAACGAATTTTGTGGGATGAAAAACGACGAAGTACCATTTCCCTAGCAACGACTCGGTTGTAAGCGGAAATGATCAAAATATTTTCGTGAGCAATTTTCCGTGACGTTTTTTTAAGTTTATGTGCCATAGCAAAGACATAAAGAAAACATTTTATTGCACAGTGAGTCTATTTTATTTATTGGTATCGCGTGAGCAAGTTTTCGTGACGATTTTTCAGTTTATGTGCCAAAGCAAAGACACGAAAATGTCAAAAATGTCAAAATCACTACCTGACTAAACTTCAATTTATGTAAATCCGTCGATGAACGTCGTCCTTCGGTGCGAATTCTATTCAAAGTGATCGTTGTAAGTGTCGTTGTTATTTCTTTTTGTAACTATTCGTAACTACCGCCGGAAAAGGGTTATGTAGCTCTACACAAAGAACAACGCACTCCAACTCGACCGACAATACAAAGGACTTTATTACAAAAGACATATTCAACAACTTAGGACTGAATAAAAATAGGTACTTATAACACAACGCTATAATATGGACTTTACTTTAGAGTAAATTCTTGGGAACAACCACATGCCCGAACGAACTTAAAGAAACATCATATTTACCTGCAGAGACAACAAAACATTACTACCAACAGGGAACTCTTAGCATGGAGTGACCAGAAGAAATCAGTTTGGCTAATGGAATAAACCGAAACTCCTCTAGTGGAAGCCACTCATAACATAAATTTCATTCTACGGTCTTTAGAAAAGTCGGAAACCCTGTCTGGGGCAAAGCCCCCAAAATCGTGAGAAATATCCCGTTATGACCTCTTTTTCCCGTTCCTTGCCCTTTATTTCCCGTTTCATGCCCTTTATTTCCCTTTTTTTCCCTTCACAGTCTAACCAGAATAGACGAAATTTCCCTCTCAATAAAGTGATATTATCATAATCTACGTACTTCTTCGCTGGTAGATGGATCTTAAACCTCCTTGGATGGAGCGTAAACCTATTCCTTCTAGCATCCACCTTGGAGCCACAGCATGGAGCTACACACCTCGCTTTTCGTTCTAATTTGAAACGATGTGTTGTTTGTAAAGTCTTCATTCCAGTTTGTTACTTTTTTCCCAAATGTACTGGGGCAGTGTCCCGATGCCCCTCCTCACGGGCCGCCCCTGATTGAAATCCTGCCTAGTGGTAAGAGGTAAGGCCCAGACTGAGAAGTCAAGTACTGTAACAAGATACATAGGTATCTATAATTGGAATTTTGAGGTCAAATCAACATCAGGGAAAAAACGTGATTAGTTGCAGGGTGACGGCAGGCGGCTTAACATCGCGCGAAGCCGCTTATTGGCTTGCCCCGATAACTAACTGCTTTGTTACAACCGGAATACGTGGGCTATACTCAAACCCCGAAAATCTCCCTGGACATCCAAAATTGGGGAGAATCTATCAATGTCGTCCGGGTAAACAGCTCTGTAATCTCTGGAATCCAATTGCGCGGTAAAATTAAAGAAATCTTGAGTTCGCAAATATAATTTGCTGAAAATAAATTTGTACCACGAATCCAAGAACACCATCACGATTTCTCACCGTGTTCAATGTTATATATTATAATGCTACCTATTTATATCAATGACGTGTACCAGTCAACACTCGACCGATTTGAATGGATCCTTGAGTGCCACTCATAGTCTGACGTCTATCGATACGTTGATAACTCCGTATTTGAAGCAAATCTATCTATAGTGGCTTTTGATATTCAACCGAAATATCTATATTTCATGACTGATAAGGTCCGCCTTTTAGTAGATTGTGTTGTCAACTAGGAACCGTTGAGCTGATGTTCTTGCCAAATAAGGAAGTGGATTCGTGCGCGTAACTTCCCTCCCGCACTCCCGCTCATTGTCTGATGTTAGTACGTTGATAACTGGGTTTCAGTAAGTGGTTCGTTCTCCAAGCGAAATGATGCTAGTCGCTTAATAAATTCGTCCCCACATTGATGCAGAAGACCCAAGGATAATTAGTGACGACCGAACAGTAACGAAGAGGTGATCATTTCAGCGCAGGGGCCCTACTGAACTGGTGAAACACAAACATGGAATCACCTGTGGGTGAGTAATATCAACTGCAGTACAATTTTCTTTGACAGATGACTTTGTATGATTGTCATTTTCGTTTTGATGCATATTCCAATATAATACTCTAAAATAAGCATTGTTTGGCCGAACATTTTATTTTTTCGTCCTGGGATTTCTATTATTTTATTTTTTTAAATCTTAATTTTTTTTATTTTTTTTATTGGTGAATTTGGTTACGAGGAATTTATTGGCGTAGATCACCAGTCTGGGATAAATGAGGGTGCCGTCCCCGTGGTTTCCAACGATTCCACGCTATCCTGAACCCAATCTTTTAGATTTGATTTGTTGACAACAGCTGATTCATGATTCCCGGGTACAGATGTAAACCCTTGGTCCTATTGACGATCATACTCTTTGGACATTAGGGCTGCTCCCCCACAGGCCTGCAAAGCCACAATGTTATTTCAATGAAGGAAAAAACAACAGCTGATTTATATATTCAGGTTTATTTAATTTTTGTGCGATTTTTACTTGTCATTAGCAGCAAACACTGTTAGTATGAAACGTTTCCTTTATATAAATCTATACCTAGCGTAAACACCTGTAAAGCCCGTCTTCTGGAAGACATTACTAGGGTTGGTTTCGCGCAAACTGATTTTCCCAAAACCTGTTCTGAAACCCCGTGTTTCCTGTTGTTGAACTCCTTGAGAACAATATAATTATCCAATTGGTTCCCCTCTTTTCCTTTCATATGCTTTACTCATGTACGTGAATACATCAAAAACTAGGACAATGCATATTACTACATAGGTACATATTATGAGGAATGTCTATATAAATGGGGGTCCAGAAATGTTAAATATATTGGTGTATATAGGGGTCCAGAAATTGTTATATTCACCAAGGTCCATGTAAAATGGTTGTGTGCTTCGAAAACTCGTAAAACGTTCTCCAAAGTTTTACCAATGTCGCCGCTTTTATGTTATTCTTTTCACAAAGCACGCTAGGTTAGCTGTGTTTTGAATTTGAATGCATATTCTGAATACTAGAAGGAGTGTTCTTACCTATCATGCTCGCCAACCTACTATTATCCACTCAGTATCTGGGAAGCTGACAACAAAGATAATTAGTAGGAAAAGTTTGCCAAGTTAGGTCTGGCAAATAGCTTCCCAGTATTTCTGATATGATTATATTGTAGGTCAGTAAAATGAACAAATGGGGAAGGATTAGGAAATTAGAATGCGCAGACTTCAACCTTACAGCTGGATGTATTTATTCCTATATTGCCTATCACTGTTACCTAGTATGTCAGAGGAATGTAAATCGGATTGCCTTTGGTCAATTCATTCGACTGACTGTCAAAGAAATGTAATTATAGTCACTATATTCATAATCTATATTCAATTTCACAGCAGTTTGAGCTCGTTTGATTTGATTAATGGCTTCAATAATCCTATTCATCGAACGCCGTGGTCGTGGATTATCAGTAATTTAATTGAAGAACGCAATACTCTACGCTTCCCTGACTCAAGGTCAAAGGGATTGACAAAGGGATTCCGTTATAGTTACATCAGCTGATTAAATAGTCGAAAAGATTTTTCGTTTATTATTTTCAATAATGAACCTTTGTAATCGGCTAAGAAAACACAATAGTACCTAAAGGGTTATTTCCGCTAGTAGTAGGAGTAAAGTTATCATTTAAATATACCTATCGAAGGAGTCTGTCATCATACAGAGGTGAGCGCTTTCGACGTAACATCTTATTAAGCCGTCGAAACAGTACACTTTCAAAGTACTGTTTTTGTACTTGTAGAAGGTGTAAGAGGTTATAAAATTGGAACATTGGAGGTTCCGAATTGGTTGGAGGTTGGATATTTTTTTTCCCCCAAGTTTTATCGATTACTCAGCAAATATAAATGAAATTAGAGCACAATATCACCATAATTGTGTGCTTAAAATCTTCTTTCCAGTTCATCGTTGATCAAATGCTTTTGGCTGAAAGCCAAAATCACAAAGCTGGGGAGCATAAATTTAACAGTTTTTGGTCGTTTTAAGCAATTTTTATGTGATTTTTGAGCACGTTTTTTAAATTGTTAATTGTTTGTTTTTAAGTTGAGCAGTTTAATATGCTCAAAACAATCTGGCCAGTAAACTCATCCCTTTGTATGAAACGCTTATCTTTTATTTAGCACGAAAACGGAATTGTCATCCCGATTCTGAATAGAGTTCTTATCTAGAATTATGATCTGCCATAAAAAATATATTTGGTCTTATAAAAATAAACGATTTTTGATTTTGTATATTAGAGGCCATGTCAAAGATGGATAATGAAACAAATGTCGAAGTTTATATATATATATATATATATATATATATATATATATATATATATATATATATATATATATATATATATATATATATATATATATATATATATATATATATATATATAAAGTGTTATGCTCAAGGATTCGTTTCAGAATAGCTCAACCTTATATACGAGTATTTCAATCAAGAAAGTTCGAAAAATTTATTTTGAAATTTCCGGAATCATTGCCCTAGCCTCAATTTTCTAGGAAAATTCGCTATAATCAATGTAGATGTTTGTGGTTATAGAAAAGTATAATTTTCAAGTAAAGCCTTGGACTATTCAGCACCTTTGTCCGACGAGGCAGGGGCAACACAATTTTCAATGTTGATTTTAGCTTAATGATACGTGTTAATGATCCACTTGAATGTCCCTCCCCTTAAAGTTCCATAAACCTAGGCATGTAGGTACGTAGATGCCAACACTTGACATTGAACTCAAGGATGTGTACCTAGTTGTTACAGGAGTTGTTTATGACCAATAACAGTTTGGTACAATACTCAATTTCTAGACCTCGACACACAATGGCTGGGAAGACTCCTCAAGAGAAACTACAAAAAGAACGAGCCTGTGGACATTGTTAGCGTCCAAGTGGAATCCGCGGTTCCCAAGGGAGAAAATAACACGAGCCTCGTCTTGAGAGTCAAAATGAGCGTCATCACCGAAGACGGCTCTAAAAAGACTACGTCCATGATCGTCAAAATCACTAAATCGTCCAAAGAAATGGACAAAATTAATGAAGGCTTCGCACCGTTTCGGAAAGAAACTAAGGTGAATGCTATTAAATAAGTTATCAACTATTGTCATGAACGTAAATCCTCTAAATTTTCTAATGGTCTTTCGACAATAAATCTTTGGAATGGAATAATTTTCAAACGTGTTATGCTACGTTTTAACAATTGGTCAATGAACTTTCACCACATTCAACAATTAGGAACTGTTGGTACAGCTAAATAAATGAACTTGGGAAATGAACCCGTTACCACAAAAGATTTTTATTTATAGCATGGAACAAGCTTGAGCTATTATCTGACTGCCCGAAAACATTACAAGTGACTTGTTCACCCCAAGTTGTGTTCGACCCGAATTCGTCATGAAGTTGAAATTTAATAGGGAGCCTCTCAGTGATAATCAAAAATGGTATGGAATGAAGACACTCCTAATCAGCTGAGTGGACTAAATTTTCTCCTGTTCATTTTACAAAAATTGTTTGGAATCATCGTTCGAACAACTATGCACAGAATAATATTAAGAGCTCCATCCTCATCGGTTGAGCTTAAAAAAATAAAATATATTAATTTAAAAAAATATATATATATATATATATATATATATATATATATATATATATATGTTTCGACTGAGTAGGGGCGTTCGGAAAATAGATGTTGAACTACCAATTAACCCAATCTATAAATTTTTATTAATAAAAGAGAAAGAAAATAATAAAGATCCTCTTGTAAAAATTGAGGTGCGGATCGTATATATTATTTAAAAACCTAAAGGAGCTCCTCTAAACGTAATTAATTACGAATATTCTTCAAAAAATAAAACGCCTTTCTTAAAATTTAAGAATTTTGTCACAGTTGACAGAAATATAAATTCCGACAATATTGGATAAAATAAAATTGTCTGACCGTGTTGTGGATCAAAACCGTGTCCAGAGCAGTCACTCACGAAATACTCCTTGTGTTGGTTGTAACTCCAAGCCAGAGGGCTAAGTGAGAAATACCACGAAGAGACGACGGATGAGTATTCCCGACGAGAATCACAGCCATACGAAGACGCAGCGGCGTAAAGCAACGTATGGTGTAACGTATGGTGAAACGTATGGTGGTGCAGCTTTCTGAAGCAGAATGCTGAAAGGAAAACAAAAGGGTTGTGAGCGAAATGAGGAGACAATGCATTGACGCCATGTTCGATGTGAAAAAATGCGATGTTCGGAGGAGCAACTTACATGAGTTTCTGCAATCCTAGCGAGTGGCCAATGTAGAACCGGAGTGTTGGGATCTTTAAGCAAAACCAGCTGGCCGACCTTCAAATTGGGTGACGATTTGGTCCATTTCATCCTGGATTGTAGTGTAGACAAATATTCAATCCGCCATCGCTGCCAGAAATGCTGGGTCATGCGTGTTACAAGTTGCTATCGGTCCAATTGGTTTAATTTAACATCAAGTAACGTTGGTTCTGGATGAGCTAGAAGATGAGTTCCAATCAAAAAATGCCCAGGTGATAAATAGCCATTTTCTGAGGGGTCAGAAGATAAAGGACACAAAGGGCGTGAATTAAGGACAGCTTCACATTTGGAAAACAATGTACATAGCTCTTCGTAGGTCAGAGGAGTGTCTCCTGCTGTTCGTTGTATCAGTCGTTTGGCGGATTTCACTCCAGCCTCCCAAATACCTCCGAAGTGAGGGGCCGCAGGGGGATTGAAACGCCAGCGAATCCCTTTGTTGACATAGAAATCGGATATCTCCTGTTGACGGTGGGTATCTTGAAACCATTTCCAAAAAGACTTAAGACGGGAACTAGCAGATATGTAGTTACTGCCACAATCTGACACTATTTCTGAAGGAAGTCCTCTTCGTGAACAGAATCTGTCGAACGCAGCCATGAATGCATCAGTCGACATAGACGTTACGGGTTCCAAATGAATAGCTTTAGTGGTTAAACATATGAACAAACACATGTAGACCTTGGATGTGGGAGCTTTGCGTCTAAGAGATTCCCGAAGGACGAATGGCCCTGCAAAGTCTGTACCTACAAAAACGTAAGCACGTTCCCCATTCAACCGGAAAGCTGGAAGATTCGCCATTTGAGGAGTGATATGTTGAGCTTTCAACTTGTAGCACTTCATACATTGGAAGGTTCGTTGTTGCGCCAGTCTTCTTAGGGAGGGTATCCAAAACCTTGTTTGCACTAAAGCTTGTAAAAGCGATGGTCCAGGATGTAAATAGTATTTGTGGAAGTGGTCCAGAATTAAGATGGAGAGATGGCAATTGTTGGGTAACAAAACAGGATGCTTATGGTTAAACGGAAGGGTCGCATGGTAGAGCCTTCCGCCCGCCCTGAGTACACCCAGGTTGTCCAAAAACGGATTGAGCTTGACAAATCGAGCCATCGTTGCTTCAGGAGAATTGCCATTAAAAAAATACGCAGCTTGAGTATGTTTGACACAAATATGCAAAGCATGTTCATATTCGGAAATTTTTATAGGGCCAGAAATTTTATTTGTTGAATGTCTGACGTTGTGAGACAAACGAAGTATACGCGCCAGCACTCTCAACAATTTATTGTAAGATGAAAAACGTTTGATCAAATCGATTACAAACAATGATTCTGTTGGTGTCACCAATAAGGTAGTATGTACCTTCAATTCAGGTAGTTGGGAGTCACCTAAATCTATGTTTGAAATTGGCCACTCGTTTTCTGGTGTATTTAACCAACTGGGGCCCGTCCACCAGAGTGGATGATTGGCAAGTTCAATGGGGTTCAAACCTCTTGATCCACAGTCACTGGGATTCTGTTCGGAAGGGACATGACTCCAAGACGAGGCCGGCATAACATTTGAAATCTCCGCAACTCTATTGGCTACAAACGTCTTTAATTGATACGAAGGGGTTCGTATCCAGCCCAACACAACAGTAGAATCGGTAAAAAATCGAGGCTCTACTCGAGTTTGTGAGGAAATGATATCCAAAAATCCAAATATGGATTTGTATAATTTAGCCAAGAGATAGGCACCACATAATTCTAAGCGGGGAACCGAAATAGTTTTCAATGGAGCTAACTTGGTTTTAGCTGTAAGTAATTTAACTTGAATAGTCGAAGTTGTAATGATTCGAAGATACAACATCGCGCAATATGACTTCATAGATGCATCTGAGAATCCTACGATTTGAAAATTATAAGGCTTCTCCCAGCCAATAAAACGAGGTATCTGAATATATGAAATAATATCGATATCTTCAATTGAAGACTTCCAAAAGGCTGTAAGTTGAGGTGTAATGGGTTCATCCCGGCTGACACCCAACTTCCATAGTTCTTGGATATATCCTTTTAGGCGTACCGTGTAGGGTGATAAAAATCCAAGTGGATCATAAATTTTGGCCACGAAGGATAAAATGCCACGTTTGGTGAACATTGGAGTACGATTATGAAGTTTAAATTGAAAGCAATCTTGCGACGGATTCCATTGGAGTCCCAAGATTTTTAGGCTAACGTCGTCCTCAGGGGAAATTGAAATCGGTTGACAATTTTGGTCTTTTTCAGAAACCATTTCAAGTATGTGAGAGCAATTGCTGGCCCATTTACTGAGGGTAAAATTTCCTTTCTTCAACAACGATACCAATTGGTCTTGGAGTTCAAGTGCACCTAGCACGGTATCCGCACCGGTTACCAGATCGTCGATATATATGTCCCTCTCTAGGCAACGAGAAGCTAAAGGAAAATTAGAGCCTTCATCATAGTTCAATTGCTGGATCACTCGTAACGCTAGATATGGTGAACAAGATAAACCATAAGTCACTGTTTCCAGTTGAAACATTTGCAAAGCGTCATTAGAATCATATCTCCAATAAATGCATTGAAATGCACAATCATGAGGATGTACCCAAATGTTACGATACATTTTTACGATATCCGTAACGAATGCGATACGATGTGCTCGGAAGTTCAATAGAATATTGCGAATATCGGTTTGTAGTTTGGGGCCAATGAATAGATGGTCATTGAGCGAACCGTTGGGAGTTTTGGCTGAACCGTCAAAAACTACCCGAATTTTATTTTGCAAACCATCAGTTTTGAACACACCATGATGTGGAAGTATATATTTTGGTTCCGACAAGATAGGGCTCATGTGGTGTAATTGTTCATATTCGTGCATAAAATCAACATACATGGCACGAAATGATGGGTTTTTGCGCAATTTGTCCTCCAAGTTATGAAAACGTTTTAGAGAATAATAATTATAATTTCCGAAATTCGGAATTTCATTTTTAAATGGAAGTTGTACAACATAACTTCCATCATCCCGACGATAATGTGTTTGCTGAAAATGGATTTCACATGCCGATTCATCAGAACTCAATAATTTTTCTTTAGACGGAGTGGGTTCTTCTAATTCCCAAAATTGTTGAAGATCCATAAAAACTTCATCATTGGAAGATACTACAAGCAATGATGTACCAGTATTATGTTGAGATTCAGAATTTATAAATTTCCCCATAACTATGTGTCCAAAAATTGTTGGAAATAATTTTGGTATATCAGAACGCACGACAATTGGCGCGCCTGTCCATATGTCAGCGAACAAATCACATCCTAAAAGAAAATCGATTGGCCCAGACTCAAAAAATTTGGGATCCGCGAGAGAGAATGGGAGATAATGACGCCACATATCGTATGAAAGAGAAGTCGTCGGCAGAAATGAAGTTATTTCCTTGACAACAAGAGCATTTGTTGTCAAATTGGTTGAAGCGCTAGTTCGAGGTTTTAAGATACACGAAACTTCTCCCTTCGAACCGGTAAACGCTGTTTGGCCAATACCTGAAACTCTATGAACGCATTTGTTTATGTTCAAACCCAGTCGCTGGACACATCGTTGAGTTATAAACGAGTAATGGCTTGCCGAATCTATTACAATCCTTATCTGCTGGAATTTACCTCTACCATCTCGTAAATCAGCTACAACGGTACCCATGATAATCTGTGATGGTTGATACGAAACAGAATGCATAGTATTGCCCACAGGAGGTAAACCTGTTGTGTCAGAACCAGTTGAAGAGGATGATTGTTGATTATGATCGTTGTTCACAGTGTGATGTGATAAGCATAGCAATGAGTGGTGCTTGCGTTGACACCATTTACATGAACCCTGTGAATCACAAGATTTCGTAGCATGTTGTGACGAGAGGCAGTTTTTGCAGCCTTTCCAATGTCTCAACCATGAAAAACGTTGTTTAGCATCAGCATTAAGAAAGGTAGCGCATTGGGAAAGTGATCGGCAAGTTTTTTTACAGACAAAACAAGACATAAACGATTTCAATTTCACGTCGGAAATATTGGCTAATAACGCCAATTTTGAATAGGTGTTATTTTTGACAAAAGGATTTTTCTTGTCTTTGCCTCTACTTGAATTTTCCGATTTCTTATTGAAATTGATATTACCATCAGCTAGTTCCATTGCCAAACATTTTTCACGAATAAATTTAGTGAGATTTTCATATGACGGAAAATCAACATTTTTATTGGCCAATTCAAATTGTTCTCGGGTTTTGAGATCAAGACCACGACTTGCAAGATGAAATAATATAAATGATGCTTCATCGTTAATTTTAAGGAACTTGAAGGCAGCGATGTTATCTCCCACTTTTGTTAAAAATGATTTGAGAGATTCTAACGTCTGAGTTCCTATTATAGGTTTATAGTCCAGTATTTGATTCAAATAAGCCGAAGCAAGCATTCGCTTACAATCATAATGTTTTTCAAGAGCCAACCTAGGCATGTAGGTACGTAAATGCCAACACTTGACATTGAACTCAAGGATATGTACCTAGTTGTTACAGGAGTTGTTTATGACTAATAACAGTTTGATACAATAATTTCTAGACCTCGACAAACAATGGATGGGAAGGCTCCTCAAGAGAAACTACAAAGAGAACGAGCCTGTGGACATTGTTAGCGTCCAAGTGGAATCCGCGGTTCCCAAGGGAGAAAATTACACGAGCCTCGTCTTGAGAGTCAAAATGAGCGTCATCACCGAAGGCGGCTCTAAAAAGACTACGTCCATGATCGTCAAAATAGCTAAATCGTCCAAAGAAGTTGACAAAATTATGCAAGGCTTCGCACCGTTTAAGAAAGAAACTAAGGTGAACGCTTTTAAATAAGATATCAACCATTTTCATGGATATAAATCCGCTAAATTTTTCAAAGGTCTTTCGACAATAAATCTTTATCATGGAACAATTTTCAAACGTGTTACGCTACGTTTTAACACTTGGTAAATGAACTTTCACCACGTTCAACAATTAGGAACGGTTGGTACAGCTAAATAAATGAAATTGGGAAATGAACCCGTTACCACAAAAGATTTTTCTTTATAGCATGGAACAAGCTTGAGCTATTATCTGACTGCCCGAAAACAATACAAGTGACTTGTTCACCCCAAGTTGTGTTCTACCGGAATTCGCCATGAAGTTGAAATTTAATAGGGAGCCTCTCAGTGATAATCAAAAATGGTATGGAATGAAGACACTCCTAATCAACTGATTGGACTAAATTTTTTCCTGTCCATTATACAAAAATTGTTTGGAATCGTCATTCGAACAATTATGCACCGAATAATATTAAGAGCTCCATTCTGATCGGTTGAGCTTAAAAAAATTAAATATATTACTTTGAAAAAAAAAAAAAAAAAATATATATATATATATATATATATATATATATATATATATATATAGATATATATATATATATATATATATATATATATATATATATATATATATATATATATATATATACATAAATTGTGGTGAGTTTCTGACTAGTCAAATATGAGAACTTGAGGTTGAGAATTGACCAAGCTAGTCTTTGTGTAGAGTTGTTTATTTACCTACGACGTTTCGGTCCTGGAGCAGGACCCTATTCATGTAGATGCTTTTGTAATAAACCTCTTTAAATGTATTAATTTTTATATTGCCGATTTTGAATTTCCTGCTTTGAAAATTGTTTCACATTACTACCTAATTTTAAGTTAAAGTAATAACCACATGCCATCATCATCCATGTTGTAAATTCCATGGTATGTCCGTACAACTAGTCAACAATGTAACCACCACCATCACTCCAACATCCACTGTTATTCAAACTGTCAAGCATATTTCCTATTTCAAAGTTTAATGTTGACTGTTGACTATCAACAAAATTCAATGCGATCATCACTTTATTCCTTATGAAAAACTAAATTGTAAGTACACTCATTAATAGCCATAAAAACTAAAACACCATAAATTACTTTGTATACCTATGTATTACTTTACTTCACTAACTGTCGTCTATAATTTTCTGTTGTCTATAATGATGTAGGTATTTCAATTTCTTAATTGTTTTTTGTATAGGCAAACTACCTATCTACATGAATAGGGTCCTGCTCCAGGACCGAAACGTCGTAGGTAAATAAACAACTCTACACAAAGACTAGCTTGGTCAATTCTCAACCTCAAGTTCTTATATATATATATATATATATATATATATATATATATATATATCGAGAGCAATCATTGAGATCTTCGCTAAACCACGTTCTGTTTTTTTATTTTGGTAATTAAGGAGGGTTTTTATTTTATTAAGTATTTAATAAATTTAACTAGGTATTTAATAACTCCGGAAAAATATTTTTTCCATTTACCAAACACCTTGCGAGTCCTTGATCCGTGCGCATCGATCAGAAAAGTGATTTGCTGCTATTTTAAAAAGGAGCTCACCAACAACAAGTTTTTTTACTTTAGAATTTTTCAGTTTAAATTAATAATTAAATAATTAATTGGTCACAGCACCCTTCTCTTCTAGGCCGGACCTTCATGACTACCGTGACGTAGGTAGTAGGTACTTATTTGAAATCTTGAAAAATGTTACGATAGAACTCGTTAAAAATTATATCCTATTACGATAATATTATGTTTCTCAAAAATAAATCTTACACTAAATTCTTTGAGCATAAAGAAGCGCACTTTCTGGTCAAAGCAAAATATTCATTAGTTTACAGGTTTTTTCTTTTTGGACATTTTTTGATTTCATATTTGCACGACGAGAGCATACATTGCACCTCCAGGTCTTCCGATTTATTCAGACGAACCTTTGAAGATTTCACCAATAGAACCCAGTAGGAATCTGTTCCACCGACTTGTGAGACAGGCATTCATAAGCATGTATCGATTGGAGCTAAAATTAGTCGATTTTTAATGCTGGTTTATCTCGACCTTACATTACGTAAATCACCATAACTCCCTTAATCGATCAATTATACTAAAACTGAACAATTATACTGAACGCTGTTTGAGCACTAAAAGTGTAAGAAAATTGCAATAAATATATGATATATGAAAGAATTCATAACACAACTTCATGAAACCTTTACCCCAGTCTCCTCCAGTTTAAACGAAATCGGAGCAATATATTGTAAGACATCGGTGTTACAAGAGACTCGCTTTTGTGCGTGTACACACGTCATTATTGATCCAGTGGCAATGAAATTTAAATGGAAACATCTTTGAGCTAACCCACGTAATCCCAGAAAATAGAATTAAAATTGGTCCATTAGTCTCGGAGTTGTATGTATGTCAACCAACTTTAGTTTTGCTCATTGGTAATCGTTATTACTTAGAAATCGGCACCTTTCTCAATCCGCTACCCAAGTTGAATCAATCGTAAGAAATTGACGTTATATGAAATTCAAGTTTGCGCACCTGATCTGATGGCAATTAGCTAAGTTTATAGGGGGCAGTTCCAGCCAATTTTGTTCAAATATATTAACCCATTTCTTGTTATTCAGATGTTTACTACTATACTACTTCATATGGAGGGTCTGATGGCTGAGTTTGAGGACAAACGGGATACCCTCTGGCCTAAACTCTACGGCTTCGAACCTTACACGATCATGGCTCTAGAAAACCTAGCAGTATGTATATCTATTCCTACGCCATTTCGATTATTATAAAATTATAATTAGGTAAATAATATTATAATATCATAATATAATATTATATACTATAATAAATAAAAAGATTATATAAAATTCTCAACTCAATAATAATACTATGGTCAGCCTCGCTGACAGGGATATGAAAATGCAGACATTCTCCGCTTGGGGCGAGCCGATACGCGGGGGAGTCCATTTAGTCTGTATCAGTCTTTGTCATCATTATTGCGAACCATCTGTCAAGTCGTCTTTTGTTTTGTTTTTTGTCAAATTGTCATTCTCACCTTTTTTCTTTATCCGCTCGTTGCTTGCTTTGTTCTAATGACCGTTCTAATGTTCATGAGTATTATAGGTACGTATACTATCAGCAAGCTAATTGTTCTTTCTGTGAGATCGTAAGTTAACAATAAGAAATTGCCACCGAGGTCGTTCATATTATTATTTTTATTCAATTTATAGAAGATTTATATTTCACGGAATTAAGATATAAAGTAATTTCCCATTGTACGAAAAGTAAAATTCTTATAAAAACTTTCGCAAGTCCCGAAAATTCCGTGTATATCCACATTTTCCAGGAACTCCAGTTTTATCGGTTGTAGCGTTCCATTTTTTTCGATCGCAAATTTTAGAATGACCCCCAGCCCAAAAACATATCCATGTTAAAACTAAAAATCAATACAAAATTCAAACTTTATAAGTATTCATACTAAAACAAACTTCTAACCATAGTAAAATCAAATAATAAATTTAAAAATTAACCAAGAGTAATTTTCCCGACATGATAACACCTCACTCAAAAATCAGTGAACACGGCAAAAACAGCGACGACGCAAATACATCCACATGAAGAATATGGAAGTTAAAAAACTTGAATCGAAGGACAAGGTCAAGATAGTGTAGGATTGGTAATTCGGTATTGAGCACCAGAAGATTTTGATAAACAGCTGTCAAGGTCTTTCGGTGTTTTTTGGCGCAGGCTTGCTTTTTGGACTGGACACCGCTCAGGGATGAAGAATGCGTTAGTTATATCTCCTGTTAAATCAGACAATTTACCTACCCTGTGGGCTCCATTTACTCATTAATATATCCGTTCACCGTTATCTGAAGTAGGTAGAATCTAAAGCGTGTTGTTTACCTATAAAAAACGGTTTTGTTTGTGTTATTCGATATCCACCTAAACCAACTTCATATACTAATTCTAGAATAAAATATCCTAAGATGAGCACCCAAATTGCAAATAATAATAACTTTTTAGTTTTCCCACTTAGCCAGTAGAAACATAGCAAGGTATGTCGAAATATTGCCATATGAATTCCGCCATTATTTGAACTCATAGTTGTAAAGGTATTTGACGGACTAAATGAGTCTCTACTTTTGACACGTCCTGCATTTAGTTGTATTAGTATGTCAGTCAATCTGTTTCGCGATAGGTACTGCAATGTTTGAGCTATCGACTAGAAATTTGGTGTGTTCACTCTTTAGACACCCGGAATATGCTGCATATTTTTCAATGCCGACCCGTAGCTCTTAAGGGCATAATTAGGATTTCATGTGTGGTAATTATATTTGACAATAGTATAGTGTTCTTCTTTCTTATCACAACCATACCGATAGGAATCCAACTTCGCACTAATTGAACGGAGAGACTGGCAAGATCTGGACCACGGGCTGTTGGTGCTGAGGAGCATTGCGAGATATCACGCCATGTCCAAAGTCCTCATTGGTCGGGGCCTCATCGATGAAGATGACAAAGGACATTACTTCGCTGGCCCCAAGAGCGCCGTGAGGGACGCTTTGTTCAACGGTTGTCTGCACATGCTGAGTAAAGCGATCCTCAACAAGTTGGGGTCTTGGCCAGCAGGATGGTAAGTGAGTTGGCTAAAAAGAAGTTAATTTGACAATACATCGGAAATTAATATTGCTAGATAGTAATTAGATAGATACCTTCTGACTACAAAAGATAATAATAAAATATTAGGTGGCTGTTAGATAGCTCTTCCAGGTAGATCACAGGTCTATAATTTATCAAACGAAAGACACCTACCAAGAAGAAACTAATGGGAGAAAAAATGCGCTTTACTAGTTCCTCTGTACTTAACAAGAGCTGTAAAACTGCACTGCAGGGTCACTGTCCAGCGGTATTCAACCCATTTTCTTTAAACGTTCATCTAATTAAAAATAAATAGCTATCACTGTTTTCTAGCTTGTTTCAACCCTTATACTGCTTTTTTTCAGATTACAGACTATCTTTCCACTTTTCAGTTCTTGAATCATTCTTTAATTGCATATTAGGTAAGTTGCTTAAGAAGTTTGGGTTTATTAATTTATTAATTAATAGAATGGCCAGTAGGTAACATAGAATATTAGTTACATGTTGAGTTGCATGATATCTTAATTCATTTTGACAGTGCCTCTCCAAATAGTTCTAACATCCATATAATGGCCACTTTGAGGTTGCCGTTCAAAAATGCAGTTCCATTCGGATAATAGAGAGTTTTTGTTCTTCCCGTAAGATTTTCTCCCGTTGACGTGTAAAGCAGCGTCTAGGGCAAGCAGCTGGAGATGCTAGCTCTTCACGTGATTTTTACGCGTATTTCTACACGTATACGTGAAAAACCATACGCTAACGTCACGTTAACGTCTCTATAAGTGTTTCAGAAGCTGTTTCGTATTCTTTTCGTACAACCTATTCTTATTTAAATAATTAATTGCCTTGTAATTATTTATAAACACATAATTATAAATACATTTATTGCTTAAGTACCTTAAATGGCTGAATTTTGTAGCGGAGCACTTCACTATAACCTCTCGACTTGTTGACCAACCAACGTGTTGTTGGCAACCACACAGTAGTTACCTTTGCTGATAACTGCGTAACTGCGGTTACCTTGGTCACACTGATTACCGGCAACTGTTGTTACCTTTGCGTCAGGCTATGATGACTACCCGTAGGCCGAAATTCCAACGAATGCATTTTCCCGTGCACGTGTAGATAGGCCTTTTCCCCGTACACGCGTAGTTCTACACGTTGACGTGAAGATTCGCGCATGCGCAGTTGGTATTTCAGTCTTTTCACGTACACGGGTAGAAAACTACGGGAAGAACAAAAACTCTCTAATTTCTAAATCGTGTACTACTGGTAGTTCCATTAATACAAGAATAATACTGATCCTTTCTACTGATGCCTAACTAGGTACTGTCTTTGATTTCAACACCGTACTTTTGGCTGTAAGCTTTGACAACTACTCTTGTTTTCCTTCTCTCCAAATTCCCTTCTGAATCAGGTTTTTCTCATTGCAAAAATCGAAATAATGCCGTTCGATAGTTGTAAATTTCTCTACACGATCAATAGCGACGGAAATGTCGAAGATTTCTTCAAAAATTCGCTCATGGAGTCATGCTGCATGACTGGACTTTTCTCATAGTTAATTAGTCAGGAGGGTAGTTCGGAGAGTATTTGGCAAAAGACTGTGTGATTACCCCAAATGAATTGCATCGTCGTTTCAATAACAGATGCTGCGCACGCGTAAACCTCAATTTCCTGTTACATTTTTCATACGAATTCAAAGAAATTTTCAGGGACAGAATGGTTTAGACCACACGTGGCCCGCAAGACATTTGGAAAAACCAAATTAAAATGAAAAAAAAAAAAAAAAAAAAAATACACTACTTACTCATACTCATGGAATCAAGTGAGCTATCAAGCCGAGTGGCGGTGATCGTCAAAGACTAAACATCGACGACCGTCAAGAGCGGCAAACATCGAAGCCGTTGATATTTGCCGCCTCACTGGCGGTGGAACAAAAGATTGTTCTAGGCTATAGGTACGATTCTAGATCATTCCTTCATATTGCCTACTAGCCGCTCCGGCTCGCTACGCTCGGCTCCACGTCCAGCCGGGGGGCAAGCCCCCCGGACCCCCCATTAAATTGCTCGCTTCGCTCGCAAAGTGTGGTATGTAGGGAATGTTGCTCGCTTCGCTCGCAAAGTCTGGTATGTAAGGAATGTTGCTCGCTTCCCTCGCAATTGAAACATGTAGGGGATGTTGCTTGCTTCGCTCGCAAACGGTAGATCACTAAGGGTAGGTTTAACTTCTGTAAGGGATGCTGCTCGCTTCGCTCGCTTGAGGAAGTTATACTGCCCACCCCACATGTAGGGAATGATGCTCGCTTCGCTCGCAAACGGTAGATCCCTAAGGGTAGGTTTAACTTCTGTAGGGGATGCCACTCTCTTCGCTCGCTTGAGGAAGTTATACTGCCCACCCAACTTGGCAGACGTTTTTTTCTGTTGGAAATTCTTACAAACAAATTAAATCTTATAAAACTACGTGGAACCACGAAAAGTTTATTAGGGAATGTTGCTCGCTTCGCTCGCAAGGTATTGCTGCATATGTGTAGGGGAAAACCGGTATTTATTCCGTTGAAATGAGTCAAGTGCGTAGTGAGTCCCCTGTGAGTCATCCAGTCCCTTTCAGGTAAGCAACATTGTGTAACGGCGGCCCGGGTCGATTAAAAATGTAATTTTAACGATTCGCCTCGCTTCCGCTCGCGATTCGACCGAGTTCTCGTCACTTTTTTCGATATCCGATTTCGGATTCAGATTCGGCGGACCTAAAGCTGTATTTCGCTAGCGAAAACCGTTCCGAAAAACGTACCTTTATGGGGTATATTTTAATCGGAAAAAACCAAGTTTTTCGCCGGACTTTTCGAGAAAACGGGTCCGTACTCTCGCATTTTTTTGACGCATTTCCCGATACTTTTTTTGTGATCCGATCGTGCCGTCGTCTTCCTCGTAGGAAAACCTAAAAAACCCGTATTTTTCCGGAATTGTCAACGGCCGTTTAGAGGGGTAGGGTAAGCGGGGAAGTCCAAAAAGCGCACATTAATTCTTACTTCGACCCCCCTCCCGCCCTACGGCCCATGGTTCGGGTGGGATAAAACAATTTTAAATTCGCTCGCTCCCACTTTTGGAAAATCCCAAGAAGATCCCCCCACTCGTACACTCCCCCCACTCAGCCGTTTGGCCGTGCATAGCATGGACAGACAAACAGACAAACAGACAGACGGAGTTTCATTCTTATAAATAACTACCCGCTCCGGCTCGCTACGCTCGCCTCCACGTCCAGCCGGGGGGCAAGCTCGCAAAGTGTGGTATGTAGGGAATGTTGCTCGCTTCGCTCGCAAAGTGTGGCATGTAGGGAATGTTGCTCGCTTCGCTCGCA
The DNA here is from genome assembly GCA_030762985.1 of Adelphocoris suturalis. Taxonomy (NCBI): domain Eukaryota; kingdom Metazoa; phylum Arthropoda; class Insecta; order Hemiptera; family Miridae; genus Adelphocoris; species Adelphocoris suturalis. Next base: position 36,392,256 of record CM061041.1, read on the forward strand.
AAGTGTGGTATATTGGGAATGTTGCTCGCTTCGCTCGCAATTGAAGCATGTAGGGGATGTTGCTTGCTTCGCTCGCAAACGGTAGATCACTAAGGGTAGGTTTAACTTCTGTAGGGGATGCTGCTCGCTTCGCTCGCTTGAGGAAGTTATACTGCCCACCCAACATGTAGGGAATGATGCTCACTTCGCTCGCAAACGGTAGATCCCTAAGGGTAGGTTTAACTTCTGTAGGGGATGATGCTCGCTTCGCTCGCTTGAGGAAGTTATACTGCCCACCCAACATGTAGGGGATGTTGCTCGCTTCGCTCGCAAACGTTAGGTCTCTAAGGGTAGGTTTAACTTCTGTAAGAGATGCTGCTCGCTTCGCTCGCTTGAGGAAGTTATACTGCCCACCCAGCTAGGCAGACGTTTTTTTCTGTTGGAAATGATGACAAACAAATTAAATCTTATAAAACTACGTGGAACCACGAAAAGTTTATGAGGGAATGTTGCTCGCTTCGCTCGCAAAGTGTGGTATATTGGGAATGTTGCTCGCTTCGCTAACAATTGAAGCATGTAGGGGATGTTGCTTGCTTCGCTCGCAAACGGTAGATCACTAAGGGTAGGTTTAACTTCTGTAGGGGATGCTGCTCGCTTCGCTCGCTTGAGGAAGTTATACTGCCCACCCAACATGTAGGGAATGATGCTCACTTCGCTCGAAAACGGTAGATCCCTAAGGGTAGGTTTAACTTCTGTAGGGGATGCTGCTCGCTTCGCTCGCTTGAGGAAGTTATACTGCCCACCCAACATGTAGGAGATGTTGCTCGCTTCGCTCGCAAACGTTAGGTCTCTAAGGGTAGGTTTAACTTCTGTAAGAGATGCTGCTCGCTTCGCTCGCTTGAGGGAGTTATACTGCCCACCCAACTTGGCAGACGTTTTTTTCTGTTGGAAATTCTTACAAACAAAATAAATCTTATAAAACTACGTGGAACCACAAAAAAGTTTATTTGGGGATGTTGCTCGCTTCGCTCGCAAACTCTGGCATGTAGGGAATGTTGCTCGCTTCGCTCGCAAATTGTGGCATGTAGGAAATGTTGCTCACTTCGCTCGCAAAGTATGGCATGTAGGGAATGATGCTCGCTTCGCTCGCAAACGGTAGATCCCTAAGGGTAGGTTTAACTTCTGTAGGGGATGCTGCTCGCTTCGCTCGCTTGAGGAAGTTATACTGCCCACCCAACTTGGCAGACGTTTTTTTCTGTTGGAAATTCTGACAAACAAATTAAATCTTATAAAACTACGTGGAACCACGAAAAGTTTATGAGGGAATGTTGCTCGCTTCGCTCGCAAGGTATTGCTGCATATGTGTAGGGGAAAACCGGTATTTATTCCGTTGAAATGAGTCAAGTGCGTAGTGAGTCCCCTGTGAGTCATCCAGTCCCTTTCAGGTAAGCAACGTTGTGTAACGGCGGCCCGGGTCGATTAAAAATGTAATTTTAACGATTCGCCTCGCTTCCGCTTGCGATTCGACCGAGTTCTCGTCACTTTTTTCGATATCCGATTTCGGATTCAGATTCGGCGGACCCGAAGCCGTATTTCGCCCGCGAAAACCGTTCCGAAAAACGTACCTTTATGGGGTATATTTTATTCGGAAAAAACCAAGTTTTTCGGCGGAATTTTCGAGAAAACGGGTCCGTACTCTCGCATTTTTTTGACGCATTTCCCAATACTTTTTTCGCGATCCGATCGCGCCGTCGTCTTCCTCGTAGGAAAATCTACGAAACCGGTATTTTTACGGAATTTTCGACGGCCGTTTAGAGGGGTAGGGGAAGCGGGGAAGTCCAAAAAGCGCAAATTAATTATTACTTCGACCCCCTTCCCGCCCTACGGCCCATGGTTCGGGTGGGATTAGAAAATTTTAAATTCGCTTATACACCCTATCGGAAAATCCCAAGAAGATCCCCCCACTCGTAGATCCGGCCCACTCAGCCGTTTGGCCGTGCATAGACACGACAAACAGACAAACAGACAGACGGAGTTTCATTTTTATAAATAACTAGCCGCTCCGGCTCGCTACGCTCGCCTCCACGTCCAGCCGGGGGGCAAGCCCCCCGGACCCCCCATTCAATTGCTCGCTTCGCTCGCAAAGTGTGGCATGTAGGGAATATTGCTCGCTTCGCTCGCAAAGTGTGGCATGTAGGGAATGTTGCTCGTTTCGCTCGCAAACGATAGATCCCTAAGGGTAGGTTTAACTTCTGTAAGGGATGCTGCTCGCTTCGCTCGCTTGAGGAAGTTATACTGCCCACCCAACTTGGCAGACGTTTTTTTCTGTTGGAAATTCTTACAAACAAATTAAGTCTTATGAAACTACGTGGAACCACAAAAAGTTTATTCGGGGATGTTGCTCGCTTCGCTCGCAAGGTATTGCTGTATATTTGTAGGAAAAAATCCGAATTTATTCTGTTGACATGGCTCTCGCTTCGCTCGCAAGGTATACCTGTATACCCTTCAAGACGTAAGTGCGTGTACCTGCTCGCAACCCGTTCCCGTCAGGTGCAAGCCCCGCCTCATCGAACCCCTGACTTCGTAGAGCCTTCTCGCGAACACGGCAAAATTAGGGCATGTTGCTCGCTTTGCTCGCAAACGGTAGATCCCTAAGGGTAGGTTTAACGTGTGTAGGGGATGTTGCTCGCTTCGCTCGCAAACGGTAGATCTCTAAGGGTAGGTTTAACTTCTGTAGGGGATGCTGCTCGCTTCGCTCGCTTGAGGGAGTTATACTGCCCACCCAACTTGGCAGACGTTTTTTTCTGTTGGAAATTCTTACAAACAAATTAAATCTTATAAAACTACGTGGAACCACAAAAAGATTATTCGGGGATGTTGCTCGCTTCGCTCGCAAGGTATACCTGTATATAGGTAGGAAAAAACCCGTATTTATTCTTTTGAAATAGGCCTGCAGGTAACATTGTGAAATACCTGACGAACCCCTTGACGTCTTCGTAGAGCCTTCTCGCGAACACGGCAAAATTAATTTCTGATGTTAAACGCTTCTTCTCGCTTCCGCTCGCGATTTGACCGACTTAACGTCACTTTTTTCGATATCCGATTTCGGATTCAGATTCGGCGGACCCAAAGCTGTATTTCGCCCGCGAAAACCGTTCCGAAAAACGTACCTTTATGGGGTATATTTTAATCGGAAAAAACCAAGTTTTTCGGCGGACTTTTCGAGAAAACGGGTCCGTACTCTCGCATTTTTTTGACGCATTTCCCGATACTTTTTTCGCGATCCGATCGTGCCGTCGTCTTCCTCGTTCAAAAACCTACGAAACCGGTATTTTTCCGGAATTTTCAACGGCCGTTTAGAGGGGTAGGGGAAGCGGGGAAGTCCAAAAAGCGCACATTAATTCTTACTTCGACCCCCCTCCCCCCCTACGGCCCATGGTTCGGGTGGGCGGCCGTTTGGCCGGATGCCCGAACTTTAGTTCAGTTCTATTTGAGCTACCGAAGTGATAAGTTCGACAAGCAAACTGTAAATTTGCTTTGTGTGCATACCAATTATATTTTCTTATTAAGTTTATCGAACGATAAGTAAACGAAAATTATGTCTGGTGGGATTAAACAATTTTAAATTCGCTCGCTCCCACTTTTGGAAAATCTCAAGAAGATCCCCCCACTCGTACACTCCCCCAACTCAGCCGTTTGGCCGTGCATAGACACGACAGACAAACAAACAAACAGACAAACGGAGTTTCATTCTTATAAATAGTATAGATAGAGATAGAGATATAAGCGGGTGGATGCCCGAACTTTAGTTCAGTTCTATTTGAGCTACCGAAGTGATAAGTTCGACAAGCAAACTGTAAATTTGCTTTGTGTGCATACCAATTATATTTTCTTATTAAGTTTATCGAACGATAAGTAAACGAAAATTATGTCTGGTGGAAAGAAACGAAAAGTAGATGCAGAGGGTTGCCAGTTTCAAGAAAAATGGACTGAAGAATTCTTCTTTATTTGCACGATGGTAATCCTATTTGTTTGATGTGTAATGAATCCATTTCAGTGATGAAAGAATTCAATATAAAGAGGCATTACTCAACTAAGCATCCTACGCTGCTCTCACTGACAGGACAAATAAGAAAATACAAAATCCAGAAACTTACCGCAAATTTGGAAAAACAGCAGCAAATATTTCATAAACAAAGAACTTAACTTGATAATGTCGTGAAAGTTAGTTTTATAGTTAGTTCAAAATTGGCCAAGTCTTTAAATCCATTTGCCGAAGGAGAATTTATCAAGGAGTGTATTTTAGAAGTTTGCAGTGTTTTGTGTCCTGAAGAGAAAGATGAATTTGAAAAAATTAGTTTGTCAAGACGAACCGTTGTACGACGTATAGAAATGATGGCTAATGATATAAAAACAAGATTGACTGGCCGTATGGCTGGTTTTGAATCATTTTCCATAGCATTAGACGAGAGCACCGATTTGTTTGACACAGCTCAACTGTTATTCGAGGTGTTGATAAAGAGTTAACTCTATGCTTGCTTCACAGCCGCCAAAAGGAACCACTTCAGGAGAGGACATTTTTAATGAAGTTCAAAAGGTATTCACAAATGTTGGCTTGCCATGGTCGAAATTAGTTGGAGTGTGCACCTTCTATGGTCGTCGATGGTTTCATCGGAATTTTGAATGAAAAAGCGACTGAATTAAATGTGCAAAAAGATGATTTGATAGTCCTTCATTGCATTATTCACCAACAGAACTTGTGTTCTAAGTCCATGCGACTCCAGAATGTTATGAATGTGGTAGTAAAAACCATAAATTTTATTCGATCCCGAGGGCTTAACCATCGTCAGATCAAGGCGTTTTTGGATGAAATATAAGCCGAACATGAAGACGTAACATATTATTGTGAAACCAGATGGCTAAGCAAAGCGAAAATGCTGAAACGGTTTTACGAGCTTAGAATAACAGACTATGCAAATGAAAGATAATCCACTATCTGAATTGAACTACCCAAAATGGATATGTGACTTAGTATTTCTGGTCGACCTTACAGGCCGTTGGAATGATTTGAATTTGAAACTAGGACAGTTAGTAAATGATTCGTACAGCCATTTGAAAGCGTTTCAGAACAAAATCCGCTTGTGGGAGGCACATATGCTGTCTGGTAACAGTTACCATTTCACCACGCTTTCTGCGTATGAAAATATTGCTTATGCTCAATATGCTGAAGAACTCAAGTTACTGTCGGAGCAATTTTCAATCAGATTTAGCGATTTCAAAAACATGGAAGACTGTTCTTGTAATAATGAGAAGTTTTGGGAATTTGGGAAAAAAGGCGTAATCGAACTGGTGGAATGGGGTAGCGGGGGAACTAGAGGAGGTTAGTGGAACTGGGTGAAAGGTCGTACCAAAAGGTCAATCTAACTGGCCAACTCAATCAACTGCAACCGTCTCAGTCATGCTGGCAAGAAGATGATCAGTGCGTTTGTCGTTCTGCAACATGGATGTGGGAATCGAAAGTCGCACTGTCAAGTGGTGTGCTCTGCATACGCACGCACGCACTAACAGTAAGACTCGGATGAAAAAAATGTAGAAAGTTTTCATGTATAAATGATTTATTTTTAATTTTTTTAAATGTGATATTTTTTATTGACACAGGGAGGACGTTGGAAAAAGGCTTGAAAAACTGGTGGGAGTGCTGCCTGACACTTTAGGAACTCTGTACAATGATTCCGACAAGAAATTTGAAGTTCTTAACCACGGAGACTTGTGGTCTTCTAATATGTTGTTCAAGGAGATGGAGTACACCAAAATTCCTATAGCCGTCAAGTAAAAAAACTAATTTTGTTCAAGAACCCTGTACGCTGGATTTTGCTCAAATCTTTGAAAGAAAACACTGTAATAGTTCAACAGTAATCATTAATAGTTCAGCGCGGATTACTGGGCTATAAGTATAATTTCAAAAAATTGTTAATTTACACACTCTATGACCAAAAATCTTTTACGGGATAATATTCAGCTTTGAATACAAATTTATGGATATTTAAAGACAATATATATATATATATATATATATATATATATATATATATATATATATATATATATATATATATATATATATATATATATATATATATATATATATATATATATATGTATATGTGTGTGTGTGTGTGTGTGTGTGTGTGTGTGTGTGTGTGTGTGTGTGTGTGTGTGTGTGTGTGTGTGTGTGTGTGTGTGTGTGTGTGTGTGTGTGTGTGTATGTGTGTGGGGTTGGGTTGCTGGGGTAGGGTAACTGTTGGTGTTTTTATCTCTTCGGAGCTCCTTCATATCCCTACCCAAGTCATGGTCATACGACTCCGTCGTGCAACCCGGGCACCCTCTGGGTGAATAGAGGGTGGCAAAATGACCCAATGGCGATTAGGGGGGAGGCTCGTGTCAACGGGTCTCCCGACCCTTTTTTTTACGTCTCCCCCGTTATGGACAGAAATAACAGTGAGCCTCATAACCCCCGCGGGCCCATTGGCTACAGGGGTTCTAGGGAAGGCGCTCGGGGGCGCCCTAGGCAGTGGCGTAGGCCATCCTCTCCCTCTTCTTCCTATCCCTGATCCTCTTCCACGACCCCGGTGAATGCGTACCAGTGTGCCCATTGTGAGAGAGCCTTCAGCTCCAAGCGTGGCCTCAGTGCCCACATCTGGCAGAAGCATCCGGTACAAGCCAACGCTGCAGTTGACATAGAGCAAGAGAGGCCCAAGTATGCTTCTGAGGATTTGCAGCGGATGGCAGCAGAGGAGGCAGAAGCAGTGCGTAATGGGGAACGTCATATAAATGTTTATTTGCAGCAACGTTTTCCCATGCATACACTTTCTGCCATTCAATCTCTTCGCCTGAGGCCCCACTACAAGCAGCTTGTCCACGATGCGATGCTGACAAATAGCGGTGGGGCCTCTCCCGCTTCTCCTACAGGCGTGGGGCAGCAGCCCACTGTTCAGCAATCCTCCCCTGTTACCTCCGCTCTTCTTGAAGACTGAAGTATTGAGGCTCGGGGAGCAGGTAGACCGAATTGAAGGTTATGAGAGCGGCTACTTGCAGAAACTGGCGAAGCGGGCTATTGTGGGGCCTGATGGCTTGGAAGACGAGGTCGCGGCCAATGTGCAGAGGATCATCCCACAGGTTGAGGAAGCGACCATGGCGGGCCATCAGCAAGGGGTTCCTCCTACATTTGTGCCTCGTGGAGGTTGCTGAGCAGTGAAACAAGGAAGAAGGCGGGAATATCAGCAGGTCCAGAAGTTGTGGGGGAAGCATCCGGCTCGTGTCACTGCAGAGGTACTGGAGGGAGCTGGGGATGAAAAAGTGTTGCCCCCTCTCCAGGAGTTTGTGGACTATTGGGAGGCACTCTTGAGTGCTCCCAGCCACAACCCTGGTGAGCCAGTGGTGCCCCAAGCTTCCACCAGGGATTCCTTGTGCAGCATTATGTGCAAGCCGGTGCTTCATGACGAGGCACATAAGTGCCGTGTCAAAAACTTCACTTCTGCTGGACCCGATGGTATTTCCGCCCGAGGCTGGAATAAAGCTCCAAAGAATGTTAGGCTGCTCATCCTCAACCTGTTGCTACTATCTGGAAGACCCCCAAAAGCGTTGACCTGGGCCCAGACAATTTTCATCCCAAAGAAAGGGGGAAGTGGGCGTGGAGGCTACCACCCGATTTCAATATCGTCTGTAGTTTTCCGCCACTTTCAAAAGATTCTGGCATCTCGCTTCCAAATGGCTGGTGTCACTGGTGACGTTCAGAGAGCATTTCGGCCAGCGGATGGCACAGTGGAGAACCTAACAGCTCTCCAATCTGTGTGTGTGGGGTTGGGTTGCTGGAGTAGGGTAACTGTCGGTGTTTAAATCTCTTCGGAGCTCCTTCATATCCCTACCGAAGCACTAGCTCGTATCACCAAGGCTCCATTGAAGGCACAGCAGAAGCTGCGCCTCCTTTGCATGTACTTACTGCCGAAGCTGACCTATGGGCTAGTCTTTGGTAGGCTTACTGCAGGGAGGCTGCTAGAGTTTGATCGTGAAGTTTACTCTGCTGTGCGCTCTTGGCTAGGCTTTACCTCTGGTGTCCCAATTGCCTATGTCCATACACCGGTCAAGGCCGGTGGGCTTGGTATTGTCTCTCTCTCAACCAGCATCCCATCTTCACGCCGCAGGGCCTGCTCGCCCTTAGGGGCTCGAGCTGGGAGGTCGTTCGCACTGCTGCGGACCTTGACTTTGTCAAGCAGCAGTTGTCGTGGTGCGACCAAGCAACACCAACTGCTCCAAAACCCAGCTCATCTGCTGAGTTCACCGCTGCGCTGCTGAGTCAGTAGATGGTAAAGACCTCCAACAGTGCTCTGAATCCCCTATTTCTTCTCAGTGGGTGGAATGGGCTTCAGAGGGCATTGGGGCCCGCGACTACCGCCGTTTTCATACCGTCCGGGTGGACACATTAGCCACCTCGGTGAGGTGTTCACGGAGTAGTCGCAGGACAGTGGACACCCTTTGCAGTGCCTGTTGGGGTAAAAATGAGAATCTATATCATGTAGTGCAGCAGTGTCCTCCTACTCACGGTGGCCGCATTCACCGACACGATGCGGTTGCCAAGCAGATAGCAGGCGCTTTGTCATCCAGCGGTTGGGCTGTTGAGAGATAGAGACTATATCACAAGCCGAGTGACCAGGGCAAGAAGCCAGATATTGTTGCTGTCAAGCCCGATGGGTTTGCCATAATCCTGGATTTCCAGGTTGTCGGTGGCAGCATGGACATGGAGCAGACCTGGCGGGCTAAGAAAAGTAAATATGATAGAAATGATCTGTGACTGGCGATATCTGAGCTAAAGGGAGTGGCACCTAATAACATCAAGGTCATGGTTGCGACCGTGTCATGGCGCAGGGTGTGGTGCTGCGAAACCGCCACGGAGTTACTCGAGTTGGGCATCTCGGCAGGAGTACTCCGTGGTATCACCACCCGCGTCCTGAGGGGTTATTACTTGAACTGGGGGTCGTTTTATATGGGCACGTCCTTTCATCCCATTCTTCCTCCTCGTCCTGCAACTTCCCTTATCCCTAGAGCCGTTGTCGGGTAAACCTGGGCGTCCTCCAAACTTTTTTATTTTATTTGTTTATTTTTCAATATAATCGTGTGCCCCCTCCGCCTTTGAGGGGAGTTTTGTAGAAAAAAAAAAAAGTGTGTTTACACAAGATTCAAATCTATTATCGGTTGTATAAATGGAAGGGGTAATTGCGATAAATCATGTTCTTTGAGTTTAGATGTTCGAAAAATCTTGGATTTCACTAGCTATTTCCCTGTTCTGCTGAAAGTATTTGCTCTCCCCCTGGATCCATTATCAGTCAATTAAAATTTTATAATGATTGGTGAGGGATGGTTTTGAGGGTAGACACCGATATATCAGGATATTTTCATTCCATTTCTGTGAATTTGTTACTCTTCGGTTTCACGATGTAAAAGTAGTTCATAGTTTATTATGTTTGAGACGAAGAAGTGGGGAGGAGTTGCGTGTTGCTTATTCATCGTACCTATCTAATGGAGAGGACATATCTAGTAGAACATGATACATTCGCCATCGTTACCGAAGCCATATACAACACATACATAAGGACGACCCTTTTATGCTTAAACTACTTACCAATAGGTTCTATTTATTTAATTATTATTATTTGCCATAAAACTGGTGGTAAAAATTGTTTCCATTGATACTGCCTAAATTTCAATTTATCAATCCAATTTGTCATAAAATAATACGATAATTTACAAAATTCGCTCATGCAATTTACGCTGCATTACTGGCACATTGCGGGAGGGATATTTAACTGTTTATTATTTTCGGTTTTTAATTTTCAATTTACGAATCTTGATACGAAAACCAACAAATATGGGAGCGTTTTTTTTTTCTTTTTTTTTTTATAACTACAAAAAAGGTATTTCCTATGTGAACCTGGGGTTCCATCTTGTTTCAGATTCGTTGATTTTCAAGATCCACATTTAAGTTCATTTGTGTGGGATGTGACTTACTTCATGTATTCGAGCATCAAACCTTCAATACGTCGACCGAACGTAGACGTTCTACTGAGAGCTTACCATGAAGCTCTCTCTGACAATTTGAAGTTCTTCAAGTGGCAAGGTTTCATACCTTCGCTGGACGACGTCAGAAGTGAAGCATCAAGGTTGCGCCCGGCAGCTCTCGCTTTCTTGACCACCATCATGCCGATCACCACAGCTAGCACCAAGGAGGCTATTGTTATAGAGAACTTACTTACTTGTCCTCCCGAAGAGACTTTCTGCGAGTCCATTTTCACGGAAGAAAAGTTTGTCAAGGAAATAGGAGGCGATCTCAAAGAGTTTGTCAAACTGGGAGTGTTATGAGGTTTGTAATTTAATAATCGACAATGGATACAAGCTATATGGTACGCAAATATGAATTTTTCCCGAGGAAAGAGTGAATAAGGTTCATGGCAAGTCAAATCGCTGTTCGTAAAAAATTGGTTCTTGACATTTGTGAGCAGGCCTTTATGCATTAGTACTTGATAATGTTATATGAAATGTCAACTCCGCTAACGATATTCACGGCAACAGCCTGAAAAAGATGATTAATTATTGAACAGTAACAGTAGGTCATAATAAACTGTATATAATTATCGTTGATATATTTATATCTACCTAAATACATCGTTAATCGTTTTCCATAAACAAACATTATAATATACCTCCGCTTCACAAATTGGATTTTAATACATATTATATTTTATTCGAGCAATATTATTCAATTTTACGTTCCCTGCTATTTGAATAAGTATATTATGTCTTTTTATTGAAGTTTTCTGGTACCTATATAACTGGTCCAGATTAGTTGAAAATAGCTTAGTTATAGCTTACTTTTCTTAGTTATATCTTAGAAAATTCAGTTCAGTGAATACTTTGTTTGGTCAAATTGAGAGAGAGTTTAATAACGCTGCAGTTTGAGGAATTGCTGCCTGTGCGTTAGCAAATCCTTGACACACATAATTTTCATGACTAGTTTACCTATTTGATTTACACCAATGATTATCGGGAATCCATATCAACAATCGTCTTTGTGTTTGGTGCGCTAATCTGAAATTCTTGTTACATCATAACTTTGCTAGATTTCATTCATAACATACAGATATTTTCAGCGATAGGGACTTCCTATTTTGAGTTTCTCAAATTTGAAAACGAGAGCGAATTAGAAAAGGAGTGAACGTTTTGTTTGTCTTTGTTCCTGTGATACTGTAACAGTCAAGAACAGTGATAGCAAACTTAAAAATGACGCATTTTTCTATGAGATCTAAATTTGGAGTGCGTGACCATAAATAAACAACGTACTAGGCAACCACAATAAACTGGGGTCATACACCCACACCCAACCACCCTCTTCAAACAGGGGTTGGTTTGCATGACGATCAAAGACTTCATTTTGCATGATTATTTTTTGATGATCTAAGTGTAAAGACATTTTTCGTGTGTACTCACCAACTGAAAATTTATGAGGTAAAATAAAACGCACACCAACGCTTCACTAGTCCATCCGTAAGGGATAGATTCATTTGAACTCGATTTTGCGAAGTCGGATCAGCTGATATGATCAGAAACTATTAGGCTAGTTTTACTATGTTCCGATTTCACAACTACTTGAATTTCTAGTGGTCAATAATGAAATTTAGCGATTCACTCAGTAATTTAAAAATGTCGCTACTCGAGCTTCCGAATAGAGCAACCAAACGGTTTAACGTACGGCGTTCCGGATGGTTTCATTTGATTCTTCGGAATGATTTATAGTAATGACAAAAAAAAATACACTTATGCTCAAAGTGATGGAGATCTTAATTTTTGAACATTTCATCCCTCAAATACCATCCACAGGATGGACCCTTTGCTCCCAGTAGGACAATATGTGCCAGCGGACACTTAAAATTATCTATTTGGTAAAATAATTTAGAGAATCAGCTGCAACTGGATCCCAATCGTCAGGATATGTCTATGAAATAGAATGGTTGCACTCCGACAGATAGAGTTCACCAAAGGCTGAGGTAAACGATGGAACTCCATTGAATTCATCGCTATCTTGACTGTGGTTCTTTGTGCTTCGATTCAGCTGATCCCAGTCACTGTGGGCCAGTGCCATGTACAATACGAAGCTGCAGTATTTGGGAAGTATGTTTATGAATATTATAATATAATAATAATATAATAATACAATATTATCAAGCATAAATACATTTATATACTTGAAAAAATATAAATTATTGGTTTCCATTACTTTCTGCGCTGAAAAACAGTTTCGTTTTTGAAACATGTTGAAAGGAGTGGATTTTTTGATGCTTGCACTTGAACTATACCATTTTCATTGTTTTTGCTAATATCCTGTGAACCAAAATTGATGTTCTTGCACTTTCGTATCTTACTTGATAACCAATAGTGATGTAGCTACTTATTTTGCTGTGTACATACATGGTGGTATGTAGCCTGGAACACCATAGTTCCCAGTGGTTGGCATGAACCCTCCCCGAAAATGTTAAATTTTTCCCGTTGAAATAAAAAAATTTGAAAATTTTGAATATCCATCACGAAGGCCTTCTTAAAAGATTTATTGACTGATTTTTTATTTTCTAAATTTTTTCATAATTGGTAGTGAAAGGGTTAATGACTCATCCCCGGCAGATGTGTGATTTCTGAATCATATTCCAAAAATATTAGTCCAGAAGTTTTGGAGAAAAACATCGGCGGCAGACGGCAGAGTGACTTTTATCGATTTACTTATGGATTCTTCATATGAGGCGCTAAGAACCAGAAGGGCGAACTTCCAAACTGTAATTTAAGAAATTTGCCGTCAAATTTTTTATTGACCAGAAGGGCGAACTTCCAAACGTATGTTGGTTAGTGTCATAAGGGAGAACTTGGGGTTACCAACGTTCACCGTCTTAACGATTAGATAGATTGGTACCTAATTATTAGAATAATATTCTAATAATATGGGTAGGTGCCAAGAAGGTAATTATAAGTCCTAGTTACCTATTACCATCATACCTACTTTTCTTATCAAAATCGTAATGTACCTATGTCAGGTTCATTACCTTAAAAAGGCAATGGACAACTGTAATCCATTTATTAAACGACAACAATAAATTTGAAGAAGAGATAACGAATGAAAACAACATATTAAAAAAAAAAAAATTGAGAGTACAAAACTCCTGCACGATCTAATTTGAGTACTCTACAATATAAACCTACAGCGTAATCTAATAAACCGCCATCTTCATTAGTTTCAGCTCCCTAAAAATAAGTTTTTCAAGGCTGGGGAACAAAGTCAGTGAGAGCATTGATGCCTTGCAATTTAGCAGAGGATCTTGCAAGGTAGATGAGCGCGTGAGGAAGGTAAAGGGAACGAGCGCGCTCAGTTCGCCCTTATGACTCTTAATCGATTCGATTTTTCGGTTCGATTTCAAGGGTAGAGGGCATTTTTTCCGGCACATTAAAAACGCCTTATAACGGACGGTTTTCATGTTCCTTTTTCTCCGGATGTATGAAAGATAGAGCGATGAAATATTCAGGGATTGCTAATCACATTTCAAAGTAATTTTTCGTCATTGAACCTTTTGAAATCGAGAGATAGTGAGAGATAGAGAGAGAGAGAGAGAGAGAGCAAGGATACCTTACGCAACGACTCATCACCAGCTCAATGAAATCATCAGAAATTAACGAGCGGTTGCAACCATGTTCACAATATCAATAAATAAGAATGATCACCTAAACAAAAAATAAATAATTATTCAAATTACCATGCCCATAACTCAGCTTGTTGACCAAGCACGTCGCAGTAGTTAACGTAATATGGTTGAATAAATTGAGAGCTTTCGAACGTATGGTCAACGAATTTTGTAGGATTAAAAACGACGAAGTACCAACTCCCTAGCAACGACTCGGTTGTAAGCGTAAATAATCAGAAATTGTTACAACACATTTTCGTTACACATAAACGTTTTCATTTTTGATTGGAGATGTCAAGGCTAAAGCACATTCTGCGTTAAAAGTTAAAAATGAAGAACTCCAAAAATCAAGGCAAGAGGAACTTGTTATTGGAAATTAGTTGAAGAATCCTTAGGAGATTAACTATATCAAGTGTGAACACCTTGTGTAAGTAGGTAACATTGTATTCCCTCTTGTTACATACCTGCAGAGGGACTAGTGAAGCGTAGGTGGTTTACTTTAATTTCTTGCATTTTCTTTCTGTAGATGCCTCCTTCTTTGTAGTTATATTTAGATAATGTGTTATAGAATTTGTTTAATATTTTTCTATCAACTGTTGCCCTGCGTGGTTGGGTACACTAATCCGAAATCGTAAACCTTCGCGTTATATTTTGAAGCGTTTTTTCTTTTTGCATTCTTCGTAATCAGTTATGTTGAGTACTAGCTTGAAAAGATGTTTTGACTAGAGTTGATATGACATTTCACATACTCCTTATAGATAAGCCTAACTATACATAGATAAGCGGTCAGAGCATATATCACGCACCTACTAAATTGGTTGTCACTCACCCTTCTCATGATATTCAACATGCAATGACCGATAGATTTGTGTAATGAAGATCTATTAGTAGCGCAAGCATGTGGTTATCATGACAGATTGTCAATCACCAGAAGCTTAGTTGTAGCGATAACGAAGCGAAGATATTTGGGTCACCTCCTAGATACCGTAGACTAGCGGTTAGAACATGCAAATAGTCTTCTGAAAGTAAACCAGTCGTAAAGCAGGGCAGTATACCAAATTTTAAGAAAAAATTATCTTTCCACATTTTTTTAAGAAATTAAGATGAGAAGTTAAAGCTGCCCTCCGTTTCAGGATTGTGTGACGCAGGCCCTTTTTAACAGAAGGGGTTCCGATGATGGTTTATCCTCACATTGCTGTACTAATAAGTTACGATTGTAGTGCACCCCAACGTGGTCCGGGGAAGAGGGGGGTTCCCGTTGGCCGTTCTACGCACATGTACAAACATTCAACATCCAACTGTTCTGTTAGTACTAAAATGATCTTTCGTGGTTCCACATAAAGTGCCGCGTTTGATAGTAATTTCCAACGAAATTTTTCTTTTTAAGGTTTTAGAGGATTTTTTTTTTTTTTTTAATAAAGGGTTCATGTTTCCGCATACGCAGTTGATACAACTAACCTGAGTTATCCATTTGCCATTCAATAGGTAATCATCGATCTTCAAATTTTAATAGAAATGTATCATTAGCTGCGCATGATTCGATTAAGCGTAAAAAATACGTAGAAACCGAACCCAAACTCGTATTTTCATGAAAGGTCATTTATCAAGAAAACCCTCGATTTCATTGATTTCATTGTTTTTAAACATTAAAACATAGTTTTCTCCCCTGGTCAGCAAAGTAAAAGAAAAATTGAATACACCGTTGTTAAGATAAGATCTCGGCGCAGTATTTCCCGTATCCGAAGGAAGACTTCTGAACTATAGCATTCCGAATTTCGACAGGTTTCTTAAGATTTGTCAAATTTCAACTTTCAGCCAGATTTCTCTCCCATCAAACCTGCTTACAAAATTTTGAACTGGTGTTAGGGTGATACGTAATTTAACGTTCAATTTAATTGAACGTTAAATTACCTATCAAGTCAATTGAATTGACTTTAATAGGTACCTAATTTAATTCGTTTAATTTTCATTGTCATTCAAGGGAGTTATACACGAAAAAAATCTTTGAAGTAACATTTTTTCTCAGAAACCAGGGGTTTTCGAATATTTTCTAGGAGAAACTTTTTGTTGCTCGAGAGTATAATGTGTGTAGATTCCAGGATATATTCCCTATGAATTATATGGCAATTGATGGGGTAATAACATAGCGCATGCGCAAAACTATAATTGATCGATACAGACAAAACTCCGAGACTAATGGACCGATTTTTATAAAATTTTCAAGGATTGTGTGGCTTAACTCCTGAAACAGGAAATTACCGAATTAGAGTTCATCGGTGCTGTTCAAAAATGTTTCCACGTAAAAAAAAAAAAAAAAAAAAAAAAAAAAAAAAAAAATTATTATCTCACATTTTTTGGTTTTCAAGGCTGACGATTAAAAAAGGTTCATTTCGAATCTGAAATCCCTTAATAGTTTCATCGATGCCCCTCATTTCATAAAGGAAAACGGAAAAACTGTCAAGATATTGGTAATTACCTATAGAAAGAGTATTACGCTTGCACTATGAACATGGATTTTTTTCATGGTACCAATTACAAGGACGACCATAAATTTTTTTATTCTTTTCTCAGGGTAGCTTGTACGAATTTATAGTCCTTCCATTTGGATGTTCTAGCTCTCCATATGCAGTTACCGAGATATGCAATCCTACAATTGAAAATTTGAGACCACAAAGAACATTACATTATGAGTCGTCTACCTTGACGAATATACTATGATGATTGTACCCACAACCAATTGTACTTCTTACCATGATTGTACCCACAATGCGACGAAAGTGGTTGAGTTGTTGCAAGCACTTGGATTTATTATTAACTAGTCTCTTCTGCTCACTTCGCTCGCCTCCACGTCCAGCAGTGGGGGGAGGGGGAGGGGGGGGGGGGAGCAAGCCGCTCGCTTCGCTCGCAAGATGTGACTGTATACAAGCGATAGTCTTTTACCCCCTCCCCATTGAAACATGTAGGGGACATACCCTACATATACTACCCTTAGGAATTGAAACCGTAGATCCCTAAGGGTAGTTTTAACGTGTGTAGGGGATGTTGCTCGCTTCGCTTGCTCGTTGTCTGAATCGAATGGAAACACTTGCAGATCCCTCCTACTCCGTCGTAACCAATTTTTTTCATTGAGTATTCAACTAGTTTTTCCCTTAAGAACACATATAATTTTTATTATGCTTATTTATTTAAAAATTTGTGAGTCTAATTGTAATCCTTGGTTATCTAACAAATCTCCAGTTATTCCAGCGAAACCAAGCAGGTACTGCTGTACAGAAAGATGGATATTGAGAAAGAAGATGAATTGACAAGCAAATCATACAAACGAATAACTAACTATAATCGTTTGAAATAGAATAAACGAGCGATCAGAAATGACCCTTCAGAAGAGGTAGATAAGGAACATAAATTATCTTCCTTGAGTAAATGTCCAACATAAGAACGAATATTTCACGAGAACCGGCTGAAACACAACTCAGAAAATTCTTGTTGGATTTAAAGAACTGTTCTTCAAGAACAAGAGAAGTACTCACTTGGCGTATACAAAACTCCAATGTATAAATTCTGCATCGTGCAGATGAGTACACTCACAATTGAAATCCTGCCTAGTGGTAAGAGGGTAAGAGGGATCGCACACATGGCCCAGACTGAGAAGTCAAGTACTGTAACAAGATACATAGGTATCTATAATTGGAATTTTGAGGTCAAATCAACATCAGGGATAAAACGTGATTAGTTGAAGGGTGACGGCAGGCGGCTTAACATCGCGCAAAGCCGCTTATTGGCTTGCCCCGATAACTAACTGCTTTGTTACAACCGGAATACGTGGGCTACATTCAAACCCCGAAAATCTCCCTTGACATCCAAAATTGGGAAGAATCTATCAATGTCGTCCGGGTAAATAGCTCTGTAATCTCTGGAATCCAATTGTGCGGTAAGATTAACGAAATCGAAAGTTCGCAAATATAATTTGCTGAAAATAAATTTATACCACGAATCCAACAACCCCAACACGATTTCTCATCGTGTTCCATGTTATAATTATAATGTTACCTATTTATATCAATGACGTGTACCAGTCAACACTCGACCGATTTGAATGTATCCTTGAGTGCCACTCATAGTCTGATATCTATCGATACGTTGATAACTCCGGATTTGGAGCAAATCTATCTAGTGGCTTTTGATATTCAACCGAAATATCAATATTTCAAGACTGATAAGGTCCGCCTTTTAGTAGATTGTGTTGTCAACTAGGAACCGTTGAGCTGATGTTCGTGCCAAATGAGGAAGTGGATTCGTGCGCGTAACTTCCCTCCCGCACTCCCGCTCATTGTCTGATGTTAGTACGCTGATAACTGGGTTTCAGTGAGTGGTTCGTTCTCCAAGCGAAATGATACTAGTTGCGTAATAACTTCGTCCCCACTTTGATGCTGAAGACCCAAGGATAAACAGTGACGACCGAACAGTAACGAAGAGGTGATCAATTCAGCGCAGGGGCCCTACTGAACTGGTGAAACACAAACATGGAATCACCTGTGGGTGAGTAATATCAACTGCAGTGTAATTCTCTTTGACAGATGACTTTGTATATTCGTCATTTTAGTTACGATGCATAATCTAATCTAGTACTCTAAAATAAGCACTGTTTGCCCGAACTTTTTTTTTTTTTGACATGGATATGTCTTTTGGCTGGGGGTCAACGAACTTTTCGCGACACTATTTTTTCTCCACACAAAATGCAACGCTCCGGCACTTTAGATTATTATTACTCGAAAAGTGAAGGCTAGGCTTCTACAAAATATGCATGGACAACACTGATGAATTAACTCCTGCGTTAAACAGCAGGTTATAAATATATATATATATATATTTTTTTTAGCATGGAACAGCGGGATTTTTTACTTTCCCAACATCCCAACAGAGTGGAAAGTGTTGTCCATTTTTACTTTCCCACCATCCCAACAGAGTGGAAAGTAATGTTCACTTTTACTTTCCCAACATCCCAACAGAGTGGAAAGTAATGTCCATTTTTACTTTCCCAACATCCCAAAATAATGGAAAGTAATGTCCACTTTTACTTTCCCAACATCCCAACAGAGTGGAAAGTAATGTCAATTTTCACTTTCCCAAAATTCCTACAGAGTGGAAAGTTATGTCAACTTTTACTTTCCCAACAGAGTGTAAAGTAATGTCTACAACTTTGACATATCCATGATCTATTGTTTTTCCCCCTCAAGGAAAAAACAAAAAGAAATAGGAATAGGAATAGGAATTTATAATATGGGTCTTTGAAAAGTTTCATTTAGTTTATAAATTAGCGTAATAAATCAGCCATTGTTGACACTACAATGGCTTAGGGATCTTGAGATGTGATAAAATGAGAGCATACCAAAAAGTGGCGATTTCGTTCTAGGATTTCTATTATTTTATTATAACTATTATTTTTTATTTTATTTTTTTAATATTATTTTTATTATAATTTATTCATTGTTTTTTTTGGGTGAAGGAGGGGGGGGGGGGAGTGATTTTGGTTACAAGGAATTTATTGGCGTTGGTCACCAGACTGGGATAAATGAGGGTTCCGTCCCAGTGGCTTCCAACGATTCCACGTTGTCCTGAACCCAACCTTTTAGATTTTATTTGTAGCCAACAGCTGATTCATGATTCCCGGGTACAGATGTAAACCCTTGGTCCTACTGAGGATCATAGTCTGTGGACATTAGGGCTGCTCCCCACAGGCCTGCAAAGTCACAATGTTATTTCAATGAAGGAAAAAAACAACAGCTGATTCATATATTCAGTTTTCTTTTATTTTTCTGAGGTTTTTACTTGTTATTAGCAGCAAACGCTGTTGGTTTGAAACGGTTCCATGGATGTCGCTATTTATATAAATCTATACCTAGCGTAAACACCTGTAAAGCCCGTCTTCTAGAAGACGTTAGCAGGGTTGGTTTCGTGCAAGCTGATTTTCCCAAAATCTGTTCTGAAAACCCGTGTTTCCTGTTGTTGAACTCCTTGAGAACAATATAATTATATATTTTTTTCTCCCCCATTTCCTTTCATATGCTTTACTCGCATGTCAACGTGAACAATGAATACATCAAAAACTAGGACAATGCATATTACTACATAGGTACATTGATATATTGTCGATATGTGATCGTGCATTATCTTGATCACTGCCAATTTTTGACAAGGAATTTCATGAGTTTTCTTCGAATAATCCTGAGGAATATCTTTATAAATGGGGGTCCAGAAATGACTAAATATATTGGAGTATATAGGGGTGATATTCACGAAGGTCCATGTAAAAGAGTTGTGTAATTCAAAATCGTAAAAACGTTCTCCAAAGTTTTACCAATGTTGCTGCTTTTATCTTATTCTTTACACTTTGTGCTGTTCACAAAGCACTCGAGGTTAGCTGTGTTTTGCATTTGAATGCATATCTGAAGAGCAGAAGAAGTGTTCGTTCCTATCATGTTCGCCTACCAATTATCCACTCAGTATCTGAGAAGCTGACAACAAAAATAATTAGTAGGAAAGTCTGCCAAGTTAGGTGTGGCAAATAGCTTCCCAGTATTTCTAATATGAATTTATTGTAGGTAAGTAAAATGTACAAATGGGGGAGGATTCAGAAATTCGAATGCACAGACTTCCACCTAACAGCTGGATGTAATTATTCCTATATTGCCTCTCACTGTTACGTAGTATGTCAGAGGTAAATATAAATCAGATTGCCTTTGGTCAATTCATTCGGCTGACTGTCAAAGAAATGTAATTATAGTCACTATATTCATAATCTATATTCAATTTTACAGCAGTTTGAGCTCGTTTGATTTGATTTATGGCTTCAATAATCTTATTCATGAAACGCCGTGGTTCGTGGATTATCAGTAATTTAATTGAAGAACGCAATACTCTACGCTTCCCTGACTCAAGTTACTTGACAAAGGGATTGATTCCGTTGTAGTTACATCAGCTGATTAAGTCTTCGAAAATGTTTTTCGTTTATGATTTTCAATAATGAACCTTTATAATCGGCTAAGAAAACATAATAGCACCTAAAGGGTTATTTCCGCTAGTAGTAGGAGTAAAGTTATCATTTACATATACCTATCGAAGGAGTCTGTCATCATACAGGAGTGAGCGCTTTCGATGTAAAAACATCTTATTAAGCCGTCGAAACGGTACTGATTCGACGTTAGTACTGTTTTTGTACCTGTAGAAAGTGTAAGATGTTATAAAATTAGAACATTGGAGGTTCCAAATTGGTTGGAGGTTGGAAATTGGATTTTGTTTTTGGAGGTTGGATTTTGTTTTTTCCCCTCCAAGTTTTTATCGATTACTCAGCAAATATAAATTAAATTAAAGTACAATATCACCATAATTTTGTGCTTAAAATATTCGTTCCAGTTCATCGTTGTTCAAATTCGTTTGACTGAAATTTTGCTGCGGAGCATAAATTTAACAGTTTTTTGTCGTGTTAAGCAATTTATTGTGATTTTTGAGCACATTGTTTAAATTGTAGCAATTTAATGTGCTCAAAACATTCTGGCCAGTGAACTCATCCCTTTGTTTGATAAGCTTATCTTTTATTTAGCACAAAAACGAAATTTTCATTACGATTCTGAATAGAGTAATCATCTAGAATTATGATCTGCCATAAAAAATATATTTGGTCTTATAAAAATAAGCAATTTTTGATTTTGTATATCAGAAGCCATGTCAAAGATGGATAATGAAACAAATGTCTAGGTATATATATATATATATATATATATATATATATATATACATATATATATATATATACATATGAAAAAATGTTAAACTCTAGGATTCGTTTCAGAATAGCTCAACCTTATATTTCAATCAAGAAAGTTCGAAACATTTATTTTTAAATTTTTGGAGTCATTGCGCTATCCTCAATTTTCTAGTAAAATTCGCTATAATCAATGTAGATGTTTGTGGTAATAGAGAAGTATAATTTTCTAGTAAAGTTGTGGACTATTGAACACCTTTACTACAGCAACGTCCGACGAGGCAGGGGCAACACAATTTTCAAAGTTGATTTTAGCTTTATGACACGTGTTATTGATCCACTTGAATGTCCCTCCCCTTAAAGTTCCATAAACCTAGGCATGTAGGTACGTAAATGCCAACACTTGACATTGAACTCAAGGATATGTACCTAGTTGTTACAGGAGTTGTTTATGACTAATAACAGTTTGATATAATAATTTCTAGACCTCGACACACAATGGATGGGAAGGCTCCTCAAGAGAAACTACAAAGAGAACGAGCCTGTGGACATTGTTAGCGTCCAAGTGGAATCCGCGGTTCCCAAGGGAGAAAATTACACGAGCCTCGTCTTGAGAGTCAAAATGAGCGTCATCACCGAAGGCGGCTCTAAAAAGACTACGTCCATGATCGTCAAAATAGCTAAATCGTCCAAAGAAGTTGACAAAATTATGCAAGGCTTCGCACCGTTTAAGAAAGAAACTAAGGTGAACGCTTTAAAATAAGATATCAACCATTTTCATGGATATAAATCCGCTAAATTTTTCAAAGGTCTTTCGACAATAAATCTTGATCATGGAACAATTTTCAAACGTGTTATGCTACGTTTTAACACTTGGTAAATGAACTTTCACCACATTCAACAATTAGGAACGGTTGGTACAGCTAAATAAATGAAATTGGGAAATGAACCCGTTACCACAAAAGATTTTTCTTTATAGCATGGAACAAGCTTGAGCTATTATCTGACTGCCCGAAAACAATGCAAGTGACTTGTTCACCCCAAGTTGTGTTCGACCCGAATTCTTCATGAAGTTGAAACTTAATAGGGAGCCTCTCAGTGATAATCAAAAATGGTATGGAATGAAGACACTCCTAATCAGCTGAGTGGACTACATTTTCTCCTGTTCATTCTACAAAAATTGTTTGGAATCATCATTCGAACAATTATGTACCGAATAATATTAAGAGCTCCATCTCCTGATCGGTTCAGCTTAAAATAAATAAAATATATTAATTTAAAAAAAATATATGTATATATATATATATATATATATATATATATATATATATATATATATATATATATATCGAGAGCAATCATTGAGATCTTCGCTAAACCACGTTCTGTTTTTTATTTTGGTAATTATGGAGGGTTTTTATTTTCTCAATTATTTAATAAATTTAACTATTTAATAACTCCGGGGAAAAATAATTATATTTTTTTCATTTACCAAACACCTTGCGAGTCCTTGATCCGTGCGCATCTATCAGAAAAGTGATTTGTTGTTATTTTAGAAAGGAGCTCACCAACAACAAGTGTTTTTTCTTTAGAATTTTTCAGTTTAAATTAATAATTAAATAATTAATTGGTCACAGCACCCTTCTCTTCTAGGCCGGACCCTCATGATCACCGTGACGTAGGTAGTAGGTACTTATTTGAAATCTTGAAAAATATAGGATATAACTCGTTAAAAATGATATCCTATTACGATAATGTTACGTTTCTCAAAAACAAATCTTTCACTAAATTCTTTGAGCACAAAGAAGCACACTTTCTGGTCAAAGCAAAATGTCCATTAGTTTACAGGTTTTTTCTTTTTGGACATTTTTTGATTTCATATTTGCATGACGAGAGCATACATTGCACCTCCAGGTCTTCCGATTTATTCAGACGAAGCTTTTGAAGATTTCACCAATAGAACCCAGTAGGAATCTGTTCCACCGACTTGTGAGACAGGCATTCATAAGCATGTATCGATTGGAGCTAAAATTAGTCGATTTTTAATGCTGGTTTATCTCGACCTTACATTACGTAAATCACCATAACTCCCTTAATCGATCAATTATACTAAAACTGAACAATTATACTGAACGCTGTTTGAGCACTAAAAGTGTAAGAAAATTGCAATAAATATATGATATATGAAAGAATTCCTAACACAACCATGAAATCTTTACCCCAGTCTCCTCCAGTTTAAACGAAATCGGAGCAATATATTGTAAGACATCGGTGTTACAAGAGACTCGCTTTTGTGCGTGTACACACGTCATTATTGATCCAGTGGCAATGAAATTTAAATGGAAACATCTTTGAGCTAACCCACGTAATCCCAGAAAATAGAATCAAAATTGGTCAATTAGTCTCGGATTTGTATGTTTGTCAACCAACTTTAGTTTTGCTCATTGGCAATCGTTATTACTTAGAAATCGGCAACTTTCTCAATCCGCTACCCAAGTTGAATCAATCGTAAGAAATTGACGTTATATGAAATTCAAGTTTACGCACCTGATCTGATGGCAATTAGCTAAGTTTATAGGGGGCAGTTCCAGCCAATTGTGTACAAATATATAAACCTATTTCTTGTTTTTCAGATGTTTACTACTATACTACTTCATATGGAGGGTCTGATGGCTGAGTTTGAGGACAAACGGGATACCCTCTGGGCTAAACTCTACGGCTTCGAACCTTACACGATGATGGCTCTAGAAAACCTAGCAGTATGTATATCTATTCCTACGCCATTTCGATTATTATAAAATTATAATTAAATAATATCATAATATAATATTATATACTATAATAATTAAAAAGATTATATAAAATTCTCAATACAATAATAATATTATGGTCAGCCTCGCTGACAGGGATATGAAAATGCAGACATTCTCCGCTTGGGGCGAGCCGATACGCGGGGGAGTCCATTTAGTCTGTATCAGTCTTTGTCATCATTATTGCGAACCATCTGTCAAGTCGTCTTTTGTTTTGTTTTTTGTCAAATTGTCATTCTCACCTTTTTTCTTTATCCGCTCGTTGCTTGCTTTGTTCTAATGACCGTTCTAATGTTCATAAGTATTATAGGTACATACGTATACTATCAGCAAGCTAATTGTTCTTTCTGTGAGATCGTAAGTTAACAATAAGAAATTGCCACCGAGGTCGTTCATATTATTATTTTTATTCAATTTATACAAGATTTATATTTCACGGAATTAAGATATAAAGTAATTTCCCATTGTACGAAAAGTAAAATTCTTATAAAAACTTTCGCAAGTCCCAAAAATTCCGTGTATATCCACATTTTCCAGGAACTCCAGTTTTATTGGTTGTAGCGTTGCATTTTTTTCGATCGCAAATTTTAGAATGACCCCCAGCCCAAAAACATATTGGGGAGAGTCGGGTAAGAGTGCGCACTTAAGTTTAGATTTTTTATAAGCCAGTTTATTTTGGTAATAGAAAAACAAGAAATACATCATAAGACTCCTTAACTAATTGTTGACCACTAGAAAATATTTAAAACTCAAAAGTTGACTTAAGGTTACATACATTTTAATTTTTTTTAAAAGTTACACATGCGCAGTCTTAGCCGCCCTGGAGGGTAAGAGTGCGCATTAGGTCGGCGTAGAGTGCGCATTTAGTAGAACAGAGATAAAATAGACTCACTGTGTTGCGTAGAGAACAATCAACTGTTTTCTTTATGTCTGCTATGGCACATAAACTAAAAAAACGTCACAGAAAATTGCTCACGAAAATATTTTGATGATTTCCACTTACAACTGAGTCGTTGCTAGGGAAATGGTACTTCGTCGTTTTTCATCCCTCGATTTATCCAACCATAATACGTTAACTAATGCGAAGTGGGTGGCCAACAAGCTGAGTTATGAGCATGGTTATATAAATAATTATTGTTTACACACAGGTGATCATTCTCAATAATTGATATTGTGAACATGATTGCAACCGCTTGTTAATTTCTGATGATTTCATTGAGCTGGTGTTTCGATGATTTGATTCATAGCAGGTGATCCAAATATTGTGAGAACGGTTTGATTTGTGAAGCGGTGGCTAAATCATTTTAATAGGTAATTTCTATACTTTACACTCTAGGAAGCTGTAATTTCGTATGTAGCCTCTTTAGGACATTTACTTGACGATGCCCAGGGTCCAGATCAGATGAGTGGCTCTTAAAGCTAATTTCTATGCTTTACACTCTAGGAAGCTGTAATTTTGTATGTACCTAGTCTCTTTAGCACAATTACGTGACGATGCCCAGGGTCCGGATCAGCTGAGATGCTCTTAGAGCTTGCATACGAGTCTGCAGGGGGGTAGGTGATGTAGCCTGGCTCGAATTCAATAAAGTACCCACGGGTGTCGGAACAATGAGTCAACACGATCGCGAATTCAATTAAGTACCCACGGGTGGGCGGTTTCTCTTATGGCCCATTTTATTGCCCCGTACGTCGCGCCGTGCAATGCACGGGTGAAATCTGCCTAGTAATAAATACAATTAGGAAACACACATGAAAATGTCCCAATGTGTGTCACTTTATTTCCCCATAGTTCAATCTGAAATATAGACAGATAGACCTTAGATCAAATGTAAAAGATAGGCAGATGAAATCCTAATACAATAATTCAATGGTGCAAAGAAAACCAAGAGATCCTAATGAAGGCGGGTAAGACTGCGCACGAAAAATGTTGCGCACTCTTGGCCTCCCTCACTATGCGCAACCTTACCCTCCATTACTTGCAAAAACATAACCCCACAATATTTTGACCCTACATTTTCCATTCACAGCCTACGCCATGTCGGCGTGTTTGTAATAAAATACTCTTTTCAGTGATATAAAGTTCAACACTTTTGACTAATAACTAAAAACAGTATCAACTAAGAATTACAGTGAAAATATTATAGTAGAAGCAGACCAAACACATTCTTACCTGTAAAACAGCAATGAGTTGTCGGACTAAGACGAAAACTGGAGGGAAACGTGCACTCTCAAGGCCAAACTAAAACATCACTTCTGCCAGCGAATCATTGCTGCCAACATCGAAAAAAGCTGTGCGCAGTCTTAGTCGCCCGCGCACTCTTACCCGACTATCCCCTTCATGTTAAAACTAAAAATCAATACAAAATTCAAACTTTATAAATATTCATACTAAAACAAATTTCTAACCATAGTAAAATCAAATAATAAATTTAAAAATGATACAAGAGTAATTTTCCCGACATGATAACACCTCACTCAAAAATCAGTGAACACGGCAAAAACAGCGACGACGCAAATACATCCACATGAAGAATATGGAAGTTAAAAAACTTGAATCGAAGGACAAGGTCAAGATAGTGTAGGATTGGTAATTCGGTATTGAGCACCAGAAGATTTTGATAAACAGCTGTCAAAGTCTTTCAGTGTTTTTTGGGGCAGGCTTGCTTTTTGAACTTTACACCGCTCAGGGATGAAGAATGCGTTAGTTATATCTCCTGTTGAATCAGACAATTTACCTACCCTGGGGGCTCCATTTACTCATTAATCTATCCGTTCACCGTTATCTGAAGTATGTAGAATCTAAGGCGTGTTGTTTACCTATAAAAAACGGTTTTGTTTGTGTTATTCGATATCCACCTAAACCAACTTCATATACTAATTCTAGAATAAAATATCCTAAGATGAGCACCCAAATTGCAAATAATAATAACTTTTAAGTTTTCCCTCTTAGCCAGTAGAAACATAGCAAGGTATGACGAAATATTGCCATATGAAATGTTTTGGAATCCAGCCATTATTTGAACTCATAGTTGTAAAGGTATTTGACGGACTAAATGAGTCTCTACTTTTGACACGTCCTGCATTTAGTTGTATTAGTATGTCAGTCAATCTTTCGCGATAGGTACTGCAATGTTTGAGCTATCGACTAGAAATTTGGTGTGTTCACTCTTTAGACACCCGGAATATGCTGCATATTTTTCAATGCCGACCCGTAGCTCTTAAGGGCATAATTAGGATTTCATGTGTGGTAATTATATTTGACATTAGTATAGTGTTCTTCTTTCTTATCACAACCATACCGATAGGAATCCAACTTCTCACTAAGTGATCGGAGAAACTGGCAAGATCTGGAGCACGGGCTGTTGGTGCTGAGGAGCATTGCTAGATATCACGCCATGTCCAAAGTCCTCATTGGTCGGGGCCTCATCGATGAAGATGACAAAGGACATTACTTCGCTGGCCCCAAGAGCGCCGTGAGGGACGCTTTGTTCAACGGTTGTCTGCACATGCTGAGTAAAGCGATCCTCAACAAGTTGGGGTCTTGGCCAGCAGGATGGTAAGTGAGTTGGCTAAAAAGAAGTTAATTTGACAATACATCGGAAATTAATATTGCTAGATAGTAAGTAGATAGATACCTTCTGACTACAAAAGATAATAATTAAATATTAGGTGGCTGTTAGATAGCTCTTCCAGGTAGATCACAGGTCTATAATTTATCAAACGAAAGGCACCTACCAAGAAGAAACTAATGGGAGAAAAAATGCGCTTTACTAGTTCCTCTGTACTTAACAAGAGCTGATAAAACTGCACTGCAGGGTCACTGTCCAGTGGTATTCAACCAATTTTCTTTAAACCTTCATCTAATTAAAAATAAATAGCTATCACTGTTTTCTAGCTTGTTTCAACCCTTATACCTACTGCTTTTTTTCAGATTACAGACTATCTTTCCACTTTTCAGTTCTTGAATCATTCTTTAATTGCATATTAGGTAAGTTGCTTAAGAAGTTTGGGTTTATTAATTTATTAATTAATAGAATGGCCAGTAGGTAACATAGAATATTAGTTACATGTTGAGTTGCATGTTATCTTAATTCATTTTGACAGTGCCTCTTCAAATAGTTCTAACATCCATATAATGGCCACTTTAAGGTTGCCGTTCAAAAATGCAGTTCCATTCGGATAATTTCTAAATCGTGTACTACTGGTAGTTCCATTAATACAAGAATAATACTGATCCTTTCTACTAATGCCTAACTAGGTACTTTCTTTGATTTCAACACCATACTTTTGGCTGTAAGCTTTGACAACTAGTCTTGTTTTCCTTCTCTCCAAATTCCCTTCTGAATCAGGTTTTTCACATTGCGAAAATCGAAATAATGCCGTTTGATAGTTGTAAATTTCTCTACACGATCAATAGCGACTGAAATGTCGAAGATTTCTTCAAAAATTCGCTCATGGAGTCATGCTACATGACTGGACTTTTCTCATAGTTAATTAGTCAGGAGGGTAGTTCGGAGAGTATTTGGCAAAAGACTGTGTGATTACCCCAAATGAATTGCATCGTCGTTTCAATAACAGATGCTGCGCACGCGTAAACCTCAATTTCCTGTTTACATTTTTCATACGATTTCAAAGAGATTTTCAGGGACAGAATGGTTTAGACCACACGTGGCCCGCAAGACATTTTGAAAAACTCAATTAAAATGAAAAAAAAAAAATACACTACTTACTCATACTCATGGAATCAAGTGAGCTATCAAGCCGAGTGGCGGTGATCGTCAAAGACTAAACATCGACGACCGTCAAAAGCGGCAAACATCGAAGCCGTTGATATTTGCCGCCTCACTGGCGGTGGAACAAAAGATTGTTCTAGGCTATAGGTACGATTCTAGATCATTCCTTCATATTGCCTATATAAGCGGGTGGATGCCCGAACTTTAGTTCAGTTCTATTTGAGCTACCGAAGTGATAAGTTCGACAAGCAAACTGTCAATTTGCTTTGTGTGCATACCAATTATATTTTCTTATTAAGTTTATCGAACGATAAGTAAACGAAAATTATGTCTGGTGGAAAGAAACGAAAAGTAGATGCAGAGGGTTGCCAGTTTCAAGAAAAATGGACTGAAGAATTCTTCTTTATTTGCACGATCGTAATCCTATTTGTTTGATGTGTAATGAATCCATTTCAGTGATGAAAGAATTCAATATAAAGAGGCATTACTCAACTAAGAATCCTACGCTGCTCTCAATGACAGGACAAATATGAAAAGACAAAATACAGAAACTTACCGCAAATTTGGAAAAACAGCAGCAAATATTTCATAAACAAAGAACTTAACTTGATAATGTCGTGAAAGTTAGTTTTATAGTTAGTTCTAAATTCCAAATTGCCAAGTCTTTAAAACCATTTGCCGAAGGAGAATTTATCAAGGAGTGTATTTTAGAAGTTTGCAGTGTTTTGTGTCCTGAAGAGAAAGATGAATTTGAAAAAAATAGTTTGTCAAGACGAACCGTTGTACGACGTATAGAAATGATGGCTAATGATATAAAAACAAGATTGACTGGCCGAATGGCTGGTTTTGAATCATTTTCCATAGCATTAGACGAGAGCACCGATTTGTTTGACACAGCTCAACTGGCTATATTTATTCGAGGTGTTGATAAAGAGTTAACTCTATGCTTGCTTTACAGCCGCTAAAAGGAACCACTACAGGAGAGGACATTTTTAATGAAGTTCAAAAGGTATTCACAAATTTTGGCTTGCCATGGTCGAAATTAGTTGGAGTGTGCACAGATGGTGCACCTTCTATGGTCGTCGATGGTTTCATCGGAATTTTGAATGAAAAAGCAACTGAATTAAATGTGCAAACAGATGATTTGATAGTCCTTCATTGCATTATTCACCAACAGAACTTGTGTTCTAAGTCCATTCGACTCCAGAATGTTATGAATGTGGTAGTAAAAACCATAAATTTTATTCGATCCCGAGGGCTTAACCATCGTCAGATCAAGGCGTTTTTGGATGAAATATAAGCCGAACATGACGACGTAACATATTATTGTGAAACCAGATGGCTAAGCAAAGCAAAAATGCTGAAACGGTTTTACGAGCTTAGAATAACAGACTATGCAAATAAAAGATAATCCACTAACTGAATTGAACGACCCAAAATGGATATGTGACTTAGCATTTCTGGTCGACCTTATAGGTCGTTGGAATGATTTGAATTTGAAACTTCAAAAACAAGGACAGTTAGTAAATGATTCGTACAGCCATTTGAAAGCGTTTCAGAACAAAATCCGCTTGTGGAAGGCACATATGCTGTCTGGTAACAGTTACCATTTCACCACGCTCTCTGCGTATGAAAATATTGCTTATCCTCAATATGCTGAAGAACTCAAGTTACTGTCGGAGCAATTTTCAATCAGATTTAGCGATTTCAAAAACATGGAAGACTGTTCTTGTAATAATGAGAAGTTTTGGGAATTTGGGAAAAAAGGCGTAATCGAACTGGTGGAATGGGGTAGCGGGGGAACTAGTGGAGGGTAGTGGAACTGGGTGAAAGGTCGTACCAAAAGGTCAATCTAACTGGCCAACTCAATAAACTGCAACCGTCTCAGTCATGCTGGCAAGAAGATGATCAGTGCGTTTGTTGTTCTGCAACATGGATGTGGGAATCGAAAGTCACACTGTCAAGTGGTGTGCTCTGCATACGCACGCACGCACTAACAGTAAGACTCGGATGAAAAAAATGTGGAAAGTTTTCATGTATAAATGATTTATTTTTAATTTTTTGAATGTGATATTTTTTATTGACACAGGGAGGACGTTGGAAAAAGGCTTGAAAAACTGGTGGGAGTGCTGCCTGACACTTTAGGAACTCTGTACAATGATTCCGACAAGAAATTTGAAGTTCTTAACCACGGAGACTTGTGGTCTTCTAATATGTTGTTCAAGGAGATGGAGTACACCAAAATTCCTATAGCCGTCAAGTAAGAAAAATAATTTTGTTCAAGAACCCTTTACGCTGGATTTTGCTATAATCGTTGAAAGAAAACACTGTAATACTTCAACAGTAATCATTAATAGTTCAGCGCGGATTACTGGGCTATAAGTATAATTTCAAAAAATTGTTAA
Organism: Adelphocoris suturalis; assembly: GCA_030762985.1. Taxonomy (NCBI): domain Eukaryota; kingdom Metazoa; phylum Arthropoda; class Insecta; order Hemiptera; family Miridae; genus Adelphocoris; species Adelphocoris suturalis. The sequence goes on from CM061041.1 coordinate 36,423,717, forward strand.
TTTACACACTCTATGACCAAAAATCTTTTACGGGATAATATTCAGCTTTGAATACAAATTTATGGATATTTAAAGACAATATATATATATATATATATATATATATATATATATATATGTATATGTGTGTGTGTGTGTGTGTGTGTGTGTGTGTGTGTGTGTGTGTGTGTGTGTGTGTGTGTGTGTGTGTGTGTGGTTTGGGTTGCTGGGGTAGGGTAACTGTTGGTGTTTTTATCTCTTCGGAGCTCCTTCATATCCCTACCCAAGTCATGGTCATACGACTCCGTCGTGCAACCCGGGCACCCTCTGGGTGAATAGAGGGTGGCAAAATGACCCAATGGCGATTAGGGGCGAGGCTCGTGTCAACGGGTCTCTCGACCCTTTTTTTTTTACGTCTCCCCCGTTATGGACAGAAATAACAGTGAGCCTCATAACTAGGGAAGTCGCTCGGGGGCGCCCCAGGCAGTGGCGTAGGCCATCCTCTCCCTCTTCTTCATCCTCTTCTTCCTATCCCTGATCCTCTTCCACGACCCCGGTGAATGCGTACTAGTGTGCCCATTGTGAGAGAGCCTTCAGCTCCAAGCGTGGCCTCAGTGCCCACATCTGGCAGAAGCATTCGGTACAAGCCAACGCTGCAGTTGACATAGAGCGAGAGCGGCCCAAGTATGCTTCTGAGGATTTGCAGCGAATGGCAGCAGAGGAGGCAGAAGCAGTGCGTAATGGGGTACGTCATATAAATGTTTATTTGCAGCAACGTTTTCCCATGCATACACTTTCTGCCATTCAATCTCTTCGCCTGAGGCCCCACAACAAGCAGCTTGTCCAGGATGCGATCCTGACAAATAGCGGTGGGGCGTCTCCCGCTTCTCCCACAGGCGTGGGGCAGCAGCCCACTGTTCAGCAATCCTCCCCTGTGACCTCCGGTCTTCTTGAAGACTTGAAGACTGAAGTATTGAGGCTCGGGGAGCAGGTAGACCGAATTGAAGGTTATGAGAGCGGCTACCTGCAGAAATTGGCTAGGCGGGCTATTGTGGGGCCTGATGGCTTGGAAGACGAGGTCGCGGCCAATGTGCAGAGGATCATCCCACAGGTTGAGGAAGCGACCATGGCGGGCCATCAGCGAGGGGTTCCTCCTACTTTTGTGCCTCGTGGAGGTTGCAGAGCAGTGAAACAAGGAAGAAGGCGGGAATATCAGCAGGTCCAGAAGTTGTGGGGGAAGCATCCGGCTCGTGTCACTGCGGAGGTACTGGAGGGAGCTGGGGATGAAAAAGTTTTGCCCCCTCTCCAGGAGTTTGTGGACTATTGGGAGGCACTCTTGAGTGCTCCCAGCCACAACCCTGGTGAGCCAGTGGTGCCCCAAGCTTCCACCAGGGATTCCTTGTGCAGCATTATGTGCTAGGCTTTACCTCTGGTGTCCCAATTGCCTATGTCCATGCACCGGTCAAGGCCGGTGGGCTCAGTATTGTCTCTCTCTCAACCAGCATCCCATCTTCACGCCACCAGCGCCTGCTCGCCCTTAGGGGCTCGAGCTGGGAGGTCGCTCGCACTGATGCAGACCTTGACTTTGTCAAGCAGCAGTTGTCGTGGTGCGACCGAGCAACACCAACTGCTCCAAAACCCAGCTCATCTGCTGAGTTCGCTGCTGCGCTGCTGAGTCAGTAGATGGTAAAGACCTCCAACAGTGCTCTGAATCCCCTATTTCTTCTCAGTGGGTGGAATGGGCTTCAGAGGGCATTGGGGCCCGCGACTACCGCCGTTTTCATACCGTCTGGGTGGACACATTAGCCACCTCGGTGAGGTGTTCATGGAGTAGTCGCAGGACAGTGGACACCCTTTGCAGTGCCTGTCGGGGTAAAAATGAGTAACTGTATCAAGTGGTGCAGCAGTGTCCTCGTACTCACGGTGGCCGCATTCACCGACACGATGCGGTTGCCAAGCAGATAGCAGGCTCTTTGTCATCCAGCGGTTGGGATGTTGAGAGAGAGAGACTATATCACAAGCCGAGTGACCAGGGCAAGAAGCCAGATATCGTTGCTGTCAAGCTCGATGGGTTTGCCATAATCCTGGATGTCCAGGTTGTCGGTGGCAGCATGGACATGGAGCAGACCTGGCGGGCTAAGAAAAGTAAATATGATAGAAATGATCTGTGACTGGCGATATCTGAGCTAAAGGGAGTGGCACCTAATAACATCAAGGTCATGGTTGCGACCGTGTCATGGCGCGGGGTGTGGTGCGGGAAAACCGCCACGGAGTTACTCGAGTTGGGCATCTCGGCAGGAGTACTCCGTGGTATCACCACCCGCGTCCTGAGGGGTTATTACTTGAACTGGTGGTCGTTTTATATGGGCACGTCCTTTCATCCCATTCTTCCTCCTCGTCCTGCAACTTCCCTTATCCCTAGAGCCGTTGTCGGGTTAACCTCCAAACTTTTTTATTTTATTTGTTTATTTTTCATTTTAATAGTGTGCCCCCTCCGCCTTTGAGGGGAGTTTTGTAGAAAAAAAAAGTATGTTTACACAAGATTCAAATCTATTATCGGTTGTATAAATGGAAGGGGTAATTGCGATAAACCCTAGATGTTCGAAAAATCTTGGATTTCACTAGCTATTTCCCTGTTCTGCTGAAAGTATTTGTTCTCCCCCTGGATCCATTATCAGTCAATTACAATTTTATAATGATTGGTGGGGGATGGTTTTGAGGGTAGACACCGATATATCGGGATATTTTCATTCCATTTCTGTGAATCTGTTACTCTTCGGTTTCACGATGTAAAAGTAGTTCATAGTTTATTATGTTTGAGACGAAGAAGTGGGGAGGAGTTGCGTGTTGCTTATTCATCGTACCTATCTAATGGAGAGGACACATCTAGTAGAACATGATACATTCGCCATCGTTACCGAAGCCATATACAACACATACATAAGGACGACCCTTTTATGCCTTAACTACTTACCTATAGGTTTTATTTATTTTATTATTATTATTTGCCATAAAACTGGTGGTAAAAATTGTTTCCATTGATACTGCGTAAATTTCAATTTATCAATCCAATTTGTCATAAAATAGTACGATGATTTACAAAATTCGCTCATGCAATTTACGCTGCATTACTGGCACATTGCGGAGGGATATTTAACTGTTTATTATTTCCGGTTTTTAATTTTCAATTTACGAATCTTGATACGTAAACCAACAAATATGGGAGCTTTTTTTTCTATTTTTTTATAATTACAAAAAAGGTATTTCCTATGTGAACCTGGGGTTCCATCGTGTTTCAGATTCGTTGATTTTCAAGATCCACATTTAAGTTCATTTATGTGGGATGTGACTTACTTCATGTATTCGAGCATCAAACCTTCAATACGTCGACCGAACGTAGACGTTCTACTGAGAGCTTACCACGAAGCTCTCTCTGACAATTTGAAGTTCTTCAAGTGGCAAGGTTACATACCTTCGCTGGACGACGTCAGAAGTGAAGCATCAAGGCTGCGCCCGGCAGCTCTCGCTTTCTTGACCACCATCATGCCGATCACCACAGCTACCACCAAGGAGGCTATTGTTATAGAGAACTTACTTACTTGTCCTCCCGAAGAGACTTTCTGCGAGTCCATTTTCACGGAAGAAAAGTTTGTCAAGGAAATAGGAGACGATCTCAAAGAGTTTGTCAAACTGGGAGTGTTGTGAAGTTTTTAATTTAATACTCGACAAAGGATACAAGCTATATGTGGTACGCAAATATGAATTTTTTCCGAGGTAAGAGTGAATAAGGTTCATGGCAAGTCAAATCGCTGTTCGTAAAAAATTGGTTCTTGACATTTGTGAGCAGGCCTTTGTGCATTAGTACTTGATAATGTTATATGAAATGTCAACTCCGCTAACGATATTCACGGCAACAGCCTGAAAAAGATAAACAAATATTGAACAGTAACAGTAGGTCATAATAAACTGTATATAATTATCGTTGATATATTTATATCTACCTAAATACTTCGTTAATCGTGTTCCATAAACAAACATTATAATATACCTCCGCTTCATAAATTGTATTTTAATACATATTATATTTTATTCGAGCAATCTTATTCAATTTTACGTTCCCTGCTATTTGAAAAAGTATATTATGTCTTTTTATTGAAGTTTTCTGGTACCTACATAATTGGTCCAGATATTAGTTGAAAATAGCTTAGTTCTAGCTTACTTTTCTTAATTATATCTTAAAAAATTCAGTTCAGTGAAGACTTTGTTTTGTCGAATTGGGAGAGAGTTTAATAACGCTGCAGTTTGAGGAATTGCTGCCTGTGCGTTAGCTAATCCTTGACACACATAATTTTCATGACTATTATACCTATTTGATTTACACCAATGATTATTGGGAATCCATATCAACAATCGTCTTTGTGTATGGTGCGCTAATCTGATATTCTTGTTACATCATAACTTTGCTAGATTTCATTCACAACCTACAGATATTTCAGCAATAGGGACTACCTATTTTGAGTTTCTCAAATTTGAAAACGAGAGCGAATTAGAGAAGGAGAGAACGTTTTGTTTGTCTTTGTTATTGTGATACTGTAACAGTAAAAAACAGTGATAGCAAACTTTAAGTAATAAAAATGACGCATTTTTCTATGAGATCTAAATTTGCAGTGAGTGACCATAAATAAACAACATACTAGGCAACCAGAATAAACTTGTGGTGAGTTTCCACCACATTTCTTCCTCCTTTCATCAGATATCTGATGGGATGTAAATTCCTCTTATTGCAGTCGAATCTACATAACCATTTTGACGGTGTATGTCGGTCCGCGGTTGCACAACCACCCAAAGTCCCATCTACTGGGGTTCCAATTTCGGACACCTTCCCTTAGTTCGTTTGGGGTCATGTACCCACACCCAACCACCCTCCTCGAGCAGGGGTTGGTTTGCATGACGATAAAAGACTTCCTTTTGCGTGAGCATTTTTTGATGATCTACGTATAACGACATTTTTCGTGGGTACTCACCAACTGAAAATTTATGAGGTAAAATAAAACGCAAACCAACGCTTCACCAGTCCATCCGTAAGAGATACATTCATATGAACTCGATTTTGCGAAGTCGGATCAGCTGATATGATCAGAAATTATTGGGCTAGTTTTACTATGATCCGATTTTACAACCACTTGAATTTCTAGTGGTCAATAATGAAATTTAGCGATTCACTCAGTAATTTAAAAATGTCGCTACTCGAGCTTGCGATTAGAGCAACCAAACGGTTTAACGTACGGTGTTCCAGGTGGTTTCATTTGATTCTTTGGAATGATTTATAGTAATGACAACAAAAAAATACACTTATGCTCAAAGTGATGGAGATCTTAATTTTTGAATATTTCATCCCTCAAATATCATCCACAGGATGGACCCTTTGCTCCCAGTAGGACAATATGTCCCAGCGGACACTTAAAATTGTCTAGTTGGTAAAATAATTTAGAGAAACAGCTACAACTGGATCCCAATCGTCAGGATGGATCTAAGAAAAAGAATGGTTGCACTCCTACAGATAGAGTTCACCAAGGCTGAGTTAAACGATGGAACTCCATTGAAATCATCGCTATCTTGACTGTGGTTCTTTGTGCTTCGATTCACCTGATCCCAGTTACTGTGGGCCAGTGCCATGTACAATACGAAGCTGCAGTATTTGGGAAGTAAGTTTACGAATATTATAAGTAATATAATAATAATATAATAATAATAATAATAATAATAATACAATATTATTAAGCATAAATACATTTATATACTTGAAAAAATATAAATTTTTTGTTTCCATTACTTTCTGCGCTGAAAAACAGTTTCGTTTTTGAAACGCGTTAAAAGGATTGGATTTGTTGATGCTTGCACTTGAACTATACCTTTTTCATTGTTTTTGCTAATATCCTGTGAACCAAAATTTATGTTCTTGCACTTTCGTATCTTACTTGATAATCAATAGTGATGTAACTACTTATTTTGCTGTGTACATGGTGGAATGTAGCCTGGAACACCATAGTTCCCAGTGGTTGGGATGAACCCTCCCCGAAAATGTTAAATTTTTCCCGTTGAAATAAAAAAATTTGACAATTTGGAATCTCCATCACGAAGGCCTTCTTAAAAGATTTATTGACTAATTTTTAGTTTTCTAATTTTTTTCATAATTGGTAGTGAAAGGGTTAATGATTCATCCCCGGCAGATGTGTGATTTCTGAATCATTTTCCATAAATATTAGTCCAGAAGTTTTGGAGAAAAACATCGGCGGCGGACGGCAGAGTGACTTTTATTGATTTACTTATGGATTCTACTATATGATGCGCTAAGAACCAGAAGGGCGAACTTCAAAACTGTAAGTTGGGAAATTTACCGTCAAGTTCTTTATTGACCAGAAAGGCGAACTTCCAGACGTATGTTGGTTAGTGCCATAAGGCCGAACTTGGGATTGCCAACGTTCACCGTCATTACGATTAGATAGGTTGGTACCTAATTATTAGAATAATATGGGTAGGTGACAAGAAGGTAAATATAAGTACTAGTTACCTATTACCATCATACCTAATTTTCTTATCAAAATCGTATTATTAGCTATGTCAGGTTAATCACATTAACAAAACAATGGACAACTGTAATCCATTTATTAAACGACAACAATAAATTTGAAAAAGAGATAACGAATGAAAACGAAATATTAAAAAAAAAAATTAAAAATTAAGAGTTCAAAACTCCTGCACGGTCTAATTTGAGTACTCTACAATATAAACCTACAGCGTAATCTAATAAACCGCCATCTTCATTAGTTTCAGCTCCCAAAAAATAAGTTTTTCAAGACTGGGGAACAAAGTCAGTGAGAGCATTGATGCCTTGCAATTTAGCAGAGGATCTTGCAAGGTAAGGATGAGCGCGTGAGGAAGGTAAAGGGAACGAGCGCGCTCAGTTCGCCCTTATGACTCTTAATAGATTCGATTTTTAGGTTTGATTTTAAGGGTACAGGGCATTTTTTTCCGGCACATTAAAAACGCCTTATAACGGACCGTTTTACTGTTCCTTTTTCTCCGGATGTATGAAAGATAGAGCGATGAAATATTCAGGGATTGCTAATCACATTTCAAAGTAATTTTTCGTCATTGAACCTTTTGAAATCGAGAGATAGTGAGAGATAGAGAGAGAGAGCAAGGTTACCTTGCGCAACGACTCATCACCAGCTCATAGAAATCATCAGAAATTAACGAGCGGTTGCAACCATGTTCACAATATCAATAAATAAGAATGATCACCTAAACAAAAAATAAATAATCATTCAAATTACCATGCCCATAATTCAGCTTGTTGACCAAGCACCTCACCGAGCTAACATAATATGGTTGAATAAATTGAGAGCATTCGAAGGTATGGTCAACGAATTTTGTAGGATTAAAAACGACAAAGAACCAATTCCCTAGCAACGACTCGGTTGTAAGCGTAAATAATCAGAAGTTGTTACAACACATTTTCGTTACACATAAATGTTTTCATTTTTGATTGGAGATGTCAAGGCTAAAGCATATTCTGCGTTAAAATTTAAAAATGAAGAACTCCAAAAATCAAGGCAAGAGGAACTTGTTATTGGAAATTAATCGAAGAATCCTTAGGAGATTAACTATATCAAGTGTGAACACCTTGTGTAAGTAGGTAACATTGTATTCCCTTTTGTTACATACCTGCAGAGGGACTAGTGAAGCGTAGGTGTTTTACTTTAATTTCTTGCATTTTCTTTCTGTAGATACCTCCTTCTTTGTAGTTATATTTAGATAATGTGTTATAGAATTTTTTTAATATTTTTCTATCAACTGTTGCCCTGCGTGGTTGGGTACACTAATCCGAAACTGTAAACCTTCGCGTTATAATTTGAAGCGTTTTGCCTTTTTGCATTCTTCGTAATCTGTTATGTTGAGCACTAGCTTGAAAACATGTCATGTTGACTAGAATTGATATGGCTTTTCACATACTCCTTATAGATAAGCCTAATTATACATAGATAAGCAGTCAGCGCATTAATATATATCAACGCACCTACTAGATTGGTTATCACTCACCCTTCTCATGATATTCAACATACAATGACCGATAGGATTGTGTAATGAAGATCTATTAATAGCGCAAGCATATAGTTATCTTGATAGATTGTCAATCACCAAAAGCTTAGTTGTAGAGATAACCAAACATAGGTATTTGGGTCACCTCCTGGATAACGTAGACTAGCGGTTAGAACATGGAAATAGTCTAATGAAACGTAAACCGGTCGTGAAGCAGGGCAGTATACAATAATTTTAAGAAAAAATTATCTTTCCACATTTTTTTAAGAAATGAAGATGAGAAGTTAAAGCTGCCCTCCGTTTCAGGAATGTGTGACGCAGGCGCTTTTTAACTGAAGGGGTTCCGATGATGGTTTATCCTCACATTGCTGTACTGATAAGTTACGATTGTAGTACACCCCAACGTGGTCCGGGGGAGAGGGGGGTTCCCGTTGGCCGTTCTACGCACATGTACAAACATTCAACATACAACTTTTCTGTTAGTACTGAAATGATCTTGAGACTGTACTCTTTTTCAGAATCGGAAATCTTTATTCAAACACTTTGGTACAAAATGCGTCAAAATGTATATTACAATTGTCATTTTACTTATCCGCTCTAAATTCAGTCCATATGTACTTAATGCAATTTAAGCATAATAATACCACCAATAATACAGGAATAAATAATGAACTTTTTCATAAAAATAAACTCAACAATAAGAAAAACAGATTTTACAGATATATATCACAGATTTTGAATTTGTTTATAGGTACTTAAAAACTATTCATTAGGTAGAGTACTTTTATTAATATACCTCAACACTAATACGTCATCGGATATATAATAATAAATAATAAATAAAGGGACATCTTCAACATCATCTAATTTGCAGTCATATATCAAAACTTGATGGTAAAAAAAATCCTGAACAGCATATAATTCAGCATCAAGGAGAATAGATTTTAGTTTTTTTACAAATGGCTTTTCAGGAATCTCACGAATACTTTCGGGTAAACAATTATAAAGTCTCACACCGGTCTGCAAAGGATTGGACTTCAAAGAATTCGTCAGTCGGGTCACGGGAGGATGGAGATTATTTCGGAATCGAGTCGAGTAGCTATGCTTGTCCGATCCACGAGGCGCTAATCCAGGATTTTTGTGAATGTACTTGATGCTGCTGAACACGTAAAGGCTGGGAATGGTTAGGCACTGTACTTTTTTAAAATAGCCCCTGCAACTTTCGTTGTATCCCAAACCATATAAAATCCTAACAGCTGCTTTCTTTTGTTTGAAAATTTTCTCCCAATTAGAACAGTTCCCCCACATGACAATCATATAATATGCGTGACTCATGAAGAGGGAAAAAAAAGCCATACGAAGAGCAGAAAATGATACTGCAGATGAGAGTCGACGAAGTGCGAAGTTAGCCGAAGCAAGTTTGGTGTATAAACGGTCTATATGATGGCTCCACGAGAGGCGATTGTCCAGTTGAAGGCCCAGAAAATTTACCGGACCCTCAAGACGGCCATTAAGACAGAATTTCATATTCTGCGTCTTTTCCTTATTGAGTCTGAGTCCATTTGCCCCGCACCACTCCTCAATAATTTTATTAGAAGAGCATAGACTATTATTCAAAGAAACTGAGTCGTCACCTGTCGCCAATACCGTCATATCATCAGCGAACAAGAAAATATCTTGTCCCTCATCATTATTAAATTGGAAAATCAGATCGTTTGCAAATAGTAAAAACAAAGTTGGCTCCAAAACCGAGCCCTGCTTTACAAAATGCGTAATGGTTGTTGCCGTAGATAACGACCCACCAAATACGACAGTCTGGCGCCATCCAACCAGAAAACACTCGAAAAAAGCCACCGCAGATTCAGAGAAGCCATAGTGGGCGAGCTTCTTCAAAAGCAAGTAGTGCAAGTGGAACCACTCTTCGTGGTTCCACATAAAGTGCCGCGTTTGATAGTAATTTCCTTCGAAATTTTTCTTTTTAAGGTTTTAGAGGATTTTTTTAAATTTAATTTTTATTTTTTATTTTTTTATAAAGGGTTCATGTTTCTGCATACATAGTTGATACAACTAACCTGGTTTATCCATTTGCCATTCAATAGGTACTCATCGATCTTAAAATTTTAATAGAAATGTATCATTAGCTGCGCATGATTCGATTAAGCGAAAAAAATACATAAAAACCGAACCCAAACTCGTATTTTCATGAAAGGTCATTTTTCAAGAAAACTCTCGATTTCATTGATTTCATTGTTTTTAAACATTAAAACAGTTTTCTCCCCTGGTCAGCAAAGCAAAAGAAAAATTGAATACACCGTTGTTAAAACAAGATCTCGGCGCAGTATTTCCCGTATCCGAAGGAAGACTTCTGATCTATAGCGTTCCGAATTTCGACAGGTTTCTCAAGATTTGTCAAATTTCAACATTCAGCCAGGTTTCTCTCCCATCAAACCTGCTTACAAAATTTTGAATTGGTTTCAGGGTGGTAGGGAATTTAACGTTCAATTTAACTGAACGTTAAATTACCTATCAAGTCAATTGAATTGACTTTAATAGGTACCTAATTCAATTCGTTTAATTTTCATTGTCATTCAAGGGAGTTATGGTTATATTAATGATATAAGGTTGAAACACGAAAAAAATCTTTGAAGTAACATTTTTTCTCAGAAACCAGGGGTTTTCGAATATTTTCTAGGAGGAACTTTTTGTTGCTCGTGAGTATAATGTGTGTAGATTCCAGGATATATTCCCTATGAATTAATTGGCGATTGATGGGGTAATAATATAGCGCATGCGCAAAACTATAATTGATCGATACAGACAAAACGCCGAGACTAATGGACCGATTTTCATAAAATTTTCAAGGATTGTGTGGCTTAACTCCTGAAACAGGAAGTTACCGAATTAGAGTCCATCGGTGCTGTTCAAAAATGTTTCCACGTAAAAAAAAAAAAATTATTACCTCACATTTCTCGGTTTTCAAGGCTGACGATAAAAAAAGATTCATTTCAAATCTGAAATCCCTTAATAGTTTCATCGATGCTCCTCATTTCATAAAGGAAAACGGAAAAACTGTCAAGATATTGGTAATTACCTATAGAAAGAGTATTACGCTTGCACTATGAACATGGATTTATTTCATGGTATCAATTACAAAGACGACCATAAATGTTTTTATTCCTTTCTCAGGGTAGCTTGTACGAATTTATAGTCCTTTTTGGATGTTCTAGCTCTCCATATGCAGTTACCGAGATATGCAATCCTACAATTGAAAATTTGAGACCACAAAGAACATTACATTATGAGTCGTCTACCTTGACGAGTATACTATGTTGATGGTTCTTCTTACCATGATTGTACCCACAATGCGACGAAAGTGGTTGAGTTGTTGCAAGCCGCTCGCTTCGCTCGCAATGTGTCACTGTATACAACCGATGGTCTTTTACCCCCTCCCCATTGAAACATGTAGGGGACATACCCTACATATACTACCCTTAGGAATTGAAGCCGAAGATCCCTAAGGGTAATTTTAACGTGTGTAGGGGATGTTGCTCGCTTCGCTTGCTCGTTGTCTGAATCGAATGGAAACACTTGCAGATCCCTCCTACTCCGTCGTAACCAATTTTTTTCATTGAGTATTCAACTAGTTTTTCCCTTAAGAACACATATAAATTTTATTATGCTTATTTATTTAAAAATGTGTGAGTCTAATTGTAATCCTTGTTTATATAACAAATCTCCAGTTATTCCAGCGAAACCAAGTAGGTACTGCTGTACAGAAAGATGGATATTGAGAAAGAAGATGAATTGACAAGCAAATCATACAAACGAATAACTAACTATAATCGTTTGAAATAGAATAAACGAGCGATCAGAAATGACCCTTCAGAAGAGGTAGATAAGGAACATAAATTATCTTCCTTGAGTAAATGTCCAACATAAGAACGAATATTTCACGAGAACCGGCTGAAACACAACTCAAATTCTTGTTGGATTTAGAGAACTGTTCTTCAAGAACAAGAGAAGTACCCACTTGGCGTATACAAAACTCCAATGTATAAATTCTGCATCGTGCAGATGAGTACAATCACAACTGAAATCCTGCCTAGTGGTAAGAGGGGTCGCACACATGGCCCAGACTGAGAAGTCAAGTACTGTAACAAGATACATAGGTATCTATAATTGGAATTTTGAGGTCAAATCAACATCAGGGATAAAACGTGATTAGTTGAAGGGTGACGGCAGGCGGCTTAACATCGCGCAAAGCCGCTTATTGGCTTGCCCCGATAACTAACTGCTTTGTTACAACCGGAATACGTGGGCTAAATTCAAACCCCGAAAATCTCCCTTGACATCCAAAATTGGGAAGAATCTATCAATGTCGTCCCGGTAAATAGCTCTGTAATCTCTGGAATCCAGTTGCGCGGTAAGATTAACGAAATCGAAAGTTCGCAAATATAATTTGCTGAAAATAAATTTATACCACGAATCCAACAACCCCAACACGATTTCTCACCGTGTTCCATGTTATAATTATAATGTTACCTATTTATATCAATGACGTGTACCAGTCAACACTCGACCGATTTGAATGGATCCTTGAGTGCCACTCATAGTCTGATATCTATCGATACGTTGATAACTCCGGATTTGGAGCAAATCTATCTAGTGGCTTTTGATATTCAACCGAAATATCAATATTTCATGACTGATAAGGTCCGCCTTTTAGTAGATTGTGTTGTCAACTAGGAACCGTTGAGCTGATGTTCGTGCCAAATGAGGATGTGGATTCGTGCGCGTAACTTCCCTCCCGCACTCCCGCTCATTGTCTGATGTTAGTACGCTGATAACTGGGTTTCAGTGAGTGGTTCGTTCTCCAAGCGAAATGATACTAGTTGCGTAATAACTTCGTCCCCACTTTGATGTTGAAGACCCAAGGATAAACAGTGACGACCGACCAGTAACGAAGAGGTGATCAATTCAGTGCAGGGGCCCTACTGAACTGGTGAAACACAAATATGGAATCACCTGTGGGTGAGTAATATCAACTGCAGTGTAATTCTCTTTGACAGATGACTTTGTATATTCGTCATTTTAGTTACGATGCATAATCTAATCTAATACTCTAAAATAAGCACTGTTGGCCCGAACTTTTTTTTTTTTTTTTTGACATGGATATGTCTTTTGGCTGGGGGTCAACGAACTTTTTGCGACACTATTTTTTCTCCACACAAAATGCAACCGGCACTTTAGATTATTATTACTCGAAAAGTGAAGGCTAGGCTTCTACAAAATATGCATGGACAACTGATGATTCAACTCCTGCGTTCGAACATAACAGCAGGTTATATATAAATATATATATATATATATATATATATATATATATATATATATATATATATATATATATATATATATTCTTTTTTTTTATCATGGAACAGCGGGATTTTATACTTTCCCAACATCCCAACAGAGTGGAAAGTGATGTCCAATTTTACTTTCCCACCATCCCAACAGAGTGGAAAGTAATGTTCACTTTTACTTTCCCAACATCCCAACAGAGTGGAAAGTAATGTCCATTTTTACTTTCCCAACATCCCAAAATAATGGAAAGTAATGTCCACTTTTACTTTCCCAACATCCCAACAGAGTGGAAAGTAATGTCAATTTTCACTTTCCCAACATTCCTACAGAGTGGAAAGTTATGTCCATTTTTACTTTCCCAACAGAGTGTAAAGTAATGTCTACAACTTTGACATATTCATGATCTATATTGTTTTTCCCCCTCAAGGAAAAGACAAAAAGAAATAGGAATAGGAATAGGAATTTATACATGGGTCTATGAAAAGTTTCATTTAGTTTATAACTTAGCGTAATAAATCAGCCATTGTTGACACTACAATGGCTTAGGGATCTTGAGATGTGATAAAATGAGAGCATACCAAAAAGTGGCGATTTCGTTCTAGGATTTCTATTATTTTTTATTTTATTTTTTTTAATATTATTTTTATTATAATTTATTCATTGTTTAATTTTGGGGGGGGGGGGGGGGAGTGATTTTGGTTACAAGGAATTTATTGGCGTTGGTCACCAGACTGGGATAAATGAGGGTTCCGTCCCAGTGGCTTCCAACGATTCCACGCTGTCCTGAACCCAACCTTTTAGATTTGATTTGTAGCCAACAGCTGATTCATGATTCCCGGGTACAGATGTAAACCCTTGGTCCTATTGACGATCATAGTCTTTGGACGTTAGGGCTGCTCCCCCACAGGCCTGCAAAGCCACAATGTTATTTCAGTAAAGGAAAAAACAACAGCTGATTCGTATATTCAGGTTTCTTTTATTTTTGTGCGGTTTTTACTTGTCATTAGCAGCAAATACTGTTAGTATTAAACGTTTCCATGAATGTCGCTATTTATATAAATCTATACCTAGCGTAAACACCTGTAAAGCCCGTCTTCTGGAAGACGTTAGCAGGGTTGGTTTCGCGCAAGCTGATTTTCCCAAAATCTGTTCTGAAAACCCGTGTTTCCTGTTTTTGAACTCCTTGAAAACAATATTATAATTATCCAATTTTTTCCCCTCTTTTCCTTTCATATGCTTTACTCACATACGTGAACACATCAAAATTGGGAGTACATGAATGCATCAAAAACTAGGACAATGCATATTACTACATAGGTACATTGATATACTGTCGATATATGATCGTGCATTATCTTGAACGTTGCCAATTTTTGACATCGAATTTTATGAGTTTTCTTCGAAAAATCCTGAGGAATGTCTATATAAATGGGGGTCCAGAAATTTCTAAATATATTGGTGCGTATAGGGATCCAGAAATTGTTATATTCACCAAGGTCCATGTGAAAGAGTTGTGTGCTTCAAAAACTCGTAAAACGTTCTCTAAAGTTTTACCAATGACGCTGCTTTTATATTATTCTTTTCACTGTGTGCTGTTCACAAAGCACGCGAGGTTAGCTGTGTTTTGCATTTAAATGCATATTCTGAAGACTAGAAGGAGTGTTCTTACCTATCATGTTCGCCAACCTACCTATTATCCACTCAGTATCTGAGAATCTGACAACAAAGATACGTAATTAGTAGGAAAAGATTGCCAAGATAGGTCTGGCAAATAGCTTCCCAGTATTTCTAATATGATTATATTGTAGGTCAGTAAAATGAACAAATGGGGAAGGATTTGGAAATTAGAATGCGCAGACGTCAACCTTACAGCTGGATGTATTTATCCCTATATTGCCTATCACTGTTACGTAGTATGTCAGAGGTAAATATAAATCAAATGGCCTTTGGTCCGTTTATTCAACTGACTGTCAAAGAAATGTAATTTATTATAGTCACTATATTCATAATCTATATTCAATTTCTCAGCAGTTTGAGCTCGTTTGATTTGATACACTTTCAATAATCTTATTCATCAATCGCCGTGGTTCGTGGATTATCAGTAATTTAATTGAAGAACGCAATACTCTACGCTTCCCTGACTCAAGTTACTTGACACCGTTACTTGATTCCGTTGTAGTTACATCAGCTGATTAAATAGTCGAAAAGGTTTTTTCGTTTATTATTTTCAATAATGAACCTTTGTAATCGGCTAAGGAAACATAATAGTACCCAAAGGGTTATTTCCGCTCGTAGTAGGAGTAAAGTAATCATTTACATATACCTATCGAAGGAGTCTGTCATCATACAAGAGTGAGCGCTTTCGATGAAACAACATCTTATTAAGCCGTCAAAACTACTGTTTCGAAGTCAGTACTGTTTTTGTACCCGTAGAAAAAGTAAGATGTTATAAAATTGGAACATTGGAGGTTAAAAATCGGTTGGAGGCTGGAAATTAATTTTCAGTTTTTTATTATTTTTTTTCTCCAAGTTTTTATTGATTACTCAGCAAATATAAATTAAATTAAAGTACACTACCACCATACCTTTGTGCTTCAAATATTCGTTCCAGTTCATCGTTGTTCAAATTCTTTTGACTGAAATTTTGCTGTGAAGCATAAATTCAACAGTTTTTTTGTCGTTTTAAGCAATTTATTGTGATTTTTGAGCACATTGTATAAATTGTAGCAATTTAATGTGCTCAACACATTCTCGCCAGTGAAATCATCCCTTTGTTTGAAAAGCTCATCTTTTATTTAGCACAAAAACGAAATTGTCATCCCGATTCTGAATGGGTAATCATCTAGAATTATGTCCTGTCATAACAAATACATTTTGACTTATAAAAATAAGCAATTTTTGATTTTGTATATCAGAAGCCATGTCAAAGATGGATAATGAAACAAAAATCGAAGTTTATATATATATATATATAGCGTTATGCTCATGGATTCGTTTCAGAATAGCTCAACCATATATTTCAATCAAGAAAGTTCGAAAAATTTATTTTGAAATTTTCGGAGTCATTGCACTATCCTCAATTTTCTAGGAAAATTTGCTATAATCAATGTAGGTGTTTGCGGTAATAGAGAAGTATAATTTTCAAGTAAATCTGTGAACTATTGAACAACTTTACTACAGCAAACACCTTTTGTCCGACGAGGCAGGGACAACACTATTTTCAAAGTTGATTTTAACTTTATGACACGTGTTAATGATCCACTTGAATGTCCCTCCCCATATAGTTCCATAAACCTAGGCATGTAGGTACGTAAAAGCCAACACTTGATATTGAACTCAAGGATATATACCCAGTTGTTAATTACTAATAACAGTTTGATACACCACTCAATTTCTAGACCTCGACACACAATGGATGGGAAGGCTCCTCAAGAGAAACTACAAAGAGAACGAGCCTGTGGACATTGTCAGCGTCCAAGTGGAATCCGCGGTTCCCAAGGGAGAAAATTACACGAGCCTCGTCTTGAGAGTCAAAATGAGCGTCGTCACCGAAGGCGGCTCTAAAAAGACTACGTCCATGATCGTCAAAATAGCTAAATCGTCCAAAGAAGTTGACAAAATTATGCAAGGCTTCGCACCGTTTAAGAAAGAAACTAAGGTGAACGCTTTTAAATAAGATATCACCCATTTTCATGGACACAAATCCGCTAAATTTTTCAAAGGTCTTTCGAAAATAAATCTATGTCTTGTAACAATTTTCAAACGTGTAATGCTACGTTTTAACACTTGGTAAATGAACTTTTACCACGTTCAACATTAGGAACGGTTGGTACAGCTAAATAAATGAAATTGGAAAATGAACCCGTTACCACAAAAGAGTGATAATCAAAAATGGTATGGAATGAAGACACTCCTAATCAGCTGAGTGGACTACATTTTCTCCTGTTCATTCTACAAAAATTGTTTGGAATCATCATTCGAACAATTATGTACCGAATAATATTAAGAGCTCCATCCTGATCGGATTTAAAAAAAAATTAAATATATTAATTAAAAAATTAATATATATATATATATCGAGAACAATCATTGAGATCTTCGCTAAACCACATTCTATGTTTTTTATTTTGGTAATTTAGGGGGGGTTTTTATTTTCTTAATTATTTAATAAATTTAACCATTTAATAACTCCGGGGAAAAATAATTATATTTTTTTCATTTACCAAAAACCTTGCGAGTCCTTGATCCGTGCGCATCGATCAGAAAAGTGATTTGTTATAGGTATTCGTGCAGGTAGCCATCACTTCGTACTGAATACTGGTGTGAGGGTGGAAGGATCACGGATAGATAATATAGCTCCTGTAAGAGGCGTGGCTACCCCCTACCTAGTAGCATAATAATGTTGAATGCATATACCTAGTTCCTTGCATGGAACACGTTTCGGTATGGAAAGTAGATCCACGGAGCACATGGCTCTAAGTGATAAAAACCACAAGTATATTATCAGTTGATAGTGAAATTCATAATTGTCCCCCTCAGAAAAAGCATCTCATCTCGTATATATTTTATATTCTGTTCCGTGCACTCAGTTAATTATATCGTGTAGGAAGTACCGACATATGTAGGCGAGCTACTGGCCATGCTGGATCTCTACCTTATTCCCCCCAAATTGGTAAGCCCCATTCATACACTAGCATTATGTTCATGACTTATCATACCTAGCATACAACTATATCTCAACTATCTGATCATTATTCTAGACCCTTTCAAACCATCGGACGAAATTCTGTGATTGAAATTATAACTTCTGCAAAAACATGACAAAATACACCTCGTATGGATCTGTCCCCCTATAGTAAGTGCCTGAACCTTACAGATAACAAATAGTACATATGTAATCATCTCTGTATCTACAATTATTTTTTAAAAAACTTCTGTTCATATGTAGCACCTGATGAGGCCTATGCAAGGGCGAAACTAGTTGTGAAATCAATAAACACATAAACAGGAAGAAGCCGTGATCCTTCCACCCTCACACCAGTATTTAGTGCGATTTGTTGTTATTTTAAAAAGGAGCTCACCAACAACAAGTGGTTTTTCTTTAGAATTTTTGAGTTCATTTTTCATAAATTAATAATTAAATAATTAATTGGTCACAGCACCCTTCTCTTCTAGGCCGGACCCTCATGATCACCGTGACGTAGGTAGTAGGTACTTATTTGAAATCTTGAAAAATATAGGATATAACTCGTTAAAAATGATATCCTATTACGATAATATTATGTTTCTCAAAAACAAATCTTGCACTAAATTCTTTGAGCATAAAGAAGCGCACTTTCTGGTCAAAGCAAAATGTCCATTAGTTTACAGGTTTTTTCTTTTTGGACATTTTTTGATTTCATATTTGCATGACGAGAGCATACATTGCACCTCCAGGTCTTCCGATTTATTCAGACGAAGCTTTAAAGATTTCACCAATAGAACCCAGTAGGAATCTGTTCCACAGACTTGTGGGACAGGCATTCAAAAGCATGTATCGATTGGAGCTAAAATTAGTCGATTTTTAATGCTGGTTTATCTCGACCTTACATCACGTAAATTACCATAACTCCCTTAATCGATCAATTATACTAAAACTGAACAATTATACTGAACGCTGTTTGAGCACTATAAGTGTAAGAAAATTGCAATAAATATATGATATATATGATAGAATTCATAACACAACTTCATGAAACCTTTACCCCAGTCTCCTCCAGTTTAAACGAAATCGGAGCAATATATTGTAAGACATCGATGTTACAAGAGACTCGCTTTTGTGCGTGTACACACGTCATTATTGATCCAGTGGCAATGAAATTTAAATGGAAACATCTTTGAGCTAACCCACGTAATCCCAGAAAATAAAACCAAAATTGGTCCATTAGTCTCGGAGTTGTATGTGTGTCAACCAACTTTAGTTTTGCTCATCGGTAATAGTAATTACTTAGAAATCCGATACCCAAGTTGAATCAATCGTATGAAATTGACGTTATATGAAATACAAGTTTGCGCACCTGATCTGATGGCAATTAGTTAAGTTTATAGGGGGCTGTTTCAGCGAATTGTGTTAAAACATATAAACCTATTTCTTGTTTTTCAGATGTTTACTACTATACTACTTCATATGGAGGGTCTGATGGCTGAGTTTGAGGACAAACGGGATACCCTCTGGGCTAAACTCTACGGCTTCGAACCTTACACGATGATGGCTCTAGAAAACCTAGCAGTATGTATATCTATTCCTACGCCATTTAGATTATTATAAAATTATTATTAAATATTATTATATAATAATATTATAATATAATATTATATATTATAATAATTAAAAAGATTAAATAAAATTCTCAACTCAATAATAATATTATTATTTTTATTTAATTTATAAAAGATTTATATTTCACGGAATTAAGATATAAAGTAATTTCCCATTGTATAAAAAGTAAAATTCTTACAAAAACTTTCGCAAGTCCCAAACATTCCGTGTATATCCACATTTTCCAGTAACTCCAGTTTTATCAGTTGTAGCGTTCCATTTTTTTCGATCGCAAATTTTAGAATGACCCCCAGCCCAAAAACATATCCATGTTAAAACTAAAAAGCAATACAAAATTCAAACTTTATTCATACTAAAACAAACTTCTAACCATAGTTAAATCAAATAATAAATTTAAAAATGAAACAAGAGTAATTTTCCAAACATGATAACACCTCACTCAAAAAAACAGTGAACACGACAAAAACAGCGACGACGCAAATACATCCACATGAAGAATATGGAAGTTAAAAAACTTGAATCGGAGGACAAGGTCAAGAGAGTGTAGGATAGGTAATTCGGTATTGAGCACCAGAAGATTTTGATAAACAGCTGTCAAGGTCTTTCGGCGTTTTCTGGCGCAGGCTTGCTTTTTGAACTGGACACCGCTCATGGATGATGAGTGCGTTAGTGTTATAACTCCTGTTGAATCAGACAATTTACCTACCTTGGGGGCTCCATTTACTCATTAATCTATCCGTTCACCGTTATCTGAAGTAGGTAGAATCCAAAGCGTGTTGTTTACCTATAAAAAACGGTTTTGTTTGAGTTAATCGATATCTACCCGAAACCAACTTCACATACTAATTCTGGAATAAAATATCCGAAGATGATCCCCGAATTGCAAATAATAATAACATTTTAGTTTTCTCGCATAGCTGACTACAAGGTATGACGAAGTATTGCCATATGAAATTTTCTGGAATTCCGCCATTATTTGAACTCATAGTAGGTATACTTACAAAAAAATGTAAAGATATTTGACGGACTAAATGAGTCTCTACTTTTTACACGTCTTGCATTTAGTTGTATTAGTATGTCAGTCAATCTGTTTTGCGATAGGTACTGCAATGTTTGAGCTATCGACCAGAAATTTGGTGTGTTCACTCTTTAAAAACCCGGAATATGCTGCATATTTTTCAATGCCGACCCGTAGCTCTTAAGGGCATAATTAGGATTTCATGTGTGGTAATTATATTTGACATTAGTATAGCGTTCTTCTTTCTTATCACAACCATACCGATAGGAATCCAACTTCGCACTAATTGAACGGAGAGACTGGCAAGATCTGGACCACGGGCTGTTGGTGCTGAGGAGTATTGCGAGATATCACGCCATGTCCAAAGTCCTCATTGGTCGGGGCCTCATCGATGAAGATGACAAAGGACGTTACTTCGCTGGCCCCAAGAGCGCCGTGAAGGACGCTTTGTTCAACGGTTGTCTGCACATGCTGAGTAAAGCGATCCTCAACAAGTTGGGGTCTTGGCCAGCAGGATGGTAAGTGAGATGGCTAAAAAGAAGTTAATTTGACAATACATTGGAAATAAATATTGCTAGATAGTAAGAAGATAGATGCTTTCAAATTATATAAGATACTAATTAAATATTAGGTGGCTGTTAGATAGCTCTTCCAGGTAGATCACAGGTCTATAATTTATCAAACGAAAGACACCTACGAAGAAGAAACTAATGGGAGAAAAAATGCGCTTAACTAGTTCCTCTGTACTTAACAAGAGCTGATAAAACTGCACTGCAGGGTCCCTGTCCAGCGGTATTCAACCCATTTTCTTAAACGTTCATGCAATTAGAAATAAATACCTACCACTGTTGTCTAGCTTTTTTCAACCCTTATACTGCTTTTTTTTCGGATTACAGACTTTCCAGTTTCCAGTTCTTGTTTCATTCTTGAATCATTCTTGAATTGCATATTGAGTTGCTTAAGTAGTTTTGAATTTATTTATTTATCAATTAATAGAACGGCCAGTAAGATAAAATATTAGTTACATGTTGAGTTGCATGTTATCTTAATTCATTTTGACAGTGCCTCTTCAAATAGTTCTAGCATCCATATAATAGCCACTTAGAGGTTGCCGTCCAAAAATGCAGTTTCATTCGGATAATTTCTAAATCGTGTACTACTGGTAGTTCCATAAATACACGAATAATACTGATCCTTTCTACTGATGTCTGACTAGGTACTGTCTTTGAACTCAAAACCATACTTTTGACTGTAAACGTTGTCAACTAGTCTTGTTTTCTTTCTCTCCAAATTCCCTTCTGAATTAGGTTTCTCACATAGTATTCTGCAGCCTATGATGTTTTCATCATTTGGTTTTGCTTTCTCACTACCAAAGGTAGGGAAGCTTTGTGTTCGTGGTAGAAGTAAAAAAATGTCTGCCCTCCAAGATTAATATTTCCACTTGCTTTTTGGGCTTCAGAGCTGTTCGTGGTAAATCTTTATCACGCCATAAACTATACCAAGTGTAAGTCCGATTCCAATGAAATTTTCAGGGATTGCGCAAGTTATTTCGTAGAGGGTCTCCTATAATTTTCAATGCCGTCGAATCAACAGTATCCTGTGCGCATGCGCAAACGTGAATTTCTAATAACGTCGATTTTTCATTTTTTGTTTGTCCGATTCCGTTCAAACTCGATAGGTGTATGGGTATATGTTATAGAAAAATTCCCTATAACATATAACGTGATTGGTAGATACCTATTGCGCATTCGCGATACTAATCATTCACTGGTCCGATTTCGTTTGAACTCGGGAAGGAGATGGGTATATATGCCTAAAAAATTCCCTATGAACTATATATCGCGAATTTTTAAGGATTGTGCAGTTTAGCTCCTACACGTTCTCCTATTTAAATTTCATTGCCGTTTAAATAACCGTAGTCTGCGCGCATGCGCAAACGTTAATTTCTTATAACGTCGATTTATCAATAATTTCGACTGGTGCTTTGTCCTTCAACTAATTCGATACGTTCATGTTGGAGATCGCATATTGGAGATTATGTTCCCAATTATTTAATATTTGTATATTTTTTTTATGTATGCTCGATTGGAAATAAATGTATATTATATGTATATAAATCGTTTAGTACTTACTTCACTTCTTCATCTTATCTGTAAAGTGAAATTCTCTGTGGCTTGTTTCAAATAAAACAGAATAGATAACTGGAAATGAACGAAAATGGATGAAAACTTTTAAAACAAAATATTTAGAAGAAATTCCTTTCGGACATGAAGTAGGATTCACTCCTAACTGAAATGAGGAGAAGATGATTAATAAGTGTCAAAATGCTTGCAAACGAACGGGTCAAACCATTCCTTGTGTTGGCGAAACTGGAATCGGGCACGGAACATCTCACGTATACGGCAAGTGCACTATGCATCATAAATTATAACAGGTTATGAGCCTCAACATTGCTTACTGCAGCTAGAAGTCTATAACTACAATGCTTACCTAATGAAAACCCCAGTGGCTTATGTAAAAAAAAAAAAAAATAACTAAATAAATAATTACATAAATAAAAAACTAAGAAAAACTCGGCGCTCCGCGCCTCGCCAGGGGGCAAGCCCCCTGGACCCCCGGTTACCTCTATTTACATACTTCGGACGAAATTATTGAAACACAGAATGTGTTTGCGTTGTCGCGCAACCAAGTGACAACCAAACAAGCGTCATTGTTTACTATTCATTTACTATTCATGCTCATAACTCAGGTTGATGGCCACGCACTTCACAGTAGTTAACATAATATGGTTGGATAAATCAGGAGCTTTCCAACGAATGGTGAAAGATTTCTGTGCGATTAAAATTGCGGAAGTTCCATTTCCCTACCAACGGCTCGGTTGTACGTGAAAATCATAAGAAAATTTACAAGCGGTTGCAATCATGTTGACAATATCAATTATTGAGAATGATCATCTGTGTGTAAACAATTGATTCAAATAACCATGCTCATAACTCAGGTTGATGGCCACGCACTTCGTAGTAGTTAACATAATATGGTTGGATAAATCAGGAGCTTTCCAACGAATGGTGAACGATTTCTGTGCGATTAAAATTGCGGAAGTTCCATTTCCCTACCAACGGCTCGGTTGTACGTGAAAATCATCACCGTCACACATTTCGTTACCATCCCGCGTTCCATTTTCGGCTAGTTAGTCCATGGCTAAAACACATTCTGTGTTAAAAACTGGAAGTCAGACATGAACCAGCTTCTCAGTGGAAAGAAGATTTTTTAAACACAGGCAGTCCTGGCGGAGATGTTACTGGAAATTGAGGCCATGGCCACATTAACAATTTGTGATGTAAAGTCAACGGAATTGGTGGCAGTTTTTAATTAGTGGATCGTCAACAAAGAAGATGTATAAGCCGACCTAATTGTATCCGTTTCAGTAGCCAATGTTCGAATAACTAAAAATTGTAAAACATCGAATAAGATTTGGGGAAAACTTTAGGAAATGCGGTGAAGAAAATTTACAAACATGAATTATAGACGAAAAACTATTGAATTTTGAAGGAAAATGTTAAGTGAAATTCGCGAAAAAATGAAATGAAATTTGATATCGATGATCCAGTTACAATACCAAATGCGCGAGAAAATAACTCTGAAACAATTTAAAAGGTACTAATTTCAAAAGCCAAGAAGAATTGTATGAAACCGGTGACTTTTAAAATCCTCCAACAATGAAAAAGACACGTTTTAGAACTAACAGGTGGGTACCGTGGTTGGCAAGAAAGCGCGCTGAAATAAAAATGAGGTTTATAATGAATTCCGAAGACAAAGTTTAGTATATAGGTAAAATATTTATAAGAACAGTGAATTCCAATCAGGCTAAAGATACTATTGTTGAAAATGCGAAACACTATTCAGAAGAAGTTAGAAAATACGAAGAACGAAACCAAATTTAAAAATACCGCAGAACAACAACTTTGTTACCCAAGACATCATTATGTAACCTGTCCAATAGCGGATGTACTCGTAATAATGAGAAGTTTTGGGAATTCAAAAAAGGCGTAATCTAACTAGTGGAGGGTTGCGGAACTTGGTGAAAGGTCATACCAGAAGGTCAATCTAACTGGCCAACTCAATCAACTGCAACCGTCTCACTCATGCTGGCAAGAAGATGATCAGTGCGTTTGTTCTTCTGCAACATGTATGTGGGAATCGAAAGTTGCATTGTCAAGTGGTGTACTTTGCATACACACTCACGTATTTACACACAGTGAGACTCATATGAAAAAATGTTGAAAGTTTTCATAAATAAATTATTTATTTATTTATTTTATTTTATTTTTTTATGTGTTATTTCTTATTGACACAGGGAGGACGTTGGGAAAAGGCTTGCAAAACTGGTGGGAGTGATGCCTGACACTTTAGAAACTCTGTACAATGATTCCGACAAGAAATTTGAAGTTCTTAACCACGGAGACTTGTGGTCTTCTAATATGTTGTTCAAGGAGATGGAGTACACCAAAATTCCTATAGCCGTCAAGTAAGAAAACTAATTTTGTTCAAGAACACTGCACTCTGGATTTTACTCAAATCTTTGAATGAAAACACTGCAAATTATTACACAAAGGAAATAATGATAGTTCAACAATAATCATTGATAGTTCAGCGCGGATCACTGGGCTATATACTCGTATATTGCAAAAAATTGTTAATTCCACATTCTATGACCAAAATCTTTTACGGGATAATTTTCAGCTTTAAACAAAATTTTTTGAATATTTAAGTACGATTTTTGTCAATGTTTATCCTATTTAAATGACATAATTTAGTGCATAAGGTTTAGGATGTTCTCAGTTAATATAATAGTACGGACATCCCAAGCATGAGGCGGAAAAAAACGGAATACCTACGAGTGTGTATGAGTGTGACGCTGCCCAGGTTACGATTATCTAGCAATTTTAGAGATTTTTCTTTGTTCGATCGTAATTTTAGACTGATTGAGCAACAAACCTTGGAAATGATGGATTTTCCATCGTGAAGGAAGGTGGAGGGAGTAATAGCCGATCCTAATAAGCGCTTCTAAAGCTACTATTCCAAACCGATTTTTGAGATTTTCTTTTCCATTCCCAGTTATAATATAGTTATGTCAGAAATTTTGAATTTACCTCCGTGGAGGGGGTAATTCCCGATCCTAATAAGCACTGATTAAGCTATTATTCTTAACCGATTTTCCTTGTTTCATTCTTTGTTGGATCCCAATACGCGTCTAGTTATGCAACAGATCTTGGAATTTTGGATTTGCCATCATGATTGGGGGTGTGTGTGTGTGTGTGTGTGTGTGTGTGTGTGTGTGTGTGTGTGTGTGTGTGTGTGTGTGTGTGTGTGTGTGTGTGTGTGTGTGTGTGTGTGTGTGTGTGTGTGTGTGTGTGTGTGTGTGTGTGTGTGTGTGTGTGTGTGTGTGTGTGTGTGTTGCTGGGGTAGGGTAATTGGGTTGCTGGGGTAGGGTAACTGGGTTGCTGGGGTAGGGTAACTGTCGGTGTTTTTATCTCTTCGGAGCTCCTTCATATCCCTACCCAAGTCATGGTCATGCGTCCCCGTCGCGCAACCCGGGCACCCTCTGGGTGAACAGAGGGTGGCAGAATGACCCGCTGGCGATTAGGGGGGAGGCTCGTGTCAACGAGTCTCCTGTCCCTTTTAAATGTGTCTCCCCGTTATGGATTTAAACTACGCCGAGCCTCATAACCCCCGCGGGCCCATTGGCTCCCGGGGTTCTAGGGGAGGCGCTCGGGGGCGCCCCAGGCAGGGGCGTCGGCCATCCTCTCCCTCTTCTTCATCCTCTTCTTCCTATCCCTCATCCTCTTCCACGACCCCTGTAAATGCCCACCAGTGTGCCCACTGTGAGAGAGCCTTCAGCTCCAAGCGTGGCCTCAGTGCCCACGTCTGGCAGAAGCATCCTGTGCAGGCCAACGCTGCAATTGATATAGAGCGAGAGCGGCCGAGGTATGCTTCTGAGGATTTGCGGCGAATGGCAGCAGAGGAGGCAGAGGCTGTGCGTAATGGGGTACGAAATATTAATGTATTCCTTCAAGCCCGTTTTCCCATGCGCACGCTTTCTGCCATCCAATCTCTTCGCCTGAGGCCCCACTACAAGCAGCTTGTCCAGGAGGCGATCCTGGCAAATAGCCGTGGGGCCTCTCCCGCATCTCCTACAGGCGTGGGGCAACAGCCCGCCGTTCAGCAATCCTCCCCTGGGACCTCCGGTCTTCTTGAAGACTTGAAGACTGAAGTGTTGAGGCTCGGGGAGCAGGTAGGCCGTATTAATGGTTATGAGAGTGCCTACCTGCAGGACCTGGCGAGGCGGGCTGTTGAGAGGCATGAAGGCTTGGAGGACGAGGTTGCAGCCTATATACAGAGGATCTTCCCAGGGGTTGAGGAAGTGACCGTGACGGGGCATCAGGGAGCCGTTCCTCCTACTTTGGTGCCTCGTGGAGGTCGCAGAGCAGCAAAACAAGCGAGAAGGCGGGAATATCAGCGGGTCCAGAAGTTGTGGAGGAAGCATCCGGCTCGTGTGGCTGCAGAGGTACTGGAAGGAGCTGGGGATGAGCAAGTTTTACCCCCTCTCCAGGAGTTTGTGGACTATTGGGAGCCACTCTTGAGTGCTCCTAGCCACAACCCTGGTGAGCCGGTGGTACCCCCAGCTTCCACCAGGGATTCCTTGCGCAGCATCATGTGCACACCGGTGCTTCATGACGAGGCACATAAGTGCCGTGTCAAGAACTCCACCTCTGCTGGACCTGATGGTGTTTCTGCCCGACGTTGGAACAAGACACCAAAAACAGTCAAGCTGCTCATCCTCAACCTGCTGCTTCTATCAGGAAGACCCCCGAAAGCGTTGACCCGCGCCAGGACAGTTTTCATCCCAAAAAAAGGGTTAAGTGGGCCTGGAGGTTACCGCCCAATATCTATTTCGTCGGTGATCTTCCGCCACTTCCAAAAGGTTCTGGCATCTCGCCTCCAAGTGGCTGGTGTCATAGGTGACGTCCAGAGAGCATTTCGGCCAGCTGATGGCACAGCGGAGAACCTAACAGTTCTCCAAACTGTCATTTCGCTGGCCCGTATCAAGAAACGGCAGCTCCATCTTGCCGCTCTGGACGTCGCTAAGGCCTTTGACACAGTTAGCCACTTTGCCCTGACCGATTGTCTTCGTGGTGTCGGGGCACCTACTCGTTTAATTGAGTATGTTGCTCGCCTGTACCACGAAGGCGTGACGGTCCTCGAGGCACGAGGTGAGATGTCAGGGGATGTTGTCATTGGGCGTGGGGTACGCCAGGGGGATCCTCTGTCGCCACTCCTCTTTAACCTGGTCGTGGACACGGCCTTGGGTAAGCTGCCAGCTGAAATAGGGTTCGATCTCGCCCCTGGGGTGCGAGTAGGTGCACTGGCTTTTGCCGATGATGTAATTCTACTCGCCGAAACCCGTGAGGGCTTGCAGGTCGCCCTCAATGCCTTTGCTGAGCAGCTAGCCAGGTGTGGTTTGGTGGTTAACCCAGATAAGTGTGGGTCAGTCTCCTTGGTCCCGTCGGGTTGCCAGCATCAGGTGAAGGTGGTGGATGAGGAGTGTTTTGTCATAGGACAGTCACCCATCCCCACCCGATCCGTGCTGGAGGTTTGGCGGTACCTTGGAGTTGACTTCATGGGTGTGGCCACCATTGCTGCAAGCCGTGTGGACCTTGGTGGGGCACTAGCTCGTATCACCAAGGCTCCATTGAAGCCACAGCAGAAGCTGCGCCTCCTTCGCACGTACTTACTGCCAAAGCTAACCTATGGGCTAGTCTTTGGTAGGCTTACTGCGGGGAGGCTGCTAGAGTTAGATCGCGAAGTTCGCTCTGCTGTGCGCTCTTAGCTAGGCTTTCCACCTGGTGTCCCAAGTGCTTACATCCACGCACCGGTCAAGGCCGGTGGGCTCGGTATTGTCTCTCTTTCGGCCAGCATCCCATCTTTACGCCGCCAGCGCCTGCTTGCCCTTAGGGGCTCGAGCTGGGAGGTCGCCCGCACTGCTGCTGACCTGGACTTTGTCAGGCAGCAGTTGTTGTGGTGCGACCGAGCAACACCAACTGCTCCAAAACCCAGCTCATCTGCTGAGTTCGCTGCTGCACTGCATGATTCAGTAGATGGTAAAGAACTCCGACAGTGCTCTGAATCCCCCATTTCTTCCCAGTGGGTGGAATGGGCTTCAGAGGGCATTGGGGCCCGCGACTATCGCCATTTTCATGCCGTCCGAGTGGCTACACTAGCCACCTCGGTGAGGTGTTCACGGAGTATGGATATTGTTGCCGTCAAGCCCGATGGGTCTGCCATAATCCTGGATGTCCAGGTTGTCAGTGGCAGCATGGACATGGAGCAGACCTGGCGGGCTAAAATAAATAAGTACGACAGAAATGACCTGCGGCAAGCGATTTCCGAGCTAAAAGGAGTGGCGACCAATAACATCAAGGTCATGGCTGCGACCGTGTCATGGCGCGGGGTGTGGTGCGGGAAAAGCGCCACGGAGTTACTCGAGTTGGGCATCTCGGCGGGAGTACTCCGTGGTATCACCACCCGCGTACTGAGGGGTTCTTACTTGAACTGGTGGTCGTTTTATAGGGGCACTTCCTTTCATCCCATTCTTCCTCCTCGTCCTGAAACCTCCCATATCCCTAGAGCCGGCGTCGGGTAAACCTGGGCGTCCTCCCCACTTTTTAATTTTATTTGTTTATTTTACAATTTAATGGTGTGCCCCCTCCGCCTTTGAGGGGAGTTTTGTAAAAAAAAAAAAAAAAAAATGTGTGTGTGTGTGTGTGTGTGTGTGTGTGTGTGTGTGTCTGTGAGTGTGAGTGAGTGTGTGTGTGTTTGTGTGTTTATAACTGAACCTTTCAGACGCTGCCCAAGCAACGATTCTGGACCAATTTTCGTTATACTCCTTTTATCATGATTCGTCATCAATCCAATTAATCATAAAATACTTAGTACGATAATTTACAAAATTCGCTTATGCCTTTAACGCTGCATTACTGGAACATTGCTTGGCGGGAGATATGCAACTGTTTGTTATTTTCGGTTTTTAATTTTTAATTTTCGAATCTTGATACGTAAACCAACCAATGTGGGAGCGTTATTTCTTCTCTTTTTTAAAATAATTACAATAAATGCATTTCCTATGTGAACCTGGGGTTCCATCTTGTTTCAGATTCGTTGATTTTCAAATTCCACATTTAAGTTCATTTATGTGGGATGTGACTTATTTCATGTATTCGAGCATCAAACCTTCAATACGTCGACCGAACGTAGACGTTCTACTGAGAGCTTACCACGAAGCTCTCTCTGACAATTTGAAGTTCTTCAAGTGGCAAGGTTACATACCTTCGCTGGACGACGTTAGAAGTGAAGCATCAAGGCTGCACCCGGCTGCTCTCGCTTTCTTGGCCACCACTATGCCGATCACCACAGCTAGCACCAACGAGGCTTTTGTTCTAGATAAATTAATTACTTGTCCTCCCGAAGAGACTTTCTGCGAGTCCATTTTCACGGAAGAAAAGTTTGTCAAGGAAATAGGAGACGATCTCAAAGAGTTTGTCAAACTGGGAGTGTTATGAGGTTTGAAATTTAAATATCAACAAACGATACAAGCTATACGTATTATACGTAAATATGAATTGTTCCCTAGGAAAGAGTGAATAAGGTTCATGGCAAGTCAAATCGCTGTTTGTAAAAAATTGGTTCTTGACCTTTGTGAGTCGGTCTTTATGCATTAGTACTTGATAATGTTATATGAAATGTCAACTGCGCTAATGATATTCACGATAACACCCTGAAAAAGATAAACAATTATTGCAAAGTAACTGTAGGTCATAATAAACTGTATATAATTATCGTTGATATATTTATATCTACCTAAATACTTCGTTAATCGTTTTCCATAAACAAACATTATTATTGATTGATGATCAATAATATAACTCCGCTTTATAAATTGTATTTTAATACATATTATATTTTATTCGTGCAATATTATTCAATTCTACGTTCCCTGCTATTTAAATAAGTATATGTCTTTTTAATGAAGTTTTCTGGTACCTACATAAGTGGTCCAGATTAGTTGAAAATAGCTTAGTTATAGTTTACTTTTCTTAGTTATTTCTTAAAAAATTCAGTTCATTGAAGACATTTTTAGTTCAAATTGAGAGTTTAATAACGCTGCAGTTTGAGGAATTGCTGCCTGTGCGTTCGCTAATCCTTGACACACATAATTTCCATGATTATTTTACCTATATGATGTACATCGATGATTATCGGGAATCCATATCAACAATCGTCTTTGTGTATGGTGCGCTAATCCGATATTCTTGTTGCATCATAACTTTGCTAGATTTCATTCACAATGTAGTAGCCTCTAGTCGAATAATCACTTGATCAGTTGTTGATTTCGTTGGCATGGTTGCGCCGTTATTATCATGTATTCAATTCCAATTTTGTACTAGTTCAATATAGCACCTTGTGTGTAATTTAGTGTTTCATTTATATATAAATGAAGTATGTAGAATCTACTTTATTGGCGACGGGATAATTCGAACTCAAAATGCCTAAGAAAACGCGATCGCGCAGGAAGAGAGAAGACGGTGAAGACCGGTCTTTGGATGAGAATGCGGACCCTGGCGGGGAGGATGAGGCAGTTGGAGGAGCTGCAAGTTCACAAAAGGTAAATATAAGTACAATTCATGCAGATTTGCCTAAGCTAACGATTGCACCATTTGATCCCATGGTGTCGAACTGGAAGGTGTATTTAAAAAGATTTTCTAACAAAATGAAATTGCACAATGTTTCGGAAATTAAGAGGGTGTTATACTTGTTAGATGCGATTGGTGAGCCTGCTTACGAAAGACTCTTGGACTTATGTGAGTCTCTCGAACCCGAAAATAAAACATTTGATGAATTAACAAAAATCCTCTCCAATTTTTTCGCTCCGGAGCCAAACCCCCTTGCCGAGAGGGTCCGTTTCCAAAATAGGATGCAGTTAGAAGGGGAAGGCCCTCAAGAATTTGCAGCAGAGCTTAAAAAATGCGCTCGGTACTGTAAATTTCCAAATGATTGGTACGAAGACGCGTTGTGTACGCAGTTTGTACATGGTTTGAGCCTCCATGAGTTGAAGCTAAGAATTTTGGAATTACCTGACGTTCGTTTCAACCAAGCTCTGGAATTCGCAATCAATTTTACAAAATTGCGGGAATCAACCCCAAAGACTCAAAACATTGACACGACTATAAACAAGATCGTAAGATCCAAAAATAACTCTAGATTTTTTCCCCCTTGTAAACACTGCTCTTATACCAATCATCAAGAAACATTTTGTCGCTACAAGGAGGCAATATGTGACAAATGCCAACAGAAGGGACACATAAAGCCGG
Organism: Adelphocoris suturalis; assembly: GCA_030762985.1. NCBI lineage: Eukaryota > Metazoa > Arthropoda > Insecta > Hemiptera > Miridae > Adelphocoris > Adelphocoris suturalis. The sequence continues at coordinate 36,455,929 of CM061041.1, forward strand.
CTTGTAACAAGGAGGGTGGTAAGAAAAAGAATTTTAAATCTCGCGGAAAAAGGTTGAATAATGTATCAGAAAATACCACGGATTCCGAAGAGGACTCAGAAAACGATTTTAATAGGGTTTCTGGAATTTTTAAAGAGATTTTGAATCTAAAATCCAGCGCTAAGCAGGACAAAATTTTTGTTACCAAATTAGTTGACGGAGTCATGATGCATTTTCAGGTGGATACAGGGTCACCGGTTTCAATAATTAACTTTACTTCATTTTCAAAGCAACTACCTAACAGAAGTCTACAAAGCCCAGATTTGAAACTTAGGTCTTATACTAAGGATCCCCTGAAAATTCTTGGTTTCATCAACGTGCAGGTGGATGGAAGATTCCCTCTCAAGCTCTACGTGGTGGAGGGAAATTACGGTAATATTATGGGATTGGATTGGTGCAAAGCTCTCAAAATTGATTTCACAGAGCTCATGGCTGACATAAATTCTGTAACGGATTCAAAGCTTGTGCACGACAAACTAAGTCAAATTTTAGCCAGGTACGGTGACACTTTCCAACCGGGGGTTGGGAAAATTAAGGGAATGACAGCTCGAATTCCTTTAAAACCAGATGCCAAGCCTATCTTCAAAAAGGCGCGCCCTATTCCCTATGCTTTTCTCCCAAAAGTGGCTGCCGAGATAGACCGTTTGGAACGAGAAGGAATCGTGACCAAAGTAGCTAGTTCAGATTTTGCAACACCGGTTGTGCCCATTCTGAAGGGTGATGGTTCCATTCGTCTATGTGGCGATTTCAAAGTAACTGTAAATCCTCAATTAGAGAGTTTTGATCATCCCATTCCAAATATTGAAGATATTATGGCTAATCTGCACGGATTCAGGTATTTTTCGAAAGTTGATATCAGCCAAGCTTTCAATCACTTGGAAATTGATGAAAGGGACCGGCATATTCTCACAATTAATACTACCAAGGGGCTGTATGCATATAATCGGCTTCCTTTTGGCGTATCCATTTCTCCAAGAGTATGGCAAAAAACCCTCGAAAAGGTATTGGAGCCTGTGAAGGGTATTAAAATTTTTTATGATGACATCCTAATAGCTACGAACAACGAAAATGAGCACTTGAATACCTTAAATGCTCTTCTAGGACAGTTATCAAAATTCAATATCCGAGTAAACAAATCCAAATGTGAATTCATGCAACCCAAGATCAAATATTGCGGTTTTGTAATAACAAGGGAGGGGCTAAAAAAGTGTCCAGACAAAATTAAGGCCATCACCAAGATTGAACCACCTAAAAATGTGGGAGAAGTAAAATCATTTTTGGGCTCTGTAAATTTTTATGGCAAATTTCTGCCAAAATTAAGTTCGATGGCCTACCCATTATACAATTTGTTAAAAAAAGGGGTTAAATTCAATTTCGATGAATCATGTTTGGAGGCTTTCAACAAAATCAAAAATTGCATCTCATCAGATGAAGTGCTAATACACTATGATTCAACTAAGCAACTGGTCCTGGCCACGGATGCAAGTCCATATGGTTATGGGGCAGTCTTATCACACCGGTTACAGGATGGCACAGAGCGACCTATAGCATTTGCTAGCCGAACTCTAAGTAAGGCAGAACAAAATTGGAGCCAAATCGACAAGGAAGCAGGTTCTATTATTTATGGGGTTAAGAAATTCTTTCATTATCTATATGGTCATACCTTCATTTTAGTTACAGATCACCGACCTCTAATATCGATATTCAACCCATCTAAAAGCCTGCCTGTCGTTTCCGCGATGAGACTGCAAAGATATGCAATATTCTTGCAAGCTTTTCAATACCAAGTTGAATATCGAAAAAGTGGAGACCATGGGAACGCCGATGTCCTTTCACGCTTCCCTTTAAAAAGAAAGGCCAAGGATGATGACACTTGTGATGTAGAAATTTTCCTTATAAATCAAGTACAAACACTCCCACTGAGCGCCAAGGAGATAAAACGAGAATTGGAGCGAGATACAGAAGCTTTCCAGCTCGTAGAGTCCCTCCGATATGGCTCAACAAGCTCTCCTAATCGGATATGGGGTCATAACATAGAGGAATTTTCCATAGCTCATGGGTGTTTATTCTGGGGCCACAGGGTGTACGTCCCACCTGCACTGAGATCAACGATTCTGGAGGAATTGCACGAGGGACACATTGGAACTACGAAGGCAAAAGCCTTAGCACGAAGTTACGTTTGGTGGCCAAATATTGACCAAAACATCGAACAGATGACGGCAAAATGTATTAGTTGCCAGTCGACCAAGAAAAATGCGTCAAAAATGCCTTTCCACAAGTGGCAATATGCTTCGGCTCCAATGGAAAGATTGCATATTGATTATATTGGACCTTTTAAAGGGATGTACTTTTAAATTGTGGTCGATGCCTACAGCCGTTGGATTGAACTATACCCGACCAAGTCGATTACATCTGTAAGAACAATAAAATTCTTAAAATCTTTTTTCACCACTTTTGGATTTCCTTTACTTTTGGTATCAGATAATGGACACCAGTTTACGAGCTCGGATTTCGGTGATTTTTGTAAAGAGCTAGGAATTCGACACCAATTAATCGCCCCCTACCATCCCTCGACCAATGGTTTAGCTGAAAGAGGAGTGCAAACCTTCAAAAATTCACTCAAGGCAGCCATTCTAGGAGGAGACACCACCAATGAAGCTTTAATGAGTTTCCTTTTGTCATATAGACGGGCTCCGCACAGAATAACGGGTGAATCTCCGGCGCAACTTTTCCTAGGCCGGAATTTGAGGACTAAGTTGGATCTCCTGAAACCTTTGGATCCTAATTTCAACCAGGACCTCATGGACCAGCCTGGGAATGTATCACGATCTTATGAAATTGGTAGCCCCGTTGCGTTTCGGATATACAATGATCCAGCTAGAGTTTGGAGTTTTGGAAGAGTCACCGAGAAGAAAGGAGAGTTACATTACTATATCTCAAGCAATGGAAATAAATATCTGCGGCATATCGATCAAGTCAGGGCAGCTGACGCCGAGCTGGTGGAAGAGGAGGGCGAAAGCAAGAACGAAGTATATGAGTTGTCAGAAAGTCGACTGATTCAAAAAGAATCTACAACTCGACAATCAACCCTAAGCCGACCATCAAAAATTAGAGGGGGACGAGTGTAGTAGCCTCTAGTCGAATAATCACTTGATCAGTTGTTGATTTTCTTGGCATGGTTGCGCCGTTATTATCATGTATTCAATTCCAATTTTGTACTAGTTCAATATAGCACCTTGTGTGTAATTTAGTGTTTCATTTATATATAAATGAAGTATGTAGAATCTACTTTACACAACATACAGATATTTTCAGCGATAGGGACTACCTATTTTTAGTTTCTCAAATTTGAAAACGAGAGCGAATTAGAGAAGGAGTGATCGTTTTGGTTTTCTTTGTTCCTGTGATACTGTAACAGTCAAAAACAGTGATAACAAACTCTAAGTAATAAAAATGACGTGTTTGTCTATGAGATCTAAATTTGCAGTGAGTGACCATGTGGTGAGTTTCCACCACATTTCTTCCTCCTTTCGTCAGATATCTGATGGGGTGTAAATTCCTCTTATTGCAGTCGAATCTTCCTAACCATTTTGACGGTGTATGTCGGTCCGCCGTTGCACAACCACCCAAAGTCCCATCTACTGGGGTTCCAATTTCGGGCACCTTCCCTTAGTTCGTTTGGGGTCATGCACCCACACCCAACCACCCTCTTCAAACAGGGGTTGGTTTGCTTGACGATCAAAGACTTCATTTTGCATGATTATTTTTTGATGATCTAAGTATAACGACATTTTTCGTGGGTACTCACCAACTGAAAATTTATGAGGTAAAATAAAACGCACACCAACGCTTCACTAGTCCATCCGTAAGGAATACATTCATATGAACTCGATTTTGCGAAGTCGGATCAGCTGATATGATCAGAAATTATTGGGCTAGTTTTACTATGTTCAGATTCCACAACCACTTGAATTTCTAGTGGTCAATAATGAAATTTAGTGATTCACTCAGTAGTTTAAAGATGCAGCTACTCGCGCTTGCGATTAGAGCAACCAAACGGTTTAACGTACGGCGTTCCGGATGGTTTCATTTGATTCTTTGGAATGAGTTATAGTAATGACAAAAAAACTACACTTATGCTCAAAGTGTTGGAGATTTTAATTTTTGAATATTTCATCTCTCAAATACCATCCACAGAATGGGCCCTTTCCTCCCAGTAGGACAATATGTCCCAGCGGACACTTAAAATTGTCTATTGGGTAAAATAATTTAGAGAAACAGCTACAACTGGATCCCAATCGTCTGAGGGAAAAGGCTGAGGTAAACGATGGAACTCCACTGAAATCATCGCTATCTTGACTGTGGTTCTTTGTGCTTCGATTCAGTTGATCCCAGTTACTGTGAGCCAATGCCATGTACAATACGAAGCTGCAGTATTTGGAAAGTAAGTTTATGGATATTCTAAGTAATATAATAATATAATGATAATATAATATTATTAAGTATATAGGTATATATATATATATATATATATTTTTTTTTTTTTTTTTTTTTTTTTTTTTTTCAGGAGGGCTTTGCCCCCCTGTACTTTTGTACTGCGTAGAAAATGAGGATAATTTGCTATGCAATTCTTCGCCTGAAAACGCTCAAAAAATGAAGTCGTTCTTTTCTCTTTTGTACATTTTTATTCGTTCATTTTGCATTAAAAAAGGATATAAAAAAATGTGGATATAAAAAAATGTTCAAGCCTGGCTGGGGTTCGGACCCACGAACTCGCGCGTCACGTCACGGACGTTACAAAAAAAATTGTTGGGGGTCGGCCTAAGAATTGCATAGCAATTAATATACTTGAAAAAATATAAAAATTTTTGGTTTCCATTACTTTCCGTGCTGAAAAACAGTTTCGTTTTTGAACCATGTTAAAAAGAGTGGATTTGTTGATGCTTGCACTTGAACTATACCATTTTCATCGTTTTTGCTAATATACTGTAAACCAAACTCTATTTTCTGGCACTTTCGTATCTTACTTGATATGTAATAGTGATGTGTGTGTGTGCCTATCTATTTTGCTGTGAACATGGTTGTATATAGCCTGGGACACCATAGTTCCCAGTGGTTGGCATGAACCCACCCCGAAAATTAAGTCATTTACTATCCATGAGTGAATGATTCTTTTTTTTCCTCTTTTTTCTGTGTGTTACAAATTATGGCATAATTCTGTCTGTTGGCATTTCAAATTTTATTGAGAATATTTTGAATTTTCGTTTTTTATATTTTTAAATAAAGGTTTTGAATTATACAGGTCTCAATCACACATTCCGGTCTTACTTTTCAATTTCAAACACTTTACCTTTTTTAATGAAAACTGTTTTGGCAATTCGGATCGGGCTTGAACCCTACCGTAGGGACATAAGCCATCACTAAGTCACCTTGGGACTCCTCGACCCTAGAAGTGGAACACATGGGAACACCTTGCCTGTACAACTGGGACACTTTATGACACCTTGCCCTAACCACAACGAAAAAATGTTAAATTTTTGCTGTTGAAATGGAAAAAAATTGTATATTTAGAATCTCCATCACGAAGATTTCTGTTCTAGAACCAAAAATTTCAACCATGTATCATGTTTTCTCCTCGATTCCAAGCGGTTGCAATCATGTTCACAATATCAATTTTTGAGAATGATCACCTGTGTGTAAACAATTATTTATATAACCATGCTCATAACTCAGTTTGTTGGACACGCACTTCGCAGTAGTTAACATAATATTGTTGGATAAATCGAGAGCTTTCGAACGAATGGTCAACGAATTTTGTGGGATGAAAAACGACGAAGTACCATTTCCCTAGCAACGACTCGGTTGTAGGCGGAAATCACTGTAACACTATATGTTTCGTGCGCGGAAAAAAAATTGACTCGCAAAATTTGCTAGGACCCCAGGGCTAAAACATGATACATGTTAAAATGTTAAATTTTTGCTGTTGAAATGGAAAAAAATTGTATATTTAGAATCTCCATCACGAAGATTTATTGACTAATTTTTTTCATAATTGGTGATAAAAGGGTTAATGACTCACCCCCGGCAGATGTTTGATTTCTGAATCATATTCCATAAATTTTGGTCCAGAAGTTTTGGAGAAAAACATCGGCGGCGGACGGCAGAGAGACTTTTATTGATTTACTTATGGATTCTACATATATGAGGCGCTAAGAACCAGAAGGGCGAACTTCAAAACTGTAAGTTGGAAAATTTGCCGTCAAATTTTTCATTGACCAGAAGGGCGAACTTCCAAACGTATATTGGTTAGTGCCATAAGGCCGAACTTGGGGTTGCCAACTTTCACCGTCATAACGATAAGATAGGTTGGTACATAATTATTAGAATAATATTCTAATAATATGGGTAGGTGCCAAGAAGGTTAATATAAGTACTAGTTACCTATTACCATCATACCTAATTTTCTTATCAAAATCGTATTATTACCTATGTCAGGTTAATTACATTAACAAAACAATGGACAACTGTAATCCATTTATTAAACAACATCAATAAAATTGAAAAGAGGTAACGAATGAAAACGAAATATATAGAAAAAAAATTAAGATTTCAAAACTTCTGCACGATCTAATTTGAGTACTCTACAATATAAACCTAGAGCGTAATCTAATAAACCGCCATCTTCATTAGTTTCAGCTCCCAAAAAATAGGTTTTTCAAGGCTGGGGAACAAATTCAGTGAAATCATTGATGCCTTGCAATTTAGCAGAGGATCTTGCAAGGTAAGGATGAGCGCGTGAGGAAGGTAAAGGGAGCGAGCGCGGTCAGTTCGCCCTTATGACTGTAAATAGATTTGATTGTTCGGTATGATTTAAAGGGTAAAGAGCATTTTTTCCGGCACATTAAAAACGACTTATAACGGGCCGTTTTCATGTTCCTTTTTCTCCGGATGTATTAAAGATAGAGCGATGAAATATTCAGGGATTGCTAATCACATTCCAAATTAACTTTTTGTCTTAGAAACTTGTGGAACATTGAATAGAGAAAAAATACAACGGCAAAAAAAACTCGGCGCTCCGCGCCTCGCCATGGGGCAAGCTCCCTGGACCCCCGGTTACCTCTATTTACATACTTCGGACGAAATTATTGAAACACAGAATGTGTTTGCGTTGTCGCGCAACCAAGTGACAACCAAACAAGCGTCATTGTTTACTATTCATTTATAACATCAATTTATATAGTTATAGTATGAAACTACGAAAAAAAATACGAAATAAATTCGTGATAAATCAAGAGCGATTTATCAAGTAAATGTCCTAAAGAGGCTACATACGAAATTACAGCTTCCTAGAGTGTAAAGTATAGAAATTAGCTTTAAAAGCCACTCATCTGATCCGGACCCTGGACATCGTCAAGTAAATGTCCTAAAGAGGCTACATACGAAATTACAGCTTCCTAGAGTGTAAAGCATAGAAATTAGCTTTAAGAGCCACACATCTGATCCGGACCCTGAGCATCGTCAAGTAAATGTCCTAAAGAGGCTACATACGAAATTACAGCTTCCTAGAGTGTAAAGCATAGAAATTAGCTTTAAGAGCCACACATCTGATCCGGACCCTGAGCATCGTCAAGTAAATGTCCTAAAGAGGCTACAAACGAAATTACAGCTTCCTAGAGTGTAAAGTATAGAAATTACCTATTCAAATTATTTAACCTCCGCTTCACAAATCAAACCGTTTTCGTAATACTCAGATCACCTGCTATGAATCAAATCATCGAAACACAAGCTCAATGAAATCATCAGAAATTAACGAGCGGTTGCAATCATGTTCACAATATCAATTATTGAGAATGATCACCTGTGTGTAAACAATTATTTATTTAACCATGCTCATAACTCAGTTTGTTGGACACGCACTTCGCAGTAGTTAACATAATATTGTTGGATAAATCGAGAGCTTTCGAACGAATGTTCAACGAATTTTGTGGGATGAAAAACGACGAAGTACCATATCCCTAGCAACGACTCGGTTGTACGTGAAAATCATCCGTCACACATTTCGTTACCGTCCCGCGTTCCATTTTCGGCTAGTTAGTCCATGGCTAAAACACATTCTGTGTTAAAACTCTTTGATCCTCCATATTGTTGATCACCGCAACAGACTGCTACAACTTCGTCATTAACATAATGATGAAACTGCATCCACACCGCTTCATTAAAGTACCTAACTAAACAACTCGTGAACGGTTGTCCTCGAGAGTTGTAAACAAATCCTTTAACTTTAAACAAATCCCTGGGCCCCATCCCGACTAATTCCAACAAAACAACGGTTTAGGTACTTATAGAAATGTTGAAAATAACTGTGGAGAGAAGCCACTACAATGAGTTGTTGTTAACAGTCGACTGTTGTCAAGATGATGAAAATGTTTCCTATGGAGTGGAGTAAATGATGCTATTGCTTTACGTTAAGAATATTGTAACCGGCTTATTAAAATTGTTTATAGTCCAATCAACTTAGTTTAGGAATGTAGCCAGGTACGTAAGGAGGGGGAAATTGGTAGCTTGAGATGTGTACATTTATCACATAAATCAAGCGCTTTCCAACGAGTGGCGAACGATTTCTGTGCGATAAAAACTGCGGAAGTTCCATTCCTCTAGCAACGGCTGGGTTGTACGTGAAAAACACTGAAATTGTGTCACAGATTTTGCGTCACGGAAATATTTGGTTGACCCCCCCCCCCCCCCCCCCCAGAGCAAAGACATATCCATGTCAAAACAACTTCAAAATGCCAGTTAAATTTTGACATCAGTATCTCATTTACTCCACTTCTAATTCGAATACTGAAAAGTTCTATCACATAAATGTGTATCCACATCCACATCACACCAATGGACACACATCTCTCGTAGCTAGTTCCAGCAGAAAGAAGAGAGAAGAAGAAGAAGAAGAAACGTGTATCCATAGTTACTATACGACTGGTAAAAGTTGCATTGAAACCCGTTGAGGGAGTTATGGTTATTTTAGTGATATAAGGTTGAAAACACGAGAAAAAAAAATCTCAAAAGTTAAATTACTCGGAAATGAATCCTCCGTCTGAGTGTTCCTGAATGAATCCTCGGAAATGAGTGTTCTTCGGTCTGGTATAATCAGTCTTTCGTTTAGATGTAGAATACTTTAAACCTTCTGTCTACAAGATTTTTAAACTATCAAGAAGGTTATTAGTCAAGTTCGGCCCAAAAGTTCGAGTCATGCAACATGATGTTATAAATAACTTTCGTCTAGTAGTTTCGGCGCGGCGCGGCGTGCAGTCGGCATTCATACCCAAATATTTTGACTCATTGGCATAAGGGATAACTCTGCCATTTAGATGGATTGGTATATTTTTGATTTGGCGGTTGTTAAAATCAACGTGGACTGATTTTGCCTCATTCATCTTGATTCTCCACTTAATTGCCCAATCATGGAGATTTTCGATGGATCTTTCAAGTTTTCAGGTCGATTCCCAATTGTCTTCACCAATGGCAAGAATAGCAGTATCATCTGCAAATGATGCCACCGGTGGCAATGGTGCCAATGGTGTTCCACTCGTGTTCAAGCAAATTGCTGGTGTAAAGGACGTACAGGAGTGGGCCAAGTACGCTTCCTTGTGGTACGCCAGCATTAATCATTTTTGCTCCCTAGTAAGCATCATCTTGTTTGATCCGGAAGTATCGATTTGATAGATAAGAGTGGAGCAGTTCAACATATTTGGCTGGAAGCATTAGTCTGAGCTTATGGTCAAGTCCCTTGTGCCCTACTTTATCTAACGCTTGAGTAACATCGAGGAAGACAGCTGAGCAGACTTTTATATCATCTAGGGCTTGTTCAATAATATGAGTGATACGGTGCACCTGATATAGAGTGGAATGCGTATGGTGGAACCCAAACTGATGTTTGGGGATGTGGTTTCTTTCTTTTACGATTTTAATTAGGCCGTGCATACAGCACTTTTTCAAATAGTTTCTACAGTACTGGTAAAAGTGATATTGGTCTATAAGATTTTAGCTCTTCAGGAGGTTTACCTGGCTTCAATATATTAATGACTTCAGCGAGTTTCCACAGTTGAGGAACATAACGTAACTTGAGAGAGGCATTCATGATTTGCGTGATCTTTACAAGTGCTTTTCGTAGTAGGTGTTTGAGAACTTGACCGGTGACCAGATCATATCCAGGTGCCTTCTTCGGATTGATCTTGGTATTAATTATGGTGTATAACATACTGAATGAATTTCGAATGGCCACATCTTGAATCCCTCTGGTGCGCAAGAGAAGCCTTCACTTGCGAAATTATATCCACTATCGTCAGCACTCCACCGCTGTCCGAGTTCATGTTACCGCTAGGAGACCTCCTTTCACGGAGCATGATATTTCTCAAGTATGCGATGCTAGAGATAACTAGTGCATTTCTTGATCCTCTCTCCACCGCTCTCCTGCGCATCGTCACAAGGCGGTATAAGAACGTTGACGTCTGGTATTCAGTAGTTGGAATACTCTCGATTCGTAGTTCGCTCTCCCTTTAGTGCTAGGCCTGAACGGTGAAGGACACTCTTCAAATATTCACATAGGCGGTCATCAATTCAATACAGGAACATTACTAAATTGGTGATACGCGAAAATGGAGTCACCTGCAGGTAAGTTAGCAAAGATGGTACAGAAAGCGTTTTTTACAGTCTTACTTCCCCATCCTAAGAATAATTAGCTCGTTATCAATAATAAAGACACATTGATTTATCAGTTACAGTTCAGTTTTGGAGAATGCCGGACATTTCAATTGCTTTTTCCCTTATTAATCAAATTCTATAAAACAGACCATGGGCAGCAATCATGTTATAGTGGGGGGGGGGGGGGGCGAAATTCTTCAATCAATAACCATTGAGTATTAGATCTCTGAATAAATTAGAATCTTTCAAAAGGCAAATGAAAAGCTTTTTAATTAAAAATTATTAGGAATGGATGAAAAAGTTGTTTAGAGCTTTTCCTTACTGATAGGTAGCTGAAATAAACTGTACATATATTACATACTGTAATACTACATTGTATTTTCAACTATCACCAAACATATCTGTTCAATCTTCATTTTTTGTAAGAGTAATCTCCTTCACAACTGCTCCCCACTGCGCAAGTTCGTAACCTATAGTGGGGAGTAGCAATTAACTAACTGATGTATATTGATTTATATCTGTTATATATTATCACCATTTGAATTATATTGCAAAAAAAAAGAAAAAAAAGTATTTGCATGATATACTTTAGCAAACATTGATAAAATCTCAACAATGTTTCCAACTGGTACGAATGGAATGTTCGAATTAAAAAGAAAAAATACTGATGGAAACAGGACCCATTGAAGGAAATATATATATATATATATATATATATATATATATATATATATATATATATATATATATATATATATATATATATTAATTGCTATGCAATTCTTAGGCCGACCCCCAACAATTTTTTATGTAACGTCCGTGACGAAATTAAAGATGATTTTCACGTACAACCGAGTAGTTGAGTAGTTGCTATAGATTGTGTCACAATTTCAGTGTTTTTCACGTACAACCCAGCCGTTGTTAGGGAAATGAAACTTCCGCAGTTTTCATCGCACAAAAACCGTTCGCCATTCGTTGGAAAGCGCTTGATTTATGTGATAAATGTTCACATTCAAGCTACCAATTTCCCTCTCCTTACGTACCTGGCTATATTCCAAAACTAAGTTGATTCAGGCTAAGAATTGCATAGCAAATTATCCTCGTTTTCTACGCAGTAGAAAAGAGAAAAGATCCGGCGAGGCGCGAAGCGCCGAGTATAGATTAGGGGGGGCCAGGGGGGCGAAGCCCCCCCGGCGAGGCGCGAAGCGCCGAGTATATATATATATATATATATAAGCAATACGTGCATTACAGGGACGTCCCTGTGTCTGGTAGTGAGACTAGATCATGGATTTACTGGTTGTATCCTCTCTATTAAAATGTAACATGAATGTGCTACGAGGAGCTAACACCCCCACCCCCCCCCCCCTCTTCCCATGAGGCATTCACACTCATTAACTCCTCCTATTACTAATCGGTTGACAATATCACGGAAAATCAGTATGGCTCTGCTCTATAACTCCTCTTCTCAAAAATCCGCCATCGAAATGAAATTGACCATTTATACTCGTATCTAATCTTAACAAAAAGATTTACCTAACCGTTAGGTTAGAATTTTTTTATTGAACAAAAAATTAATCCCGCAAAACGGACATGTTGAGTAAAGTAGTAGATCAAGTAGTCAAATCATTAGTACTCCATCAATACCATCATATTGAAGGCTACTTTATACGCTATTCAAAAATTATTTATAGGCTTAATGTTAGTTCTCGAGACTTTTTTCTCATATGAGCGTAGGTAGCAAATAGGTAATCGATAGACTTTATAGCTAACATCTATTGCGAGATAGTGAGGCACCTAACTTTAGTGGTATTTATTGTGACTCGCTAAGAATCTAATCCTATGAAAATATGCAATGTTGTTATCTCTCAACTGAAGATACATATTCGCTAACTTTCAGAACGTTTCGTTTGATCGAAAGAAAAGAAGAGTAACGGACCAACCTTGGATTGGTAGGTAGGATGGTAATACCTAGTCTTTATCATAGCCCTCTTAAAGTAACTTTGCAGTTTATTATTTCTGCTACCTAAGTGTAATAGAAAAGAAATTACGCTTAATAACTCTCTCAATATTAGGGCATTACCACACCCGCTTTAAATGGCAGCAGAGTTGGCTGAAGGTGTAAGAATCTTGTTACGTTTGAGACAATTCAAAAGTTAAGAACGACAGTTCTTACTTAAGCTATACTTACCTAAATGTATTTAACTTATCTCCGATGGCGTTGAGTTCTGCGACACCTTGTATAATTTCCAAACTAATAAAAGGCTTGTAATAGTTTTCAACCTGTGTTATTTGTAGAGCTTGACACACAATGGCTGGGCAGACTCCTCAAAAGGAACTACAAAGACCACGAGCCGGCGGATATTGTCGGGTTCCATGTGGAATCCGCTGTCCCCAATGGAGAGAATTACATGAGCGTCGTCTTGAGAGTCAAAATTAACATCCTTACCGGAGCTGCAACCAAAACTTCTGCGTCCATGATTGTCAAAAAAGCCAAAGTATCCAAAGCAGCCATTGTTTTGAAAGAGTTTTCGGCGTTCCGCATTGAAATCAAGGTATTAAAACATTTAACTGATACGTTCGAATAATCCTTTGTTCAAGAACTATGATCTGAAAACTTTGATGCAAATGAGCGTTGTTCGGATGAGTACTTAGCCTAAGCTATTAAAGCTTCAGGCCCAAGTTTCACTATAATAATATTAAAATTGCATACTTTCGTCATTGAACACGATGAAGACGAATCCTGTGAAATGTTAAATTCTCGACTTAATTCTGATTGAGTATGTGTGAGTGCATCCATTTCTACAAACCACCGAAACACTCCATTGGGTCGTTTACAGTGGCTGAAATGATCCACGTTTCGATTTGATCGATAGCTTAGTCTATTGGATTTTTGAAATGTACTAAACGTGCTGTAAGCCCATCTGTTTGCACTCCCTAAGAGCTAGAACTTCAGGCACTAGTATCAACATCTCTAAATCACCCAGTGAATTGCTACATTCCAATAATGACCGTTCGAAAGTGTAGGCGGTTGTAAAATCGGAACATAGTGAAACGCGCCAAATAAATTCCGACTATCATATTAGCTGATATAATTCTAAAGGAATTCCGACTCCGCGAAAGCGAGTTTATTATAACTCTTGTCAACAATAGATGGCTAGATATCTTTGGTAGGTGGTTCATTTTATCTCATTCAATTTCAGTTGGTGGATACCTTCGTCGAATCTGGTATACTTAGGTCCTAGGGAAGATATATATATCTCATATTTTTTGTATATGTGTCATTCCACACGATAACTCTCCTTAGGATTGAGATAAAAATATGAGTTCGTTGGCCAGCACATTTTGAACACATTAAATTGGTCAAATTCCAAAAAATTTGCTGAAAACCACTAAAAATTGCTAAAATCAGCTAAAAGTTGTTAAATTTATAAATTTTAGTAGAATATTGCTGAAATAAAATGTATTAAATTCAAAATAAAACATTAAAAAATGTATGTACAAATTTATGCTGAAAAAGTTACTTAAATGTCATTGAAATTTGATATAAATTCGTTGAAAACTGCAAAAATAGCTGAAAATCCAAAAACTGTTTTTAAATAGCATATTACTATTCTGAATACTTTTTTTTCATAAATTTAATGGTTAACACTTTCTTTTCACTCAAAAAGCTCAAATGTCAAAACAAGGTAACATAATATGTTAACTTACGAAAATTCGCTCATACGATCATGCTGCATGACTGGAACTTTTCAAAGTTTATTCTAATTTTTTTGACATTTAGAATAAAGCGCCAAGTTTTGATGACATAGGTACCTACTACAGACCATGATAATTATAGACCAATTATTAGCTTAGGAATGTAGAAATAATAAACTAAGTATGTGTAATAATTCGAAGCGATTTTTACTTGATAAACAATGTATCCGTCATCTTGTGATTCAGATATTCACAACTATACTCACTCAGATGGAGGCTCTGATGGCCGAATTCGAGGACAAAAGAGACACCTTGTGGTCAAAACTCTACGGTTACGAGCCCTACTCTATAATTGCATTGGAAGATCTGACAGTAAGTACCTCACCTATATTTACATACCGTATCGAATCAATAACAGTAGCAAAACACATTTAGTTACCACTTACGATATTACGCAAACCGATTTTTCTTTAAATATTTGTAGATATCAATATTTATAATCAATATTGAGCGTTCGATAGTCTGTTAACAAGAGGTATTGAAACGGTATTGAAATTAACGCAGAAAAAATTTCGACTTGGATCTTCCACAATAATACTTTATATTATATCTGTTTGAGCCGATTTTTAAAGAATAATATGTAAAAGGGGCAAAAAAAAGGCATTAAAAGTTTCCTAAAACCGCTGAGGGGAGGGATGTGGGTTTGAAGAAGTGACATTGGGCCAGTGGAGTCGTCACTAGATTTACGTTGTTTATCCGCGGCCATATTTTTGGAGAGCAAGTTCAAAATAAAATAAAATAAATTCGAAAAATATTCTCGATCTTTTTCTCTGTTGGGAAGACTTTGATGTTATATGTTTCTTCTTGGATTTTTCTTCTCGGTCTATCTTTTGAATAATAAGCAAATTCCCATTCTTGGTATGCGCTGTGTGGTAGGTATTTTATAAGGTCAAATAGGTATCCTTGGAAGTAGTAATCAGCTTTGCTCTAGGACGACACAAATATTTTTATTGCACACACATAACACTGGGGTCGATTTTGGCCAAACACTAAAACATTCTTCAAGACTTTCAAAACCACTTCATGTCTGTATTTTGTATTTTAAATTATTGAATTACAATCCTGGGAATTATTCAATGGAATAAATCAACACTGCTATGGCAATATGAATATTCCTTTTGAAAGTTACTTAGTTGCCAACAACTGTTCAAAAACGGCCTGACCTAGGGTCTAATTTTTTGCCAATTTAGAAACTACCCATTGGTGCCCATTTAAAAACTCATTCAATTCGTAAATTTCAGACTACCCAGTATCAGAGAAATAAGTGATCAACAGACTAAATGACTATCGAGAAACCAGTAATTGATCACAAAGTTTATTCTAAATACCAAGCTAATCAGAGCATGTTTATGACACCTGACGTTTTTTGTGTCCAATTTGGTACATCGTGCTTCATCTTTATCCCTTCCCCTTCAAGATCGTGATAATCAAACTACTATCAATTTATCAAGACGGTAAGGGGAAAAACTATTTATCAGATGCTAGTGTACGAAAAAAGTAAAATAAATATTAACATTTTTATTGAAAGAAACGTCAATACTTGTGGAATAAAAAGGTTGAAGTAGTTCCGAAAATTCCAGTCACGTAGCAGGATCGTATGAGCGAATTTCCTTTAATTATAGTATGGTAATTATGTTACATTGATTTGAAATTTGAGTACTTTGAGTCCAAAGAAATTTTAAACTATCAATTTTATGCCGAAAAAACTGGTTCTAAATAATTATTCTTTGATTAATAAATGATTTGAGATTTTAAGCTTTATTGCAGTATTATCGATTTTTTTAAACAAATAGTAATGTAATTCCAGTATAGTTTTCAGCATAATATTGCGCATTATTTCTTTAAATATGCTGGATCATTGTTGATATCCATTATTTTACTTGAATCCTGCTAAAAATGTAAACTTCAATATCTTTAGCCGTTTTTAGCCATTCAAAATATTTTTGAAGCACACTTCTCGGAATTTTAAAAATTTAGTTCAAACAAAACTACAAAAATTCGCTGAAAAATGCAAACAGAAAAATGCGGTGACAGAAGATGCAGTGTGACTGCGGTAACAAATATATTAATGGTTTTCTTCCTTTGAAAGGAAAGCAACTTCTTTTTGATTGACCGTCGGGGCTGGCAAAATTTGGACTACAGCCTGTTGGTGCTGAGAAGCTTAGCGAGATACCACGCGATGACCAAAGTCCTAATGGGCCGAGGCCTGATAGGCGAAGATGAAAAAGGAAACTACTTTGCTGGCCCCAAAGGTACCATTAAGCATGCACTGATCGATGGTGGGCTACACATGCTGAGTAATGCGATTCTCAAGAAGTTGGGGTCTTGGTCGGCAGGATGGTGAGTGAACTAAATGTACAAGAACTCCTTCATGTAACGCCACAAAAAGTAGATTCATAATATTATCTCGTGCTAACAGTAGATGTAAACAATATTCATCAAGAACTTTGAGTTACGTTTCAGCCTGATTCCTTAAAATTGTCGTTCTAGCTGAGCACTCCCATACTCAAGGTAACTTATTTTCCTTGCCTCGTTTTGTTGGATCATTTCTGATCATACAATTTATTCTTTCCCAAATGATGCTAGTTGAATTTATACTTTGAACGAACCGTTTTTCAATTTCTATTTTTTCTCTTGTTCACATTGTTTTTCTTGTTCTATACAACAGAACATAGTGACGAAGCAACATTATTTCTTGTTCTGGCTTGATCATAAGATTTTGGGGTTGACCTGGTCGCCATATTTGGAGCTAGGTATTTATTTCATTTTCTTTTGACCAAACCCCACAGGTCTTTTGTATCCTGTCGGCATCCAACATTCTGCCTGCTGGGTGTCTAAAAATTGTATTCTCCCGGACTGGAAATCGTATTAAAACCCCATGAATGGTGATACAATAGCAATGGGTTTATGACAAAATGTCTGTGGGTTGTTTTATGTGAATGTGTTCTTTTTTCATTATTTCTCCAAAACCCCTTTCCATGTTGTTTTAGGTGTTATTCTTCTTTTTGTACATTTTCGCTCAACTAATTTGTCAACCCCCTTGAACTGCCTGACTTGATTTACCCTCATCAGCATCACCTCCGAAACCAATGTATTTAGGATAATAATCAGTAGCTTATGGCTGACCAAAGAAATGCTGAGAAGTGATACATATTTCCCGATAAACATGTTTCTTTCATTAAATGCCGTTTTGTGAATTTATATTTGACAGCAACCCTTTCGTAACTCCTCCTGATGAAGGTTAAATTGTTGTTAGATTATTATTTTTCTTAAAGAGGAGTGGCGCCCAATACTTCAACCAATTATTTACCTGTAATAAATTCATGATTCTGATCAGGCTCAATCCTTACTACTACCTTGCTAATACTGGTCACCTGATGGTGCAAAAAAAAAGCTGCAGTCCTGTAATGCACGCATTACTTTCCAATATGTTCTAAAAGCCGTGTCAGAACAATCACCATCTCTCAGCCTACGACCTACGACACTGTCAGTCGCTCTTTACTTTTAGTTCTAACCTCGATCTTCCTTTAACAGGGATGATGTTGGAATGAGGCTTAAAAAACAGATTGGAGTTTTACCCGACGTTTTGGGATCACTTTACACCGAATATGACAAGAAATTTGACGTTCTAAATCATGGGGATTTGTGGTCTACTAATATGATGTTCAAGAAATTGGAGTATACCAACATCCCAATTGCTGTCAAGTAAGGGTAATACTTGAATTTAAAATGTGACCTTTAAAGTCTTTCAGGAGATTTTCATTCTCAGGCTTAATGCTGTCCTTTTTTGTTTCTTGTGTGTTGTTTTACCGAATATTGTTAAATATGAGTAAATTTTTGAGCTTAAATTAATTTTCTACAAAAATGTTTTTATGTTGCTGTTCATTGTCGATAAATTTCTTTTGTCTAAAATTCAATCAAGAAGTACATATGTGATGTCCCCCTCATCCTCACACAACTGTCCTTCTTCAATTTCCGACTAAGGTAGGTAGCAGGTATATTATATCCATCTAAGTTCGCATTTGTGCCGCGAGGGGAGTTATGAGCAGCTAGTGACGACACATTGTGTTATTCGAGTGACAAATCGATTATATGATCGAAAGTGAATAAATCGATGGATAGTAATTGATAGTAAAAAATACATTGATTGGCGTTCGTCCTAAATTGGTAGGTCGATAGTTCAGGGTTCCTCACTCCATCACACGGCGATCCTAACATTGCTGCAGTCCTCGGGAGCGCTGATCACCTGGAAGGACCAAATTCAGCCCATTAGATCGAACCAAATGGGCCTAATCTCTGCCCTAACAAGGCAAGGGAGAGCAGTGAAAGCAAAAATGGAAACAATTTCAGAGGATACCCTGATGAGCAAAGCACAGCAGAGGAGGGAGAGAACAAATACAGTGTCAGTACAATATCAACTAGTGTCGTCCAACCAACAAACGAAGTGCGCATGCAAGGGTTACAGCAGGCAGAGGAGAGTCCAGTGCCTCAAATGAATCCAATGGCAGAGGTGAACCCAGTGCCATAAAATAAAATAAAAATCAGCCAGAGGAGCTACCAGTGGCTGAGAGAAAAATCAAGAATGCGGGAGACCGGGCTCGAACTCACTTGGGCTTGACAATCACCCTATCAGAAAAGAAGTGACTGTGAGGACGGAAGGCATCGTAAAGGGAGGGACAAAGGAAGAGGGTCCGACCATGACGAGCCGCCGTGGGTGCCAAGCAAGGTAGAGAACCGAAAACCGCAAACAACTATAATTAACACAGGCGTGACATGACTTAAACAAAACTCAGATGATCTACCAACCAGCCTCACAGGCTGAAATCGTAGATTGACTGGGAGGATCCACAGTCACATGTGGGATAGTCCACACAAAACAATAAAGCATCGTGTCAGCCAAATTTTATTGAGAAAGCTCTCCACTATCAGGGAGAGGATTCAATTCATCAAGGGTAGGTGCCTTGCGCAAACGTTTGTGGGGATATTTTAAAAACTTCTTTGTTCCGCCAGAGACGGACTGCAACAAGTAGCGATCATCAGGCATAACTTTTACAATTTTATAGGGGCCTCTATAGGCATCATCCAACTTGACTCTATTTCTCACCTCCGTTTGTGCAAAAACCAAATCATTCACTTGAAAACGCTTTACTGGCAGTTTGCCTTTATCAAATCGAGTTTTACTAGTTTCAGCTTGTTTTTCCATCAATTGTGCGGCTGAGTCACGCAACGTTTGTACGCTAGTGGATGGTTGATCAGTGAGGTGGTCAGTGATAGAAATTAGATGCAAAGGCCTGGAAACTCGTCCAAACATCAGTTGCATGGGGGATACCTTAGTAACACTATGAGGTGTGGTATTTAAAGCTAATTGAATTTCTCCAACACAAGATTGCCATGTTTTATGCTGATCTGATTCAGCAGCAGTGAGCATATTACGTAAGGTACTCATAAGGCGCTCGACCTGACCGTTTGCTCGTGATGCTCCTGTGGCTATAAAATGGAGGTCAATTTGATGTGATACACAAAAATCTTGAAAATCTTTAGCAGTGAAATTTGTACCTTGGTCACAGATTATACGCTGAGGAGGACCAAAGAAATTTATGAGAGATGTTAACGCTTTGATAGCACTTGCAGCACCTAAGGAACGTGTGTGCTGCAATACACAGTACTTAGTGAATGCATCTATGAAAACGTAAAGATATTCTTGAGAGTCTTTTTTTCCGCTTAGTTTACCAGAAGCATCTAAATGAATAGTGTGCCATGGTTCAGCAACTTTGGGTATAGGGTGGAGTTGAATTTGGCGAGGTCCTGAATCTGTTTTTGATGTTTTGCACACAAGGCAGTTCTCAACAAATTTTCGAACGTATTTCGCCATATGTTCGAACCAATAATGTTGGTACAACGCCTCTAAGGTTTTTTCATTACCCAAGTGGAATAGAGATTCATGGACATTAGAAACAACAGCGTACCGAAGAGAATGGGGAACAATTGGGAGGTACCTAGTGCGAGTGTGTCGCTGTACTTTCCGACACAGTACACCAGAGTGCATCTCGTAAGTGTTTTGAATATCTGAATCTATTTCGTTAGCATTCAATTTCGAAATTATTTCAGTAACAAACGGGTCATTTTGCTGAGCTGTTAGAAGCCAATCAGTTGAAATAGATGTTAATTGCACGAGTTTTTCGGAAGAAGTTTTATATTGAGGTTTAAAATTCCGATGTTTTCCATGTGGTCGCATTTTTGGGGTTGATAAACCTAATGTTGAGGTATTCACAGACAATGCCTGATTAATTTTGGGTTTGGCAATAGGTTGTTCAGGTATTGGAAAGTTGTTGACTTCATCAGCTTCTTCAATAGGGTTCCTACTAAAAAAATCAACATGTTGCATACGCGAGGATTGACGATATTGCATTTTAAAATCAAAACTTTGCAAGAAAGACCACCACCGTTGAACACGAGGTATCAAGTCTTGCTTATTTTGAGTTGCGCGCAATGATGCACAATCTGTCACAACGGTAAACAAGTGACATTGTAAATAATTGTGAAAATGCTTTATGGCATAAACCACTGCCAAAGTCTCTAGCTCATATGAATGAAAGTTAGATTCTGCAGTCGTGGTTCTCTTACTGTAATAGGCTACTGGTCTCGGCTTTTTGTCAACTATATTAATCAAAATTGCGCCAAAACCTAAAGAGCTTGCATCACAGTGCAACTCAATGGGGTAGGATGGGTTGAAAATGGTTAAAATGGGTTCTGAGGTAAGTATGCCAATAAGTTGTTGGCGAACCTTTTCATGACTGTCATTCCAAGGAATTGGTCGATTCTTACTGTCATTAGCTGAATCATCAGTTTTACGGGTTAATTTAAACAAGGGAGCAGCTATTTGAGCGAAATTTTGGATAAAATGCCGAAAATAAGAAGCTAAACCTAAAAATTGGCGAAGAGTACGAAGAGTAGAGGGAGGTGGCAATTTTGTCAGAGCTTCAACTTTGGATTTGTTCGGTTTTATTTCTCCATTTTCTATCTCGTAGCCTAAGTATTTAATTTTCGAGACAATGAACAAACACTTCGAAAGGTTTAGAGAAAATCCAGCAGAAGTAAGAACTCCTAGAACATGATTTAATCGGATAAGTGCCTCAGCTTGAGTGCTTGCTGATATAAGCAGATCATCCATATAGCACGTGACGTAATCAAATGCTAAGTCTCCTAAGGCTTTCATAATTGCTCGTTGGTAAACACTTGGTCCATTGCGCACCCCAAAGGGCAAGGCCAAATATTCCCATTGACCGTCTGGTGTGACAAAAGCTAACTTTTCTATGGACTCTTCTTCAACTGGGATTTGATGAAATCCACTAGCAGCATCAAGAATAGAAAACCATCGGGCACCGTGTAAACGCGCTATTTGATCAGTTATCAATGGCAAAGGGTATCTATCTGGGACTGTATTTGCATTGAGAGCCCTAAAATCAACGGCCATTCGATAACCACCTGTCTTTTTAGGAACAAGAAGTATTGGGCTTGCATATGGAGAAGAACTGGGGCGAATTACTTTGGCATCTTCAAGTTCTTTGATGCGCTCTCGCACCAGTTCACGATGTACAGGACTAAGTTTGTATGGTCGACGGTGGACAATTTTGGAAGGGTCAAGAAGGCGAATTTTGAATGTTCCTGTCGTCACACGAGTGGTAGGTATTCCATCAATAAAATATTGGGAATAATTAGTCAAAATTTTGATGAGATCCCCCCTTTGACTAACAGGAAGGTCAGTGTGAACTGATTCGAAACGTTGAGTGCTAACTGGCAAGACTTGGCAAGATCCTAAAGCTGGGACAACACAAGATGGGTGAAAATCAAGTGAAGGGATATTCTCACTATGACCACCTAACACCTCACTGAACAACACGACTTCATCCTCAGTGCACTGCTCCAAAGAGCAGAGATCACCCAAGGATACAGAAAATATTTCATTTTTTGTGGTGTTTATGGAATCAGAATGCCCACGCCCCTTTGTAGAAGTGTCCCATTTTTCAATGCCAGAAGAACCCACAGGTTCAGCGCCTTCCCCATGAGTTCTGGATGTATCCAGAAAATTACGGTTTAGCATGAATGGAGGATGGTCCTTCCAAAGCGTGCAAGAAGATATAGTTATTACCATACAAAAATCTGGAGCCAGAATTTCACGTCCCAAAATGATGGGTTTAGGCAAAGCACCATCAGCTACAATATGGAACAGGACTTGAATGTCGTGTCCATTAATCTTTACTCTGGCTTGTTTTTGGCACTGAGAAATGGTAATTGATGACCCTAAACCATGCAAGTGAACTACATTATTGAACAAAGGCCCATCAAAGCGGGTACTAAAGGACAAACAAAGGAGTGAGCACTCTGATCCAGAATCAAAACAATACTTGAATACATCACCTTGGTGGGTTAATGTGCCTTCTGGGTTAGCAATGCATAGGCCAACCTGCTTCTCGACTGGCTGAGACCTCTGGCTGCTGGTGTCTCCTGGTCCACGCTTGTCTGACATCTTCTTCTTTGGGCAGTTTGGAGCAATATGCCCCTTTTGGTTGCAGGAAAAGCACGTTGTATTGCTGAAGTTTGATTGCTTCCTTGGCTGATTTGATGAGGTCAAGGATGATGATGATCGGCACTCTGAGGTTTTGTGTCCAGATCTTCGACATTTCCCACAGCGGGAAGTATAATCCTGAGAGGATGAATGCTGAGGGCTTTCATAGTTTGGTCGACTCTTCTTGGCATTTCCAGGACCGCTGTCATAACCTCCTGGTCTCTTAAATGACAGAGCCCGTAATTCCTGAAGCAACTTTTCACGGCTATTTATCTTTTCTGTGTAGCAAAGATGACGTGCTCTTGTGTCTGCTTGAGCTATCTGAGAGAGAGCCACTGATACAGCAATTTCTTCCACTGATGACTGGCGGAAGTGAGCAACAAATTGATTGATAGTTCGTGAGGCGAATGTGGCATAATTTTCATAATCTCGTGGTCTAGCTTGGAAACATTGAAGCATGAATCCGGCTGGTGTGAGTGCTATGTCATATTGGTGAAGAAAGAGCTATCTGAATTCGTCCCATGTGAGTTGAGGGTGGACAATAGTAGTAAACCAATCAGCAACCTCTCCTTTTAAGGCTCTACTCAAGGCAACAATTAAACGTCTTCCTTGTTGATCCTGTGAAGTCAAACAACACTCAACTGTATTGCACCATGATTTGGGCTGAACTTGTTTATTTTTGGGGTCATACTCAGGAAGCGAGAGTTTCAAATGCTCTGAGGGGGTTTGACCTTGATTTTGTGTGAAGCACTCTGCCAAAGTTTTCATTGCAAGGGTTTGTTGTGTCAACAAATCCCGTAGGGAGTCGCCACTGTGCACTAAAGAATCTTGGTGGAAGAGGGGTGCGGAGGGAGGTGGTGAGCGTCCAGAGGCCCCCCTCCTGCTCCTATGCGCCCTGGAAAAATCGGGAGGGCGATCGGGTGATGACCCTTGTTCCGAGTAAGGTAAGGCGTCACCCGAACTGCGTTGCGAAATTGGCCGACCCCTTTCTTTTCTAGAATCCGAAAAATCTTGATAAAACTCACCTCGACTATTTCCATAGTGATTCTCATGAAATCCTGCTCGTAGATTACGATATCCCACTTCTGATGTGATGTCCCCCTCATCCTCACACAACTGTCCTTCTTCAATTTCCGATGCCATAGGGTAAACCAATCACAATACCGAATGTAAAACGTTAATAATAACACAGTTTATTATAGAAACTTGACAAACACTCGAAATTAGCGTACTCCCCCTCGACGGATCACATTATAGTAAGTTAAACAGAATCAGATTCACAAATAGGTAACGTAAAATAAAACATAAATTGGAAGACGATCCTTCCTGTAACAACAACGATAACGAACTGACTGACTAAGGTAGGTAGCAGGTATATTATATCCATCTAAGTTCGCATTTGTGCCGCGAGGGGAGTTATGAGCAGCTAGTGACGACACATTGTGTTATTCGAGTGACAAATCGATTATATGATCGAAAGTGAATAAATCGATGGATAGTAATTGATAGTAAAAAATACATTGATTGGCGTTCGTCCTAAATTGGTAGGTCGATAGTTCAGGGGTCCTCACTCCATCACATATATATATATATATATATATATATATATATATATATATATATATATATATATACATAAAGTATTAAACTCTAGGATCCGTATCGAAATGCCTCAAAACGTAAAATTTTTGGAGCCATTTAATTGCAGTAGATTAGTTTTCTATGAAACTAGCTAAAAGGAAACATTAGCTGCTACTCTGGCGTCAGTTTGCCGCTCTACGCTTGGTAGTATTAGTAACTAGCCGCTACGGCTCGCTACGCTCGCCTCCACGTCCAGCCGGGGGGCAAGCCCCCCGGACCCCCCATTAAATTGCTCGCTTCGCTCGCAAAGTGTGGCAAGTAGGGAATATTGCTCGCTTCGCTCGCAAAGTGTGGCATGTAGGGAACGTTGCTCGCTTCGCTCGCAAAGTGTGGCTGTATACATGCGATGTATTACAATTGAAACGTGTAGGGGATGTTGCTCGCAAACGGTAGATCTCTAAGGGTAGTTTTAACTTCTGTAGGGGATGTTGCTCGCTCCGCTCGCTTGAGGAAGTTATACTGCCCACCCAACTTGGCAGACGTTTTTTTCTGTTGGAAATTCTTACAAACAAATTAAATCTTATATAACTACGTGGAACCACGAAAATTTTATTAGGGGATGTTGCTCGCTTCGCTCGCAAGGTATACCTGTATATCCTTGAGGAAGTTATACTGCCCACCCAACTTGGCAGACGTTTTTTTCAGTTGGGAATTCTTACAAACAAATCAAATCTTATAAAACTACGTGGAACCACGAAAAGTTTATTCGGGGATGTTGCTCGCTTCGCTCGCAAGGTATTGCTGTATATTTGTAGGAAAAAATCCGAATTTATTCCGTTGAAATGGCTCTCGCTTTGCTCGCAAGGTACCTGCTCGCAACACCCAAACACCGAAACCTGTACCTGAGTTATCGAACCCCAAAGACCTCTACCTCTGTCTTCCCAGAGCCTTCTCGCGAACACGGCAAAATTAATTTCTGATGTTAAATGCTTCCCTCGCAATTCCCCTCCCAATTTGACCAACTTAACGTCACTTTTTTCGATATCCGATTTCGGATTCAGATTCGGCGGGATCAAAGCTGTATTTCGCCCGCGAAAACCGTTCCGAAAAACGTACCTTTATGGGGTATATTTTAATGGGAAAAAACCAAGTTTTTCGGCGGACTTTTCGAGAAAACGGGTCCGTACTCTCGCATTTTTTTAACGCATTTCCCGATACTTTTTTCGCGATCCGATCGCGCCGTCGTCTTCCTCGTAGGAAAACCTACGAAACCCGTATTTTTCCGGAATTGTCAACGGCCGTTTAGAGGGGTAGGGGAAGTGGAAAAAGCGCACATTAATTATTACTTCGACCCCCCTCCCGCCCTACGGCCCATGGTTCGGGTGGGATTAGAAAATTTTAAATTCGCTTATACACCCTATCGGAAAATCCCAAAAAGATCCCCCCACTCGTAGACTCCCCCCACTCAGCCGTTTGGCCGTGCATAGACACGACAGACAGAGCGACAGACAGAGCGACAGACGGAGTTTCATTCTTATTAATAATAGAGACTAGCCGCTCCGGCTCGCTACGCTCGCCTCCACGTCCAGCCGGGGGGCAAGCCCCCCGGACCCCCCATTAAGTTGCTCGCTTCGCTCGCAACGTGTGGCGTGTAGGGAATATTGCTCGCTTCGCTCGCAAAGTCTGGCATGTAGGATATGTTGCTCGCTTCGCTCGCAAAGTCTGGCATGTAGAAAATGTTGCTCGCTTCGCTCGCAAAGTATGGCATTTAGGGAATTTTACTCGCTTTGCTCGCAAACGGTAGATCCCTAAGGGTAGGTTTAACTTCTGTAGGGGATGCTGCTCGCTTCGCTGGCTTGAGGAAGTTATACTGCCCACCCAACTTGGCAGACGTTTTTTTTCTGTTGTGGAATTCTTACTTACAAATTAAATCTTATAAAACTACGTGGAACCACGAAAAGTTTATTAGGGGATGTTGCTCGCTTCGCTCGCAAGTCCGTATTTATTCTGTAGGGGATGCTGCTCGCTTCGCTCGCTTGAAGAAGTTATACTGCCCACCCAACTTGGCAGACGTTTTTTTCTGTTGGAAATTCTTACAAACAAATTAATTCTTATAAAACTACGTGGAACCACAAAAAGTTTATTAGGGAATGTTGTACTGCCCACCCAACTTGGCAGACGTTTTTTTCAGTTGGGAATTCTTACAAACAAATTAAATCTTATAAAACTACGTGGAACCACGAAAAGTTTATTCGGGGATGTTGCTCGCTTCGCTCGCAAGGTATACCTGTATATGTGTAGGACAAAGTCCGTATTTATTATTTGAAATGGCTCTCGCTTCGCTCGCAAGGTATTGCGTAGAAGTGCAAATGGGAACCCCCCTGTGAGGGTCCCTTCAGGTAAGCAACGTTGTGTAACGGCGGCCCGTGGTCGATTAATTTCTGATGTTAAACGCTTCCCTCGCAATTCCCCTCCCAATTTGACCTACTTTCCGTCACTTTTTTCGATATCCGACTTCGGATTCAGATTCGGCAGGATCAAAGCTGTATTTCGCCCGCGAAAACCGTTCCGAAAAACGTACCTTTATGGGGTATATTTTAATCGGAAAAAACCAAGTTTTTCGGCGGACTTTTCGAGAAAACGGGTCCGTACTCTCGCATTTTTTTAACGCATTTCCCGATACTTTTTTCGCGATCCGATCGCGCCGTCGTCTTCCTCGTAGGAAAACCTACGAAACCCGTATTTTTCCGAAATTGTCAATGGCCGTTTAGAGGGGTAACGACAGACAGACAGACAGACGGAGTTTCATTCTTATTACCTACGAAACCCGTATTTTTCCGGAATTGTCAACGGCCGTTTAGAGGGGTAGGGGAAGCGGGGAAGTCCAAAAAGCGCACATTAATTATTACTTCGACCCCCCTCCCGCCCTACGGCCCATGGTTCGGGTGGGATTAGAAAATTTTAAATTCGCTTATACACCCTATCGGAAAATCCCAAAAAGATCCACCCACTCGTAGATCCGGCCCACTCAGCCGTTTGGCCGTGCATAGACACGACAGACAGAGCGACAGACAGAGCAACAGACAGACGGAGTTTCATTCTTATAAATAACTAGCCGCTCCGGCTCGCTACGCTCGCCTCCACGTCCAGCCGGGGGGCAAGCCCCCCGGACCCCCCATTCAATTGCTCGCTTCGCTCGCAAAGTGTGTTATGTAGGGAGTGTTGCTCGCTTCGCTCGCAAAGTGTGGCATGTAGGGAATGTTGCTCGCTTCACTCGCAAAGTGTGGTATGAAGGGCATGTTGCTCGCTTCGCTCGCAATTGAAACATGTAGGGGATGTTGCTTGCTTCGCTCGCAAACGGTAGATCTCTAAGGGTAAGTTTAACTTCTGTAGGGGATGCTGCTCGCTTCGCTCGCTTGAGGAAGTTATACTGCCCACCCAACATGAAGGGAATGATGCTCGCTTCGCTCGCAAACGGTAGATCCCTAAGGGTAGGTTAAACTTCTGTAGGGGATGATGCTCGCTTCGCTCGCTTGAGGAAGTTATACTGTCCACCCAACATGTAGGGGATGTTGCTCGCATCGCTCGCGAACGGTAGGTCTCTAAGGGTAGGTTTAACTTCTGTAGGGGATGCTGCTCGCTTCGCTCGCTTGAGGAAATTATACTGCCCACCCAACTTGGCAGACGTTTTTTTCTGTTGGAAATTCTTACAAACAAATTAAATCTTATAAAACTATGTGGAACCACGAAAAGTTTATTAGTGGATGTTGCTCGCTTCGCTCGCAAGGTATACCTGTATATGTGTAGGACAAAGTCCGTATTTATTCTGTTGAAATGGCTCTCGCTTCGCTCGCAAGGTATTGCGTAGAAGTGCAAATGGGAACCCCCCTGTGAGGGTCCCTTCTGGTAAGCAACGTTGTGAAACGGGCGGCCCGGGTCGATCAAAAACGTCATATTAAACGGTTCCCTCGCGCTTCCGCTCGTGATTTGACCGAGTTCTCGTCACTTTTTTCGATATCCGATTTCGGATTCAGATTCGGCGGGATCAAAGCTGTATTTCGCCCGCGAAAACCGTTCCGAAAAACGTACCTTTAAGGGGTATATTTTAATCGGAAAAAACCAAGTTTTTCGGCGGACTTTTCGAGAAAACGGGTCCGTACTCTCGCATTTTTTTAACGCATTTCCCGATACTTTTTTCGCGATCCGATCGCGCCGTCGTCTTCCTCGTAGGAAAACCTACGAAACCCGTATTTTTCCGGAATTGTCAACGGCCGTTTAGAGGGGTAGGGGAAGCGGGGAAGTGGAAAAAGCGCACATTAATTCTTCCTTCGACCCCCCTCCCGCCCTACGGCCCATGGTTCGGGTGGGATTAGAAAATTTTAAATTCGCTTATACACCCTATCGGAAAATCCCAAAAAGATCCCCCCACTCGTAGACTCCCCCCACTCAGTCGTTTGGCCGTGCGTAGACACGACAGACAGAGCGACAGAGCGACAGACAGACGGAGTTTCATTCTTATAAATACGCTCGCCTCCACGTCCAGCCGGGGGGCAAGCCCCCCGGACCCCCCATTCAATTGCTCGCTTCGCTCGCAAAGTGTGGCATGTAGGGAATATTGCTCGCTTCGCTCGCAAAGTGTGGGATGTAGGGAATGTTGCTCGCTTCGCTCGCAAACGATAGATCCCTAAGGGTAGGTTTAACTTCTGTAAGGGATGCTGCTCGCTTCGCTCGCTTGAGGAAGTTATACTGCCCACCCAACTTGGCAGACGTTTTTTTCTGATGGAAATTCTTACAAACAAATTAAATCTTATGAAACTACGTGGAACCACAAAAAGTTTATTCGGGGATGTTGCTCGCTTCGCTCGCAAGGTATTGCTGTATATTTGTAGGAAAAAATCCGAATTTATTCTGTTGACATGGCTCTCGCTTCGCTCACAAGGTATACCTGTATACCCTTCAAGACGTAAGTGCGTGTACCTGCTCGCAACCCGTTCCAGTCAGGTGCAAGCCCCGCCTTATCGAACCCCTTGACGTCTTCGTAGAGCCTTCTCGCGAACACGGCAAAATTAATTTCTGATGTTAAACGTTTCCCTCGCAATTCCCCTCCCAATTTGACCTACTTTCCGTCACTTTTTTCGATATCCGACTTCGGATTCAGATTCGGCGGGATCAAAGCTGTATTTCGCCCGCGAAAACCGTTCCGAAAAACGTACCTTTATGGGGTATATTTTAATCGGAAAAAACCAAGTTTTTCGGCGGACTTTTCGAGAAAACGGGTCCGTACTCTCGCATTTTTTTAACGCATTTTCCGATACTTTTTTCGCGATCCGATCGCGCCGTCGTCTTCCTCGTAGGAAAACCTACGAAACCCATATTTTTCCGGAATTGTCAACGGCCGTTTAGAGGGGTAGGGGAAGCGGGGAAGTCCAAAAAGCGCACATTAATTATTACTTCGACCCCCCTCCCGCCCTACGGCCCATGGTTCGGGTGGGATTAGAAAATTTTAAATTCGCTTATACACCCTATCGGAAAATCCCAAAAAGATCCCCCCACTCGTAGATCCGGCCCACTCAGCCGTTTGGCCGTGCATAGACACGACAGACAGAGCGACAGAGCGACAGACAGACGGAGTTTCATTCTTATTAATAACTAGCCGCTCCGGCTCGCTACGCTCGCCTCCACGTCCAGCCGGGGGGCAAGCCCCCCGGACCCCCCATTCAATTGCTCGCTTCGCTCGCAAAGTGTGACATGTAGGGAATGTTGGTCGCTTCGCTCGCAAAGTGTGGCATGTAAGAAATATTGCTCGCTTCGCTCGCAAGGTGTGGCTGCGCAGATGCGATGTATTACAATTGAAACATGTAGGGGGTGTTGCTCGCTCCGCTCGCAAACGATTGATCCCTAAGGGTAGGTTTAACTTCTGTAAGGGATGCTGCTCGCTTCGCTCGCTTGAGGAAGTTATACTGCCCACCCAACTTGGCAAACGTTTTTTTCTGTTGGAAATTCTTACAAACAAATTAAATCTTATAAAACTACGTGGAACCACAAAAAAGTTTATTTGGGGATGTTGCTCGCTTCGCTCGCAAGGCATTGCTGTATATGTGTAGGACAAACCCGTTCCTATTTATTCCGTTGAAATGGTGCTCGAAAGGGAAAGTTCCATCCTTATACGCGCGCGTGCGTTGGCCTGCTCGCAAGGTATTGCGTAGAAGTCGAGTCCCTTCCGTTGTGAAATGGGCGGCGGGGTCGATTAAAAATGTTAATTTCTTCTTCCGCTCGCGATTTGACCAACTTAACGTCACTTTTTTCGATATCCGATTTCGGATTCAGATTCGGCGGACCCAAAGCTGTATTTCGCCCGCGAAAACCGTTCCGAAAAACGTACCTTTATGGGGTATATTTTAATCGGAAAAAACCAAGTTTTTCGGCGGACTTTTCGAGAAAACGGGTCCGTACTCTCGCATTTTTTTAACGCATTTCCCGATACTTTTTTCGCGATCCGATCGCGCCGTCGTCTTCCTCGTAGGAAAACCTACGAAACCCGTATTTTGCCAGAATTGTCAACGGCCGTTTAGAGGGGTAGGGGAAGCGGGGAAGTCCAAAAAGCGCACATTAATTATTACTTCGACCCCCCTCCCGCCCTACGGCCCATGGTTCGGGTGGGATTAGAAAATTTTAAATTCGCTTATACACCCTATCGGAAAATCCCAAAAAGATCCCCCCACTCGTAGATCCGGCCCACTCAGCCGTTTGGCCGTGCATAGACACGACAGAGCGACAGAGCGACAGACAGACGGAGTTTCATTCTTATTAATAATAGAGATAGAGATAGAGATAGAGATGTGACACTCCAGACTCTCACTACCACACCCTCCTTTACCAGCCCCTCGTTTGTAGTCCGTAGCTCCTACACAAATTACCTAGCAATGTTTGGAATGAAGTTTTGGTTAAATTTTTCTTACCTATTAACTATGATCATGATCCGGAATAATTTTCTTAAAGTATACAAATTTAACATTTAAGGGTTGATAAAAACCCTTCAGAACATAAATGGTAGTACATGCCGTATGTAACATAGTGATTCCTGAGCAAGTGGATTGGTCTTTTTTATTGACCAAAGTGAAAGTTGAGGACATTTACCCATCTACTGGTTTGTTTGAAATGTTCTCATACTCATTGGCTCCTGCAGTTTGCCCATTTTGGTGCCTAATACCATTGAAATCATGTTGATGAGGTCTTATTTTAGCTGGTATACTCGTAGAAGAAATACTTTATTTGCTTTCACCGTATTCCAGATTCGTTGATTACCAACTCTCACATCTGAATTCATTCATTTGGGATGTGACTTACTTCATGTATACGAGCATCAAACCTTCAATTCGTCGACCAAACGTGGACGTTCTACTGGAAGCGTACCACGAAGCTCTCTCTGATAATCTGAAGTTCTTCAAGTGGCAAGGAGTCATACCATCTCTGGACGACGTCAGAAGTGAAGCGTCAAGGCTGCGCCCGGCAGCTCTCGCTTTCTTGACCACTATCATGCCCATCTTCTCAGCTGACACCAAAGATGCTTTCGTTATGGAGAATTTACTCTCTCATCCGCCAGAAGCAACTTTTAATGAAAAAATCTTCTCAGAGGAAAAGTTTGTTAGAGAAATAGGAGACGATCTCAAATATTTTGTCAAACTTGGCGTAATATGATGGAGTAAAGTCTCAATATTTTACTAGGGAAACCAGTTTATAATTCTTTATTTATTCAGTTGATACTCTAGGTGAATGGTTATTGGAAGACAACCTCATTACACCATTACGTACATCTTTTGACGATATTTTTTGTTAAAATTTTGACGAACGC
Source organism: Adelphocoris suturalis (assembly GCA_030762985.1). Classification (NCBI taxonomy): domain Eukaryota; kingdom Metazoa; phylum Arthropoda; class Insecta; order Hemiptera; family Miridae; genus Adelphocoris; species Adelphocoris suturalis. The sequence continues at coordinate 36,488,427 of CM061041.1, forward strand.
ACTCATGAATAAGACAGTTAACGTAGGTCAAATCTATTTTCCACTAATGCTATAAATGGTGTTAATAAATGGAAAATGTATTACAATTAGGTAGGTTTTATAACAAACAGTATGTGCTCGCACATTCCTGTACTGTTTTTGTTTTTCCAGATTAACCATGTATTTATTAGTGATTAAATTATGTGTAAGGTATACTTACCGTAATCCATCAAATTATGGTTATCCTTAAATATGTGGCACTACGCCTAAATTATATGGATTCATTTCCGATAATTGCAAAATTATACCTAATAATTATTGTGCGCGTGATTTCTTCTAGCAGTCTGAATATAACATAATGTAATACGAGAATTTAAGAAAATTCACTCAGACAATCATTCTGCCTGACGGGAACGTTTTGTAATCTTGATACGAAATATTCGTGGAATTTGGCGCAGCCCGTAAAAATAAAAACTATGAAAATAAATACACAATGATTATTATTTTTTCTGTATTGAACAGCTTGCGCAGATCGCTGGTATAGGTGAAATAATTATTATTATCGATTTCCTGAACTGGTGATTCTATTGAAATTATCATTAAATTTTAATATTAAGAAGAATACGGAGAACGCTTTTATGTATACATCTTTAAAAAGATTGAATAAGTTTTATTTATCATCAAAACGCATGCTCACAATTATTATCACGCGAAATATTAATGTTGCTTTGATGAGTAGAGAAGACTTTAGCACTCCCCGTTATTAAGTGCATAAAAATAATCCAACGACCTGACACAGTTTGTAATAACAGTTGAGGGCCTGTTGTACGGAATTTTTGCTTTGCGACTATTTCTTTCTCTAATAAATCAATAGAGGATAGACATTTTATTCAAAGATGGAAGTATTGCTCCCAAAGGATACTACGGGATTTTATTTCTAACTAACCTGAGAGGAATTCACCTATAGCTGGTTACACAGTTTGAATAGAAAAAACACTGCAGTTTTTTTTTTCTGTAGATTAATCAATCTGGTGGGATTGCCAGAGAGGATAATTAATAGGTAAGTATTGTATACTCTAACAAAATCTTCATGCTTCGTGGGAAGCTCTCAGTAGAACGTCTACGTTCGCTCGACGTATTGAAGGTTTGATGCTCGTATACATATGAAGAAGTCACATCCCACATAAATGAACTTAAATTTGGAAGTTTAAAATCAACGAATCTGAAACACGATGGAACCCCTGGTTCACATAGTAAATACCTTTATTGTAATTATTAAAATAAAAGAGAAAAAAAAAACGCTCCCATATTTGTTGGTTTACGTATCGAGATTCGTAAATTAAAAATTAAAAACCGAATATAACAAACAGTTAAATACCCCCCCCCCCCCCCCCGCAAAGTTCCTGTAATGCAGCGTAAAAGGCATGAGCGATTTTTTAAATTATCGTACTATTTTATGATAAATTGAAATTTAGGCAGTATTAATGCAAACAATTTTTACCATCAGTTTTATGACAAATAATAATAATAAAATAAATATAACCTATTGATAAGTAATTTAAGCATAAAAGGGTCGTCCTTATGTATGTGTTTTTTATGACATCGGTAACGATGGCGAATATATCATGTTCTACTATATGTGTCCTCTCCATTACCATGAATATGCAACACGCAACTCCTCCCCACTTCTTCGTCACAAACATAATAAACTATGAATTACTTTTACATTGAGAAATCGAAGAGTAATAGATTCACGGAACTGTAATGAAAATATCCCGATATATCTGTATCTACCCTCAAAACCATCCCCCGCCAATCATTATAAAATTGTAATTGACTGAGAATGGATCCAGGGGGAGAACAAATACTTTCAGCAGAACAGGAAAATAGCTAGTGAAAATCAAGATTTTTCGAACATCTAAACTCAAAGAACATGATTTATTGCAATTATCTGTTCCATTTATACAACCGATAATAGATTTGAATCTCGTGTGAACACACATACACACATACACACACACACACACACACACACACACACACACACACACACACACACACACACACACACACACACACACACACACACACACATATATATATATATATATATATATATGCCGTACTTAAATATCCAAAAATTTGTTTAAAGCTGAATATTATCCCGTGAAAGATTTTTGGTCATAGAATGTGTTATTAACAATTTTTTGCAATATATATAGCCCGGTGATCCGCGCTGAACTATTAATGATTACTGTTGAACTGTTATTATTTCCTTTGTGTAATAATTTGCAGTGTTTTCATTCAAAGATCTGAGCAAAATCTAGCGTGCAGTGTTCTTGAACAAAATTAGTTTAAATCTGCTTACTGGGTGGTAGGTAATTCAACGCTCTTTAAAAAAGGTGTACTCATTTTTAATTTTATCTGTTATTTGAAGGAGTTATGGTTATTTTAGTAATATAAGGTTGAAAACACGAAAAAAATCTCAAAAGTGAAATTATTCGGAAACGAAGCCTCTAAAAACAAAAGTCCTTGAAGCATTTTTTGTTGTAAATTAGTTGTAAAATCGATCACTGTTTTTGTTACACCCTGCATAGTGAGGACCTTTTGGAAAAAATCTCTGAGATTTCTACCATTTAAAAGAACGATAAAAAATGTATAACAGATAATATGCAACTTTTCCATTACCTGTATAGTTTCGATAGGTACATATTCTTCTCAAAATTCGCGCAGTATAGGTTTTCGTTGTCTAGGTTGTTCTTGATAGTTTGTTCTTTTTTTCTCAGAACCCCATTGTTCCCAAATATCCTATTTGTATAATGTTTACATTCTGGCAGGCAGAATGCTATTTAAGATTCATATCGTGTTGGCTCGTGTTCTTCGGTCTGGTTTAATTAGTCTTTCGTTTAGATGTAGAATACTTTAAACCTTCTGTCTACAAGATGTTTAAACTATCAAGAAGAGTATTAGTCAAATTCAGCCCAAAAGTTCGAGTCATGCAACGTTATCTTATAAACTTTGGTCTTGTAGTTTCGGCGCGGCGCCGGATCCAGCGTGCCGTGGGCAGATGGGTTTTTGGTTTAATACATTCAAAATAAACCTTTTTGATCGACCAAGATTTTTTTTTTTTTTTTTTTTTTTTTTTTTTCTTCTTCTTGTTCATAATGAGTAAATCTTTTCTTTGTAATCGACCAAGGAAATATCTTCTAAGCCCTTTCAGCGATTTCATAACACCTGCTCAAGTTCGAAACGTTGTTGAGAGGTCACCTACTAAAAAATTTCCTGACCACGACGGAATTACTCAACCCCTGCTGAAGGCTCTACCTAGGAAAATAATAGTTTTGTTAACCCAGATATATAATGTCTGTGTCTTAGTTAGAAAGGCTTAAGAAAAACCAAACAAGTCACAGAATGACCCTGAATGCTATCAGCCCATTAGCATGCTTCCGAAGTTAGCTAAGATGCTTGAATGGCTGCTTCTACCAAAAATGGTGCATTATCTTGGCAAACTCAGTGCATCTGCTCCATTCGGATTCCCACAGACACACTCAACCCCCCCAAACGGTTACAAGGAGTTGAGGAAAAAATCCTTGAAATGTTTGAAAAAGAAATGTATGTCTGGGAGCGTTTTTTGATACCCAAAAAGCATTTGACAAGGAATGTTATTAAGGGCTCTTGTGAAAAGTTAAACTCTATCTTCCTGATACGTATTACAGGATTCTATATTCGTATTTGGCGGGGTGAGCTTTCTCTGTGGGTTTTCAAAGAGCCGTCTCTGCCTCCGCGCTTATTGAATCCACCGTTTATGAAGTTGGCGTATTAGATCCGCCAATGATCCTGATATATTTGAGTGACTTCGCGCATCCGATCCCAAACGCACCTTAGCAATTATGGGGATGATGTAACGGCACTATGCAAGGGGAATGACCATTACAAGCTAAAGAAACCGTTCAAAACAACACGGTTTTGGTGTTAATATTTTTGGAGCCATTACAATAACTTAATTTTCTTTAAAAAAAAATTGCAAAAAAAAAAAAAGACTGATGGAGAGGGGGGGGGGGGGGGGGGGGGGGGTGGAGCGAAAGAGAGATATTCCTTCTGAGTGTCTCCATGGGTTTTAACAAAGTTTTAAACATTTAACGGTTGATGAAGATCGTGACATAGCAAAAGGAGGTTCTCACTTTCTCAAGCATGCGATGATAGAGATAACTACTGTATTTATTGACCCTCTCTCCACCACACTCCTACGCATCGTCACAAGGCTGTATAAGAACGTTAACGTCTGGGGTCCAGTAGTTGGAATGCTCTCGATGAGCGATAGTTATCTAAATAGGTAGTTCGCCCTCCCTATTGTGCTAGGTCTGAACGGTGAAGGACACTCTTCAAATATTCACATAGGCGGTCATCAATTCAATACAGGAACATTTTTAAATTGGTGATACGCGAAAATGGAGTTACCTGCAGGTGAGTTAGCAAAGGTGGTACAGACAGCGTTTTTTACAGTCTTACTTCCCCATCCTAAGAATAATTGGCTCGTTATAAATAATAAAGATACATTGATTTATTAGTTACAGTTCAGTTTTGGAGAATGCCGGACATTTGAATTGCTTTTTCCCTTATTAATCAAATTCTATAAAACAGACCATGGGCAGCAAACATATATCTGTTGGGGGGGGGGGGGTATTCTTCGATCAATGATGATTGAGTATTAGATATCTGAATAAATTACAATCTTTCAAAAGGCAAATGAAAAGCTTTTTAATTGAAAATTATTAGGAATGGATGAAAAAGTTGTTTAGAGCTTTTCCTTACTGATAGGTAGCTGAAATAAACTGTACATAAATTACATACAGAACTACTACATTGTATTTTCAACTATCACCAAACATATCTGTTGAATCTTCATTTTTTGTAAGAGTAATCTCCTTCACAACTGCTCCCCACTGCGCGAGTTTGTAACCTATAGTGGGGAGTAGCAATTAAATAACTGAAGTATGTTGATTTATATCTGTTATGTATTATCACCATTTGAATTATATTGCAAAAAAATAACGTATTTGCATAATATACGAGTACTTTAACAAACATTGATAAAGTCTCAACAATGTTTCGAACTGTTACAATCGGAATGTTCGAACGAAAAAAAAAAAAAAAAATACTAATGGAAATAGGAAGGAAATTGAAGGAAATATATATATATATATATATATATATATATATATATATATATATATATACATATATAGGTAATACGTGCATTACAGGGTTACAGAGACGTCCCTGTGTCTGGTAGTGAGACTAGATCATGGATTTACTGGTTGTATCCTCTCTATTATTATGTAACATGAATGTGCTACGAAGAGCTGACCCCCCCCCCCCCCCCCCCCCCCCCCCAATATCACGGAAAATCAGTATGGCTCCGCTCTATTACTCCTCTTCTCAAAAATCCGCCATCGAAATGAAATTGACGATTTACATCTCATCTAAACGAAGAGATTTATCTAACTGTTAGGTTAGGATTTTTTGATTGAACAAAAAAATAATCCCGCAAAATAGACATGTTGAGTAAAGTAGTGGACCAAATCATTAGCACTCAATCAATACCATCATATTGAAGGCTACTTTATACGCTATTCAATAATTATTTATAGTCTTAATGTTAGTTCCCGAGACATTTTTTCATATGAGCGTAGGTACCAATAGACGTTATATAGCTAACAGCTTTTACGAGATAGTGAGGCAGCTAACTTTAGTGGTATTTGTAGTGACTCGCTAAGAATCTTATCCTATGAAAATATGCAATGTTGTTATCTCTCATCTCAAGAAACATTTATTCGCTCACTTTCAGACCGTTTCGTTTGATCGAAAGAAAATAAAAGTAACTGACCAAACTTGGATTGGTAGGTACGATGGTAATACGCTTCATCATAGGCCTCTTATTGTAACTTCGCAGTTTATCATTTCTGCTACTTAAGTGGAATAGAAAAGAAATTACGCTTAATAACTCTCACAATATTAGGGCATTACCACACCCGCTTTGAATGGCAGCAGAGTTGGCTGAAGCTGTATGTATCTGGTTACATTTGAGACAATTCAAAAGTTCAGAACGACAGTAAACGACACATACCTAAATGTATTTAACTTATTTCCGATGGTATTGAATTCGGCGACACCCTGTATAATTTCCAAACTAATAAATGGCTCGTAATAGTTTTATACCTCTGTTATTTGTAGATCTTGACACACAATGGCTGGGCAGACTCCTCAAAAGGAACTACAAAGATCACGAGCCGGCAGATATTGTCGGGTTCCAAGTGGAATCCGCTGTCCCCAAGGGAGAGAATTACACGAGCGTTGTCTTGAGAGTCAAAATTAACATCCTTACCGAAGCTGCAACCAAAACTTCTGCGTCCATGATCGTCAAAATAGCCAAAGTATCCAAAGAAGTAGCCACTGTTTTGAAAGAGTTTTCGGCGTTCCGCAATGAAATCAAGGTATTAAACCGTTTAACTGATACGTTCGAATAATCCGTTGTTCAAGAACTATGATCTGAAAACTTTGATGCAAATGAGGGTTGTACGAATGAGTACTTAGCCTAAGCTATTAAAGCTTCAGCCCCAAGTTTCACTATGATTATATTAAAATTGTATACTTTCGTCATTGAACATGATGAAGACGAATTCTTTGAAATGTTAAAGTCTCGACTTAATTCTGATTGAGTAAGTGTGAGTGCATCCATTTCTACAAACCACCGAAACACTCCATTGAGTCGTTTGCAGTGGCTCAAATTTCAGGGTTAGCTCGAAAATGATCCACGTTTGGTTTTGATCGATAACTAAGTCTATTGGCTTTTTGAAATGTACTATACTTGCTGTAAGCCCATCTGTTTGCACTCCTAAAGAGCTAGAACTCCAGGCACGAGTAGCGACATCTCTAAATCACCCACTGAATCGCTAAATTTCAATAATGATCGTTAGAAAGTGTAGGCGGTTGTCAAATCGGAACATACCTAGTGAAACGCGCCTAACAAATTCCGACGATCTTATGATATAATACTAGGTAAAGGAATTCTGACTCCGCGAAAGCGAGTTTATTATAACTCTTGTCAGCCATAGATAACTAGATGGCATTGGTAGGTGGTTCAATTTATCTCATTCAATTTCAGTTGGTGGTTACCTTCTTCGAATCTGGTATACTTAGGTCCTAGGGACGAGTAAAGTGTAGGTGTTTTATTTCATTGCAATAATTCTCTCTCTCTCTCTCTCTCTCTCTCTCTCTCTCTCTCTCTCTCTCTCTCTCTCTCTCTCTCTCTCTCTCTCTCTCTCTCTCTCTCTCTCTCTCTCTCTCTCTCTCTCTCTCTCTCTCTCTCTCTCTCTCTCTCTCTCTCTCTCTCTCTCTCTCTCTCTCTCTCTCTCTCTCTCTCTCTCTCTCTCTCTCTCTCTCTCTCTCTCTCTCTCTCTCTCTCTCTCTCTCTCTCTCTCTCTCTCTCTCTCTCTCCGAAATTTGTTGATTTACGTTCCTATATAATATGAGAATCCAGAAAATGAAAACAATTAAAAATCCGCTATTCCGCCAGTAACGAGTAGGGGTTCAAATATTGCACTAATATTCCCTCTGTATGTGCCAATATCTACGTAGAAATGTTGATGGCAAAGTCAGCCTTTAGCCTAACTAACACGAAATTGTATTACGCAAATAGTTTTCGAAGGTGCGTCACGCTAAAGCACCCATGAAGATAATTTCTTTCTTAATGAACTTACGGAGTCGAAATTTGAAATGGAGGTAATTTTGGGTATATCTAAGGTAGAAATTCAGTGCTCGTGAGTACATTGATCAGCTGAGGGACGTCTGAGCCTAGGTTTCATGATTGACTTATGTTGATGAAACCTGAAATTGAGTTCCTTTAGGGCATTTAGAATACAATTACAGAGTTTTTAGGGGCACTGATCAGCTAAGAGGCCTCTGAGAGCTTATTCCTTTTCTTTTCGACCTACTTTTTTAGACGAATTTTTGTAAAAATTGCAATGGCTCGGAAAAACTAAAAACCAAAATTTTTGAAAAATTTCTTCATTGAAATCCGTTTTGAGGCATTCTGAAACGATTCCTGAACTTTGCGCTTATATATATATTTAACCCAACGTCGACCACGTGGGGTCCAGGTGGACCCCATGCGCACCTTTCCCCCCCTCCCTTATAGCCACTTTGCCCCTCACTGCCTGCTCCTCGAGTAGCTTCCTACTCAGTACTGCTCCAGAGGTTGGCGAGGTAGCAATGGTCCTCCAGGATAGTGTACCTTTTGAATTCATTTCTGTTTGATGAAAATCGTTGTTGGGGTCTGAGTAGACCCACGTGGACTTCCGTGAAAAAAAATTTTCGGCACATTCACTCACATGTTTTGTCTTAATTTTCAATCGTTTGAGCATACATACGTAGTGGTTACTTAGTTCTCCTGTTAGCACCATGGAAAAAACTGGGAATGTGAATCAATCGTTTTTTGTCCATACTAGTAGACAGTGAAGTAGAGGACGAAATCTTGCCTAACGATGACTCAGTGTCCGACGAGTTCTTTGTTGTGAAAACATGAAAAATACCAATCGTAATGTGACTGCAAACAATTGGTTCACGTTATGCGTATTAGCGGAGGTGCTCACTAAATGTAAATTCACTTTCGTAGGCACCATGCAAAAAGGCAATATGAAAAGCCAATTTTCGAAAAATGTCTGTGTTGGCTGAAGTTCCGTATTTTAATGAAAAACAATGGGCCTTCTTAGAGTTATTTGCCTAAAAAGTTGACTAAAGTTTATATTTCGTTCTGATATAAATAAAAGACGAACGTTTTGCTTTTTATTCCTTTCTCCTGCGTTTTTGGTTTTCTTAGACGAGGAAATTCTTTGGCCCATGTAATTTCGGAGCTACAAGCTGCAACTTTGCTACCATAGACACGATATTAGGAGACTATCCTCTTAGACACCTCAGAATTGATTGCATGATGTTTTGACGCTAGTCCCATGCAACAACAGAGCGGCACAGCCAGAAATGTGAGTGGGGTCCAGGTGGACCCCACGTGGGCGACTATTATTCTAGCTCCCACGTGGTCGACGCAGGGATATATATATAAACGTGTCATTCCAGACGATAACTCTCGTAAGGATCGAGATAGAAATATGAGTTCGTTGGCCAGCACTTTTTGAACACATTAAGTTGGTCAAATTCCAACAAATTTGCTGAAAAAAACACAAAAATTGCTAAAACCGCTAAAAGTCATTAAAATTATCATTTTTAGTAGAATATTGCTCAAATAAAATGTATTAAATTCGATAGAGAACATTAAAAAATTTATGTACAAATTTATACTGAAAAATTTACTTAAATGTCATTAAAATTTGCTATGAATTCGATAAAAACTGCAAAAATAGCTGGAAATCCAAAATCTCTTTTTGAATAGCAGATTTCTATTCTGAATAGGTTTTTTTTTTTTTTTGTCATAAATTTAATGGTTAACACTTTCTTTGCACTCAAAACGCTCAAATGTCAAAACAAGGTAACATAATATGTTAACTTACGAAAATTCGCTCATACGATCATGCTGCATGACTGGAACTTTTCAAAGTTTATTCTCATTTTTTTTTGACATTTAGAATAAAGCAGCAAGTTTTTATGACATAGGTACCGACTATAGACCATGATAATTATATACCAATTATTCGCTCAGGAATGTAGAAATAATAAACTACGTATGTGTAATAATTTGAAGCGATTTTTAGTTGATAAACAATGTACTCTGTCATCTTGTGATTCAGATATTCACAACTATACTCACTCAGATGGAGGCTCTGATGGCCGAATTCGAGGACAAAAGAGACACCTTGTGGTCAAAACTCTACGGGTACGAGCCCTACTCTATAATTGCATTGGAAGATCTGACAGTAAGTACCTTTCCTATATTTATATACCCTATCGAATCATTAACAGTCACAAAACACATTTATTTACCACTTAAGGTTTTACGCATACCGATTTTTCTTTAAATATTTGGAGATATTAATATTTATAATCAATATTGAGCGTTCGATAGTCTGTTAACATAAGGTATTGAAACGGTATTGAAATTAACGCACGAAAAATTTCGACTTGGATCTTCCACAATAATACTTTATATTATATCAATTTGAGCCGATTTTTTAAAGAACAATATGTGAAAAGAGCAAAAAAAAACTGGCATTAAAAGTTTCCTGAAACCGCTGAGGGGAGGGATGTGGTTTTGAAAAAGTGACATTGGGCCAGTGGAGTCGTTACTAGATTTACGTTGTTTCGCCGCCCCCATATTTTTGGAATGCAAGTTCAAAATGAAATGAAATAAATTTAAAAAATATTCTCGATCATTTTCTCTATTGGGAAGACTTTAATGTTATATGTTTCTGCTTGGTTTTTGCTGCTCAGTCTATCTTTTGAATAATAAGCAAATTCCCATTATTTTCGGTAAATTTTATTATGCATTGTGTGGTAGGTATTTTGTAAGGTCAAGTAGGTATGCTTGGAAGTAGTAATCAGCTTTGTTCTAGGACGAAACAAATATTTTTATAGCACACACATAACACTGGGGTCAATTTTGGCCAAACACTGAAACATTCTTCAAGACTTTCAAAATGCCATTTCATGGCTGTATTTTATATTTTCAATTATTGAATTACAATCCTGGGAATTATTCAATGGAATAAATCAACACTGCTATGGCAACATGAATATTCCTTTTGAAAGTTACTTAGTTGCCAACAACTGTTCAAATACCTCCTGACCTAGGGTCACATTTTTTGCCAATTTAGAAAATACCCATTGGTACTCTATTTGCTCTATTACCTGACTTTTTTTTTTTTTTTTTTTTTTTTTTTTGGTACATCGTGCTTCATCTTTATCCCTTCCCCTTCAAGTTCGTGATAATCAAACTACTATCAATTTATTAAGAACAAAGTAAAATAAATATTAACATTTTTATTGAAAGAAACGTCAATACTTGTGGAATAAAAAGGTTGAAAGTAGTTTCAAAATTCCAGTCACGCAGCATGATCGTATGAACGAATTTCCTTTAATTATCGTATGATAATTATGTTACTTCGATTTGAAATTTGAGTACTTCGAGTCCAAAGAAATTCTAAACTAACAATTTTATGCCGGAAAAACCGGTTCTAAATAATTATTCTAAAATTAAAAAATAATTTGAGATTTTAAGCTTTTTTGCAATACTATTGATTTTTTTAGCAAATATTAATGTAATTCAAGTATAGTTTTCAGCATAATATTGTAGAACGGAATTATATATATATATATATATATATATATATATATATATATATATATATATATATATATATATATATATATATATATATATATATATATATATATATATATATATTCAGAGAGCCTCAAAACGGATATTGATTTTAAAATTTTCCAAGCCATTGCAATTGCTTCATTTTCTACAAAAATTCGCTTAAAAATGCAAACAGAAAAATGCGGTGACAGAAGACGTAGTGTGATTGCTTTAACGGATATACTAATGGTTTTCTTCCTTTGAAAGGAAAGCAACTTCTTTTCTATTGACCGTCGGGGCTGGCAAGATTTGGACTACAGCCTGTTGGTGCTGAGAAACTTAGCGAGATACCACGCGATGACCAAAGTCCTAATGGGCCGAGGCCTGATAGGCGAAGATGACAAAGGAAACTTCTTTGCTGGCCCCAAAGGTACCGTGAAGCATGCTCTGTTCGATGGTGGGCTACACATGCTGAGTAATGCCATTCTCAACAAGTTGGGGTCTTGGTCGGCAGGATGGTGAGTGAACTAAATGTACAAGAACTCCTTCATGTAACGCCACAAAAAGTACATTCATAATATTATCTCTTGCTAACAGTGGATGTTAACACAATACATCTAATTACATCTCGGAACCTACTACCAACTGTCTGAAAATTAGTAAGAAATGGAAGAGTGACCTGGGAGTGATTGGTTCTATAGATTTCATGATTAGTTATTATTTGTTTAATTACTTTTTCTTCGTTTTAATTTTTTCTCACACCCCGCACAACCCATACATACATAAATTTGTTCACTTTTTTTTTACAAAACGTTCCTCAAAAGCGGATGGGGGACACAATTAAAATTAAAAAAACGAAACAAGTAAATTGAAAGAATGGGGAGGACGCCTAGGTTTATCCGACGCTGGCTCTAGTGATGAGGGAAGTTGCAGAAGGAGGAGGAGGGAGAGTGGGATGAAAGAAAGTGCCCCTATAAAATGACTACTAGTATATGTAAGAACCCATCAGGACGCAGGTGGTGATACCACGAAGCACTCCTGTGAGATATCCAACTCGAATACTCTGTGGCACTTTTCCCGCACCGCACCCCACACCATGACACAGTCGCAGCCATGACCTTGATGTTGTTTTTCGCCACTCCTTCCAAATCGGATATTGCTTGCCCTAGGTAATTTATGTCATTGTTTATCTTGGCCCGCCAGGTGCTCCATATCCATCCTGCCACTGACAAAGTAGACATCCAAGGTTATACCTAGAAGACCCATCTAGCTTGACTTCATTTCTTGCAACGATCACTCGGCATGTGACATTGTCTCTCCCTTTCGACATCCCAACCGTAGGTTGACAAAGCGCCTGCTAGGTTCTTTTGCCAACTGTACCATGATGTAGAATGCGGCCGCTCTGAGTCCAAGGACACTGCTGCACCACATGGTAAAGGTTCTCATTTTTACCCTGACAGGCACGGCAAAAAGCACTGTCCCACTACTACCCCTTGAACACGTCACTGAGAAGACTAGTGTAGCCTCCTGGACGGCTAAAATTGCTATAGTCACGGGCCCCAATGCCCTCTGAAGCCCATTTCACCCACTGGGAAGAAATGGAGGATTCAGATCACTGTTGAAGTTCTTTACCATCAAATGACTCATGCAGAGAAGCAGCAAACACCGCAAATGAGCTGATTTCGGGAGCAGTTGGTATTGCTCGTTTGCACCACAACAACTGCAGCCTGACGAAGTCAAGTTATGGGACAGCAGGCTCTTCTCGCGGCAGAATGGGATGCTGGTCGAAAGAGAAACAATACCGAGCCCACCGGCCTTGACACACTAATACACACATACCTATGTAGGTATGTATTCATCAAGCCTGATCCCATGCCATAGGACTGAGACGCCTCAACCCCACTTACCTACTTCCCAGGCTCTTCTTTTAACTGTTACGACAGTAACAAAGCATCTATTAATCGCGTCAAGCCATTAAGCGGATTAGCGCGATAAGCCGCTTGCCGTCTCATCTCTCTCTTTTCCCGAACTCTTCCTGATGTTGATTTGACCTCATCTATAGATACCTTTGTATTGATTTTTATGTAATTATTTTTTATTTTTCATTTAATTAATGTCTAAGTACTGCTCTGGTTTTTGATTGCAACACCTCTCCCCGCTGGGCAGGATTTCGATTGTGACCTTATTTGTCTATACGTTCCAGGGTTTGTGAATTGGAGTTTTTTATACACCAAGTGCATATTTCTGTAATTCTTGTAGATCAGTTTTCTATATTCATCAAGAACATTGAGCTACGTTTTAGCCTGATTCCTTAGAATTGTCGTTCTAGTTGAGCACTCCCACACTCGAGGTAATTTATTTTCCTTACCTCGTTTTGTTGGATCATTTCTGGTCATACAATTTCTAATCCCAAATGATGCTAGTTGCATTTATACTTTGAATGAACCGTTTTTCAATTTCTATTTTTTCTCTTGTTCACGTTGTTTTTCTTGTTCTATACAACAGAACATAGTGACGAAGCAACATTATTTCTTGTTCTGGCTTGATCATAAGATTTTGGGGTTGACCTGGTCGCCATATTTATTTCATTTTCTTTTGACCAAACTCCACAGGTCTTTTGTATCCTGTCGGCATCCAACATTCTGCCTGCTGGGTGTCTAAAAACTGTATTCTCCCGGACTGGAAATTCTATTAGAACCGCATACCATTCATGGTTCACAATGACAAAATGTCTGTGGGTTGTTTCATGTGAATGTGTTCTTTTTTCATTATTTCTCTAAAACCCCTTTTCATGTTGTTCTAGGTTTTATTCTTCTTTTTGTACTTTTCCACTCAACTAATATGTCAACTCTCTTGAACTGCCTGACTTGATATACCTTCATCCGCATCTCCTCCGAAACCAACGTATTTAGGATAATCAATAGGTAATGGCTGACCAAAGTAATGCTGAGAAGTGATATATATTTCCCGATAAATTAACATGTTTCTTTCATTAACTGCCGTTTTGTGGATTTATATTTGACAGCAACCCTTTCGTAACTCCTCTTAATGAAGGTTAAATTGTTGTTAAATTATTATTTTTCTTAAAGAGGAGTGGCGCCCAATACTTCAACCAATTATTTACCTGTAATTCATGATTCTGATCAGGCTCAATCCTCACTACTGCCCATGCTAATACTGGTCACCTGATAGTGCAGAAAAAAAAATGCAGACCTGTAATGCACGCATTACTTTCCAATATGATTTAAAAGCAGTGTTAGAACAACCACCATCTCTCAGCCTACGACCTACGACATCGTCAGGGGCTCTTTACTTTAAGTTCTAACCACAATCTTCCTTTAACAGGGAGGATGTTGGAATGAGGCTTAAAAAACAGATTGGCGTTTTACCCG